>VCAZ01000021.1:3475307-4075307 GCA_005784505.1 Bagarius yarrelli
CAGACAGAACAATTCATGGCAAATAGATGTCTTTGATATAATTTCAACCTTTTCTGTCTGTATTTGTCCTTGTCCACAGCAGGAATCACGTCCATTAACTCCAAACTGTCATTAATTGTTTTTAGCATATTGAATCGGTCTCTCCCACGAACCTAGAATTAAAGATTTATTTTTTTTTTATTTCCAGTAGGACATAAATTGACAAATTGTAAACCGGTGCCTAACAATCTTGAACATTATAATACATTATAAATTGCTGCATATTTCTCTACTTACTTGCAAAAGAAAGATTTCCTCCTCAGAAGAGGAGTGAATCTTTTCTGCTTTTATCTTTTTACTGGATTCAGCTGTAGGAGAGACCTGAGATTCCATGCCTGGGAACTCTACAATGAAAAAAATAAAGGAAAGAAAGTTATTATAACATTAAAAATAAAATGAAACTGAAAAATCATTCAGGGTCTTTTTAGAGGTGGACGAATCAATAATTTAGGATTGAACACGTTTTATATCCATTTCATATATAGTGGACTGCAATACTTGTTTTAAAACCTTACAGACAAAAAAAGATCGATTGAAAAAAAATGAATATTATCAAGATCAAAAAGTGTTTGGGAATTTGAAACCATTTATAATGATATCTCTCAAGCGGAGTTTAAAATCAGACCTTAGATTAAGTTCCCATCCCTGCCCTCACTGGCTCTTACTTCTCTTTATTCCTGTGGCTGTCTTTAACATTTTTTTGTTTGGATTTTCCTCTTCAGTCTTGCGGTCACGGCCAGGACAGGCGCATACACGGACCTCGAAACAACACCGACCTAAAACCTGCCCACTGAAAATCAGCAGTGAACAAACATTTGCAGTTAATTTTTCAAAAGGGGGAAGAAGTAGAGGAAATATTAATGAAGCTACAAAGCAGAAATTACTCGTGTGTTTCAAGAGTCATTATGGTGAGAATGGGCCTGCGGTTCATGCCTCCCATACAGCTGCTATTGCACATAAAGTTCAGCAGGATGGTGGTTCCCTCTGAACCCAACTGCAGACAGAAAAAAGAAAAAAGAACAAAAAAGTGAAGTGAAGATACTGACAGCAAATGCTTGATCTATACAGTCAAGATGATCTATTTACACCTACATACCGATCAGTACTAAGATCCACTTAGAAACAAAAGATAACTAGATTAAAATGCATACGAACAGTATAGCTACTCGCTTCACATTTCGATTTAACAAATCACCTGAGGAGACTCATAGGGAACAGTAACACTCTGCCTCTTGGTGTTTGGGTCCTCAAAATACTGGCACTTTAGACTCCCCTCTATACGGATAAGATGGCTGCGATGAGCCACATCTGTGTGAAGAATACAAATATTACAGTTTCATGCACATACTTACTATGTTACAATAATGGAGCATATTTTTTGTTTAGACACACTTTAAGGAACTCTTTCACAAAAGTAGAACCTGTGAAGGGATGTGAAGGCCACAGCGTACTTGGGGGAAAAATAAAGCACAAAGATTAAAACATTAGAAGTGGAAATACATATCATGAATGAGTGAAAAATCTTTTCAACCGTTACAGCACCTCTTTTTCTTTACACTTTCTATTTTCTGCATTATTGTACTCGTGTGAGGAATCCCTGCACTGTCATCGTCTTATTATTATCATCTTTTGGGAGAAGCCTGTGTCATTTCCGGTCAAAAAAAAAAATAAAGTAAAAAAAAGAAAAAAAAGTAAATAAAGTAACTAAGTTAGAATTTGCAAGGGTATGAATAATTTCGGGTGAAACAATGAGACTAATCGAGCTCCAAAAATTGTGCTACGTTTGGTTTGCTCCAAAGAGGAAACAAATCTCTTGCATGCTTAAGCATACTTGGCTGATAAAACTAATTCTGGGAAAAAAAACCCACAACTTGCAGATGCACAATGGTCCACTGTATTTGCTGGTAGTAAGTGAAAGTGAACACATCTAGTTAGAAGGTTATAATGCACCACTGAGGATAGCAGTTTATCAATACATGAGTTCAATGTTAGGACAGTAAAGCTTATAGTAACCAGGTAGCAAGAGTGATTTTTTGCATACTTGCAAATTACTACACAGGTTTTTACACGTCAATATTTGAAACTTTCAACTTCAACAGAAGCATTGTAGAAACTGCACTTAGTCCTTTTCTCTTCACTAACGCTTCCCAGGCTGACAAGTCAAAACGACAACTGCATTTTACTAGATTTCAGCTTTTTTTAATGCTTTGACTCCACACTTTAAATAAATCTACATAAAATATTTACTATTATTACTATTTACTATTAATATTTTAGTATGGAGAAAGCTCAGCCAAATAATAGGAGATCCCTTACAGGGCCCATCAGATACAAAATTCACTTTTAAGTAGTTTAAACTGAAACGTTTGCTGGATGTGTGTACACAACAACTCAATAATGATTAAGCGCTACCTAATGGTTTTTTTCAATCTCATTATATCATTTTCTATTTTCTCAAATTAAGCCATTTTCAGATGTCTTTTTGTGGCGTCACACAGACCAGGGCCACTTCTATGATTGACACCGACACTGCTATTTTAGCATAGACTCGCCCCTGAGCAGTGTTGCCAGACTGGGCAGGTTCCCACCCAACAGGGCTTATTTAAATCACGTCAGACAGAAAAAAAAATGCATTGGGCTGGTTGATGAAATTTGGTCAGCTATTCAATACAACAGGCAGGAGTTTATATAATTATTTATTTTTTATAGTTCAAACACTTCGCATTTAATTCTGTAGCTAGACAATATACATTTTTTAACCAATCTGACAACTCGCTCGACGCTATAATGTAAAAAACATTTAGCTTGGCCCTGCAATATTTTGACAGTGTAGCAGAATGTCGTCTTCCCAACGAGTCAGTATGAAACAGGTTAAGAAGTTACCTGAAAAATAAATTGGTACTATTCGCATTTATCTCCAGAAAACATAAGCGTAAGTTTTGACTATTTGCAAAGCTCATTTTCTCATAATGCACTAAAATTAGCAAGTAAAATCGCACGTTTATAATAAGCAATAATTTAAGATGATTAATCTTACCTTTGTCCTGTAGATGTTTTATAACAGTGTCTGTTTATAATTACTTATTTTAATTAATTTTGGATTGGTGGAAACGGAGGGGTGGAGTTAGCGAAGCTTATTAACATTTAAAGCAACATGCACTGAAACGGGTCACAGGAGCACAGAAAGGTATTCCAAAGACATGCTGTTTACAATGTAAGAGGAGACTACCTTCATTATTCTCTGCGATATTTTGATGATGAGGGCAGCGTAGCACCACCTCTGACACATGCTCAGGTTTCTTATAAATGGGTGTCGCCCTGAGCACTGCTCCCTGTGGAGGACCTTTCTCCAGCAGAACATCAACTGGGCACGTCTTAGCCAGCTGGCAGTACAGTTTATTCAAAGATTTGGAATACTATAATAAAAGAAAAAAAAAAACATTTTTAAGCAAGTCTGATAAAAAAAAAAATCCACAGCATATAACAATTAATGATTTAATTTTATGACTAACCGTTGAAGTAACAGACTTGGTTGTGCTAGACTGGTTAAAGCGAAGCTGGAAACCATATTCTCCAGGATAGTCACTGGTGGAAGGAACCACTGCAGCAGGAGGGGGGAGACTGTCCAGGACTGGAGCAGTTACATCAGCACTCTCAGGATCCACTGTGAGCTCTAGATCAAAGTTCTCACTGAAGGTGCCATCAGGCAAGGCCTATTGAATAATGTTAGCATGTTGACATTATGAATTATACAGGTTATAAGAGAAGATGCGGAATGTGTGATGCTGAAAAGTGACAGGGGAAAAATGATGAGGAAAAATACTCACAGCAGTGAGCCAGGCATCACTGTCTGCTCTTGGCAGTTCTGCAATCAGATCAGTTAAACCCCTGTACATGAACACAGATGAATAATTTAGCAAATAATCCAAAATTTACTTTCTCTAATAGGCCAGTTCCAGTTTATTAGCTGGTCGAGTTACACAACATCGCCAATTTATTGATTTATTTATTTTTTTAATTTATATAAAAATGTGTTAGCACTGAAATGGTAAACAGTATTTCAACATCATGTATCACGGTAAAATGTATCACGGTACGTTGTAACAGAAGCCTTACAGAGTAAATCGTTATAATAAATTAAGTTTAGCGAATATTAACAGCCAACATTTTAAAAAGATACCTTAGCTCTACATTCTAATTACAAATACAGAAATACACCAAGTTTCCCACCAGCCACTACACGTAGATATCTGCTATGGCCAGGTTTGGCAGAAGGGAAGTGGCTAAGTGTCAGTTGGTGAATATGATAAATAAAGAAATAGCAAAGTTAGAAATAATAAACGTCCCTAAATATTTGTTTCCCTGGGGTTAACAGTCCAGTGCTGAACCTTCCCCCTTGCTGGTTTACAGCAGCCTGTGTACATAAGGCTACTCACATTTTATTACTACTTTGATATTTCTCTCAGGTCTCCATCTACCTTCCTCATTTTTGCTTAAAATCTAAGACAGCTCAAAACCCAATACAATCAGAAAACAGCAGACAATGTTGATTCAGGACTGATTTAAATATCTGGGTAGTAAAAGCAAAACTTAGACTGCATATATTCTATACTGTGTGCAAAATAGGGTAGTTTGGTGAGAGTGCATGCGCACAGGGGTAAGAGACAGAAAAAGTTGTGAATACATGTCTGTATCTAATAAACCAGTTTAGTACATTTTGGACTGCTTTCGTTATTTATTTTATTAAATTCAAGTGTTTATGTGAACCTGCGACGAATGCACGGTTAGACTTTTTCTGTTTCTTGCACGTGCAGGCCTGCACCGTCGCAATCTTACATTTACATTTACATTTGAAGCATCTAGCAGACGCTCTTGTCCAGAGCGACGTACAAGAAGTGCTTTAAGTCACATCAAAAACATCACAATGCTGATAATAGAACACAAAAGGTGCAACACAAGAAACCTGTTGAATAGAGTAAGGGTTTTTACCAGCAAGTACTAATTGTTCATCGCTCATCAACTAATTCTATGTAACTTAAAAGTTATTGCAAGAACGTAATGCAACATTTAGAAAAGTTACGATGTTTAATAGATTCTTAATGAGATAATTGTTGCTTAGTAAACATTTGTACTAATTTTTTAATTATTTTATTGTCAAAAGCTGAACCAGTGGAACGTGGGCATGTTTTACAAGACTATGCAGTCATCTGTGAAGGGTTAAAGATAATAACAGCCAAGATACTTTTTGTACTGTAACCAAGGCTGAAAACATGTTTAAGCAGCAGTTTGCTGTAGGTAAACATACTAAAGCTGCTTGAATCGGTGCTTTCATGAATATGTAAATATATGCAGCCTGCTTTCCTCTTAACCAAATAAACACAAAATTAACACAGTGTAAAAAAAGGTCTAATTATAGAAGCGTGAAGGTTTCTAGCAGCTTTAGATTATTATTAGCAGTTATTTAAATTCGAAGCAAAAGACTGTATTAAATATGAACATCAGAATTACTTTCAGAAAGAATAATAACTTGTTTTTAAACTATAAATCAGCTCTTTAGGCCAAAATTCATTATCAATGCATAAAAATAATATGAAAAAATCAAATCAGTCAATTATTCAATCAGTATTTGCAAACACAAATGATTACACTTTTATTTATTAGTTCAAATATTAAACTCAATTCAACTAATTGCAAAAAATGAAAATATCACTGATTAATTGCTGATTAACTTTTTTTTTTTTTTTTTTTTTAATGGTTTGTTTTAGCCTCAGTGTAAACTCACATGTTTGAGCCTGCATCATTCCAGAACTGCTCAAAGGTGTCCTGGCTCAGGGTCATCTCCAGCTCACTCATGACTGATCGTCACTGCAGCCAATCACAATGCCTCACTGGAACAAACGGAGGAAATGAAGACTGGAAGACAAGACAAATGGCCCAATTAGCAGCAAGAACATATAGAATATGTAACTATTTTAACACTTGCCTAATTGTGTTAAATGGATTTTGTATATTCTTAGGATTTATGTCAAAGTGTTTTAGCTTCTGTGAGGGGGAAATATATAGCACATTGATACGTTCAGTCGCATACCTTTTCTTCATTTGTTTTTTCATTGTTATCCTTTTAAATAATTGACGCACTTAGCCAGAGTGACTTACAGAACGACTTCTAAAGTCTCCACCACATCCATACTGGTTCTGATTGATGACAGAAATACTGGCCATCAGATCTGCTGGCTATGTTGGCATCTAGCTACTATTCACCAGGTTAAGTGGAATTAAAGCAATGAGAATTCCCATAATGTGTTTAGTGCTTTTGTGCCATTTACATCAGGTGTTTAGTTAACCGCTTGTGGGGGTGACGTTTAAGAGTGTGTTCACTTAGTTCGGTTCAATTGGTATATTTGGTCCTGGTC
Source organism: Bagarius yarrelli (assembly GCA_005784505.1). Lineage (NCBI taxonomy): Eukaryota > Metazoa > Chordata > Actinopteri > Siluriformes > Sisoridae > Bagarius > Bagarius yarrelli. Next base: position 3,481,760 of record VCAZ01000021.1, read on the forward strand.
CGCTTAGCGTTCAAACTCGAATTTTTGACAGCAAACCTAAAGGTACCGAAGGCGTACAGGAAGGGAGAAAATTATTTGATTCCCTGATTTTGTTCATGTGACCAAGGACAATAAAATTATTCTATCATTTTATTTATAGGTTTATTTTAACAGTAAAAGACAGAGAAACAAAAACATCTAGAAAAAAATGCATTTCCCAAAAAAAAAAAAAAAAAAAAAAAAAAAAGATAAACTGGTTTGTATTTTGAGGAGTAAGATAATTATTAGACTGCTTCGGAAAATAAAGACTTAGTATTTGTGGCAAAACCCTTGTTGGTAATCACAGAGGTCAGACTTTTTTGTAGTTGGCCACCAGGTTTGCAAACATCTCAAAAAGGATTTTGTCCCTCTCCTCTTTGAAGATCCTCTCCAAGTCAATAAGGGTTCCAGTCTGACATTTGTCAACTCGAACCTCCTTTTCTCTCCACAGATTTTCTATGCGATTATGGTCTGGACACAGGCTAGGCCACTTTAGGACCTTGACGTGCTTCTTCTTGAGCCGCTCTTTTGTTGTCTTGGCCATGTGTTTAGAGTCACTGTTATGCTGGAACACACATCCGTAACACATTCAATGCCCTGGCTTCTGAGAGTAGAATTTGGTGGTACATGGTCCGGTCCATCGTCCCTTTGTTGTGGTGAAGTTCTCCTGTCCTCCTTAGCAGCAAAACACCCCCATAATGTGTCCATCTTCATGTTTGATAGTGTCATTAGGGTCATAGGCAGCATTCCTCCTCCTACTCCAAACATGGCGAGTTGAGTTGATGCCAAAGAGCCTGACCACAACACCATTAATAAAGTATAGTATGTTACATATAGTACTACATCCACCATTTTCACGTGGTCACATGACATATGTTGCTACAATAGCATGAAAACTGAAAGTTGAATTATGTTTACTTAAATAATAATTAAACCACCAGAAACAGTGGAATGGCATCTAAAGCTACTACAAGCACTTAAAAATCACTAGTTTTAAAAATAAGACTCATCTCCCCTGTGGGGTTTTAGTGTAGTGATGTGTCCATCATATGCAGTGGATATCTAGGAAGAAGTAGTAGCTCATCTGGGTACTTTTTATCTATTGTTTTGCGTATATTACAAAGTCTCACCTACTTCACACACAAACTAGGAATCAGATCCTCGGGAAAAAAAAGCATTACAACTGGTTTTGAGGTATGAAGGTTTTTTTTTCTTTTATCCCAAAGTGCACAGGGGCACAAACTTCCCAAACAAGCCAGTTGTTGAAGGGGAAATAATCCTGTTATATAACGCGGAGGTGCATAAAAAAATAATTACGTAATTAGTCTGCATCTCCTACCTTTAAGGTAACGTGTAAATATTATTATTGTTATTAAAAATGTGCTGATGTAAAGAGAGATTTTAGTTGATCTGGCAGGCCTGGCGGCAGCCTGCGCAAAAGCACACTGAAAAATTCCCAAACACCAAGACTGATTTAAGCATCTGGATATTCACTTTAAATGACGCAATTGCTTTAAATGTGGCGGTAAAATAGAACGATTGACACGTGTAGGAAACTGACTTTTGCATCATTATAAACAGACCCGCTGAAACACAATGTCCTCAATAACAAAAACACCCGCATTTCCGGATAATCGCTCTCGACTGATATACAAGTGGGAAAAATGTATGAAAATAAGAGAAAATCTTTAACCAACAAATACGTTTAGGCTTTTTTTAATGTTGTGTTATTACTTCTGTTTGGCTAAAGCTAACTGTGGCCTACTTAAACTTCACCTTCATTCAAAAAGTTTACCTGGCCTCCAAGTGAGGTTTAACTCCCAGTGAGAAACTGGTTGATCGCTCTGAGTTTATTCACAAAAGAGCGGTGGATTCATTGAGCGTTATATGGCTTTTCAGCGCATCAAATAGTTTACTGAAGATCTCTCAACTTGGCCGCCAACAATACACAGGCAGCGTGGCGAGCAGCTTCCTCAAACAGAGGGGCGGGAGAAATGACGTGTTTCTTACAACCAATCAGCGTGCAACACCAGTAAACGTTTACTTTTAAAATTTAAATCCGGATTTATTTTTTTTAGTAAACAATTTAATAATAAACCTATAAATCTTTATATATGTAAGTAATTCTAATCTGAAGTTTATCCACAATTTTCTCGAGCCGAATTTGTTCCGAAAGTGTGTGTATTGTGTGGCGTGTTGGGGGCGGGGTGAGGGACAGCGGTACAGGCCCATCAAACGCCTTCAATCTCAGTGACCGGACTGACACAGACATGCAGACAGACACACACTCACACACACACACACACACTTACTTTACTTTTCTATACATACTTGTTAATAATAATAATATTTCCTTTCCTAGTGCGGCAGCTGGTAGTCGTCAGTGGTTAATGTGTTGAGCTGCCGTTAATGGGTTAATAGGAAGATTGTGGGTTAAATTTCCAGGACCACCAAGCTGCCGCTGTTGGGTCCTTGTGCAAGGCCCTTAACCCTTAACTGCTTATTTGTTCGAATAGGATGTAATCACTCTGGGTAAGAGTGTCTGTCAAATGCAACAAATGTGGTTAATAATTCTTCTTCTTATTGTTGTTGTTATTATTGCAGGGATTAATAGGGAAATTATTATTATTATTTATTATTATTATTATTATTATTATTATAAATACTGTAGGGATTGGTTCATGCAGTCTTAAGTTTAATAAAAAAAGAAATGTTACTAAATATATAGTATAATTAAGACCTTACTGAAAGTAAGGTTATATTAATACAAACTCATATGCTATATTGTCATTCTTCTTATTCATATTCTTATTCTCATTCTTTAGTTATTGTTGCTGTTAGTTTAATTAACATACACCAGAAGTAAAAACATCAAAAGTCCTGCCCATCATCACTGTCACCTTTTTAAAAAATTGGCTCTCTTTAATGAATTGTCACATTTCCATCGCCTGACCCAAGCCGTCACCTGTTTAAGCAGCAATCACATGGTTGGTATGTTTGACTGTGGGTGAGTCTGCGTGTAAGAAAGCATGTGAGAAATTGTGTGAACCGATAACACAGAATGGGAGGTTTACTCTGCCTTTTTAGGTTTTTAATTAATAGTCTATCCTTGACCTTTAGGTTGAAACTAGACTGTAGTCATTGGCATGATGTGTATGTGATGTAACTTATAGCTACACTGTTCTACACTTATACAAAATGTCTCTTGCATTTGTCATGCCACCTCTCTTTTCTGTCCGTAGTTGTGGGAGTTGTCTATTACTGGAGTGGGTAGCGGTATTAAATTTCTGCGGGTTTAATGAGTGAAGCCCACATGACTCTGGCTGGGGCCCTTAATTCAGCTTACTGGTGTCAGGTTTAACTGCTCTTTCTGAATCTGACCACTTCGTGTGGTGACAGATAAAGGGGGCAGGGATAGCAGCACAGCCAGGGCTAGAAAAAAAGGGGAGGTCGGAAGGAAAATGTGAGATAATGTTTAAGCATGCAGCAGGCACTAAGAGACAGAACCAGTTATAACTTCTTTATAACCAGTTATAAGTTATATTTTCCACCACTGTAAGACTTTTAAACACTGAACCTCGCTGACCTGAATCCTGTGAGACCATATTGGTACAATCCACCACAGAGGAACACCTGTTACGCCAGAGGGAAGATTAGTCTTTTAAATGTAGGATTGTTGGGTGAGTTGAGAAGTAGGAGGGTACTCAGTGTGTGACCCCTTTGGCATGTGATCTAAAATAGTAAGGGATTTATTTGCAGCATAAGACAGACAATGGCAAACTATCAGCCCTGCCAATAGCACTTGGCCTGAAGTACTAACTACATCCTCATCCTTTTTGACCTTTTGAACTTTTCTATTTTAGACCCCTGGTGTAACACCTGCAATTTAGTAACAATCCTTGTAACCCAATCCTGTACATTAAGACTATGATAGGAATAATATTTTACTCATAAATAAGTATAAAACATTTGTGTCCTATGAATTAGTGTGACTATGAATCAGCTCCTCTCACCTGTTAGCGATCGTGATTTTTTTTAAAAAAAGCAATCAGTTGTGTGGAATACGGTACTCTACGCGCACATGAAACACGCCTCGCTCCTTTAGCCAATGACAGAGAAGGTCAAGGCGCAAGATCAGGTCAGAAGATGACCGGCTGTAGCTTTACCGCGTGCAGCTCCGCTCTGAACAGCAGCGCCGCAGGTGCACGAGGACGCGCACATTGGCATGTGCGCGCTCACTGGTCACATAGACAGCTTAATGCGGGAACTCTCCTAGAACTCAAGACCGTTCGGCGTTTGACTGAATAAATTAGTCCCGGATAACCTTTTTTTTTTTTATTTCTCCACGTGGATCGTTTGTGTGTGTTCGTGTGTGTGTGTGTTCGTGTGTGTGGAAAGTGACTTCAGAGGAAAACGAAAGACAGAAAAGATTTAATTATGCCGTCTGGATTTCAGCAACTTGGAGGAGAGGTATTATTCTTATTCTTCTTATTATTATTATAAATTATTATTATTAGCACTACTATTGATCGTGTTGTTTTTAGTATGATTTACATATTGTACACATATAAACCAAACACAAAAATTACACTAGAAATACGCACAGCAATATTCCCGCCCACCAAAACTGTCACATAAAAAAAATATATATTTTGGCCTCTGAAATCTTTTTTTTACTGAATCACTTTTTGACATTTTGCATGGCGACTCTGCTTTCTTTCTGTGATTTGTGTTTTTATTACTCTAAACATTTTAAGTCCCTATTTATTTTAATAAAGTGACCTTCACAAGGAGAGCAGTCTTGTAAGACTGGTCAGAGCTGTTCTGTTCTGTTCTCAGGGTACTTAGTATTGTGGTTAAGGAATATTAATAGAATTTAGCATGGGAATAACTTTAGGCTGTTGATTACCTCACCGAATATAAGTATTTTATTTGAACATTTTATTTAATACATCCTCCATTTTATTTATCTTCTACTCAGCTATAAGAAATGTATATAAATGTATAAATGTAAAAACATTTTTTTTATGTTCTGTTTTTGTTTTGGGAACTTAATTAAAAACGTTCCAAAAACATGAAAATGTCAAGTTTGCTTAACATTGGTAGAACGTCTGTGTTGTTATGAAAATTTTCTTTAAACATTATGAGAACGAAGTACAAATAAGGGCATAAGGTCATTATGAGAAAGTTTTTTTTTAAATTATTTTAGTTTATTAAAATTATTTAAGGTTTTGTCCTAACATTAACACAACTTTTTAAGTACTCTGGCGAAAACATTTTCTGTTATCAGGGATTGAACTATTAATTATCTGTAGTGAAAGGTGTGTAGGCTATTTCTGAGAACCTTTAGGGAGAACTTAGCAGTTAATCTTTCATAGGCTGTATGTTTCATTGTACTGTTGTACTGCCAGTGGACATAACTGTTATACTCTCAAATTAAAGGGTGTTATTGAGACATGAACAAAGTCATCGGCTGAGGTCAGATGTTATTTAAACACGATAGAGCTTTTTCACACATGATAGGCAGCGACACAACTTTGGTGAAGCTAGAGCACCCACGATAAGACCAGATAAGTTTTCAAACATCTATAAAACATCTGTAAAAAGCATGAATTACAGTTGTAAGATTTAAAGCTTCTGTCATTTCTGTGTTTAAACACATGCCTTTACAACTCATGAATACATCGAAATGCAAAAAGTGTAATCCATACAGTGTATTTTAACATTCCTTAAAAGTTGGTTTTGTTAAATTACCCCAATGTGTAAATGTAAGATTTTCACACAGTAAATTAGGACAAGGCGACATAGCAAAGGTCAGATTTCTAGAGAGAGACTACAAAAACTCTAGTCTTGCCAAAATAAAGCACTTGGCAGCAAGAACAAAGTGGTAATGCATTGCTTAGCATCGAGCATCTCTTCTTGCACTGCTGTCAGTCAGTGCTAGGACAGGTGTGGAAGCTACAAAGAGAACACACAGTGACAAACTACACAGCCATAAAACGCCAACATTAAACACCTGATATTACACTCATAATTCCACTTTCTATTACACATAATGTAACTCTAGTGGTTATTGCATTAAAATTATTTTCAAAAAAGATTGTCAAAGTAGCATTCTCAGACATAGAATAAAAAATATATACATTATTCAACCATAAAAACTTGGGACACCTTACCAGCACACCCATAACTGTGTCTTACCAGACTGTTAAACCAAAGTTAGAAGCACACAATTGTCCACAAGGTCTTTGTATGGTGTAGCCTTTACATTTTTTTTTCTTGGAACTAAAAAGCCCAATCACTGGTTCAGCATGACATCGCCCATGTGCACAAATAATCTGAGCTCCATGTAGACATAACCTCAAAAGTATTAATCACTTAAGGAATAAACTGTGAAACTAACTTTCCCCCAGACGTCACCCAGTGTCTGTGCTTCTTAACAGTTTTGTGTCTAAATAAGCAAATCCTCACAGCCACAATCCAATATGTAGTGAAAAGCATTACCTGAGGTGTGAACGTTATTATGGTAATAAAAAGAATTAAATCTGGAATAGGATGTTCAAAAAACTAATATGGATGTGGTGAAGAGGTGTCCAAAAACCTTTGGCTATACAGTGTAACCCAAACACATAATATATAAACGCTTATCATTCTTCTGTATGCTAAAGGAATATAATAAGTTAATGGTTAACGTCTCCATAATAGTGTTTTTTTGTGATGTGGTTAAATTATTGAATTACCTGGTGAGAAAGAATATTTCTATCTGTTATGCTGTCTTGTTCAAATTTGACTATTGGTTTAAAATAATTAAAATGAGATTTTAAAAAGCCCACTTGTGTTAAAATAAACATTTACATATGTGTAACTATGCAAGTAAGACACATTCAAGGTGACATTTAAGAAATTGTAGTGGTGGGTCAGGGTAGTGGTGGAAATTTAGGATTGAAATTTTTTTAGTGTTAATATACAGATGGTATGTCCTTTTTTTCTTTTATTGAGGTAAAAATCTAAAAGGCTAATAATTTTTAAAAAATGTTTCAACTTGTTATTTTTAAACAGAACTGTTACTATGACTAAAATGATCTGTAAAATATCATTATAGTTAAAACAGTACCACCCTTGTTAACAATTTTGTGCAATTTCTGTAAAGTTTCTGTTTAATTGTTGTACAAGAGGTTATATTTATATATTTATAATATCAGTTTTTGTTAATTCTGAGAATTTCCTTTGACTTTAATTCATATTGTGTGCGTGGCTATATGTGTGTGTTTTCTACAGAGAATAACAGGAACTCTTGCACTGTCAGTGTTTACAGCAGTGTTGGGCTCTCTTCAGTTTGGGTACAATATTGGAGTCATCAATGCACCACAGAAGGTAATTTTTATTTTTATTTAACAAAGTTATCATAAAAGTTGCTAATCGAATGGATAAAGCCATTGCTTATGCATTATACTAAATATTATTAATTTATATGTGTCGTTGGGGCAGGGTTGGTCAAAGCCTTTAGAGGGCACTAAGCAGAATTTTATTTGGGGGCCCCATGGTGTCATAAATATGACTAATTTTTGTCAGTCCTTGATTATTTGTACACTATAAATCTAACACACCAAATATCAAGTTTTTGTTATAGCTTTGTTGCTTATATTATACCAGTGTTTTTACTATTCTATGCATCCTGCATCATGTTAACATAATATTGCGTTGTTACACATTTTTGTATAATTATCATTGTCCACAGACATATAATTTTTTTAATCTGCCATTTTATATACACTCGGGGGCCATTTGGTGGCCACATGGTCATAAGCACCCACTTAGTTTGCTTATGCCTTGGTATGGCTTTGCATTAGAATGTTTTTGTGCATAATATCAATTAAATAAAGCATTGTGTAGGACTTTGGAAAGATGATTGAAACATGACATACTATTTTTTTGTTCTTTAGCAAATTAAAACTTAAAGTGTGCTTTTTTTATTGGGATTATCTCCAAGATTGCCCCTAACCAATTTAATCAGTTAAAGACCTCCTTATGAAGGTAGTAACACTGTACACTTAGGAGTAATAATAAATGAATAAGGTACCTTTAACCGTTTCTGTAAAATGTAGATGGATGGCTGGATAGATAGATAGATAGATAGATAGATAGATAGATAGATAGATAGATAGATAGATAGATAGATAGATAAATGGATAAATATATATATATATATATATATATATATATATATATATATATATATATATATATGATATATTTTAGATATTTAGATATATATTTAGATATATAATTTAGAGATATGTAGATAGATAGATAGATATATAGATAGATAGATAGATAGATAGATAGATAGATAGATAGCTGGATGGATATATATATATATATATATTTAGAGATATGTAGATGGATGCATGGATAGATAGATAGATAGATAGATAGATAGATAGATAGATAGATATATATATATATATTTTTAGAGATATGTAGATGGATGGATAGATAGATAGATAGATAGATAGATAGATAGATAGATAGATAGATAGATAGATAGATAGATAGATAGATAGATAGATGGCAGCACAAGGAATAAATAATGGAATTGCACTAGGAAACAGTAAAGAAACAGAAGCTTGTATTATTACCATTAAAGTGAATTTGTGTATTATGTGGTAACTTTTTCCTCAGTTAGAATTCCTTTTTTTTGTTAAAATCTTTTGTTTAACAAGTAAAACAATATTCATTTTTTTTGTTTACCTGCAATTAAGTCACTTTCTTTCGCAAAGAAAAATTAAAACAAGATTAGCCATCGATATGGTAACATTTATTAATAAAGAACTAAATATTTCTTAGTTATATTTCTTAGGGCAGGGGTGACTCAAATGATTAAGGTGCTGAAATGTTAATCTGAAGACCAGAAAACCTGGGTTCAAGTCCCACCTCCGGCAAGTCAACCACTGTTGGGTCCTTGAGCAAGACCCTCAACCCTCCCTGCTCCAGGGGTGCTATATCATAGCTGACCCTGCACTCTGACCCCAACTTACTAAGATGGGATATGCGAAAAATGCATTTCATTGGGTCTGTACATGTACCTTGCACAATAAAGTTGAATATTTGTTTATTTTATATTTAATAGGGTGGTTTATTTTTTTCACATGACTGTAGATAGAAAAATATTTTTATCACAGTTACTTAGTGACAGAACTAAGAATCAAAAGATACCAGGTTTAAAATGTTTTCAGACACACCAACAAATGGCAGCACAAGGAATCAATAATGGAATTGCACTAGGAAACAGTAAAGAAACCAAAGCTTGTATTATCGCCATTAAAGTGAATTTGTGTATTATGTGGTTACAGACACCAAATATATCCCCCAACTGTCTACCCATCTGAGCCTGAGGTGTCATATTCTAAAATGTCCAGGCATGTTGGTGTACTGGGGAAAAGCTAAATACCTCTCAGAGGCAGAATGAGTAATGCATGCACTAAGATAAAAAATACCAAAGTACACCTTACTGTATGTGCAAAACATTTAGAATATATACTGTACTTATTATCTACATAGGGTGACTTAGTGTAGCGTGTTATCATTTATAGGCACCTGTCAGCGAACAACTGGTTTTGATTATCGCCATGAAAACTGTCGTCTTTTTATACCTTATATATTTGCATGGCTTTTATTTGCATTTGTGATAAGTAACTGGTAAAAACACATGCCACATTTACTTTACCACATTTGTTACTGGTAATATTGTTTATTAATGTTTGAATATTAGGCACCAGTCTTGCACCAGGACTTTTTTTTTTTTTAATGAAAAATAATATGCTTATCAAAAGTATTATTCAGTCATCATAGATTCAAGATTTTATAAAATGTCATTAAATTGTTGTCACTAAAATGGTAGTATATAAATAATATCCCAAAAGTAAACTAATGTGGTATTGAACTGATACTCTCACACTCTCACTCTCACTCTTTAAAATGCTGTCTCATAGCTAAGTAAAAAGTTTGGAGACTGATCTAAACTAATATATTACAAATTTATTGCTATACTTAATATTTTTACAAAATTGTAACTTTTTTTCATTATTATATACATGTATTGGCATTGTATTGATTTTGTTCCCTCACAGCAGTCTCAGGTTCGAATCCCCGGCAGGGGTATTTCTGTGTGGCGGTTGCATGTTCTCCCTGTTCTTGTGTGAGTTATTCCGGGTACTCCGGTTTCCTCTCACAGACCAAAAACATGTATATTAGGTTGATTGGTGATTCTTAATTGCCCATAGGAGTGAGTGTGAGTGTGTGTGTTTGTTTGTTTGTATGTTGTCCTGCGATAGACTGATGACCTGTCCAGGTTGTACCCCTGTTTTTCACCCAATGACAGCTGAGATAGACTTCAGCAGATCCCCGTGACTGATTAGGCGGGTATAGACAATGGATCTTTCAATGTATATAGCTCCATCTTGTGGTCGATTTTGAGAATTGACAGCAACACCGCTATTACAGCATAAACATGAAATCATTCGGTATCGATCGAGATCTAATAGGGAGCAACGTCCAAAATCTTTCTTAGCTTTTAACTTGGTATGAGACCAGCTGACCATGAAAGTCAACGTGTGCAAAAATACTCTTAAGTATATCCTCCAGTCCTGTGAGAAGAGACCATGTTATCTTAAAATAGACCCATATTTGGGGCAAATAAAAACAGATAATATTGCACTTGAATTATGAATTATTGATGATTGAATTATTATTGAATTATTATTGAATGATACATTATATTATCTTGTAGTCGGTTGAAAGAAATGGCACATGCAATTTGACGGCATCATGCTCATGCAAACGCAGATGCAAACAACATCCTATTTGTAGTTACTAACAAGAAATATTCAAACCACTATTACTGTCTTCCGCCATGGGTAATTTAATACAACTAAACAGAGTATTTTACACATTGTTTACAAAACACATTTTAAAACATTATTAAAAGAAGTCCTGGCTTATCTAATTAACTAATGATTAACTCAGCCACTGCGTTGTCTTCCCCTATAAATGTTTCTCTTGCTTTTATACTGTACATCTAATGTATTGTTCCTTCACATCTTCTCCTTTATTATATTTTTTTCTTTCAGATTATAGAGGCCGAGTATAATTCAACATGGATTCACCGATACTCAAATCCCATTCCTGAGTCAACACTTACTTCTCTCTGGTCTCTCTCAGTGGCCATTTTCTCTATCGGAGGCATGCTGTCCTCTTTCTGTGTGGGAATCATTTCTGAGTGGCTTGGCAGGTAAGAGGGATTTATGTTCGGTTACATGTGAGCGCATAAAAGTGCAGAATAATATTTCTAATTTTTTTTACATTTACATTTACAGCATATGGCAGATGCTCTTATCCAGAGCAACTTAATTTTATTTTACAACTGAGCAATTGAAAGGTGAAGGGCCTTTTTTCTTAGGGGCCCAACAGTGGTAACTTGGTAGTGCGGGGAATCAAACCTACAATCTTTTGGTTAGCAGACCAGCACATCTTTTGCTGCTATGTGTATTGTATATAGTATTTGTTGACAAGATACAAATCAAGCCACTATTTGCCCTTTCGTATTTACAAGTTACAAGCAACACTGCCCTACCATTATAACTTACTCTAAGAGACATATGAAGCAAATGTTGGGTCACTCAACTCATTTTAGAAATGCTTAAGCTGTGCAATGACATTTGAACCTCTAGCAAAACACTTTATTGTAAGCTAGCGAGGTGATAAATCTCTAGTATTACACACTTATGTCAAATTTACTACAACCCTCATAAGTGTTTTTCTTCATACGCAATTCATTAGCAACTGCAGTACGATGATGCTTATAATTTGGTAGCAAATGCTGTAGAAAAAATTATGCCACACCGCATTTAATGCCAAGAGGCTGCATTAAAATCTTCAACCCAATAATATTTGGAATCCTAGATCAGCTTCTAGTTCTCGCAGTGTCCGTCACTGATCATTGACTGGAGCCCACACATTCTCATATGTTTTGATTGTTGCAGGTCCTCCAGAACCAGGATCTTTTTCAGTAGATACTGAACCATCTTCAAAGCGTTTGTACCGTTACATTGATATCATGTCAAATGTTCATGCTATACAGATAAAAAGCCTTGTAAGACCAACGAATGAACGTCACATAACTGAACACACTTGTAATTCTACATGCATCAAAAGGTTTACAGCTTTGATTTAAAAAGGAGTGTATGTTTTGTGTTTTTTAGGAGGAAAGCCATGCTCATCAATAATCTCCTAGCATTCATTGGTGGAGGCTTGATGGGACTGTCCAAAATTAGCAAATCATTTGAGATGATGATTTTAGGACGGTTTACAATTGGGGCATACTGTGGTAAGTATATTATGAAAAAAATACAAAATTAATAAAAGAGCTTCAATTCACTTAAAGATATTATTAAGTGCAAGATATAAGTTAATATTAAATCAGATTTGATCAGCAAAGATTGAAAATCAGCAGTTATGTTTTTAAGATAGAATTTATTTTCTGCTAAGTTTGAAACATACTGCATATAGTTCCCAGTTTGGGAGCACACACACTTTACATAATCATCTTTGGAATTAAAGTGATAAGAATTACTTTTTTTTTTTTTTTTTAAAACTGCCTATTTCGGCACACATCAGTACACATTGACATTTGACATTTTAGACTTTGCCTTCAAGATTAGCTTTTACCTTAAACCATTTCAAGTACATTTCAGACACTAGAACTTACATATATTTTTATAAGGATCATTCAGTATATTGATTTGTTCAAATCCGAGTATAAAAGAATACAGTATACTAGAATATTTGCTATATCATTTATTACCTTTATGTGTTTTTTCTATTTTGATGTTTATAACCTACTTATTAAAGCTGATATTTAGTTCAAAGGTTCTTGACTATAAATTGTTTAAGTAAAAGATTCAAATAGCAATTACACAGCTGGTGTCATCTGTCCAGCTGTTTTATCTTGGTATGATCCAGACTTTATTCAGTGTCATATTATTTTATGTTTGCCTCTAGCGCCAAATAGAATTTGTTGTTTTTGATACAAACTACTTCTATGTAAATGAAATTAAAATTAATATAATATATTAATATGTTTTTAGGGCTGGCATCAGGGCTGGTGCCCATGTATGTTGGAGAAATAGCACCCACCAGCTTGAGAGGAGCTCTGGGCACATTGCATCAGTTAGCCATAGTCACTGGCATTCTTATTGCTCAGGTAATCTTAACCAATTTATTACCAAAAGCACATATTATTGCATTAATGACATCATTTTAATCATTTTTGAAAAAAAACCCGATGTAGATTATTATGTTTCGGTGCAGGTATTAGGTCTGGAGACCTTGCTGGGCAGTGAGGAGTTATGGCCTGTATTGTTGGGCATTACAGTGATTCCTACAGTCCTACAGATGGCATTGTTGCCATTTTGTCCAGAAAGTCCTCGCTTCCTTTACATTGTCCGCTGCCAGGAGCATCATGCCAAGAGTGGTGAGGTGACACACTGAATAAATCACACAGCACCAAAAGCAAGTCTTAGCATGTTTTAAAAGCTGTACACAATACAACTGCAGCAGGAACATATACATACATGCATCTATTTGGCAAAAAGAAATCTAAATACATTTTAGTTTGAAAAATATTTTTAGAAATAGAGTTTATACAAAATATTTGCATTTGGAAAAAATCTGTTAAAAAAGTTTCCTATATAATTGGAGAAAATATGATACAATTTTTAGATTAGATAGATTAGATTAGATTAGATTCAACTTTATTGCCATTGTGCAAGGTACATGTACAGAGCCAATGAAATGCAGCTAGCATCTAACCAGAAGTGGATTATTCACAATAAATAAATAAGGATTTAGTGTAACAAATAGGAAATGAGGTTGATAATTACAGAGTAAATAATGTACAGAAGGTGCAGTGGTATGTAAATACCATCAATGTCAGAACAGCAGAGTCACTGGCTGTCTTCAAGAGGCGTTTGAAAACTCTTGCTCTTGACATTTAAAAAAAAACAACAAAAAAAAAAAAAAACAAAAAAAAAACCCTACCTTACTCTTTTCAACAGGTTTTTGTTGTTGTTGCACCTTTTTGTGAACTATTATATCAGTATTGAGCTGTTTTTGATGTGACTCAAAGCACTTCTTGTACGTCGCTCTGGACAAGAGCGTCTGCTAAATGCCGTAAATGTAAATGTAAATGTAAATATGGTATCTATAAGGGTGTATATAGTATGATACAGTTAAAGCTGTGCAAGGACTGACAAAATGGATATATATATACAAGTGTTTGAATGATACAGTAAATACAGATAGAATATACAGAAGTGTAAGGATAGATAGTTATGGATGTATGATACAGGATATACAGAGTAAATATGGATAAAATATACAGAAGTGTAACAATAGATAGTTAGGATGGTGCAAAGATGCATAATGATAAAGTAGTGCAAAGTAAAGAAAGTGGCAGTGCAGTAGTGATTGTTAACACTGTATAATCAGCTGTTTAGTGCAGAAACAGCCACAGGAAAAAGCCGTTTTTCAGTCTGTTTGTACGACTCTGAGGCATCGTTAGCGTCTGCCTGATAGGAGAAGTGTGAACAGTCTGTGGTTGGGGTGAGAGGAATCTTTCATTAAGCCTCTGGCCTTTGCAGATAGCGTTTCTTGTGGATGCCGATAATTCGTTGGGCGGTTTTCACCACCCTCTGAAGGGCTGTACAGTCCGAGGCAGTGCAGCTGCTGTACCACATTGAGATGCAGTTTGTGAGGATGCTCTCAATGGTACAGTGGTAAATTTTATACCCCAAGCTTACCTTTTAAATTTTCTTATTTAGTTATTATTTGCGGATAATTCATCATTGTCGATCTTCTGCTATGTTCTGCTTCACTGGAAATTTAATGGCTTAAGATGGAGAAATTATTGTTAAACTTGTAACTAGGGAATTATGTTGATTTATATGATGCTGAAAAACTCCTGGATACACAACTCTAGTTGGAAATATACATTTGTAGAGAGGTCATTATTTCTAATTAGACATAGTTTAGTTTCGTCACTGTTGTCTCAGCCTAGCTCACTGGGCAAAAAAATAATAGTAATTTAACAATAACATTAATGCAAATGTTTTTTTGTTTCTAATCTTTTATATTTTTGTAAAATCTTGGTATGTCTTTTAAAGCAGCATGTGACTGACATGAACAGTGCCATGTCCCTGTGTTTAAATGAGGATGATGACTATTATTATTTTTATTATTATTACTATTATTGGTACCTTGATATTTTATAAGGTCTTTGTTTTGATTTAGCCTTTTCTGGTGGCATTAGCATGTCCTGAGTATGTTTTTTGTTTTAACCAGGCCTGAGGCGTCTGACTGGAAGACTGGAGGTGAGTGAGGACCTGGCAGAGATGAAGGAAGAGAAGCGGAGGATGGACATGGAGAGGAAAGTGTCTATTGCTGAGCTTTTCCGCTCGCCGCTCTACAGGCAGCCCATTATAATATCCATTTTGCTTCAGCTTTCTCAGCAGTTATCAGGAATCAATGCTGTGAGTAATAAGCACAGTAAATGTCACCATGATAATTACTTTTAACATTGGCATGTTATTGTAGACATTTTATGTAAATTCGTGTAGCCAGTCTATTGTTCAGCACGATAAAAATATGTAATCTCACAGGTAACGTGTAAATCTCATATCTTTTAGTGAAGATGTCAGTTAATTAGAGAGGGCTATGACAAAATAGATGGATGGTCTTGACATGGTAAAATGTTTATCATTTTTAACTATATAAAGCATAAGTATATTCAATTCATTGTCATTGTGCAAGGTACATGTACAGAGCCAATGAAATGCATTTTTCGCATATCCCATCTTAGTAAGTTGCGGTCAGAGCGTAGGGTCAGCTATGATACAGCGCCCCTGGAGCAGGAGGGGTTAGAGTTATAAAGTTAGCAAGAATACAGGATGAGCTTTGGACACTGTGTACACTATGTGGCTAAAGGTCTGGGGAACACCTGGTTAACAAACCACCACACAATTGGAAGCACACAAATGTATGAGATGTCTTTGTAACATTACAATTACTTGTCATTACATTTATAGGGCACAAATCAGATTTAGCATGACAATGCTTCTGAGCAAGCTCAGTGAAAACTCAATGTTGTTTCTCAATGTTGGATGTAAAGAACATTGCATTGAATCCCTGATCGCAACCCAACAGAAGCTTTTTATAATCAACTGGGACAGAGCCTCTATCGGAGGACTCCTAACCTTACAGCAGTGTCGGATCCCACGCAAAGTAGCTGAATGATCACACCTCTTCACGTTGACACACTTAAAAATGTAGCAAATCATTACTGATATATTCAACGGCTTTAGGATTGAAAAAAATACTAATGTTATTTTATCCGCAGATCTTTTACTACTCAACCAGCATATTCCAAAAGGCTGGAGTAGAGAGCCCAGTGTATGCCACCATCGGTGCTGGAGTTGTGAACTGCGCCTTTACTGTGGTTTCGGTATGACCTAAATACTCATTTCTAATTACTCTTTAACATTTTATCTGAGAGTAAACATTATAGAAGGGCAGCATGTTCGCTGGTGTACTAGGTCATGTTATTTTTTAACATTATTAGCTGAGATATATACACAAGTAGCAATGTAATGTCAGATTTATGTTTGTAAAAGTATTTATACCCTACTCACGACTATAAGATTTGTGAATGTTACAGAGTAAAACACTTGCACACTGCAAATACAATATAACTTGATACTGAAATAAAAGTTGAAGGTCATCAATTTTAAAGGTGAAGTAACTTGCAGTGAGATTAAACTAATCACAATCTCCATGTTAACTTCAATAATTAGCACAAAAAACCCCTAGTAACATTGTTCACCTTCAACTCTTTCTAATCTGTACTGATTTTTACATTGACGCTATCACCGCATTTCGCATTCCTTTTGTTTACTCAGTTTACTCTTGGATAACTTTCAAAACTTTAGCATGAGGGCATTTATTTATATGTTACTTTTTGAGACTCTTTACTTTGGGGCAAGACTTGCAACTTGATTGCAATCTTGCAACTTTTTGTTAATTGCTCTTTAAACACATAAGTCTTTCTATTGCTCGTTGGAGTGAGTGTGAGTGTGTGTAATTGTTTGTCTGCATGTGGCCCTGTGATGGACTGGTGATCTGTCCAGGGTGTGACCCCTACCTTTCACGAAATGACAGCTGGGATAGACTCCAGCAGATCCTCGTAACCCTGATTAGGAATAAGCGGGTATAGGCGATGGATGGATGGATAGATCGATGGATGGATCAATGAATAGATTTCAGTGTGTCAGCAAAAAATTTTATTTAAACTAAATTTATGTGACACGTTTGTATTTGTAGAACAAGAAAAGAAGTTTAAAAAAAAAAGTTTAAAAAAAAATTGAGCTATTTATGTATATTCTATAATGCAGAAGTCATGTGTACTTATAAAAGGCAATATGACTGTCCCACTGAGACATTAATATCCCTAGTAGTTGTATGTTTACCAAACTAAAACAAGGCTTTGTGTAGCAGTTTGCAAAAATGTATTCCACAATTTTGGCCTTTAGCAAAAGCCCTCATTTAAGACAGTTAACATTGATCTTATTTACACTACCGCGTAGTTAAAGGCCTTGTTTAAAGCAATAAAATGGAGGACTGGGAATTTGATTTCAATAATTTCCAATTAGCTGTCCAAAACCTTGACTATTATAATCCTACTAATTAGCATTAAAATGAATTTGTTAAATCTTTCTTTTAAAAAATGCAAATATTTTTAGTTTTCTATTTTAAAACACTTTCTCTTACTAAACAGCTGTTCTTGGTTGAGAAAATGGGCAGACGGACATTGCACATGCTGGGACTGGCTGGGATGTGTGTGTGCGCAGTAGTTATGACTGTTGCCCTCAGCTTACTGGTTAGTACATTTGTTTTAAAGATGATGCATGTTCTAATTATTTAAATTACTCTAAATTATGAACCTTGTTTTCATTGACAAAGTTCCCCAATATTTCTGTCCTCCAGCTATTACCCAGCTATTATACGTTTTTAAATCTTCTTTTATTAAAATTACATACATTCAACTTGCGTTGTCATTCTGTTGTTATTTTTGAGTTTCTTAAACCTTTAGTTAAATTTTGGCTTGGTAATAATTGTGTGTTTATCAGGAAAGTGTGCCATGGATGAGCTACATTAGCATGCTAGCCATCTTCGGATTTGTGGCATTCTTTGAGGTGGGACCAGGACCCATTCCCTGGTTCTTCGTTGCTGAGCTGTTTTCTCAGGGGCCTAGACCTGCAGCTATGGCGGTGGCCGGATTCTCCAACTGGACTGCAAACTTCATCATCGGCATGGGATTCCAATACGTTGCTGTGAGTATAATAACTAAGAAAGTTAAGGACACTTTCCATTCAATTTACATTATTTAAATACTTTTTTTCCTTCTATCCTGCAGAACCTATGTGGGCCGTATGTGTTCTTAATCTTTGCTGCACTCCTCCTGTTTTTCCTGCTGTTCACCTTCTTTCGTGTTCCGGAAACCAGAGGAAAGACCTTCGATCAGATTGCTGCTGCCTTTAACCACCATCCTGAAGGCATGCTGGACATGGACCTTAACATGGAGCTAGTAAAGCCCGGAACAGAGCTGGATTATCTGGGGGCAGATAGCTCAGAGCAGTGAGGCCCAGCAATAGTAAAGGAGAGCTGATAAAGGGATACAAACTGGAACAGACATCTTACCCGCTGACTGTATTTAAGGGAAACAAACGTATATATGAAAGAAGGAAAGAAGACTGGAACCATTGATGCTGCTTGTTAGAGAGTTTTGTAAGACAGGTGTTCCAGGAAGACTTGGATTACTGCACTTTATCTGCACAACAAAGATTGACAGGAAATGTCAGTTCCATTTGTATATTTATACTGACATTTAATACTAACATACATTTAACAAGAATTTAAGATTTTTTTTTTTTTTTGTTAAATCCACCACAAAATATGAGACATGGACAGACCAAGGTGACAAATCTTAGCACCATTTTAGCTCATCTTATTTCCCATAGAAACTTTGTAAGTGGCTCACTAAAATCCTAGACAACTCATTAGAATTAATTTAAACCAGAACTTAATGTGCATACAGAGATAAGACTTTCAAAACCAGAAAGAAAATTAACGTAAAAGATTTTTAAAAAACGTTAGCATGTAACATTTGCGTTTATAATTGCGTTTATCATTGGACGAGCCTTACATCGTAGAAGATTTTTAAAAATAAAAGGACCTAAGAAATGTTAGTATTTTATGCTTTAACTGTATATGCCATGTATAGTGTAAATGAAATTTTAGTCGTTTTAGATGTTGGACTTCACTTAAATTTGATAAATTATATTGCTGTGTAGTTTAACAATAATATGTGAGTTGTGTGTATTGTTTTCAATAAAATAGTAGTTGTTTAGCCAGCTTCGTTCCCGTTATCTTCTCTGTAAAGACTACGGTGTTAAGTTTGCGCATTTATGATCTACATTAATTAAGCAAACAAAAAGTGAGTCTTATTACAGCTCCAGTTACACATCAAGAAAATGATGTCTGACCACAGCATGACATTTTAGGACTGGACACACAAAAAGACTTAATTTTTTAAAGATATTTTACTTTAATGACATTGCACATAATCCCTTCCAAAAAAATTCCAAACCAAAAAGTACATAAGTAAAAGAAGAAAAAGAAAAACCACCAGTTTGCATATTTTTTTTATGAATATGATTGTTCTTCCCCCCCCCCCCTCTCATTTCCCACTTAGCCATTGGAAAGGGAACAGAGGCATTTTTACACGTTCATTGGTTTTCCACCCAAACTTAAAGGGTCAAACTGGTTCTTATTTAAGCTGCTCACACCCATTATCACCGAATTAACAGGAAGACAATGCAAATATATTGGGCTTTCAGAGCAAGTCTATTTTTTTTTTCCATTCCCTTAAAGACATCAAAGTCCAAAATATACTCATCACTCCTCGTCCCTCTCACACAACAAATGAAAAGGTTCACACTAAAGAGTTCAGGCAAGAGGTATGGAGGAGGGAAGGGTAGTGTGCATATCAGTTGTGGGTTTGCTCAAACACCACCCCAGCTCATCCAGAGACCTACACACAAAAAAAAAAAAAAAAAAAAAGAAAAAAGAAAAAAAAAAAAAAAAGAAAAAACTGAATTAAGGCATAAAGTAATGTAAATATTTAAGTAATAAAATGAAATTAAGACTTAATTTCTTTGCTAGAGACAAAAGCAAATTCAGCATAGCAATGCAGGACAGATTTGTGTAGAATACAATAAATCAGGGTCAGGAGATTGTAATGCTTGTCCCAAAAACTGACAGTGTTTATATCTGGAACCATTTCAAAGCAACAATATACTTTATGATTATACATTACATATGTAGTTATTAAAAATGTTCTTATATAACTAATTTTTCTTCACTTCTATATGGACCTTGATATCGAACATGAAATTGGATTAACCATGTAACAATTTTATATAATCCATCTATAGCTATATAATACAGTTAATTAACATTTTACAGGTATAAACTAAAATACCACATCAAAGTCATTGTACTTTAAACACTTAAAATACAGCTGTTTGATTTTCATTCTGTGTGTTTGTCAAACTTCCTACGTTTCTCAGTTTCGCATAAAAGCATTTGATTTTTTTAATTCCACGCATGCTTCAGTTTTTGACTTTTTTTTTAAAATAGACTGAAGACATTAAATGTAGACTGCAGTGAAAGATCGATTAAAAACCAAATTGTATAAATTATTCAAATTACAAAATCAAATGTTTGGTTCCATTCGTTCGTGTCCATTTATTGCAATCCTCTCCACTGCACATGCATCTCAATCATGCTTCAGCTTGCTGCACAGGATTTCATTCGTCACAAATATAGTAATGACTGACAAGATGATGGAGGAATTGGTGCTCAGATCCAGAGCATCACAGAAAAATATTGCATGAAAATCAGTGCCGCTGCTTCCCTACACAGTTTGCATCGTCGTAGATTGAAAGTAAATAGTAAGCACGCATTTAAATATTAATAGTGGCTCCTTGTTGATTGCAACATAATCACCCAACTATATTTGTTAGAAAGCAAATGCATTAATACACATTTTCCCCTTATGAGAAAAGCATTTTGGTAGCTCGACTGGAAGACAGTAACCCCAGGACGTCGGGCCATTTTGTAACCCCTAGTGTTGCTCAGGCTCCAAGCACATTGCACGCGAGTTAGCCACGGCCAGTGCCATGTGATATTACCAGTCATTACCATGCACACGGCTGTGGACTCCAACCAGTAAGCTGCTTGTTGAAAGCTCCAGCAGTCTTACACAAAGCAAAGCACCATTTAACAAAAATGTGTAATGCTTTAACACAAGGCCTCTAAACAACCATGATTGTGCAATGCTTACAAACGCAAAAACCAATCTTCATGCCAACGACCTGACTTGGTTAGTGTAAACAAGATTGTCAACTACTTTCCAAGAATGGCCAATTTTAGGAAATCTAATCCAGCTAAGCGACAAAGTTCACATGTAGATAAATAGGGACCAACAAGACCGTTATAAAAAGCAATAGCGGAGGGGACAAAAATAATAATAAAAAGAAATTTCTATACAGACAGACTGTACACACAAAAAAGCCTATGCGCTGAGGCTGCATTTACACCACAACGCCAATTTTTGGATCACAGATTAGATATGACCCAGGATTAGGAGAGAGAAAAAAAAAAAAACAAAAAAAAAAAAAAAAAAAAAACGTAATAATTAAAGCGACGCTGAGGCATGACGTCAACTTGGGTGGACACCAAAAGCAATACGTATAGTTAAGCACAACTGTGTATTTTCATTTTGTTCACTTAAAGCCTGTTTAGCCTGTAAACAAACGTTAGAAGCAAAATTATTGTAGTCTCACGTTTTGCTTTTTTCCCCCCCAGCCAGGCTGCAACAATGTATCTTCTGTTTTCTTCACCCAATAGCTCCAATTATACCAAAACATGAAGTAATGTCACAGGGTACAATGCAATTTGTATCATGGTGCTTTAATTTCAAAGCACAAAATGCTCAAGCATAACTGCCTGCTATGTTGCCTATTAGTTAAAAGAAAGTCCTGGTGCCCTTTTACATTCCAGGAGCTTCACAAGTTCTCAGCTGGTAAAAATAAAACCTTGTATGTACCATGCTTAAAATCAAGTACACAGTATTGTTTTGGATAGAAAGTTCAGTCACAAAAGTTGACCAATCAGGTTGTGATTGCATCACTATGCCTTTACAATCAGTATATATATCTATCTATCTATCTATCTATCATCTATATATATAGATATATAGATATATATATATATATATATATATATATATATATCGAGGGCTGCCGTCAAAAGTGTGTGAACTCTAAGCAGGTCCAGGACCAAAATGTATCATTAATTTTTGGGTCCGAACCAAATAAACCAAACTACAAGTGAACACACCCTTATTTGCAGCTGTTGTAATGATCAGTGCAATTCAATACCCCTTGGATTTATTGCACCAGTTTAGATCAGAGTCCCACCTCTTGCCAGGGTCATTAGAGTTCTTCCAGGTCATGGAAGTCACACCACAGGCATGGTATCTGGAGCCTGTAAAGATGATGTTTAGAGCAGTAAAACGGGGTCACCGACCATAAACAATTAATACATACTACAAGCATAACATTACCTCTCCTACAAAGAAATTAGGAAAGCAGTGCAGTCAAGAACACAAATTGCTATAATGAAGTAGGTGTTGCAATAAGCATATCGAAGCAAAATCATGAACAAACAAACGTAAAACAGACAGCAAAGCAACACACATCTCACCTCAGTTGCTTTTGAAGAAGCCTTCTGGGATTGTTTTGGTGAGGTTTTGACATCAGCTGGCTTGGTGGGCATAGCAGGTGAGCTAGGATCTGCTTTGTCAGATTTATCCGCACCATCCTGTCAAGAATAGGTCACAATGACAAACCCAAAATCTACACGCTTCTACTATAAGGGTTAGGGTTACTTTTTTTTTCAAAACAATTGCATGAACAGCGATACTTTACTTTAGAAGCAGTAGTGTCAGAATTCCTTTGTCTGCGGCGGCTAAATTGGCGGCGTGTTTTCTGAACCTGCCCATCCGCCTGCTCTCCATTGCTCTGACCTTCTTTAGGAGTTTCCTTTTGGCCTTCCGCAGGGGTGGCTGACTGAACCACCCCAAGAGGCGGGCGAGGACGGAATGGCCTGAGAAAGTCAGATGATTTACCACAGGCATTAAAAGTTCAAGCCATCTTTACAATTCAGATTTCCGACACATACGAAGCCTCACCTGCGGAATCGAGGTCTGAACCGCCGTGGTGGTGGTGGTCTCTGTTGGCTACCATCTGCTACCTCCTTCTGCTCACCTGCTGATTCTCCCTTTAACAATAAAAACACCACCACTTGCTAGGTTTTTGGTTACTTTACCAGTAATTGTGTACAGAATTGCAACATTCATATAAATCCCCAAACCTTTTGACTACCAGAAGAGAAAAAAATAAATTACTTTTAGTCACAACTACCCCAATTGTTTAAAAGCTTTGAACAAAAACATTTAATTTAAACTTTCAAAGGAAAAATGTGTCAACCACACCGACAATTAAAATCACAAAAAAAAAATAAATGACATTATTAAATTAAATATTAAACATTAAATTTGCTTCACTCGCCAAGCGTTTAAAGAGCAAGCAAAGGTTCCCTGCCACAACTTATTCAAGGAGCATTTTGCACACAGTCATCAACCTGGTTTGCACTTAGGGGAAATACAGCAGCCATGCTTAGTCGGTGGGTGCGTTGTATGTAACCAAAACTCCAATACCAAAGTTTTGCTGTTACAACCAAATTAATACATTTGCTTCATTTACCATTTTTATTAACTAGAATTTAAAAAAAAATAAATAAAAAAAATAGTGATTTCATTAAATACTCGAGCTTCTCATAGTGTTTTAGTTTTGCGTTACAACCAAATTAATGCTTCATTTACCATTCTCGCATTCAGCAAAGGTTTTTACTTTTAAGTGTTGTAGTGAAGATTTACTACTCTGCCACAACTATTCGACTGTTTATCAAGGAGCATTTTGAATTTTGGGAATGCCGGTGGTTTCTTTTTCAGAAGCTAACAGTCAGGCAGCCTGCTTAAGCCTTGGTTTGCCCAGTCAATAAAGTGGAAATTTACAGCAGCCATCTTGTAGAAGCTTAGCATCTGGTTGGGTGCGTTGTACTTGTAACAAAACTCCAATACCAAAGACAGATACCTTGACTGAGAAGTCATTGACAATGACTCCGGCAGCAGAGACAGAGTATCAGGCGTAGCGTTGTGAAAATATTTCCAAATGAATGAGGACAAGCTATACATGATGCACTCTCAGTAACATCACCTGAAGGATTTAGGTTGCAGAACAGGTTGTTTATTAAACAAAAGACGGTGACTCTTTTCGATCGTTTGGAAATTTAAAAAAAAAAATAAATAAAAAAAATAAATAAAAATTAGTAAAAATTAAGGCTGAGCTTGCCCAAAAGGGACATTTTTAAACACTCATCATAGTAAAACATTGTTGCATTACGCAAAACAATTTGATTAGCATTTTTACAGATTCGTACAGTGCAATATTATTTTAAGACAAAATTTGCCTAACAAATAAATGAGTCACCTAATTTTTTTTTTAATCGTCAAATGTCATTGTGGTGATAAATGCCATATATATATATATATATAGAATATATATATATACACATACATATACACACACACACACACACACACACACACCACAAAACAGGGAAAAACAAAAATTTAAAAAAAAAGGAGCCTTTACCTCGGTTTGAGACTGTGTATCTGGTCTCCTACGCTGACGGCGGCGACGTGGTTCTCTGGGTTGCGAAGCACCGTTTTGCCCCTCTCCCTCAGAAGTGGGGCCAGCAGACGAATCGCCAGCTTTCCCATCTTCCTGTCCTGGTCGCGCAGGACGAGGAAAGAAGCGCCTGCGGAACCTGCGCTTATTTGGGGCATAGCGACTCCCTTTGACTGGAACCCCACCTGGACCAGTCACATTAGCAGCTTCTGAGCCCTAAGTAAAAGTTAAACATGAGACAACCAGGTATTCATATAATCCCAACCTAAGAGAAACAAACATTACCACTGAACTGCACTCACCTTAGCTGCCTCAACCACATCAAACTCCACAATTTCCCCATCCCCTACACTCCGAAGAAATTTTCTAGGGTTGTTTTTTTTTATGGCAGTCTGTTAAAGTGAAGAAAGTAGAAGCATATTTATTCAGTTTGTTGATCAAGTGGCCATTTCCAATTTGGAAACCGTGTCATATTACTAAATAGGAATTGGATTAGAACTAGAACTAAAATGGAGATGGGTTTTCATTTCAGTGTTATGCTTACACTGAAATGAAAACCCATCTCCATTTTAGTTCTAGTTCTAATCATTAGTTCTTTCATTTCAGTGAAAGCATAACACTAAACTTGGCCCGATATCGAAACCTGTGATTTCTGAAAGCTGCTGTTAAAAACCTTCTATCCAAACAGATCAGATAAACATCACGCTGGTACAATTATACTACAGCTTGGTGTAAAGTGTGTTTTCTTTAATTATCTCAAACATCACAGTTCAGAGAGTGAAAATATAAGTCAATTGGCAGAATGAATTTTATTATATTTATATGTTCATATTTTTTTCTTGCAAGACAGTTTTTTTTTTTATATAACTTAATTGTTGTCCGCCAATTTATTCCTGGTGGAAAATATGCATTAAATTCGAGTTGCAGTCATTTTAGCCAACTAAATCACACAAAAAAGAAAGGACTTGGTTGTGACTTCAAGCTTTATTAGACTGGATAAATCAGGGTTGTTTGTAGTTAATCAAGTACACACAGGCTTGGCACTAAAAACAAATATAAGGATTAATCATCAGCACTTTATTGCGGAAAAAAATAGGCTTTGAAACTTTACCTAATATACGAAAACTGACCACTTTATTAAAGTACACAAAAATGTAAAACTTTTAATGTAAATATTTGTGCATTAGTAAATGAGACGAATATTCGTACTGCACTCAAATCAGCATGGCTTGGCAAAAAAAACAAAAAACAAAACATGACGGGACAAAACATACAAAAACAAATGTCACCATATTCTTTCTTACCTGATGGACAAATACATCCTCCTTGGTGTCATTCCTAAAAGGCAATCAAACGGTTTTACACAGCACATCATTCTCAGCAATTAGATTTCCTCATTTCAATGCTAATTTATTATGTAACAGACTTTACAAGCCTTTCCAACATACCTGTTGATGAAGCCATAACCGTTGCGTACATTGAACCATTTCACAGTTCCTTGCACCAAAGTAGCTGCAACAGCACAAATAGAATACCTGCCATAAACGACTGACACATACCCAGTCAGGAACACTTTCAAAAACCTGAGGCCTGAAGTGTAAATCATTAACCACAGCATTTGGAAGTTTGTTTTTTTTGGGTCAGTTCACCACTGGAATCTTACACCTAAATCTTACACCATCCCAACATAATTTGAACAGACTTTAATTAGATGGGGAAAAAAATATGCAACACATGACACACAAATGAAGGAGAAATGAGCACAGAAGTAGTCATAACTCGGGTCGTTACACCTGCGCAATCAAGCAAGAGACTAAAGGCCTAAAGAGCATCCAGGTCACGTAGATAAGCAACAGGGGGAATAAAAAAAACCCGTGTTTCTTATTTCTTTTAAAAAGATACATCGAGTTTGACTTTAAGCTAAAATAATAAAAACAAGCAGTGACTTGCGTTGAAAAAGAAGGAGTCAAACAACAGCGTCTTTAAAGCAGCGCACTAGATCAGGCACACAGCCGTGGAACACGTGCAAGTGGAAGAAGTGCGCTAAACTGCGGCATTACTACAAACACAGGGGAACTAACTTCCAAATCAAACTTACACACTGTCTACCAAAACTCCAGGTAGTCGCTACAAGTTCAAGTCAATTTAAGAACTATATTAAAGCACGCCAAGTCTATTAATTCGCTGTTTTGGTGCGCATACAGGATTCCTAAGTAATTGTTTGAGAAATGCCTACCAATCACTTTCCGCTCTGGCTGAGCTGGTCCTGTCGCCAGGGCTGACACAGGAGCGCCTTGTACTTCTGTGTCCGTCATTTTAGCGCATTTGTCCCCCTCCCTCCTACTCGCCAAAACTTTACTACAGCCACCACCTCAATCGCTTTATCCCGAGTCCATGACTGGAATGAGTGCGCTAGTCGCATTCTTATTGGTCCGCCGCCGACCAATCCGGGAGTAGGAAATAAGTACTAAAGATCAGTATGCTAAAAAAAATGTAAGAATAATATTGACGTTTAGTAGTTTGTTTAATGAAAGCATTTCTCACCTTTTCCTATTTTTTCTTTTACATTCTGTATTGTTTATTTAACTCGTTTTTTTAAATCATTGCTATTTATTTGATTGCTTATTATTTTTTATATTGCTATCATTACTTTAATTGGCTCTGTATTGTACGTTGGTAGTGAAACGGAATTTTAAATAATAAATAAATAACTGGCTGTAATAAATTGGGGTTCGGTAAGATCAGTTTCAGGACCAGTTGAACTGCGTGCTTGGGCGGCTTTTAGATTTAATTCCAAACGCTGTTATTTTATTAGTGTTTTTTTTTTTTAAATAAGGGTATACTTTATTTAAAGAAATATTAATAATTTGACCAAACCTTGTTTGGTCCTTTGTGCTGAAAACAAGCAACCAACTAACAGATAATACAGCAAGTTTGGTAGTACAATATATCCGTTTATTATCGTTAGTATTATTTGTTTGTTTTTTGTTTTTTTTTCATTTAATAATTTGTAGTGTGTGCATTTTAATTTTTGAAGTTTGTAAGGAGTTAGCTTTAGGTTTCAATAATGCTTTTGGGGTTTGCGTTGAACAGATGATAGTTTAAAAATAATGTTTTCATGTTTTTATAATTTACACATTGCATGTATGATTTCAAATAACCTTGATGCTTATATCTTTAGGCCTTTCTATTTTACACAGTCCAGCTGACATCATTGTTTACAGCTTTAACAGGTAAAATTCATAATGCTTCAGTTTAAAATCATCACTAGTCTTGCTAATAACTTGTTAATCACCAGAATGATTCGTAAAAAATAGAACTGTGTTTCAACCTAACGCTGTACCGCACCAGCCATCTGTTCTGATAGAGACCCCTCTTATCTGTTAAACACATATCAACTCGTACAGCGGTCCATGATAAATTACACCCTAATGTCTGAGCCAAAACCCTGAGAGCAAACGCTGGTGTCGGTTAAGAAAAAGGCCTGTCCTTCTACCACTAAAAGTTCGCCAGACTCAAGTTTCACACGACTATATTTATCCAAACAACCACAGACTGGCAATATTAGGCTGACCATGACCATGCCTTGTGGCTTACATTTGTATATTAAATAGTTTTCAGTTTTTCTTTAATAAAAAAATAAATAAAACAATAAACTTAATTAATTCCTAAAATTTGCAGATACTTTATAATCGGTTATGCAGAACACAATTAATTTTTTTTTTTTTACGTTTTTTTCTATTTTATTTTAAATAATTACTAAGAATATGCACATATGCTAAAAACTGTAATCTTTGAATTTAGACGTCAATGCGCATGTCGAAAATGAGGAATCTTGGCGTGCGTAACACATAATACGTAATGTTTTGAGGAATACGATTTTGTCGTATCTTTCCGCACCCAAGTAGCGGAACCCATATGGAGAAATAAACTGGGGGATACAAAACATATCTATAAAGACGGCTTCAATTCAACTTGTAAAAACGTGTGGAAATTGAACACAAACAACAGTTTGCGCGTGTTTTATTACGATATCGATCGATAGAACGCAATAGGTTTAATTTTTTTTTGCTAATGGATCAACCGGCCACGAGGCAAAGCGCGCAATTGCACGCCCCGCCCGGTCTATAGAATTTAAAGAGCGAAGGGCGAGCGCGCACGCGCAGTGAAGAGGAAACGGCTGAGGTTCGTTTCATGGCTATGTGAGTCAAAAGAGCGCAAACGAGTAACGCCAGCGCGCTAGAGAGAGTTTGGGGCGCAAACTTGTGTCGGCTGCTAATCTGTGCGTGTGGCCTCGGACGTGCTGTCGGAAAAGGAGAGAGAGACTGAGAAAGAAACGCCTGGAATGACTGTAGCGTCCAAAGAGCTGATTTAAGTCAGAATAGGGGCAGTGCGCAGCCACGAACAGCGGAGATAAGCAAGCAAAGCGAGCGGTGAGAAAGTGAGTCGGTGGATTGTCCCGTAACGCCTTGGGTGAAAAAAACAACCTAAACTAGGTGAGTTAAAGCTGTAAATTAACAGACACATGGCGCGGTCTGTCTTTTAAAAAGTCTGCGCCTTTCAAACATGCACTCGTTCACAGCTACGATTTCTTTCATTTTGCACCCTGAACTTGATCCGTTTTTACACTACGAACTTCAGACAAAGCGGGTTTCTTACTGGGCCCAATGGCTCGTGCTTGCGCTCATTTTACCGGGGTGGGAAATGGGATGACGACGACAAAAAAAAAAATTAGGCCGCAACTTTTACTTTGTGGAAATGTAAAAATTGATCCAAGCATATCGAGTCGTGTTACATTGTAAGCCCGTGATAAAAAAAATGGATCCGATAACTGGGATCATAACGCAAACTCACGGTTGGTCGCGGATTAGTGTAACCGCCGCCGTTCAGGCAAAACCTCGTGTTAGCTTTCATAGGCGTTTACCAGGCTAAATTGAGCGCTAACATTTTAGCTCGCTACTCCGCCGGGTTTGCATATGAGAATCCGCGGTGATTTTTGGACCTCAATGGAACTCGAGTGGGACGTACTATAGGCAGCAGTGACAGAAAAAAAAACCCAACGCTTAGTTAAAGCTGCTTTGTCTCGGTGTGCAGCTCCATCGGGCCTGTTCGGTCTCTCCAACTCTAGCTAGCATGTTAGCATGCCGGCGCGGGCAGATTACCTCCGCGTTATAGAAACGGAAATTGCCACCGGTTTTGTTGGTGGCCGAAATGTCAAACTATCATATTCAATCTGATAAAAAATTAAAACGGCTGACACGCGTGCAGACATGCTAACAAGCTGTTTTACGCCGACACGCTGATGGCATGGAGACAGCATGACTTGACGTTTGGGCCCTTCCACGTGACACACACCGCCATTGCAGACGTTTTTTACTTTATTACTACCTACTAATAAATCAAAGATTATAGATTATTAAAACTGTGTTAATTAGCTAAATTTTCCGAACAGTAGTTGTGCAGCAGTATGGCTAACAGGTGCATGTGTTTCTTAATTTAGCACCGCTGTTTAAGATGGCAAGATGCAACACTTTTACATTTCATACAAAGTAACGTTTAAAAGTAACATAACTTATAATTTGTTTAATACATATTTTTTGTTAATAAAGCAAGAAAAAAAAGCCTTAAAGCCTGACTTTTTATCAACTTTTTTTTTGACTGAAGTTGTCCCGCATGACGATGGACATCAGCTTCCTGACGGCAGTGGAAATGAAATACTGTAGTTTAATGTTTTAAATTGTTCTTTACTGCCTTTAGGATACAAAATGGCAGATGCTGATTTGGACTTCACAACAGGTGATGCTGGGGCTTCCACCACCTACCCCATGCAATGTTCCGCTCTGCGCAAGAACGGCTTTGTGTTGCTGAAGGGGCGACCATGCAAGATTGTGGAGATGTCAACTTCCAAAACTGGCAAACATGGACACGCAAAGGTGACTGGACATAACACACAAAAAAAACTAGAATAGTTGTTAGAAATACTTATCCTCTTGCTATTCATGTAGTCTTATGCCTCAAGGTTTGAAATTGCGTTCTTTATTTGTGGAATTTTTACAGGTCCACATGGTTGGTATTGACATCTTCACTGGCAAAAAATATGAAGATATCTGTCCCTCAACTCACAATATGGATGTCCCCAACATCAAGAGAATGGACTACAGGTAACACCGTTTTAGAAGAACCAGTAAAATAATTTAGTATTTTGAATTGAATTGTACATGTTTTATGTCTGTATTCTAACTGTATCTCAAATTTTAATCTCATTCCTGTCCACAGTTGATTGGCATCACAGATGGCTACCTGTCTCTGCTCCAGGACAGCGGTGAGGTTAGAGAAGACTTGAAAATGCCAGAGGGAGACCTGGGTAAAGAGATCGAGAGCAAGTTTGATGCTGGAGAGGAGATCCTGGTAAATGTCACTCGATCAACCTCGCACGTCTTTTGTAGAAAAGTTGTAGAAAGGTGGACTCATTTCTTTCCTTATTTTTTTTTTCCAGATCAGTGTCCTGTCTGCAATGAACGAGGAGGCTGCAGTGGCCATTAAAGCCATGACTAAATAAAAACGCAGCAGGTACACGGCGCGCTCGTGTTTGTGTATGCATGCTCGCCTGCTTGAGAGGAATTGTACTATGCTAGTGTGCCAACAGCAAAGCACTAATTCAAATGTTTACGTATATTCCAGCAATTAAAGAATTTTTTTTTCGGTCAAATTATCCATGTGGTGATCTCAATAAAATATACTATCTAGTTCAAAAAAAATCTTCAGTGTGTTCAATTGACTGTGTATTCTGGGGACTGATTTCTTTACAACACAAAAACAGGATGATGGTTTGCTCTTTGCACACTGGTGCTTGCATGCCCACACTATAGTAACTGATAATAAAGGTAACGTGCTTCGGTGGCATTTTGTTCATCCTAACTGATGTAATGAACAAACTGCACATAGGATTTTTTTTTTTATGTTCTTTACTAGTTTTATTACAGTAGTTTGTATAGCGAGTTGATTGTTAATATTCAAGTCTCAAAAGGCTGCTGATGTACAGAAGCTGTTAACTCCTAACCTGTGGTGTTTTTGTGAGTATTCTAAAGATACTGTAGTCACAGCAAGTGTGTGCTCGTTTTGTTTAACCACCTGCTAAATGCTTTCCTAATCCCAATCTGATCTAATAGAATTTGAACAAAATGTCAAGTTAAGTTGGATTTTAAAATTTAGCTTCAACTTTTGAATAAAGTTTTTGGTTATTCATGCTCTCCATGTTCCCCTTCTTTCCCTGTGATCTTTTTAATTGTAAAATTTCCCCTTTTATATAGATTTTCTCTTTATTTCAGTGGTACTCATACCCTTTACTTTCCATTCTGACTTGTCTCGTTACTCCTGCCTGTTCTTCCCCTGCCTACCTTTCTCACTGTCTCTCAGGTATTAGCAAGATGCACTGGACCTGGACAGAAGGAGAGAATTATGCCTCAGCAATGCTATTCCCCCTGTTTTTTTATTTTTTCTTCCAGTTTATTTTTTTTTGTCTCCCTTGATTTATGTACTTGGCCTGTATTTGGGTTGGACAATTAGAAGACAAAAAAGAAATAATTGGAAATGGTTGCCAATGGACAAATATCTGTAAATACACTGCATATACATTGATCAATATTTTGAATGTATATATTAGAGGAAGGAAAAAGCAGAAGGATACAAGCTCTTTGGTTTGGGAGTTGTAAAGGTGTATCGTATGTATACGAACATGTCTTATTTTGTCTCTGGCTTTTTTTGCTCCCCTATTTCCTTTAGGAATATTTCCATTTGTCCTGTTTCCTACCCTGTTGCTATTCTAAATTGGGCTGTTAAGTAAATGCACAGGCCAGTTCAACTACAGGTACTGTGCTTTTTAAAAAAAAAAAAAAAGCATAAAAGAATTCGGGTTGGTCTTTTCTCCCTTCGCACACACTGTCTTCTGATGGTGAAAATACAGAAGCTGGAGAAGCCTTCCTGATCTTGAGTAAGCAATTATATTTAGGATAATAAACATGTCCTGTTTACACAAATTATTTTTAAAGTTAAAGGTAAATATCAGTTATGTAGGGTACTGAATTCACCAAATGTTAAGTGTAGTCTCAAAATTGTGTACAAATAGTCCTTAGTGGGGGAGAGCGTACTGTTCCATTGTGTAAAAACTGCAGGGGGAAATAAGCAGGCAATGAGTTTGTTCTCAGGCTAAGAGATGATCCTGTTGTTCTCTTGCCACCGTTTCAAAGAGTTTTTTTTTTTCTTTAATAATAAATTGAATCTGGTCCGTATGAGTTTAGCTTCCTGCTGGCTCGTATCTGAAGATTTAGTGTTACGACAAGTTCTTTATTTCATATTACCTAAGCAAAACTTTTGTTTGTACCCTGACTGTGATAAACAGCTGTATTAAACCAAGAGATTCTCATACCCTATTAAAATGAGCACCTAAATGTTGCCTTTTGTTTTCAGTCTCTGAAAAATCATTCGTTATTACGCCAATTGTATGCTAACATTGTAAAGAATGATGGAACTCATAATAAACACAAGCAAAATATTTGTATTAACGTGAATAAAAACGCTATTCAAACCTCATGAAAATAAGTAGACTGGAATAATAATCTTAGCTCTAAAGACATAAAATGTGGTGTTCTTTCTGGTGCTTTTACGAAGAATATTTCGATGTCAGAAAAGAAAAGTTGTCCTAGTTAAGATAGAAGACCTGAAAGTATTAACTGCTGTTATACCTGCAAGCTTAGAAATGTGAAAGTGGGAAAACAGTCATTTATGTAATAATGGTTTTGTTTGTCTCTGTTTGCAATCGACTATTTAAAATAATTAAATATTCTATATCACATTTACAGCTAAAATATTTTGGTGAGTTCTATTATACTACGTTTACACTTGGCTAACTTTAGTTACACTGAACATTAACTTTTTTATAGAATGGGAAGATTCCCCATAAGTCCTGAGGGCATCATTAGTGGGGGAAGGAGGTAGGAATTCCAGGCAGTGTAGTTAATATTTTTATAAATCTGTTCATCTTTATTCCTATTCACATGTCGGTTGGGTGGTGTTACTTATCATTAGCATACACTGACATAAAACTGCAAAATAAAACAATTAAACTAACTGGAAAATCCGCTGGCAGTGAAGTATTGTGTCAAAATGATTGAATTATTGTAATCATAGTTCAGTCTGACTCCAAAGTAACTGGTCCATGATACTAAATGTTTACTAGAGAATATGTGCTATTTCTAAAATGTATTTATAATTGATATTCCGGCTCCAAGGTAAGACTTCAGTCGAATAATTTACAAACAGGCTAGATATAATTGAAAAAACAATTCCAAACAAATCAAGAGATAACACCATTTTAGCTTTAACAAGAATCTGGAAATGTTGTGCATGTAGAAATCCCTTCTTATCTATGCATTTTAATATCCAGAGCAGTCTGCAATGAATCATTAATAAGAGAAGAGTCGTTTTAACACCAAAGAGGTCTCCTTTATTTTTTTTTCAGGGTCACAAACAACAAATCAAATTTCGTCATTGTCAAAATGAAACAACTGCAACTACTACAAGGATAAATCGCTTTCTTTGTCTCCGATCTAATATGCAACAGTTATGTAAAAATGAATGTTCACATGTATGTATGTATTGAATCTGAGCAATGATGACAACAGATGCATTTATTATACAAAAGAAAAGGCAAATAAGCAATATACTGAAATGGAATCTTTTCTTTGAGCCACGTTTTTAAACAGATGCCACAAAATATCTGAATGAAAAGTGTATTTACATTATGAAACAATCCAAAGCTGATCTGTACAGTTCTTTAAGCTTTAACCCAGTGTGATGGTCAGTTTGGTTATTAGCCACACACTAAGTTTTTTTCTGCTTAATTGGTTTGCTTTTGGTTACTTGCTATGGTGATAGAATCTTTGGCCAGGTTGTGGGTGGGAGAGGAAAGTGTGACGAGGAGCTGGCTGAGGAGAGCTCTGAAATGGTGCCTGTGAAATACACACAGAAAGGTTAGTGTTGCTCACCTTTGTGGAACGATTAAAGGGTGAATGACCCTTAAAAAAAAAAGAAACCCTAAACCAAGGGCCCTAACCCTTAACTGCTAATGTGCTAATTCTAGAAGTAGTTTTGGATAAATAAGTTTTAAAAGTGAATTTTTGGTTACACAACAAGCGTTTATTGGTTATGTACCCATTTTCGTTACTTTTATTTGCATCACGTATATTCTAAACAAAACGTACACAAGCACAGTGTCTGCTGTTGCATTCATACAACTACGTTATTATTAATGTACATTAAACGGCCCAGTTTAAGCAGTTAATTGTGATTTTTTTTTCTATTTACTTGATTATTTTAGATTTACATGATTCTTAATAATCAGGATTAAATTCAGTTGGATTAACTACACAAAACCTTTAAATCAATTAAGTGTTTTTAAGTCTTATATCTGATCGCTAACAGATTTCCAGGTTAAATGTCATTCAAATTTAAAGCATTCCTTGGTCAGCTCACCTTTGCGGTAGGAATTTGAACAGCCAGTGACGGTGTAGGCAGCAGTCCTGCAGCATTTACATGTAGAGCCTGTGCATGAATGGGCCTCAGGGCACCCTGTAACACATTTTTACAGCCTAATTCAAGTAGATATTTGATTAACGTTTACATTTTTAGTACGTATCAGACCGCCCTATTCAGAGTGACTTACATTTATCTCTTTTTTATAACCGAGCAATTAGGGGTTAAGGTCCTTGCTTAGGGGCCCAGCAGGGGTAACTTGGTGGTGCTGAGAATCAAACCAATTAGCAATTCAACACCTTAACCGCTATGCTACCACTTCCCCGCGTGAAACAGGGTACAACAAAGTGACGTGTTTATGCAGCACCTACTGTGCTTGTTTTTGTAACTGCTTTTAAACTAAATCAATGTGTTGTAGTTAAAAACACCGTAACATATAAACAGAAGACATATGCATCATTGCACTGAAACGTCACATACGATACATGCTACTGCTTCATTTTTATTTAGCATGAAAAACTGTTAGGTTGAATAGGTTTTTTTCTGCCATTAGTTAGAGTTTATGCAATGATTTAGTGCAAACAATATGCTAAGAGAACATGCCAATACGTGAGGATAAAAAAATGACAGGCTTCAGTGATTTTTACAGCTCTGAGTGTTGACACATTTTTAGTTCATGATCAGGGCTGTAGGAAACAAAAATCTATATGGACAGTTTAGAACAAGCCACTGCTTGTCATGAGTATGTGAAGTTGGGTTAGCACAAAAGCAGCATTCTAGAACAAACCAGCAAACACGCAATGCAATTCTGTTAGAAAAAAAATTAATCTATCTATTTGGAAATTCTGCATGTAATACAAAGATTTCATGAACTTTCCAGGAGTTTACATCCTTTGGTGTAAATACGTTTTTAGGGATGCAATAAAATGATTTTACCGAATCAGTAAAGCCGGACTGCTGATTGGCATGTTCCAGCTGCTTCTGAAGTGGTATACTGGCACTGGGAAGGAATCCTAGGAGGGTTAAAAGGGTAAAATAAAAGAGAACAGTGAACAAAGCAAAAACATTAGATTAACAATCAACAAAAAACACTTGGCAAAAAATGTGTTATAATTGTTTTTACCCGGCTGAGAAGCAAAGTGGCTGTGAACAGCGTATCCCTGGGGCTGATGGGGCAGATACGGCATGGTTTGGAATGCTGAAGCACCTTTGAAGAGAGTAACAGTGAAATATCTATAGTGAGCAGTGGGTCTGTGGGTGGAAACCTGTGGATCAAGGTAAGTGAGGTGTGAAGGAACATTATATGAGGTCTACAATTGTGCTGAGCAGAAATGTGTATAAGAAAATACAACATGGATAACCTTCAGGCAGCCAGAGAAAATAAAATAAAATAGAATTGTATCCGTTATCCCTCATCAGGGAAAAATCTGAATCTGTGGCTACAATTTGCTGGCGTTTACTAAAAGTTGACAAAGAAAATAATCATCAACAACAGCATGAATTAAGATTAAGTTGGTAATTCAGGCTGGTTGAGGTGGTGGGATGGTTTGGGAATTTTTTGGAACACCTACACATCTTATAGCCAAGTTAGTGGTTAAACCAAGAGAGAACATTACATTGTTACTGTAACAGCACAAAAGGTAGCATGGATCAGAGAATGTTTGGCAAGAGTTATAACATACCCAACAGTAGAGTGCAAGGAAATCTGAAGTGCTGCTGAATTGCTTTTGTTGCAGTACTGGTACCATTTGCTATTTTAAATAGTACTAGACATACCTGAAACACTGCTAAATACTTAAAGCTGCCATGGCATTGGACTATAATTGCTGTTTTTCGCCCGTGTCTCCATAGTAAACTGCGGATAATGACAAACTTAAATTTTTTTGAAAACATAAATTTTCAGGCTAATGAATTGCAGTTTTTTGACCATTTAATTAAGAGAGAAAGTGATGTAGATTTGCACTGGCTGGTGTTACCCAGGTAACGAGGGGTTCCCTTTCGAGTCTGGTTTCTATCAAAGTTTGATCTTCGTTTTGTCTCCCAGAGTTTTTTCTTAGTTGTAACATTTACAGGCCAAACTTTAAGAGCAATGTCCATTATTAAAAGTGCCATAAAGCTCAAACTGAACGGAATACAAAGCTAAAGAATGCATTCTTCCTATTCATTGATCTGTTTAGGGATAAAAATGTCCCAGTTTAAGACCAGATTTCACTTTGGGCGCATTTCTACCTACCAGCTCTGATCTGCGTTCCTGAGAAGCTGATGGGGACGGATGCAGCAGGGCCGTAAGTGGAGGGGTGCTGAGTCTGCGTGACTGCATATGCCTCGTGAACTGCAGGACTGGCTGAAAACTGCGCATGCTCATTGGAGCCTGGAGTAAAAGACGGCTGACCAGGGAAGTGACGGCCCTAATTAACACAAATCATGATCAGGAAAAAAAAGACGAGTACAGAGCAGAAATCAGCACAATGATTTTTCGCAGGGAAAACAATAAATAAAAAAAATGGACTCACAGGGATGCCAGGCGCCTGAAATAACTGTTTACCACGTTCTGGCAACAGACCTCCAGTCCTGTGACTTACAGGACTGCCTGAAAAATAGACACACATACACAATGTAAAGAAAAAGGCTACACCAAAAAGCTATGAAAGGTTACATCAAAAGCTATGAAATTTCTCAGGGGTCAATATCAGAGTATGTACGAGTATACAGTTTTTACAGTGATCGTTTTTTAAAAACCCCTCCATCTTTTCAAACCCTGATACACATTGAGATGTTTTGAAACCCACCTTGCAGGCTGAGCAAGTGTTGTCCTGAGTGCAGCGGTATAGTGGGTTGGTAACTGGCTGAAGTCAAGGTTGTGATATCACTGGTTAAATAAAAAACAGTGAAAAAGAAAAAAAAAATTACTTGTGACTCGAGTAAACAAATACAAATGTAGGATTAGTGAGCATGCACAGAATTAGCCATACAGACACCTTTGTTCCTTCCTTCTGCGCTTTTCCTCTTCATGGAGGACTTTTTTAAGCTGCAGAAAAAGCTGATGTTTCTCCTCCTGCAAACCCTGCAGTTTTTCCCCCATTTTCTGAACCTGAAGAACATCAAAAGGGACATCAGAATACATACAGAATACAAAAAGCAGCTTTTTGGCTAATCAAACTTGTGTATTTTGCTTAAGCAACACTTCAAAATCTGACAAGCATACACAGAGAGAAAAAAGGAGCTTGATATTTATATTGGCTCTTTATGGGAATTTTTAGTCTATGAAAATAATTAGTTAAAGCTGCTAGATGCAAGATTGTTTAAGAAAAGAAAACACAAAACTACTAGTGGAAAAACATTCGGTCATTTTGGTTGCATTGGACTTTTGCTCTTCTACAACCTGGGGGCGAGATCTGAAATCTAAAGCCCCACAAACATATTTTTCTTCTTATAGCATAGGATCCCAAGTTTTTTTTTACATTTGAAATGGTTTCAACGAGAGTAAATGCAATTTTTTTGGCTTGGTGATTATACTTTAATAATAAACTTTATAGTTTATTAATTTATCCTGAGTAGTAAGCCTGATACCCACCTCCGTGAAGTTGGCACCTCATTAAAAGAAATATTCACCAAAACTATGCAATTTGTTTGTGCGACATTTGTGTTGATTTGTGCCACAAAAACAAACGTTACTGCTGGTTTGGTTTTTAAGATATTAAATATAATTTTTTTGACCGTTTAACATCACTCTCCACCCCATGTTGCCCAAATCGATTCAACCCACCGCAGTTTGTTTGTGCCGTTAAAAAAAAAAACTGTATATAACCAAAGTATTTCTGGGAGCTGTGATGTCACTCTTCACCCTAGTTCGTCTAAACCGCACAAAACCAGTGTCATTTGGTGTTTGTGCTCAATATGTGCTGGTTTGTGCTGTTGAAATAACCGTAAAATATATTTCTCCATCTCAGAAAAAACAAACATTTCATGAAAGTGACGTCAACCTCCACCCCATGCAGTCTTAATCACTCCAAACTATTCTTTTGTGCTTGATTTGTGCTTAAAAAATAACTGTTTTAAGTCTCAATCCAAGTGCCAAATTTGAGGTCAGAGCGACGTACGAAGTGTTTTGAGTCTCATCATTAAACAGCTCAACACTGATACGCTAGATCACAAAACAATAGAAAATGAGTGATTTTTTAATTTGTTTTTTAGATTTTAAATGTCAAATGCTAGCTATTTGAGCAGTGGGTATTCAATTGTCTCTTGAAGACAGCCAGTGACTGCTGTTTTGATGTTAATGGGAAATTCATTCTACTATCTCGGTGCTAGAACAAAGAAAAGACTTGTGAGTCTGAGGAAGTGTGGCGCAATGCCGGAGTGATGAGGTCAATGAATACACTACAGGTCAATGAATAGTGTATATTCCTGATACTCACAGCTTCAGGTTGGACTGTACATGTTTAAATGCAAATGAAATGGTGCTGAACTTCAAAAATAAAAATAAAATACACTTCTACAGCCTTTATTAACCTCTGTGTGTAAAGTGTAACCAATTCATATCAATCCAGTCACACGAAGGCCAGAAGACTGAATTTCCAAAAATGTGTATTGCAGTAGTAGTTTTTGCTTCTACTGTGGAGCACTTGATTTTCTAATCAAAAGAAAAAAATATGTTGTGCAGTGAATAAAAAAAACAAACATTTTTAACAGATATTTGCTGATAACTGTTAGATTCACCAAAAGTGATTAATGGGTCAACCTCTACATTTGAAAGACGACCCCATTCAGTACGACATTTTTATGTCATTTATACAACTAAGCAATTGGGGAGAGGGATTTGCTTTGGCTCCCAACAGCGGCAACTTGTTGATACTGCACAATCGTTCGGTTAGCAGTCCAACACCTTAACCACTGATCTACCATACATTTATAAACCCTGCTCATATTGTTTTATTTTCAGTGTCATAATTACATAAATAAATACAGAATGTGTCTACTTTTGTAAATGCTGTAAAAGCTATGTTAATCCTGTTTTATCCAACGTTTAAGTACATTAAATACAAGATCTTCCTTCTGTTTTAGTTAAAACTGCTATTTTTCACTCTTACACTGTCTGCCACTTTGGAATCAGACTTCTTTTATAACACATAATAATGATTTAAGATGATGTTAAAGCACAGACTATAATTTACTATTACAGGATCGTCAGGAACAATCACAGCCCTGGAACCTAATAATACAAAGCATTTTAACAGTTTAACATTTAACAGTAATTCAACAATCAGGTTTCATTTAATTAAATAATTATGTTGTGTAAACGTGATGGTAAAATGTATACATTTCAGCTGTAATAAACTATGTATAAACATTCTGACTGATGTTTGTTTTTGTCCTGACACACAGAACAATAAGCTATTTTACTAATGTAATCCCTATTTGAGATACTTTACTACCTTCCTATACAGGAAAAAGATTCATCCAAATCTTCCTTCTCACCTGCTCTTTTGTTTCCTCCAGTGACATTCGTTCCTCCATCTCTTTCGTCCTTTTCCTTTCTTCTTCCTCTTTCATTTTCTGCTCCATCATTTTATCCACCTCCTCCTCCTCTGCAAGCAAGTCAAGCAAACAAGTGAAAAACTTTTTTTTATTAAAATAGCGCTAATGAAAATTCAGGCAGTGTTCCAGTTGCAAAAAGGTGGAAAATATCTGAGTAGATCTAATCTAGATAGAAATAGTCTTCGGTTACCTCCGTAACCTCGGTTCCCTGAGAGAGGTATCGAGACATCACCGAGTATCCTCTACAGGGAAATTCCCTACCTTCACTTTCCTTATGGAGATTTTTTGCCTCACTCCAGTGCATTAGACTGACCTATTAAAGCCTGTATGCAAATGAGCAATAAGCACATGCTGCTGTTTAAGGCGGCGCAGGGCGGCAGTATTCAGAATCTGATCCTGAACATTACTCGCAACTTTCTGCGAGTGCGGCAATGACTGCAATGTCTTGTTCCCGCTCTCAGGGGACCAAGGTTACAGAAGTGACCGGATACATTTTTTTCCAGCTTCACTCAACATTGCGGATCATTCGCTACAGGAACAGTGTTCAATCACGCTGTGTGAGCAAACACGTGTAACAGGAAAAATCCACTGTTCATAAACCAATAGCCCCTTCTCTGGAGAACTACAGCTAAGCCTAGAAAATAAGCTGTTTGGCTGCAAAAGCTGGGCAGAAATAGACTGCACTAAACAGCAGGCACCGAGTATGGTGGAGCTAAACATATCTCCAGAAAACTGTGCTGAAGACAGATGATGTACCGCGATAAATAACTTGCACTAAACAGGACAGTAACTAAAGTATCTGAGCCACTAGAGAAGGAACCGCTAGCTTGTAGAACCTCGCAACAGTATTCTGTAAAGGCCAACCTGCCAAAAGGAAAATATCCTGAATGGACGTGCCTTTAGCCCACGTCCAGGGGGACGCAATAGCTCTAATGAAGTGCGCTTTAATGCTGACAGGGCAGTTCACGCTCCAAGTCGCATAAGAAGATCTGATGGCTTCCAAAATCCAGTGAAAGGTCTCTACTTAGAGACTGCTCGCCCTCTCATGACACCACCATAGGGTGCAAAAGGAGGTTGGAAAAAGAGCTTCCAGCACCAACTCCAGGTCCCGAAGCGGTACTGAGGGCGAACAAGGGGGGTGAGCCACTGTAAGAAATTTAAGTACGAGCGCATGCTTGCCAATCATTTGCCCATCTATAGGGGAACGAAAAGCAGCAATGGCTGCTATGTACACCTTGAGAGTGGAGGGCAGGGACCCACTATCTAGCCTTTGCTAAAGAAAGCTGAGCATATTTGACACGGAGCAGCTGTTTAAGTCAAGGTGGGGGGACTTCAGCTCCCTCAGACCTGGAAACCACGGACGATTTGGCAGTTTCAGAGCTGATCTTGGCTAAAAGGGTCAGGACTTTTACCAGGGAAGAATGCATACAGCCTAGCCATCGGCCAGCATCACAGCATCTCCCCCAGCGAGAAGTGGGACAGTTGAAAGTACAGCTGACAATGCGCATTCTTGCTCGGGGCAAACAGGTCCACCTCCGCCTGCCTGAGGCGGCTCCAGATCATCTGGACAGACATAGGATGAAGCCTCCACTCCTCCTGGGAATTCTCCCCCTCAAGAGCAAATCTGTGCAGACAGTTTACCAACCTTGGGTCGATGCCTCTGGAGTGACAGCCTTAGAGCGCCGACATGTCTGCGAGTGACCATGATGCGCATGCTGCTTCGCGTCCAGGTTTTCCTCGTGACCCTTGCTTTAAGCCAAAAACTGCAGCTGCCTCATATGTAGAAGGCCCCTATGACAGAAAGCTGAGGCTGAGGCCATCAGACCCTAGAGCCTCTAGAAGGTCGCCAAACTTTCATAGCTGCCCTGCCTTAAAAAGTAAGGTAAGATGGATAACATGACCGTTTTGCGCTGCTGAAACATGTCAGCATGCATCTCCAGTGAGTTGAAACATACTCCAGATATCTTGTGGACTGACTTAGTTCGAGGACGCACTTCTGCATGTTCACGCACAGGCTCAGCGACTTGAAGTGGCAGAGCAGCGCATGGCTGAGGGGTGGGGGTTTACTGCATCTATGCACTTGGAAAATACACGCGGAGCTGGAGCCAACCCAAAGGAGAGGGCTCAGTACTGGTTTGCCAAATCTTTGAAGGCAAACCCGAGAAAGCACATGTGATGTGGAGCGAGCGATCTGAAAGTGACAGTAAGCCTTTAGGGTCCAGAGTCGCGAACCAGTCCCCGGGGCGTATTTGCGCCAGGATCTGTTTTGACATTAACAT
Organism: Bagarius yarrelli; assembly: GCA_005784505.1. Taxonomy (NCBI): domain Eukaryota; kingdom Metazoa; phylum Chordata; class Actinopteri; order Siluriformes; family Sisoridae; genus Bagarius; species Bagarius yarrelli. The sequence continues at coordinate 3,525,114 of VCAZ01000021.1, forward strand.
CCTGAAAGATCATTTGAAAAGTGCTCTGTTTACCGTTCCAAGGTCCAAAATCAGAGCTTTGGCCTCGTACTCCTGCCTCTTCTCGCTGGCATCAGGAAGAAGGGGGGGGGGGATTTTGTATATCGCCTTATATACTCTTTAAACGACGGCATGTGCTTATTTGCATACAGAGGTCAATAGGCCAGTCTAATGCACAGGAGTGAGCCAAAAATGTTTAGAAGGAACGTGTAGGTAAGGAATTTTTCTGTAGCTCGGCAATGTCGATTGAAGCTTGAAAGGGAACTGGTTGTTATAACCAAAATAATGCTGCAAAAAATTTTTTGAACAAAATTTAGGTTCCATATTATAGGCTAATGTGCAATTGTGTAAACTCTGAGTTTAATTCCTGTTTCCTATTAGGAGTGTGTGGTATGACCAACATTCTACATTACTGTATGAACCATTGTATTTGACTGTAACTAATTTATTTTAGAATAAAAGTTTATTATATAATTAAATATTTCCTTACCTTTTTTCCCTTTTATTTGGGCCTTAAAATATGAAATTCCACTGTGTCACATTTCACAGTTGTGAGGACAAACATCATTATTATAAAATTTTATTAACATCTTGTCACTGGTATAAAATAAATACCAATTAAATAAAAAGGCAAAATTTTAAATAAACTCTCAACATGTCCCTTAGTTTCACTTGAAGCGTCTTTAGAGCTTACACAATTTTTAATTCATAGTAAGCTTTTGGGCAGACACTCTTTAGTATTTGTTATCAATGACTGACATGATGACTGTCGGAGGAATAGGTGTGCAGAAGATCAGGGGAGTTACTGAAACAACTTGTAAAATTACTATACTATACAGTTTGCATGCTTGTGAATTGAAAGTGAACGTAAAATGGTACGCACGCATTTAAAATCGATTTTAATAACGCATATTGATAGAGGCGCCCCGATTCCACATTAAAAAAACACAATTACTTTAGTATATTTATGAGAGAATGCATAATCATTTTTAAAAATATGCATGCGAGTTAGCCACGCCCACTTTACATTTACCTTGCGTTATACACAGAATTTTAAAAAAACCTATTAAGATTGATCATTTATTCTGAGGAATTGATATATAGCATTATACTAACCAGTTCTAATTAACATTAATTTGTATTAATTCCCAGTAATTTGCATTTACTCCAATTTATTCTAACGGAAAGTTTTCAGCCTGGAATTTGCCTAGGAGCAGAACAAGCAGGGTCAGAAATATCAAGGTCACATGTGACTAAATCTAAAAGAATGTTGCACACAGTAAAAGACGGATTACAGGTTAAAAGTTAGTAATGTAATGTTAGTAAGGTAATGTTTCTGCACTGTACTACACTGCACAGTTGCTTTTACATCATCATATTTAGATTTATATTATTCTTATTGAGTCATTCTTTATTCCTCACAGATTTGCAGTCACAACTTTTTGGCCAGTAGGTTTCTGCTATTATAGTTCTTTTACTTCTATTTTAATCTATTATTTTAATTTTATCTCTAGTTTATTTTTGCATTTAGATTGCTTTCTCTTCTCATAAGCACAGACAAAAAAAGAACACTTTTACTGTGTGTCGTACTGTATATGGTTTAGGCTGTGGTAGCAAAGGGTCAAGTGTAAACACACACAACATGATGTACAGACCACTTCACCTTGTCTCTTGCGCTCTCTTTCTCTCATGATGTGTTTGTGTAAAGCTCTGGCCATGGCGTTGGACAGTTTCGGTCTCTCCAACAGAGCAGGCATGGTGACTGGGAGCGGAGGTGCCAGCTACACAACAAACAAACAAACAAACAAACAAACAAACACACTTCACACTCAACACCACAATCACAAAATACACATACTTCAGAGATTACATTTCTCTTCCTACTGTTCATCACTGAACCTTAAGGATGATTTTTAACAACAAAAAACAGCTAGCGAGCGAGCTTTTTTCAAACGTTTTTAAAAATCTGGCTTCAGGGAGTCAACAATCAAATTTATTAAAACAGAAAAACTTACTTTCTCGGTGCGTTACTTCCTTTAAAAAAAAACAACAATCGACTGACAATATTAATAAGTGTGGATCAATAGTAGCTTTGAGTTGTTGTATGCAACTACTTCCGATGTCATGTTGAACTTCTGATTTCCGCTTCCGGCACGCATAATAATACACGTTATCTATAAAATAAACATAATCTTATAAATAATATATATATATATATATATATATATATATATATATATATATATATATATATATATATATATAGATATATATATATATATCCACATAACAATACGTCCGCTTTTTAAATGCTAATCCTACATTTTATTTCCCTACAGCCGCGTTTTATTTTTACTCACTAATTTCAGATGCGCCATCTATTGGAAATTGAAAATTACTGCAGGACCACGTTCTGATATCTCTGAGCCAGAGGACAACGCACTCTCCTTTGACGTTTGGCAGACGCATTTATCCAGAGCGAGTTACGTTCATCTCTTTATAAGACTGAGCAATTTGGGGTTAAGGGCCTTGTTTAGGGGCCCACGGTGGTGGTTGGTGGTGTTGGGAATCAAAACCTGGTCATTTAGCCCAACAACTTAACCACTAAGCTTCCCAAAAACTGACATTACATTTACAGCATTTGGCAGACACCCTTATCCAAAGCGATTTACATTTATTTCTTTTCTTATACAACTGAGCAATTAGGGGGTTACAGGCTTTGCTTAGAAGCCCACAGTAATGGTTTGGTGGTGCTGGGAATTGAACCCTGGTCTTTGGCCAAAATCTTAACCACTAAGCCACCACTTCCCACCTTTTACATTTATTTCTGAAAAAGTACATTTCAATGAGTAAGCTTCTTAAATAAAAAAAAACATACACATAATATGGAAATTAAATTAGTTGAAAATGTTGAAATTTTATTTACCGCTACTGACAAATTAGAGATACCAGTTAGCCTACAATGCATATCTTTGAACTGGGAAGAAAACCAGAGTATCCAGATGAAATCCAGGACCACATGCAAACTTTGTGTGCATCAGTTTTTGTCCTGGTTGTATTCTTTATGTTCATGAATCCAATATCGTCTACAAACAGTGGGAAAGACAGAAAATAAAAAAGATAAACATCAATATAAAAAAAGGAAAAATTATGCATGTATATTCATTGTAAAGGTCAGTAAATCTACTACTCCTGCATAGTCAACTTTTAATATTATATGAAAACTCAATCTATGATTTATTATTTAAATCTTAAAACGTATTTGCATCTTCTCCCTATGTATAATGTAGTATTTGGCATCTTCAGCATCTCAGTTTTCTTTATTAACTTTATTGTTTAGGCCCCAGTAACTGTACACTGTAACGTTGTCATGTGACACAAGACCACACCCTAACACTGGCTTTAAGTCGGTAAAATATTCATATCTAAATGCACTGCTGTAAACAGGTCAGTGATTGTTGTCTGGGGTATCTAAGCTAATAAAGGTAAATGAAAGGAAGCTATATAGAACACTGAGCTCTATATAAACAAAAATATTGGGACACTTTACATCAGAATTACATTTAGATCTGTTTCTATTCCCGATTTAGTCTCTGCTGAGTCCTTTCTGTAAGACTACATAATTAAAAATGCATGTCTCATTGGTGCGAAATCATGGGGTTGATGCAAACATCAAACAGAAAATTGACCTTACAAAGCATGAGCTGAGGAAAATAACATAAGCTTTAGATAGTTTTCAAAATAAGGTCATAAAATTATCATAGATAATATATAGCAAAAAACCTTTAACGGAAACATGGATATGGTATACTATTTACATAAAAATACCCTTAATATATATACATGTACAGAGCCAATGAAATGCATTTTTTGCATATCCCATCTTAGTAATTTGGGGTCAGGGTGCAGGGTCAGCTATGATACAGCGCCCCTGGAGCAGGAAGGGTTAAGGATCTTGCTCAAGGACCCAACAGTGGTTGGCTTGCCAGTGGTGGGGCTTGAAATGAAATGAAATGCTCTTTGAAATTTGGAATAGAGAATAAAATGTTTTTTTTAAAAATTGTGTTATAAATGTGAACATAAATAAACAGGGAGCCTAACTCTAACTAACTTTTGTAATAAATATATTTGTAAGCCTAAATTAATTATATTTGCTGTCCCAATCACACAAAGGTCATATCCCAATTACCCGAATGTTACCACAAACAATTGTTTTGGATCAGTTTACATAAAAGTATATTTCACCCCTCATGAAATGTATCATTTGTTGGGCTTATGTTTTTTTTATTTTTTTAATTATAGCAAGAAAGCTTACAAAAGCTTACCAATCACTACTGCTGGCCCATTGTGGGGCCCACATGTGTAAAGCACAAAAAAGACAATTTCAACATTTCTGTGTATGAATGTGTATTTGATTGTAACATATTCAACATACATGCGTAAAAATATTTTTTAATATTTATACAATTTATTACTATAGAGATCACACTACTGAGAACTTGACAAAATTATAGAATATGCAATTCTAATAAGCAATTAAACCAATAACTAATAATTAAACTTTAATAAATGCTAAGGGCATCACTAAAATGGGACATTTTTTAAAGTTTATATCAAACGTGAGCAATTTCGAGAGACATGTGTCTATGTGAAATCTGTTTATGAGCACTGTGATCTTTACGGCACTCCAGTTCCCCCAGTATATTGCAGGAGGTGTTATGCAAATTTGAGTCTGCTGTGTGTTTCTAATCTTCTATACTTTTTTTTTATACTGTTGCTTTTCAGCTACTTGTCAAGTTTAAGTTATACAGAGATAAAGTTCCCTCTAATTTTTTTATATACATATTTTCTTTTACTTTATTTATACTGTATTGTCACAATATATATATAAACTGCCTGGGGGCCTGGCACAGGGGGACAGCTGTCCCAGGCGCAGCCTCTGGGGGCGCCAAATTGGTGTTACATAATAGCGAATGAATTTCAGAGTGAAATGTTTTACCCAATTATATCTTCAAAGTACAGTTGTTGCCCTAATTATTTTACTGATTTCATCCTACTCATATCCAAAAATATGCAGTGTAATGTAGGTTTTTCAGGAAAGCATTTTTTGGGAAAGGCACTGAAAACCCTAGCTAAGCCTCTGATCACCTGGTGAACAGTAACAATGACAGTACAGTAACTATGATGAGTATAATATTTTTGATAAAAAAAACATTTTATAAAACCACATTTAATCAAACTATACAGACAACAACATAGTGCCTCACAGTCATTTTTATTACTCACACGCACTTTTACGCTCCTACCATCTGGAAAGAGGTATAGTAGCATTCGGGCTCTAACAACCCAAATATGTAACAGTTTCTTTCCTCAAGCCAACAGGCTCCTAAACACACAGAACTGAACTAAACTACCTAAACTGACACACACACTCACTTAACATAATTCGATGTTTACAGCACCACGTAAACACACAAAAACATTCTGTTAAGCACAGAAACTTGACACAGAGACTGTCTAGACTCCAGAGCGGGGGTCAGCAACCTTTAACACTTGAGGCAGAGCCATTTGAGGCAGATTTCTACAAAAAAAACAAAGACTTTTTGACGTCTAAAATAAAGAAAACACTGAATATATAGAGTTTTACCTTTATAACGGCTATAAAAAAACTACTGTGTTTTGTATTTATAAAATTAACGAACTACTACAGCAAAAGTTTTGTCTACATGCAACAAAAGATATTTCGAACTCCGGAAAAACGCTGGGATGAACTATACTGTCTCATAAAATTATCAATGTTTATATAGTCATCCTTGTATTTGTTTCATATAAAGCCAATTTAACTAATCCACTTGCAGCAAAACAGAACTGACAACCAAAATTTAGTCGGCTCCCGTGTGCCGTCACCTTTTTATTGCGCTCCAGAAGCAGGCAGTCAGCTGTTAATCTGAAAATTAAAAGGACTATTTCACTTAAGATGGTATGATACTTAAGATGGTATGACCTTCATTTTCACACAGGATTGTAAACTGTCGTCTGTGAGGCGTGAGCTGTTGTGTTCTGTGAAGTTCTAAGACACAGGACAGCTAGGTGGCAGTTGGACACCATGATAGCAACAGGTGGGAGGACGAAAAAGAGGATTTTGCTAGTAAAGGATTAAAGCGGTAGATTTGCTGCAATAAAAAAAAAAATCCCTGTTGTTTAAACCCCAGTTTGAGCCTCTTTGCTGTTCATTTGCAACATCACATTAGTGATGCATGTTTTTATATAATCTTATATATTGGAGAAAACCTGCTCACATCCGTATGTGGATCTATAGATCGACAGAACTGTAAACGTTAACTGTTTCATGTTCATATAAGTGTAAGATGGCATTCTATGTGAAAGTGGGGGTGACAACAAATGTTTTGTTTTAAGCGACAAATAAGTAAACACATTTAATTTTAATAATACAAGATTACAATGGTCCTTAAACTAAAGTACTTTATTCCTCATTATTTCTTTTCCAAATCCACAAAGAGCAGCAGCTGAGGGATAAAAAAAACCACATGCCGCTCTGCAGGTTGCTGACCTAGAGTAATGTTTGTTTTGTTTATTTGCACGCTCCGTCATTGCACTGTTTGCACACATGCACTTTATGTGGCTAAAACAACTTCTTCTCTAGTCTTTAGCTGTGGTGTTCTTCAGTTATGCTAGCACCATAGCATTTGCTATATATGGTTCAAATGAAAATAAAGGTTCTTAAACTTTAACTTGGTCCAGGCTGCAGGTCTGTAACAGGTCTTTCTCACAACAGCATCTAAAAAAACACAGTAAAAACAGTATCTGCCCATGTTATGACAGCAACTATACATACTGTTCAAGTCAATAAAATTTTTTCATTTATTATCCTACCTTTCCCATCTGTCATTGTCCCTTTTCCAGTGGTTGTGGTAAATTTTTTAGGGTCCTTTGCTTTTGTAGACTCAATTCTTATCAGCTGACAGTTTAAATTCGGTTTTGATTTATCAGATTTAAGGCATGGTCACAATCTGTAGATGCTTGAAATTTTCCACAATCGTCAATCAGTGAACTCTGTGCATGTTACCATTATCAGCAAATGTCTTCGTCCGATTTTTCCTTACTGATGTGGCAAATCGTGTTTCGTTTAATGGGGTCTGTTTATTGCAAGTGCATAACCAATCATACGAGTGCAGTTGCATTTTACGGTGGAGAATATACATATACATTGGGCTCTTCGTGTAGGACGGGGTCCCAGGTGATCGGCTGTATTACATGTGGGATGAGCCCATACCCCAAATCATCCTTAATTCACTTTAATCAAACACGGCTCTGGATTCAAGAGCTGAGCATCACTGCCAAATGACCCACCAGCCCCACTTTGACCATAACACGTTCTAAACCTGACAGCATTACCAACCAAAACAAAAGCGTTAGAGGAAAAGTATACATTTTATTGGGGAAAAAGCAGTGGAGAAAAAGTTGACAATTTTAGGTAAGAGTCTCCCCCCCAAAAAAAAAAACAAAACAAAAAAACAAAACAAAAAAACTTAACTGTAACAAAGTAATACTGCATAACATTACACCCCTGCATCTTAGTATGCGCAATACATCTAATGTTGATATAGAGAAGCTACAACAGCAAAGGACCACAAGAAAAAAAAAAAATAGCCTAAACATACATTAGACAATGTTCAACTGTGCCTCCAATTTTTGTTTATGATCAGAAGTGTGAGCTGCTATAGTTTTTAGCTTTACCACAAAATGTAAATCTTGTTTCTGAAACCCTCTGAACAGTAGCAAAAATAGTTTAAGAAATATGTTTGATTAACAGAGTCCTGATCTGTACTGCTATCAAATGAGCGACTGACCGTATAACTACATTAGCATGCAGGTGTTTCTAATAAAAGTACAGAATAACTATACTACAAAATTAGTACAACTACTCAATTGTGCCTAGCCAGACCGCCAATTAAAATTTTCTCCAATTACATTAAATTGTTGCACAAACCATAAGACGACAGGACACCAGCAATTAATACAGTGCACCAAGATTTATTTGAATAAAACCCACCAGCTTTCCATGTTTAACACAAAATCACCAATTAAAAATTACAAAAGCACACTACAGTTTAAAGTCAAAAATAAAAGTTGGCTTCTCTGAAGCCATGTTTCGTTTTGTTTGTTTAAAAATACCCCAGATATGAGTAAATGCAAAAGTTGAAAACAAGGTCATGAATCTACTAAACTACACTTCCAAATTCTTCCAGAGCAAATCCTGAAACACCCGATTCGCCGGAACAATTACACAGTCTTCTGTTGTCCCTTCTTTCCAATCAGGGATTTGTGAATGTGGGGAATGACACCTTAAATAAACAAAACAGGATTAGTAGAAATCCAGGTACCACTAATAAGTCACACTTAAACAGCACAAAAATTGTTAAGTCCAAAATACGTGAAATTTGAACTTACCACCACCAGCAATGGTCGCTTTGATAAGCGAGTCCAGTTCCTCATCACCTCTGATGGCGAGCTGCAAATGGCGTGGAGTGATGCGCTTCACCTTCAGATCCTTGGATGCATTTCCTGCCAACTCCAGGACCTTAATTCAAGAAAAAAAAAAAAATCTATTACAGCATAAATAAAATGAGATGCAAGTAATCAAACCGGACACTTTCAGGCACCTTGCCACGGCCTCCATATGGCATTTTCTCTGCACACACTGAATCCGAGCTGCTATTGGATGATTGCTTGACTTAAATTGTGTGTGCAGTTTGATTAATAGGCAGTAACACCATATGTCAACTGTGACCGATTTAAATGTTATGATATTTCTAAATCATCCATAATAGTTTAAACAACTCCTCGGGCAACAGAGATGGACATGTTCACTTTACCTCAGCCGTCAGGTACTCGAGGATTGCAGCACTGTAAACAGCTGCAGTGGCTCCAACACGACCGTGACTTGTTGTTCTGGACTTCAGGTGTCTGTGAATACGTCCAACAGGAAACTGTAAAGCAGAAAAGAGGGGAAAAAAGACAATAAAAGGACGAGCAGGAAAAAAAAAAAAAAGTATATATGTAAAATAAAACTTGGAAGCTGTAATTATCAGCATCAGTACATTAACAGTAAACATTATAAATAAGCGCAATTTGAATCATTTTATTTAAAAAAAGGAAAACGTAAGAAAGTGTCCATTAATACGAGCTTTATTTGAAATAAATATTACGGCTAAAAACTGTTTGGAAATCCGCGGTACAGACCTGCAGTCCTGCCCTTTGTGAGCGCGAAACCGCCTTAGCTTTCGCCTTACCCGAGTCTTTTCCAGCTTTTCCTCCTGCCTAAAAAAACACAAGAGGGGAAGACAGTGGAGACAATTTAACACTGGTTAAAGACGTCCTTGTCATGCTTTACACTAATTTAGCTCAAAGTTGCTAATAAAACCAGGAGAATTAATCATACGTCCTTGGCCTGCAGCTTACAATTTACGTTAGCCTCAATGCTAACTAGCGTTAGCCAAAATCAGACCGGGACAAAAGAATATCAACTAAAACTGCCAAATAACAGAAATGTAAGAAACGCCGACGGAATTCGAAAAACGGGTTGAGAGCAACGCTATGAAGACGAAAGAATCGTTACCATTTTGTATATATTTGTCTCGTAAAAACGTGCAGACAATTCCAGAAGGTCTCTATTTGAAACAGACTTCCCGCCTTCAGAAGGCTATATAGAGAAAGGCAGTACATCCGGGACACCTCGCTGACAGAACAACCAATCAGCTTCGTCCTGAAGTCGCGTGGCGTTGATGCGAGAGACCAGTTTAACGACTGAAATGTTTAACTATTATTAACAACGTAACGTTTAATTTTTATCCACATTTAATGTCCGTTTGTTAATTATGTTTTCTCTTAGTATCTTGCTTTATATTTATCCTTATAATACTCACATTGCTGATTAGAAGAGTTTAGTTTAATGCATTATTTTTGATGAAAGCTACCTCAGCAACAAGTGTAAACCAAAACTGAACAGTCTTTCAAATTAAATATAACAAACAAGTCAAGATGACATTAATTACAATTGATATTTAGGAGAAAATAAATAATAGTATGGTTCACACGAACAAACAGAAACTGGAAATGTCCGGTGTATAATGCCACTTAGGTTATTATTATATTATATTATATTATATTATATTATATTATATTATATTAAGTATCTTAAATGTCATTAATGTCGATATTAAGTATCTTAAAAGTTGTGGCCTACCAACCCAAAGATTATGGGTTTGATTCCCAGCTCCACCAAGCTGCCCCTGTAACCCCCAATTGCTCAGTTGTATTTTTTTTTCAAGAGATGTAAATCACTCTGAATAAGGGTGTCTGCCAAATACTGTAAATGTAAATATAACCTGTTACTAAAGGTATTGCATCAATACTTCCCGTTCTGCAGTATATGACATAGTGTAGCATTTAAACACAATTCTAAATTAATTAATTAATTGATTGATTAATTATGCCATGACACATTTCTGCCTCTATATCAACAGAATAATGAATCACAGATTAAAATAGGGCTAAAAACTGATTAAAGGACATCCATCAATCATCAGACTGTCATTACAACTGTGAAGTGGTCAACTGAAGGACGGACAGCCTCAGCCAGGCCATTTCACACTTCTTTATTCAGATCTCCGGAGTTTCAATTCAGTTTTATTTGTATAACAACAGACATTTGTCTCAAAGCAGCTTCACACAGAATGCAGTGAAAAGTGTGTCTCTAATGAGTGGTTAGTTAAAAGAGATACATGCCGGTCTGAATTGAAATAAAGTATTTTTTACAGCCGTTGATAAAATTATGGTTAATTTTAGCTAATAGGTCACTTTACATGATTTTATAGAAGATTTTCATTGTTTTTATATTTATTTATTTTATTTGGTCTAATTTATTCTACACATATTATATGTACAATACAAAACAATGTAGATCTTTCCCAAGATCTGAAGGTAGACAGTTAAGATTATGGCCCCCTTCTTTAGACAGAAAGCTGTGGTAAAACGTGCCAACAAAACTGCGACTGGTTTAATTTTAACACCAGATGTAAACCTAATGTGCTTGACATTAAATAATTATGTTTAATACTGTTAATCTGTTACCAATGCAAATGTAAGCACTTATTGTTTCTTTCAATTAAAGTATTTACTTGCAATCACTGGAAACTCCACAAGAGGGCAGCATGTGCCACTGTAAAGATTAGATTATATTAGATTCATCCTTATTGTCATTGTGCAGTATAGATTAGCAGTTAACCAGAATTGGTTAAAAAATAAAGTACATATACAGTGAAGCTGTTTGTCTCTAAAGAACAAAATCAACATAAATTTTGGTTCAATTAAAATATTCCAAGTGTATGTCACTGGCGGGCAGTGCATTTGGTACCTGGGCCTTTAGTGGGGACTTACCCAACTGATACACCTCTTAATACCACCACTATCATGTTGGTATTATAGAAACCATTAATACTATACAAAAACACAACATAACATGGCGTTGCATTATAGACAGAGAGACATTTCATGTATTGAGGGTGAAAACTATTTTTATAAAAGCAAAAAAACACAGTTAAGAAAACTATACATCATCCGGAGCAGTTCAGAATCAATATGTATCTAATAACATGACAAAAACATTTATTGCATAAATAAAATACATCATACATTTAAAGACTGTAAGCCATTGGTGTCACTTGTAGGCACTGGAGGCTTGTAGACACTGGAGGTGGCGAACAAACTGTTTCAAGCTAGTTAGCTTTCCTTGCATATGTCCGAAACCAAGTTCATTTCCCCTCCTTCCCGGTCAGCCACTGTGGGCGTAAAAATTCTAATTCAACTGTATTAATGTGTGCAGATTGCTACAGGCCCTCTTTGCTAGTCGAACTTGGCTGTAACTCTGACCAACCAATCAGAGGACAGAAAAATGCTGACGTTATTGCGGGCCAGCTAGCTGGGCCTTTAAGGCAAATTTGAAATCTGACTGGTTAAAGAAACAGTTCCATTGCTCATATAGTTCAAGGTACATTGGCCAGCACTACTGATTCTAAAGGCCCTCGACAGATTAGACTGACATGGCAGCACATAAAGGCTAAAATTTGATTGGACAAAAATCTAACATCCACATACATGTACTGGAAGCAGTGCAGCAAGATAAACACTACGAAATAAAGAGAATAATATCTGTTGGGAATTAATACATCTGAATGAAACAAATATTAGAATTTATATTTGTAAATGTAGGTCAGCTTTTGCTGTTGTTTAGGCCAACAGAATAGAACTTGCTGGCCGTGATTTCTCCTGTTTCCTTTTAGGGGTCGCCACAGTGAATCATCTGTCTCCACCTAACCCTATTCTCTACATCCTCTTCACTCACACCCACTAACTTCATGTCCTCGTTTATCGCATCCGTATACCTCCTCTTTGGTCTTCCTCTTTGCCTTCTGCCTGGTAGCTTAATTTCTAACATCCTCCTACCAATATATTCACTATCCCTCCTCTGTACATGTCCAAACCACCTTAATTTGGCTCCCAAAAACATCTAACATGAGCCTTCCCCTTGATGAACTTATTCTTAATCCTGTCCAATTTCGTCCCAAAGAAAACCTCAACATCTTCAGCTCTGCTACTTCCAGCTCTGCCACCTGTCTTTTCCTCAGCGCCACTGTCTCTAAACCATACATCATAACTGGTGTTACCACTGTCTTGTACACCTTTCCCTTTAATTCTATCTGATATTCTCCTGTCACACTTCACTCCTGACACGTTTTTCCACCCATTCCAACCTGCCTGTACTCGCTTCTTTACCTCTTATACACACTCTCCATTGCTCTGGACTGTCGACCCCAAGTACTTAAACTGCTGTTCCTTCTTTACCTCTTCACCCTGTCATCTCACTGTTTCCCTTTCATTCAAACACATGTACTCTGTCTTGCTATGACTGACTTCATTTCTCTTCTCTCCAGAGCAAACCACCACCTCTTCAGGTTTTCCTCTACCTGCTCCCTGTTCTCATTACAGATCACAATGTCATCTGTAAACACCGTGTCCAAGGAGATTCCTGTCTGACCACGTCTGTCAACCGATTTATCACCACAGCAAACAAGAAAGGGCTCCGAGTCGATCCCTGATGCAGTCCCACCTTTACATTGAACTCTTTTGTCTGACCTACTGCACACCTCACTACTGTCCTGCTTCCCTCATACATATCCTGCACCACCCTGACATACTTCTTTGCTATTCCTGACTTCCTCATACAATACCACAGCTCTTCTCTTGGTACCCTGTCATATGCTTTCGCCAGGTCTACAAAAACATTATGCCTCTGCAGTTGTTGCAACTCTGCACATCACCCTTGTTCTTAGAGATACACATCAGTATACTCCTCCATTTAGGCATCTTCTCACTCACTAAAATCCCGTTAAACGATCTAGTAAAAAATTCCATTGCTGCCTTTCCTAGACATTTCCACACCTCCACCAGTATCTCACCAGGACAAACAGCCTTTCCTCTTTTCATCCTCTTCCAAGCCATCCTAACCTGGTATGTACTTTTGAACTTCCTGCTTCACATGTTCACCTCTTATTTTTTTTCATTGATCAACACTTCAAAGTACTCCTTCCATCTTCTCTGTACACTCTCCATCTTCTTTGAGCACCTTTCCATCTAAATCCTTAATAACTCTAACCTGCTGCACATCCCATCTCGATCCTTTTGCCTTGATAACCTGTACATTCTCTAGTGTCTAACCTAGTGTACAACTCATCATATGCCTTCTGCTTGCCCTTCACTCTCTGCACTCTTTCTCTTCTCTTTCTGTCTATTAATGTGTCCTCCTCCACTCCTCCTTTGACCAATAGTAGTCCAATTTCCGTTGGCACCCTGTAGGTCAGTGGCGCCGGTGGCAGTCGTTGTTAACCCAGGCCTCTACTAATCTGGTATGAAATTACGATGGATGATTCGCATATTTAGATTTGGCAAAGTTTTAATTTTAGATGCCCTTTCTGACACAACCCTCTCTATTTATTCAGGTTGAGTCACTGGCTTGTGACCTATGTGGCTATATTTCCGCAAACCACTAATATATATACACGAAAAGATTTACACATAAGGGTTCAAGAAAAAACGAATTGTAAGTCTACAAAATATTTAGACCTTGTTTATAAGAAAGATTAGAGCGATCGAAAAAATACAAGATTGTTCTTAGTTACCAGTAAGGTTACCGTTACAATAATATAAGTCTTTAGAACTGTGATGAAAAGAAAAGCAGCCAAGAACAAGAAAATATCAGGCTTTTGGCCTGTAAGTATGATTTTTTTTGCCCCTGCTCCATGATTGGCTGGATAGTAAGTGTCTATATACACTATTTGTGGCTCATGGTTTGTGAATATGTTTTGTGGATTTTGCTGTCTGCCCAGTTCTATTTAAAAATGAACTTTTGTAACACCATCTAACTGCTTAAATGAAGTTAGATTGTAGAAAACGTTAATAGAAACTCTATTCCAATGCATTTCCTAAACTATGGCCAAATAACTGTTTTGGTTTTTTTTGTACTTTTTTATGTTTAGAAAAAAAGGATTTAAGATTAAATGGAAAATTTTGCATAGCGAACGGTAAAAGTGTATATCACTCAGGACAAGAGCTTGAATCTGTTACCAACAAATCACTGGCATAGCATGACAGACGTGCTTTAAGTACTAGCACCTATACACAGGCACTGAAAGGTATTTGGCTGCACATTACTGATCAAGCCGACTGTACGTGTTCCAATGCTCACCACCCCCTTACACCCCTTGCATATTTTCTACTCTCTCTCTCTCTCTCTCTCTCTCTCTCTCTCTCTCTGTCTTTCACTCTCACACACACACACACACACACACACACACACACACACACACACACACACACACAAACACATACACATACACATTTACATTTCTGGCAGAAAAAGAGAGAGAGAGAAAAAAAGAGAGAGAAAGAGAGAGAGAGAGAAAGAGAGAGAAAGAGAGAGAGACAGAGAATGACAAAGTGAGGTCAAACCTCAAACCATGATTCTACATTTCACACACATTTGCTTACACTGCCGGTGTCTAAGACACTTTTGACCCATTTTTGTTTTTGTCAAAAATGTCAGAAATATGACATTTTAAGATTAAAGGAAATAATAAAACTTGTTTTTTGTTTTGTCTCATAATTTTTTAAGCAGTGATGCAAATAGTAGAAATGCAAATCTTAGGAATGCAATAATAAATGATCTCCAGAATTCCCACTGTGATGTGAGTTGACACACACATGCTAGAGTTCTCGTCCTAATTTTCTTCTTAGAAAATATTAACCCTGTCTGTCTTATAAGGTCTCGATTAAAGTGTTTTTCCTTTTGCAAAGGAACTGTGTAATGTTTTGACAAAATGAGCATTTTTGCTTAAACAATCATAAAAACTAACATGATGACCTTATGATGATATGAATTAATTTTCTAAAATACTGCCCTTAGTCCTCTCAGACAATCATCCGTATATTATATCTTTACCTCTACTTCACAATTATAATAAGAATGACTTTTAGAAAAAAAACCATTGGTTTAACACTTATTTTAGAGAAATATTATATAACTCTTTTGTTTCTAGTCATAACAGGGTGTTTCTTTCAGCAAAAGTGGCTGCTGCTTTATTCTGAAGAAATGGTGATGAAATCAATACTAAATTCAGGTTATAATTTAATTGCAAGGTGTTTTTTTTTTATAACTACATATTTACAGACTACCTGCTTGAATTTGCCCCCCACGCAAAACATGGCAGAAATAGTCTTAATCGTAAATGAAGCACTAACAAACTAGGCTATTTCGGGTGAATTTGCAGTGTGTGGGGTGCTGAGAATGACACAATAAATATTTTATATCTAACAAACCAAAGCAGCACAGTCGAAAATTTTTACAGCACAAATGGAGCACAAACAATTAAGATCCTTTCTGCCATGTTTTGTGTTGGGTAGGGGGCCAACTTTACGCAGGTTCACAGACTTACTGCATTATCATTGTTTCCACTTTAATATAAACACTTCATACATTGCAATTAAACATCTTTTTAAAACATTTTAAGAGAAAAACAAAGTTATTTCTGCAGAAGTTTTTGGTCTCTCACAAAAAAATGAAGCATAAACCTACCACTTGCTAGGACTATGTAGAATAACTGCATAGCTTTTGTTTCTTAATAACAAAATAAAGGAAAAGAAAGTAAATTGAAATAAAAGAAAGTCACTCTGGCCAGATGTCAGAAATGCAAATGAAAATAGAAGAGCAGGTATAATGTCGAATCGTTTACTTTGGGTTAACTGAAGTCCTGTATATTCCAGGACCTGACTCAGGAAAATCCTGTTTGCTTCTACACAGCCTGTCCTGTTCTGTTCTTGTTGATTAGGACCATTAACTGCATTCTCACTTTACTACAATAACTACAGTTCCCATATGAAGATGTGTGTTTAAGATTATTGTCATGTTGGAAAAGTGCATAATGACCAAGGGCACAAAGTGATGGTAGTATCTTCTCTTTCAGTATAGAGCAGTACATCTGTGTATTCATGATGCCATCAATAGAAAGCACCAGCAGCACTCATGCAGCCCCACATAAGGACACTGCCACCACCATGTTTCACTGTAGTTACTATGCATTTTTTTTGTGCTTGAGCTTTAGGAAGGCTTCTATTATGGATGGCACCCAAATTCCCAACAGACCTGAATTTTAAATATACATACATTTATTTGTGGTTCTATTTTCTCAGATTTTATTGTATAACATTAATACTTGATTGTATAATTTAATACTCAATCAAACTGCTCCAGCAGCAAACAGGTGATGGCTTAGTGTTGACCCATACTTGCTACTTCTATTTGGCCCACATACCACTGTGGAATAGTGGTGAGGATCTTTGTCTGCCTGCCAGGACACTGACACAGAAATGCTTGATATGATTGTGCCTCCAGCATGTGATGGATGTGCAAGAAAGATTTTAACGTGACTATTCCACTGTTCTGTAATTTGATACTTAAGTTGTCCCAAAATTGATGCTTGGTCTTTATATAGCTACATTCTAAGATGACTTGACCCAATCAGAGCCATATTTTAACATTTCTGTTGTCCAATTTTAACTGTTTCTATAATAGAAATATATTTTTATTTGTATGTCATTGCATCAAATTAACACACTGTAACCCAGAATTGGATGATATTTATGCTTAAATATGGTTATTTTAGATAGACAACAGTTGCATGGTTGATGGGGAAAACAATTCAAGGCTTAAATAAACTAAAAAGCAATATGTTGTAAGTAAATGCATGTTCATACCCATAAATGTTCACATTTATATCAGTTTTAAGTCTATTTTACATATTACTGCATAATAACAGCTTTACATTCGCTCATAATGGTAAATTAATTTTTAAAAAGAATCATTATTAATAATATTCTAAATGAGCATATTGTTAAAATGCAATTGCGCAAATGACTATAGCCACTGGAATGTGACGTTGCAAAAAGAATTTGATATTTTTACCAAGCGTACCCTGGCACACAAAGAGACGGTTCTATGCAGTGGGCAGATTTAAATGGAAAACGGGTCATTGCGGTTACCTAAGGTCAGCTCAGGACCAGCGCCCACATCACCATCATCAACAACAGCCAGAAACATCCAGGGCCAAGAATTCAGCATCCCACAAGACAGAATGATTCATGGTTTTATTCTTAAAATGACAGTGAACAGGATGCCGTTGGCTAAGAAGGTCAACTGAAGCAATAAACACTTTCCACACAGTGCGGCCAGATTAACTGGAATGTCAGTCTGTAATACTGAGAGATAATAATAGTAAGATATAAGTAAGTAAGTATAATAAAAGAAAAACATCTCTTACAATATATTAGTTTTAATTCTTTAAAGGTAATACATTAAATATTACACAAAGTGCTAGCTCAGTGGTTAAGGTGTTGGACTAAGATAAGATAAGATAAAATAAGATTTACCTTTATTTGTCACACATTGGGGACATTTCTTGGTTATAGCAGCATATAAAAAAAGGTAGAAAGTAGGGAAAACAGAAAGTAGGGACAGCACAGTATAAATACAAATTAAAAAAGAAAACAACACAATAGTTACACTTCAAACAAATTGTTCTAAATCCAAAAAATTGCACTAGAGATCATTTAAGCATCATTCACACTCTGGTTCCTTTGTCTGTTCCTTTGTAAACTGATAGAAGAAGATTCCCACGTCGCTTCATTTTCAGGGTTTTTCCAGACTTCCAGACTACCATACACTAAAGAGTTCCAGACTCTAAAGACTGCCTGAGTATTTTTTTGTGAGTTCTGTGTTCCAAGTATTCTGGATAATTCTCTAAATTCCTCGCTCGCACTAAGTTTGACTCTATGTCTGAGTTCTGTTATCCATTTATGTGAATAAACTGGTCTGTTTTGTTCTAACACCTTTGTCCTGAGTCTGCTTTCCGTTGCAGGTGTATATAAATATTAATTATAATTAATGTATTTTTTAATTTAAATTCTGTTTTTCTGTAAAGATGCCTTAAAACTATGTCTATTGTTAGAGCGTTATACAAGAAAAATTTGGAGCACTTACTATTATCACAGCCGCACAAGTTTAAACATCCCATTCTGAATTTAGCCCCCCTCTACTTTTTAAGAATAACCCCCACACTTCTGGAAATGCTTTTGAGTAGAGCATAGCTGTAAACCAGAAAGGAATTAGTAAGATTAGATACTGGTGAGAAGTTCCGGGGTGCAGTCGGCATTCCACATCAACCCAAAGATGTTCTGTTCTCAATGAGCGTGAGAACAGAAAACTCGAGTTTCTCAACCCAAACCAAAGAGATCAGGGGCTTTGTGCACAGCGGCATTGTCATGCTGGAACAGAAAACTGTTTGCTTCTATCTTTGTGGCAAAAGTTTAGGGAAGACTGATAAAGTGTCCACTAATATTTGGCCAAACAGCATAGTTGTACATTTAGTTTTTATATTAATACAGTCCAGTCTTTATTTATATGTTCAGTAACCCGTTGAGCACTGTTACTGTTTTTTTTTGGTTAGATTGCTGTTTGCCTAACGAAATGCATTGCTGTGTGTGTAAGCCAGGATGGGCGATATCCTTCCACCTCTAAAGAGCTGCATAGTTTGGCAGACATACTGCTAAATCAGCAGCTGTGTATTACACCAGGGCACCCTGACAACAGCTGCTCAGCACACACACACACATACATAGTGTGTGTGAATCATTTTTCCTTCCTTGAATGCAACCCCAGACACCAGATTTCATATCAAAGGTGACCTGCAGAACTGGTGGTCTCACTGGTGAAGATAATGTAGTTGCCATTTGGAATTGTAATCACGCACATATGCTGATAATGTTTAATATAAAAAAAAAAAACCCAAAGTCTTTTAGTGCAGATTGCAAGAACTGACACACTTTCATGAGCTTAAAGCTTGCATTCATATTTCCGTCATTTTAGACAGATACCCTTATCCAGAGCGACTTACTTTTATCTCATTTATTCATCCAACTGAACTGTTAAGGGTTAAAGGCTTTGTTCAGGGGCCCCAGCAGTGGCAGCTTCATAGTTCTGGGAATTGAACCCACAATCTTCCGATTAGCAGTCCAACAAGTTACCCTAGTGGCGGGTGGTGCATTTGGTACCTGGGCCTTCAGTGGAGACTTACCAGACTGATACACCTTTAATACCACCACTATCATACCACAGTTATAGAAACTATACAATAGTATACAAAAACGCAATAAAACACAACGTGTCATTACAAAGAAAGAGACATTTCATGTATTGATGGTGAATAACATTTTTATTAAAGCAAGTAAACCAGTTAATACTCCAAATCTCTACACTACAACCACAACTGTACCACACACATCATCTGTAGCAGTTCAGAATTAATAATTATCTAATAACATCTCTAGCTTTTTTTATTCTTACTGTTTTATTTCTATCTTGCTTTAAAATGCACAACTGGAAGCTTCTGTCATCAACACAAATTCCTTGTGAGCGCAAACCTACTTGGCAGTGAACGTCTTTCTGATTCTGAACTGATCTGAAACAGTTTTACTCTGATTAACCAATTAGAGGTTAATGACGTTAATGTACACCAGCTAGTGGGAGGCTGACTTAAAATCTGATTGGTTAAAGAAACAGTCTTTAATTATATTAACCAATCAGCAATCTGCCACTGCTAAAATAGTTTAAGTTACATATGCAGCACTACTGATTTTGAAGGCCCTGGCAGATTACATTAACATACAAACTAAAATCTGATTGGACAAAAAACATGCACGTACTAGAAGCAGCGCAGCAAGAGAAATGCTATGAAATGAAAAGAATACACTCTTGGGAATAAATTAATACAATTTCATAACAAATTTTAGCATTTAGGTTGTAAATGTCAGTCAGCTTCTAAAAGTTGGTTCTGACTGCACATCACTGCATTAGCCACTTGCTTGTACAGGTTTAGCTTTAGAAGGATACAGTGGATTAAAAGAAAGTGTAAACAAGTAAGATAACTTGCAGCTCACCTTCCATCCACTATTAAGATAAATAACATGTCCACATCCAGTCAACCATTAAATTATAACACGGCCTAAAACACTCACTGCTTAAGGAAAAGTAAAATGGCTGACTCAGCACTCCCAAGCTGGCATAAAGGGCTGGGTGATAACTAATTTGATTAACTAAATATTTATATCTAATATATTTTAACTAAAAAATATATATTTTAACCTTATGGTTCATGTTTTTTTGGTACAAGCTTCTGTTGCTCAGTTGACTTTTTGAGCTCTCCTGCCAGTGCTACTGACTGGACCAGGCAAAGTCCAGTTTCTTCACATGAAGTAGTATGTTAGTTAAGGGGAAAAGTGATAAAAATAATTGACATGGGTAAGTTACATCTGGTAGAGGTCCTAAATTTTGGTTTCACCTGCTTTTTGAGTTGTCCAGCACTACTAGGATATGCAAAAAGTGCATGACAAAAAAAATAATGGCTTTTTATTTCTTTAAACATATTTATGCGGTAAATTGAGTCATTATAGTATATTTCATATTACATGGAAGAGTATAACTACAGTATGTCCACACAAGAAGCAGTAATCTGTGGTAGCATTCTCCGCGACCTTACTTGACATTTATTTGAAAATGTCCTTTTAAAATACTAAAGGTATACTAGCTTCTACAGCGCAGACATGCTTCCTATTTAAGTGTGTATTAAACAGTCCCTGTTTATCAATACATCAACATGCAGCAAAAGTACATAGCAAGGTTTTAAAATAAAAATAGTCCACAGTATTGCACTTGTGATTTCATGTTATGTCAACATATGAAGACAAAGCAGAATATATTCAAAATAGTTTATTGTCAAATAGAGACAAGAATTTCTAATTCCTGTAACAGGAACCTATTAAAATATGTCCAGTTATCAGAACAGCACTTCATAGGTGATAGAAAAAACAGAACACAGGGGAAAGGCCCACAGGCACGTAGGCTTCCTAGAAAAGGCAACAATTATTTTGAACAATATCAGAACATTGAAAACAGTTAAATTTACTTTAATGCTTTTAGCAGCACAAGCAGGTATTCTGTAGATCTATTTCCAGTAGCTCTCTCCCACACATTTGATTCAAAGCTGTGCAAGCCCCTTTTTAACATTTCCCCAAGATGTTGGTTGCACACAAGTTGTCAGAAAGAATTAACAGCACAATCACCCATGTACCTGGAAATACCAATAGACAGCACATTTACGGGCATAACATCCTATACCAAAATACATCAAACGGCTCACTATGATTCGCTTCTTTCCCCACAACAGAACGTCTAGTGAAACTACTAACCCAGTCAACATTAATAGTATAAAAAGTGCAGAAAAAAACGAGCCGTTCAAAAGGCAGCCCTGTACATACATATACTGAAGTGTTGAAGTGCATTGTACCATTAACCCACAACCCAGTGGCTTAGCACTCCTCGACTACGGTACCAGCCGCTGACGAGTAGAGCTTCTTTTTAACCAGCCGGAAGCCAGGACCGAGCTTAAGTGTGCGACGCGAGAAGCACGTGCCAATACGCAGGAAGTCCCTAAAGTTCATCCAGCTACTTCCATCTTGTTTAAAGAATAGAGTCAGCTCAAAAGTGGGCACCATGCTGGCATCACAAACCAACCGTTCAAGCTTTGCACAGCATCTCTGTTTATGCTGCTCCTCCAGTTCGAGGCGGACATCCAAGATGCAGCCCCGCAGACCACAGGGCTCACTGGCCGCCAGACGCAAAACGTCTCTTGCCACTCGCCGGGTCAGAGTTTCAGGCACCAGAACTCGTGTGCAGTGCAGAGTGCTGGTTTTTGCCCGTGCCAAGCAGCCCTCGAGCAGCCGTGCCAGCTGTTGGCATGCCCACTCCTCACACGCCTCAGCGCTGAGGTACGGCTCGGCCAGGCAGCGCTCCCAAAAGTCCAGTTCTAAACAATACATAATGACAAATACAAATTTACACTTCTGCCATTTATCAAAAACCCTCATTAAGTGCAACTTGCATTTATTTTTAATTCTTCATCCAACTGAGCAGTTAAGGGGTTAAGGGCCATGCTCAGAGGCCCAGCAGTGGCAGCTTGGTCGTGCTGGGAATTGAACCACACTTGGCTACCACTTAAACCACATTATACAAAAAGCAGCACCTGGCTAAAATTTCATCCAAATCACTGATGATTTACTTGCTTTATAAAGCTAGTATTTACCTAGTAAAATATAAGTTTCCAGTATTTGCATTATATGCAGTTTTGGTCATGGCTTTTCACCAAGGTAAGCAAGCGCTTTGAACTAAATGATGTCCCCATGTTTACAACACAATTTCTGCTTTATATTTTGAGCCCGTGGGAGTAGCTATTTAATAGAGCTTTAGAATGTGTGGGTATAATAAGCACCCATTTTGTTTAACTCTAGATCGCTATGAAGTGACATTTATAGCTGCAGTTTTTAGTATGATAATTTACACTCAGGCTGCTAAAGGAGCTGCGCTGCCCAAACAGCATGACCTCATCCGGTGGATGACGTCACTGCGGCGAGCCCTCTGCAACTCCTACCAGCTGACCGACATCAGCCCTGCTTTACTTATCACCATTATCACCATCATCATCAGTTCTGTTGCACATGTAAAAATGTGCAAATTTATTTATATTTATATATACACACACACTTTACCGTTGTCGATACATGACTGCCCGCATCCTTTGTCAACAAAACCCGAGATGAAGTCAGAGCTTTTGTTCTTCTGTGTGCTTGTTGCAACCATTCCGAAAACCCTTTCAACTCGTCTCTTTGTCTTATAAAGTGCTGAAAAGTAAAAATTAAACAAAAAACATTTTAGAGCCAAATAATTTAATACGAATTAGCAACAAAAATGCATCCTACGTTACTAAATGAAGCTGCGAACTAACACACCGAGTAATGCTTATCTGTCAGTCTCCTCTCTGAATGCTCTCTAATGTTACAACAATATAAAGAAACTTGGCGAAAAGTTGCAGCTCTTAAACACTCCAGAACACAAAGCTGACTACAGTTACCGGTCACTCACTTCCTAAAAATACAGCGTACATTTAGTACAAACACTTACCGTTATAAAATAACTTAAAATATAGTAGTTCTGAAAGTCTTCATATAAATATTAATCACGCATACACACCCTAAATATTCCAAACACTCATATCGAACGAAACGCTGGAAAACGCTCCACCAGTATTTATAGGCTTTCACGGACAACGACCACACGCTCTCCACCAATCAGAACACAGTCTCAAATTCCAGCAACAGCAGTAAAGCAAGCCAACCAGGCTTGCACGAGTTAGGTGATCTGATTGGCCACAAAACTTACCAATTGCTGCAAGCCATTTCTTGTTGCTATACCCCCTGTATTTTCCCCTGTTTCCTCCTCCATAAAACACAGATCAGTTGAAATAAAATGTTATTAGGTTAATTCTTTTAACCAGGTTTTTCTTGTGAAGTGTGAAGTGCATCTAAGAAGCAAGAAAACCAAAAACAAAACATTTGTAATAAAAAGTATATTTTTATGTTAATGGATTAGCATTTCCTCATATGCAGTGTCTGGATAAGAGATAAATGACTTCATCTGACTAATTCCACCCGACCTGGTTGTTTATTTTTTATTTTATTTTCCTAGTTTGTAGCACATATTAAAAATTAGAATTATTTTAATAATATAACATTTCAGCATCTTTACGTTTCACCTCATTGTATTAGAGAAATAATGCTTAGCCTTTTACAAAATAGGGTCATCACGCTTAAGCTTCAGTGTATGTTTTTATATGCAGAAAAAAATAATAATGTAGCTATAGAGACTATCAAACTATTATAAGAGTAACCTAGTTGCTTTATTTGCTTAATCCATTATAGGCAATAAAAAATCAGAAAGTTAGTACTGAATCAAGGCTGTCCAGTCAAAGAGTCAAAGAGTGACGGCAGCAAAATGTCTGTAAGGAAAAGATTCAGATGTGGTGCATTTTAAAAAATTTATTTTTTTAGTAAACTTGCAATGCATCTGTTTGTCCTTTAACTTGACACAAAGCTAGAACATTATTGTTAATAAGTTGTAAAGCTGTTTCATTAATAGCAATCAGATTGACTGAATCCTGTATGCAGTCATGCTGTATTATAAAATTTTGACACCACTGTAGGGTATAGGGTATATATATATATATATATATATATATATATATATATATATATATATATATATATATATATATATAAATTACACTGCAGAAAGGCAAATACATCATGGCAAGTTGCAGATTTAGGCCTATCTGTCACATGAAGCGGTAACCAGCCGACCAAAGCTAAAAAGAAACTGCTGTTGATAAGTGACTAAGGAAGAAACATCCTACAAATACTCAGTAACTGTAATTGGTGCTTCAGTATAATCACTCTTACAGATTATTTATATCTTGGCTTGCTTAACAATTTACATGGTGTTAAGAAAAGTGTTTGAAACAAAACCCAAAAGACTTGTGGAATGTATAATATTTTGCATCTGCAGCCATGATGTTTATCTGCACCAGTACACTAATCTTCATCAGGCAGCTTGTTATGGCATTTTATTCTAAAAAGGAAAAGTGGTAGCTTAGTGGTTCAATTCCCAGCATCACCAAAGTGTCACTGCTGGACCCCTTGACAAGGCCCCGGACCTTTAACAGTACAGCTAAATAAAAATAGAGAAAAATGTGAGTTGCCCCGGATAAAAGCGTTTTCCAAATGTTATAAAAGTAAAACTAGACACTTCATTCAGAATGAATTCTATCTAAAGAACATAATTTATAGTTTCTCACACAGAAAATTCTAAATAACTAATGGAATCTTCTCTGCATCTAGAACGATTTTGTATTTACTCAATGTCTATAAAGCAAACAGACAAATGATGTGTTTTTCAGTGTATAACATGGTTCTTCATACAGTGGCTTTTAATGACTGACATAAGTCCAGTGGTCAAAACCTCAGAATGAGGACATGTGCGATGTAGCCAGCAGGTAAACCCACATATTGTTTAAAAAATACATATTCAGCACACTGCTAAAACAGTTATATCCCTGATCCAGCACAGAAGTTACAGGAGGTGTTTCTGTAACCACACCGAGCAAAACAAACTTGTTATACCCTGCTGTCAATGCCTGTTTTCTTCATGCAATCTGACCCTGTCGACTTAATATCTCTGACGCACACACACACACACACACACACACACACAGAGCAGAGCCTAGAGAAATGAAAACCAACAGGTCACATGGCAAAACAAGATCCTGGAAAACAGGGTCACGAGTATTTTCCTGTATAAAACATCTCTAAGATGTACCCAAGCAACAAACCTTCCTGGATGGAGACGTAAAAGGGAAGCTCTAAAATACTATATCAGGGCATGTCTGACAACCGCAGGGCCAATTGCCTTTTCCTACTAGGAGTGATGTTCTAAATGATCATCGCAACTTTTCTTTGACAATCTAGAGCTTACAAGGATAATTAACCTGTAACAGAATTTTTCTGTCTTTAGTAAAAAGATAAATGATAAAAGTTCAAGTATCTTTGATTTTTGTGTTGTATGTGTTGAATAAGCCACAGCCTTTTATGCGCCTGTCATTATAGACTATAGAAAGCTTACTGTGTTTTTTACAGTGTACCTCTGTCAGTTCATTCTATGCAGAAGGAGCTTCCCTTTTGAGGATGAATACAGTTTTTGTGGTTAAAAAGTATACACAAAACCCACCTTTTTTTGAAAACTTTAGACACACTGAATCAGGAAGTGGTGGCTCAGTGGTAAAAGTGTTGGACTGATACATGAAAGGTCGGGGTTCAATTCCCTGAACCACCAAGCTATCCCTGTTGGGCCCCTGAGCAAGGCCCTTAACCCTCAATTGCTTCGTTGATAGAAGGGATAAATGTAAATGACTCTGGATAAGGACGTCTGCTAAATGAAGTAAATGTGATTTTTTTCTATTTTATTACTCTTTATTCAGAACATTATTGTACTTCTTGTTTTACACTGAGTATAATAAAACAAGGATTTGAACACAGCTTGGCCTCACTAGTGGCTTTCATTTCCTTCTACACTCAGTCATGCATTAATGCTGAGTTTTAATGCAGTGGCGTGATGATGGGAAGACCACTGAGGTGGGTTGGGCCTGTTTAAGTGTTTTCATTCTACTGCTAGTTTGTTCATTCTGGTTGTTTTTCCTCCATCAGTAAATGTAATGACTCATCAGCTTTTATCATTTATAGTTATTCCAGTTTTCTTAGAACACTTTGGAGTGTTTACATATCAAGCAGGAAGGACTAAATGGCAAATCTCCATTTCTGTTAACTGAGGAATACTAATTATGATTAGTATTAGCAACATCTTTAATGATACTAAAATCAGGATGACTTATAGAGTAAACAATACAAAAAGCAATATTGTTTCTTAGGTATATTTCAAAATTACATTGTATATCAGGAAATAAGGAGTATCAAATTATGTCCTGCCTTTCTAGAAATTATTAGCAAAAAAATTTAAGTGTATTTTACTTAACTTTCATCTATCTTTAAAATTCCCTTTAATGTGTAGGACCGTCTTGTACCTACATCAGGTCACTTCTGTTATTTTTTGCTAAAATTCATCTGCAAACCTTAATACGCACTGCTATGTTACTCTAAACTCTCCACACACTTCAGGTTATATAATAATGCAAATTAGCCAAACTGTCTTGGCAGGAGAGGAAAGGAGGCAGCTCTTGTAATGATAAACCACCACAGCTGTTGGTGATTATCAGTAACTTGTATAGCACAAACCTGGTCATTGCGTTGGCTGACCCCAAACTTGTCCTGTTATTCAGATGGTTTAATCTGTAGCTATTATTACAGTAGGAGTTTGGAGGAGAATGGTTCCAGGTAAAATCATAATATCAGGTGTATTTAGAAGCTTTAGATAACCTAGAAGAAGATTTCAGGGTCACTGTTATTAACTGTATGGTAATTATTATATCGTTAACATAAGGTTTATTTTGTCAAAAACATATTATTTTGCTTTAAATCACAATTGCATAACAAAAAACCTGCAAAGAGCAAACACGGGACAGCATAAAACCTTTCCCAGTGTCTCTCACACATTGGTAATAATCACTCTAAAGTCCTCAATGGGACAGTAAGCATGCTGAACCACAAGTGCACAAAATTTATTTGGTGAATAAATTATAAACATTAGTTGAATAACTGAAGTATGATTATATGTCTTACACCCCATTTGGTTTAGCTAGACTGTAGCAGTGAAACTTCAACACGATATATTGTAATATTTAAATATTTACCGATAAATTATTGAGAATTTTTTTTTGTGATAGTTAACTTTACGATATTTTTACATTCACTCTTTAGTTAAAATTTTTTATCCATTTCATATTACTTGCATTTTAATGATTTTAATACTATATGAAAGTACTGGGACACCTGACCATGACATCTATATGTATGTTTAAAAATTCTATTCCAAATTTAGTCTTCACTCTTACTTTCCAATAATCTCCACTTTTCTGGAAATAATATTTAAGTATAGATAAGATAATTTTTTTTATTATTCTTAGGGGTTTAGTCAGAGTCAGGGTTCTGTAACTCACTAAAGACAGCTGTTCTTTAAGGACTAATGATTTAAATTGCTCACACACACACAATGTAACCACATAATTCCTGCTACCTGTTTTTCACCCAAATGAGGATGGGTTCTCTGTTGAGTCAGGTTCCTCTCAAGGTTTCTTCCTATTTCCATCTCAGGGAGTTTTTCCTTGCCACCGTCACCCCCGGCTTGCTCATCAGGGACAAACTGATTTCTGTTTCATTTTATCTCATAATTTCTTCGATTGTATAAAGCTGCTTTGTGACAATCACCATTGTAAAAAGCACTATACAAATAAAACTGAATTGAATTGAATTAAAGACATAGTGTCTTTTAATGCAGTGACAAAAGAGGGATTTAAAAACCTCAACCAAGTGCTGGAATCCCACAGCTTTACATTAAATATAGGAATAAAGTTGAGTCAAAATATTAAGCTATAATAACAACCTGTGGTTTAGCAGGACCGTATCTTAGTTTCACTGCCCACTATATTAGTGCTGACTTCGAGCTAAAGACTCGCACATAATTATTATTTATATTATTTCTCGTCTTTTGTAAAGAGCTTGTTTACAGAAGAAAAGGTCATTTTTTTGTTTTTACTGGTTTGCAATAGGAGAAAAATATGTATATATTTTGAAAAATGTATAAACACTGAAGTAATTTAATATATTTCCTATTTTTTTTTAACTAAAATGCATTTAGGCAGCACTGACTGCATAATACCAGCAAGAAGCTAACCATCTATTTGGTAGAAAGGCACACAGCATCTGTAATTAAGGATTAAGGAATCTCTAACGAATTAAGGAATCTCTAAAGTCTGTGATACACACTCCAAAAAAGACTGAATTGCAATAGCAATCTCTGTCAAAAAAACCCAATTAGATATGTATGATAAAACGCACAGCCCTAGTATTTATTGACTTTATTTTCTGCTTCTGGGTATGACACATACTTACACATATCAGACATTGTTTTTATCACTGGGTTGGTATGTCTTTTGCCTGGCTGTGTGTTGTCAGTCCCAATATATGAGTATACATGTGCTTAAGGCTAATTTTAACAACCTCCACCACTAATTTACAAGGCAGGCTTACATAAAATCAACCTATTTTCTTAGAACTGTACATAAAACAAACAGCCTGTCTTCCAGAACGCAGGTTTTGGCTTCATGTTGATTAGTTACAGGACAGTTCCACAACTATTTAGACCTCACATGTACCTACAGACTTAAACACTATTTAGAAAAAACACAAAATGTTATACACACAAATTAGTCCAAAATAAATGGTGTGACTGTTTAGCCTATTTACATTAAGCAGCCTTCTGTACACAACTGTAAACCACACACACATTTACATATCTCTTTTTATTAATGCCAAATTAATTAAAAAAAAACCCAACTTACAACATGTACATATATAAAAAAGCAAACCACAGCAAAACTTTCATTAATGTTGCAAAAAAGGACATGTCCTTCCGGTGCACAGAAAGTAATTTTATATAAATCAAATGAGGCTAATACTGCCTATATTGTATACTGTAAAAACATTGGTATGATGTTAGCAACACAGCTACGACAAATAAAATTAATAATGAGTGTGTTAGCATTAAGAGGCCCCCTATAAACCTGGGCTGGTCCTGGCTGCAAAATAATAGCATGTACTAGGCCAACTGCTATTTTATAAGCTGCCTATGTAGTGTTATTAGGGCAATTTATATTCCTCATGCCATAATATCTCCAATGTAAAATGTCTATTAGATGTCTATGTCAAGATCTCCTGCTTTTAATATATATATAACTTTACAATTTCAACTATAACTCTACAATTTTTTGTTAATTCTTTTGCTTTTATTGTCATTTTTAATTGCATCCTTTACAAATAACAGCTCCTGTGTTTACCAGTCTGTATCAATCTGCATTCAAGTCACTGATTTTATTTTATCAGTTTGATGTCACAAGTTCTTTTATCAGCCAATTATACAAGGAGGAACTACATATGAATATATAGTCATAAACCTTGACTAAAAATTGACATATCTCTTGGTTTTGAGTGACCAGCTTTGAACACCACTCTGAAAATGATCCCAGCTCTGATTGTATGTTGTTTGATTGTTTGATACCGTAAAGACATTTGTAATAAAGATGTTTTCCTAAAACCAAAACAAAACCTGTTTTTCTTAGGACAACTTTGATTAACATTTTTGATTCACATCAAATATGCCATATTTAAATTATTCAGCTTTTTAAAAACATTTATTCCTTACCATCTTTACATGTATATCTTTATGCAAATTAAAACTTTAATATGATTATATAAAATTACTTTTCTTTCCTGAACTATATGTATTGCATATTTTGGCATCCCCACAATGTATGTGCAGAAAATAACAGAAGTAACAAATATATTTTGTTCTTCACAATAACAAGAACTGTTATTCTAAAGATTTAAAAAATGTCATATACAGTAGAACATTCACTTTCGCAGTAGTCATTGTTGATGCTTATTGAATTTGCAGTGCATCCATACAAACAGTATCCATTAACCGAAAAATCAATCACTTCAGTTCATTAGATTCCAAAGGAAAATGTGTGTCTTCATCCTGTTAATCTTCTGATCTTTTCGGAGTGTGTCAATTCGCGTGTCTTCGCTTATTTTGCTGCAGCTGTTCCAAGGTTAAAACGATCAAATGAAATGAAATGAACATTTGCATCACTATCTGTATGTGTGTATGTATCTGTTCAGTTTCAAAGTGCAACAGCCAGAAAGTAGGTGCAATAACGCGTTACAGCCACTAGAGGTTAGTAAGTGAGCAGAAATCTCCAGCTAGTGTGAACACAATATAGAACACAAAGCTAATGCACACGACGTTAGCATGCTAGTAAATATGTATGGATGCAGAACAATAACAATATTAAATAAATTTAACACATTAATACAGTGTTTTAATTCCAAATTTTACAAACAGGTCAACAAAAATATGTTTGTGAGATCATTTCATACTCCTGATGAGTATTGTTAGTACAAAAAATAGAGATCAACAATAAAGATATTTTTTTAGAACTGATACCGATTTTTTGCTTATTAATGTTAACGATAACTTATATGCATAACTAAGGGGTGAAAGTGGTGGCTAGGGGTGAAAGTGGTGGCTCATGGTTAAGGTGTTGGATTACCAACCCGAAGGTTGTGGGTTCGATTCCCAGCTCCGACAAGCCACCACTGTTGGACCCCTGAGCAAGGCCCTTAAACCCCCAATTGCTCAGTTGTATAACAAGGAATATTGTAAGTTGCTCTGGATAAGGGCGTCTGCCAAATACTGCCAATGTGAATATGCGTTTATAGTGACATTTTTAACTCAAAAACACTATTAAATTTTTTTCTACATATACATCTATATCTATATATCTCTATTGATATCTATCTATCTATCTATCTATCTATCTATAGAGGGGTCTATAACTTAAAAAAAAACAGTAAAAAAATTACACTGCACTATCATTAAAATGTCTTTGTTGAATAAAAGCTTTGATTAGGTAAACAATCAGGATTCAATTAATGGATATAGAAATTATTCTAATTTATCTAAATATTTTTAAGCCATGATTTACATAATATAAAACAATACAAAATAAAAAGCTTCATAGCTTTAGTGTGAATAAATACTTCTATTTGAGCAAAGTAAGGTTAATGGGGAGCATATTGTATTGTTTGCTACTATGTGAAATAAAGTAAGAAAGAAATAAAGTGTCAATTCGAGCACATTAATTACGATGCAATCAGGTTATT
Source organism: Bagarius yarrelli (assembly GCA_005784505.1). Lineage (NCBI taxonomy): Eukaryota > Metazoa > Chordata > Actinopteri > Siluriformes > Sisoridae > Bagarius > Bagarius yarrelli. The sequence continues at coordinate 3,557,157 of VCAZ01000021.1, forward strand.
TTTCAACTTAAAAATACGAAATCATCAGATATCAGATAATGTGGAAAAAGGCTTAAATATCATACATTTAAAAAAAATAAATAAATATAGGTAATTTTCTAGTATAAAACATTCTATAAACTAACATCAGACAAACAATGCTGATTACAAACATATTGTGGTTATGTAGTAAACTGTGGCTGCCTGCTCTCGGTCTGGAACATTAAGTTACCACACAGTTCTAAATAATTGCACTAAATTTGTCTGAATTGTGTAATTATTTAAAAGTTATCAAGAACACAAGAAGAATAAATGTTTTTAGAGTCCTGTTGGATAGGAGTCTACTCTCTATCCTCTATTTCTCTTTCCCGAGTCACAATAACCAAAAAGAAAATGGCTTTGCTTGTGCAGGAAACAACACATGTCAACAAACCCCCACTAAAGAACTCACCAGAAAGTGCTAAGGTGCTTGGGGATTCAGTGACATTTGCACAGTGCTACACAATAAAGCCTCTCCAGAATAGGTAGTACCTGGCTGAGAATGTTATCTGTTATCTTGCACTAGGTTTATTTTGGAAGGTGGTGTAAAAGGGGGAGCTGTGCAGAGATAAACAGCAGGAAACACCTTCCCTGACTCACTCCACCAACAGCAACAATAAGTTATTAAAAGCGCAAGTTTCCTCTGAGCAGCTGAACATGTTGGACCGAATAAATGGCATTGCAGGGTGGGATGTGTCCAGAAAAAAATCTCAATTTTAATCACATTCATATCTTTCACACTGACCAAGTTATTTTTTTAGATAGGACTATGAGTTCTTTGCTTTGAATCAAAACTAAAAATTCAAGATCAAGATTTTGGAGTCTAAATCGAGTCACAAAACTGTGTAAAGAATGTTAGTATGAGTGTAGAAGCGATTCTAATCTGATAAATTAAAAAAATCTAATCACTTTCTGCATGTAGCTCAGTAGTAAAAGTGTTTAAATGCTAATCGGATCACTGAGGTGCCCTGACTATTAGGTGCAGATTAATCGCAGTACTGCATGCCCAAAGCAGGAATGAATAAGGTTCATATGAAGTAATAAACATACCGTTCTCCTCCCCTCCTGTTTTGACACCTAATAGCATGACTCCATCTTTACTCTCCGTCCTTTGAAAGGAAGCACTGAAATGTTTTGCGTCGAAGAATTAGACCCTCAGTGAAACTTTTTTTAATAACTTTTATAATATAACATACAGTAGTATGACAATTCTAAACAAGACATTAAGGGACTTGAAAAGATTACTAGCTGTTTGTCTGGACAAAAATAAGTGTTTTTTAAACACAGTATACTTACTTCTCTGTTCCATGGTCTACATTCTCAACTATGGTGAAACACAAATGAAGGAGAGTTTCAGATTCAAATCCAAAGCCAGGTGCAGAATAAAAGAGGGTACCTCTTATAAAATTTGATAATCTGATATATACCTGGATGATGCTGGACTTTGAAACAGTTAAACTTCAAATACATTCCCGCAGCCAGGACTGCAACCACTAAAAGCAATAGCCAGAGATATCTGCTATCTGTAATATCACAAAGTGTTTGCAGGAAGTAAGTATTCATTCCCCCATTTAGCATTCCAGACAAAATATTAATCCATTTCAAGTAATAGCTGTGATTGATTGCGCTCCATTCAAAATACTGTATCATGTTGTATTTTAATAGTACTTTATTATTTATTTTTAAATCATTTGTATTTTGAATTAAGAATACTACACCCAGACAAATGTAACATAAAACTGAATGTTAATACAGAATATACCACTGCCACACTTCCAGATTCTATAATAAATAAAAATAATTTACTGTTTTTAGGACTAGCAAGATAAAACATTATGGCGCATTAACCGGCTTGCCACATCGACAAACCTTAATTTCTTAAAATATCTTATAGACTGAAATTATTTAAGTTTTAGTTAAGTATTGGAATTGTTCATTAAGTGCTTAGTTTGTGGGCTAAACTAAAAGAAACTAACCCAAAAGGCCTAAAAGACTTTAAGCTGTTTTTTGTAGCATTTAAAAAAAAAAAAAAAATTAGTGTCTATTGTGCATTGTGTATACTGCAAGCATTTATAAGTTTGTAACTGGCTTACATAAAAACGTACCAAAGCTTTTAGACTTAGTTTCTTCTTCAGACTGATGACCTACATGAAAAAAAAATAATAATAATTTATAAAATCAGCTCAATTCTGTATTTTCCTTTAATATGAGGCACTTAATTGTTGTTTATTATGTCATATTATTCATGAACTAAAGATTACTTGATTACCAGAATCTCCTTCTTCTAATGGGCTGATGCCAGTTTCAGTAGATACAGCAGTTTTATTTAAACCTGAATCAGAATCAGAATCAGCTTTATTGCCAGGTCTTTTCAGACATATGAGGAATTTGTTTTAGTGACAGAAGCGCCACAGTGCAACAGAACGACAGCAACCGCAACATCAACATATTGTAAAAGATAACACAAAACACTGGTACCCAACTCCCAACTGCTTCTCAATCACTTTGCTTTGTGGTTCTTGATATTACCTAGTTGAATGTTTTGCTGTGACTATTTGGGGATGCAAAAGTTTTTCAAAACAAGCACTTCAGTCATCTTTCTAATAAAACTTGTTAAATTAAATTAAAAAAAAAACCAAACAAACATTTTTTAAACCAAATATTAATTTGACTTTTTTTTTTTAGAAGCATTCGTCTTCTTCTTATTATTATTGCTATATGTAATACCATTAATATGGTCAATGAATACTACATTGATATACATGCTGTTAATATAAATGACATCATTTATCAGTAAATATTCAAACTCTATCCAAACTCTATCTACTCTATGAACTGTACATACATATAATTTCATTTCTGTTACCTTGTTTAGTGCTGTTAGTGCTTTTGGGAATCATCTCTGAAAGCATTTGTTGTGGCTTAGTCACTGTACCTAAGTAAATATAAAGTGTAATTATAAACACTATATGGCTAAAGTTACCATTTTTTGAAGCGCAGAGTTGTCCAGAAATTCTTCCTATCATGTGGTAATAAGATTTCACATTACTGAAACTAAGAGGCCCAAATAATGTTAACACATGACAATACCCCTGTGCACAAAGCCTCTGATGTGTTATGGTTGGACTTACGTGTTCTGCACAGAGCCCTGCCCTCATCACCCCTGAACCCTTTTGGTATAAGCTGGAACTTCATATAGGACATTAATGTCTGATACTATTAAAACTATTATGACTATGTAAAGGATTTGCACAGGTCATGTGATCGGATCTAGTGCAAATGGAGCAATTTCAGAAGTGTGGAGTAAGTATAATATTCCTATGTTATTGAATGATCTACCCATTTACATTTACAGCATCTGGCAGATGCCCTTATCCAGAGTCACTTACATTTATCTCTTTTATACTACTAAGCAATTAGGGGTTAAGGGCATTGCTCAGGGGCCCAGAAGTGGAAAATTGGTGGTGCTGGGAAGCGAACACCTGAGCTAACAACTGTGCTACCACTTCCCACATGGATTTGATGGCAAAGTGTCCAAGGTGTTTTATTTGTACACAAATATATTATATATATATATATATATATATATATATATATATATATATATATATATATATATATATCATTGTGAATTGCAATGCAATGGTAAAACTAATTAGTTGTAGAGAGACTCACCAGATGTAGTAGTGTGAATGGACTGTATCATTGTATTATTGCTGATAGCAGTAGTAGTGCCAGGTTCTGGTGTTGTAATAACAGTGTTAGATGCTGTTTCTGTAGAAAATAATGTTATTTAACAACAAAAAATTTAAAAATGGGTATGAGAGAGATGTTTGCTTTACAGCCTCATAAAAACTTCCTAACAAGCTGCATGTTTGGTTTACAGCTGTAAAAATGTAGGCGGGAATAAATTAAATCAAGAAAAAGTTTTACGATGGCTTACATTAGCGTTAATGATTTGTTAGCACTGATACCGATTGTCTGTACGTTTATTTGACCCATAAACAATATGAAGAACCAATAATGATTAATTCATTGTTTGACTTTTTGTTTTTTTGACACAATGATAACAACATTACTAAACTGAACATTTTTAACACTGTCAGTAGTATAGTATTATTTCTTCCTTGCAAACAGAACAATCATTAGTATACATCAGTATAAATAGAGAAGTCATAAAGTGGAGTGACTTTGTGACATGACATAGTAAAAAAATGATTTAATAAGGTAATTAAGGTTAAAACACTAATAACTGATAACTAATAAAGCACATATAAAAATATAACAAATAAAAAATGAATAAATTAAACTCTGTTAGTTTAATGTGGCTTAATACTTCTTGTTAAACTCACATGTTGATTAGGCTAATTTAATAAATTTAGTTACTTTTCTTACAAGCGCTGTTATTATCTCTATTCACAATGCAGCGCTGTAATGATCGTCTTGCACACAATTATAAAAACAACCACAAGATGACAGCATATATCAGTGGATTTAAAACAAAAGTTAGATAACAAAAACAATGGGTAAAATATCAGAAAAAAAAATCAGTTAAACTGATTATCCCCTTACAGGAAAAAGAACATTGTGTATTATGCTATATTAACCTAAGATATGATTATATATAATATTTTTTGTTCTTTTTTTAAAATATGGCCAAACTTTACACCGAATGCAATTGTAAAACGCTACTAGTTAGTTAGCTAATGAGACTCACCGGTTGGAGATGAAGAAGTGTGGACAGACTGCGATATATTAGCGCTGATAGTTGTAGAAATGTAGGATGGAATTGTTGTAGCTTCAGTGTCAGGTGCTGTTTTTACAAAATGTGTATGAAGAAATAAATGAATATAAAATACATTTCCTGGTTGTGCGTCTATAAAAATCATAACGTCTACAAGAGGAAATGCAAGTGTTCATTAACTTTTAAATATATTACTTTCAATACATTATATCAATGCACTTTTCAGAATAACCCTGAAATTACAATTGAGTAATTGAACACTAAGTGTTATTATTTACCAAAAAAATATAAATGTTCATAGGTGTTTAAATGTAAACAGTCATTCACAATTTAAATTAAACTTAATATTGAGGCCAGGTTGTTAGGTTGGCATGTGAAAATCTGGAACTTGTACTTTAATCCACTGCAGTACAGCAGTTTGTGCAGATTTATCCTAAATTGTAAAGGTCTATGTTTGGTTTATAGCCGTTATAAAGTAAGTAATAGCAGGACTTATAGTTATACTTAAATAAGAACATCATTTGCAAACATCAAATCCCACAAAACATTACAACAAAACCTAAAAACATTTTCAGTAGCTTTTCGATCATTAAAAAGGAAAATGATTTCTTAGGTTTACATGTACCTACAATCTGCTTAACAAATGTATGTTAGTGTTATACATTAGCTTTGTCCTAAAAGCTGTATGACATTATAACATAGATGTAACTACACAAACTGCACACATGTCTCCTGACAGGTGACACAAATAATTTGGTGATACAAATAATCAATACACTCTCCATGCACTAATGACACTCACCAACTGCTGATGTCGATTCTGTTGTACTTATGTTAGGCTGTAGGTCATTTGGAGCTTTGAAAACAAAATGAAAGACAGTGTGGCAATAATTATTATGATTTGAAGTGAGATCTTTAAAATCTTGCATTTCTTAATGCATAAACTTAAATGTACAAGGTTTGTTGTTTGAACTTGATGTTTTATTCATAACAGCATTATTAAGCATGATATATTTATCATATTTATTTTAAATAACTTTAAATACTTGAAAGCTGTCTGTTCCCTGAAATACTCAATTCCAAATTCAAATGTATGTTAGGATTTAAAATATAATTTCTGTTTATTCTATGACCAGATTTAAAAGATGACTGAAAAGATAGTTACATGACCGGTTTCTTAAATGCCTTATATCTATTTTTTAAAAAACATATTAAATAAACTTTAAGCTGCTGTTAGAGACTAGACTCTGGTTAGTAATTTGGCAGATGCCCTTATCCATAGTGACTTACATTTATCTCTTTTTTACAACTGAGCAATTAGGGGTTTAAGTGGTGGTGGTGGGCACTGGTGGTGCTGGGAAGCGAACACTGATCTTTCAAGTAACAGTCCAACACCTGCGCTAACAACTGTGCTACCACTTCCCACATGGATTTGATGGCAAAGTGTCCAGTGTGTTTTATTTGTACACAAAATATATATATATATTAGTATAGTAATTCTGATACTTACCAGAATGGGTTAAAGTTGTCATGGTAGAGGGGGCAGATAAATCGGTAGAAGCATCTATTTTGTTTAAAAAACAGTGGGAAAAAAACACCATTACTCAACTGAAAATTTAATAGTATATTTGACACTATACCAGATTCCAAATTGAAACTAGTAAAGCTTTCCTTAAATACTGGGACATTGTGTGCTTAAAATATTAATAACTGTTGTGATCACTTTTTTATCCTAACTGCATACACTTTATGATGTTGTTTCAAACATTTTAACGTTTAGACACACTTTTAATTCTGGAATAACATGTTTTTTGAATGAACGGGTGGCAGTGGAATTATTAATAAGCTTTACTAATTAAATACAATTTAATTAAACATTCAATCAATAGTTAAACACGTACGTTTAACTTGACTTTATCATTCTGCACACTGACACTAAAATCTGATAGGGAAACATCTGCGTCCTGCCCTGCATCTGCTTTTTTGACAGAACTTTGATTTGCATAAGCCTTTTACTTTTAATGACACTGAAATATTGCCTCGTCCTCTAGTTCAATCATTTTTACATATGAGCCGATCTGTGAAAAGCTGCATCCTGTGTAACCCTGTTTCTCTCCCAAGAGTTTCCTTGGAGGTTCCTGTCAGTGCTTCCTGCTTATGATGAATTCTTTTTCTTTGCCTTTATTGTCTGGCCCCATGTGAATTCTAACTGTGTTTGATTTATGATCAACCAGCCTTTAAACTGAGACCTAAACCTGTCTGTCTATTAGGAGAAACAATGATGCCAAATGCACCCAATTCAGTTCAGCTTCTATAAAACCGATTAATGATACAGTAGGTTGTTAAATATTCTAGACCAAATTACCACTTTACTAACTAATAAGACCTGAATGGATTTATATGGATTATATTAGGGGTACAAATAGTTAAAATATTTGGCAAAAAAAAATAGTGTACACATTACCAGCTCCCCTACCAGTTTCTATAAATTTACCTAGAATGCCTTTGTATGTGGTAGCAGTACATTTACCGCAAATGTTTCTGCAAGACAAAGTGCCTAAGCGCCATAAAGACATGGTGTTATAGTCGGTGTGGAATAACTCGTATGTGCTGCACTGAGCTCTAAATCTGAACCAACCCTGCTAAACAACCAGACCTCCTAACACAACCAACACTATTGTGGCTGAACAATCCCCAGAGTCATGCTTTGTGGAAAGCATTTTTGGAATTTTGGAAGTTATTATATTAATTATATTTTTTAAATACCACCTTGTTATTTACACACTGTAAACGGAATGATTTAGTGCTCTTAACATTCTTGAGCTTTGGGAGTGACCAATTTCCTGGTTGAGTTGATATACAATGGAAGCAGATGTCATTTTTTCCAAATACATGGCTTTACATGCTGCCCAATGCTGCCCTCCTCTGTGAGGAACAGCGCTGTCTGGTTCCCACTGGTTAACGCAATATTTATTTTCACGCCCGAGAGAACAGCAGTTCTTTCCCACCCTACACTGATACAAGGTAAACCAACATCTACAGATCATGGATAATCTACGTTTCTTACATTTGTCCTCTTAGCATCTTAAAATTGTTTTATATACTGTTCAATGCACATAATTTTATTACTAATCCATTTTTTACTATGCATTTATTAGTTCACAGGCCATTTATATACTGTTTTTAAAGAAACTACAACCCTATTACCAGATAGCGTTTAATGAAAATCAATTTTTTAAAAAAAAATGACAATTAAAAGTATGCTAATTAAAACTTTACTTACTTAGGCAGGCAACATAACAAAAGATGAGGAGAATGACCCTGGCAGCCATGATGTCTGTCTTGCGTACAGTGCAGTGATTAAGGTGGTTTCACACTGCAGCATCAAAAAAAAGTGCAACCAGGCCAGTGCTCATTGGAAAACCAGTTTCACCTACGCCGCCTGTGCTGCTTATTCTGTCACTTCCTTTAGTTAAATAGAGGAAATACAGCAGCTTCCACTTGGGTGGAGGACTAGCGGATGGGGCGGGAGGTGTAGATGTTGGGCGTGAATAAGCTGGAGAGAGAATTCCAAACACTGTGAACAAGAACCGGGTTTCCAAGCCTGTGTTTTTACACAAACTTCTTTCTGTTGGTGTTTCCTTCCTGCACTCCAGCCTGTATATTTCATGTTAGACAGATTTTTGACAGGGTTACGCTTTTAAAAGATAAAGGTGTGTACCTTTAAACTTAGTTCTGTGGCTTAAAAAAAATGAACCACACATCTCATTTTTGTGATGATCATTTCCCCCTATTTGGAGTAGATTGAGTAAAAACTCTCACTTGAAAATAAATCCTATATACTATATAGTTGTTGCCAGAAATTATCTCACAGTCTAAAAAAAATCATTTTCAAATGAAATATAAATGAATAAGGTGGCAGGTGGCAGGAAGGTTTAACAGAAAATAAACCCTGTTGATGTCTCTATCCTGAGGATCCAGAGCTGATTCGGAATTTTTTACTGCTTGTGCAGTATTTTCACATTTGTTCTTCATATATTTCCTCTAGTTTACTAATTTCCTCCTACATTCCAAAAACAGTGTGTCGGATGTGCTGCCTCTGATATCCCGGTTGTCTCTGCTTGCGCACAGTTGCCTTTAATTACTGAAACTGTGAAGAAATGCAGACTCAGGTGCAAGAAATATAGAATTAAAAAAAACAAAAAAACAGTAGTTTTTCGATAAATCTCATGTAATGTTTTTGTACTGGATCACACCGAGGTAAGACGTATTCAGAACCCAAGGGTGCAGTTTATTTACAAAATGATCATCTAAAAACATAAACTTGACTTGACTAAAATGGCATGAAAACTAGCATAAACAAGAACAGAACAAACTCACCACAGTGGTACACAAACAACATCCAATAAGACACAAGGGTACAAAAGGCTATATGTACAGAAGACTAACAAGAAAGACACTAACTAAACTGGAGACACCTAAACACAATAATTAACACACGACCAAACATGAACATAGACAGAATAACCAAACCCCGCTCTCAATGGGCGGCTCCTGACGCCCATACTCCAATCTAATAAACATCTTATATAGGGTGGTGGCATAGAGGTGGACTAGGGGATGGGATGGCGTGTCAGGACCATGAAGCTCCCAGAACCCCAACCGCTAGTCCACAGGGAGGCTGTGGAACCCAGGATGGCCTGGAGGATAAAGCGGATCCTGGACCCAGTAGCCAGGACAGGACATGTCCTGATCAATCCTGATGTTCTGATCAGTCTGCCAATAGCAGAGGGTTGAGGGGTTCCTCATCCATAAATCCCACAGTAAATGAGAAAACGCTTAGCTGCAAATCATAGTCCAAATATTCAGCCAGGGACCAGGGATTTTTCTTCTTTGCATCTTAGGCATCTTCTTTGCATCTTGGAGTCCTTCAGTCCAAACCGAAAAACGACATTAACTAAACGGGAGACACCTAAACACAATAATCAACACCTGACCAACAAACCAATGAAAATAAGACACAAGGACAAGGGGATTCATGTGATAAGGACAAACTAGGAAGTAAACAATGAACAAAGAACAAGAACTTTATGCAAAGCATAAACTTGAACATAATCATAAACCAAGAACATTAAACAACATAAAACATGAAAACATGAAACAAGATAAATAGAAAACATGAACATTAAACATGAACATAGATAGAATAACCACAACCTTCCAGTTTTAGTCAAATTTTAGCTCTGGGCCAACTGGCTGCTTAAATCCTTTTACATTAGCTGCATAAATGTCAGTTACTGTAGAACCTACTTTATTCTAAAAGCCAAAAAACAGTTTTGCCAAAGGTGTGCCTATATTAAAGCTCTATTCTTCTGTTTTTATCTCTAAACTATGATTACAATTAAGTTATCATGGTTCTTAATTTGGCCTTATAAACTAAATGATATCTAAAACTTGAAATTATCAGAGGAAATTTTGGGTAATCAAGCTAATGGTCAGTGTTGTGCTACGTGTCCAAGAGATGAAGTGGGTGTGGTTAATATGAATCATAGCCATTAAGCAGCTTCCCTGCTTATTTAATCAGATCGAACTCTCTGCTCTGTGTAAAACGGAGACCTGCAGATGGAGCAGGTTACATTTTAAACAGCATCTACTTAACTTCTTAACAACTTCATCCAAAACAGGAAGCAAAAAGTCTGTTTATTTCCTGTACCCATTGTGTCATACATGCTCACTAAAGAAACGTTACTGAGAAAGTCAGTGATCCTGCAGCACTAGCTGCTCATGTTTTCCCAAAAAAAATAAAAAACTTCTGGGAAATCAAAAGATGACAATCGGTAAACCGTGCCTTCCGGGGCGGCAAAATAAACTCTTCTAATTTACTACACATCAAGGAACTGGATAAGAATCAGAAATCCAGTGATTCCAATTTCATTTCGTGAAGCATCTCGTGAATTTTAGGATCCACTAAGAGTAATCAGGACATAAATCTATTCTGCTCAACTTGGTAAACAATTCCTGAGAAGCTGAAAATAAAATGTTGAGGTGATAATCCTGTGGAAAAGACACATCATGAACAGCTTCAGAAAAACCGAGTAGCCACTGGTCACCTTGTATTTTACAGCCATATGAGATGAGAAGAGACACGGATCACTCGGGTATATAAACTCCTTTTGAGGAACAAAAGATCAACAACAACTCCTACGAGTTTGCCTTTTCGAACAGGAATTAAGATCTTCCTCTTATCAGATTGTAGGTGTAGATCTCAGAAAACAAGCCAAATGATAATTAGGAAAAAAATTACTGTGCTGTGGAATCTAAAAATAGCCCAGGCACACACTGTTTTTCTGAGCTTAAATATAATAAAGAGTGTAAAACTAATTAATTAATAAATTACACGCATAACTTTCAATAAATGACTGACATTTAAATTAATAAAAAATAATTCTGATTTAGATGATCTTCCTGCATCAGAAGGGGAGATTGGGGTCACTTGTGGCAAACAAAAGTAGATATATATAAAGTGTTTTTTAAGACAAATAATGTGTAAGTTTATAAATAAGTGTTTATCCTAAAATCTGAGAATATATTGTAATCCATTAACTCTGTGATGCATCAGGGTTATAAAGCTTATCTATCTTTTAAATTCCGATGTTTTATAAGAACTGGCTCTTGATCTGTATTCTGCATGTTTTAATGGATTTTCCTGCTGCTAACTGTAGTTATAAACAGGCGTTTATTAGCTTAAATTATTAACGTGGACAGTAAGTTTCATTCAAAAGGTTTTTAAAGTGTAAAAATTCAAGAATTACATGTGAATTCTCATGTGAGAATTACAACTGCCCCCACACTCCCCACTGCCTTATGTAGGTATTACAACTGCCCCACTCTTTTCACTGCCTCATGTAAGTATTACAACTGCCCCCACTCTCCCACTTACACACGAGTATTACAACTGCCCACACTCTCCCAATGCATCATGTGAGTATTACAACTGCCCCACTCTTTTTACTGCCTCATGTGAGTATTACAACTGCCCCCACACTCCCCACTGCCTTATGTGAGTATTACAACTGCCCCCACTCTCCCACTTTCACACATAAGTATTACAACTGCCACCACTCCCCCAATGCCACAAGAGTATTAAAACTGTGCTAACTCTTCCTTATATGAGTTATAATTGCCCCCAATATGTTATTATTATTATTATTAATGTGGGTTACAATGATGTGACTCATAGGACTTTTATACATCGCTTTGGTCAAAAGGCTCTGCTAAATGCTGTAAATGTAAATGTATTAATATAAATGTATAAATATTTTACCCTTTTAACCTGCTTATTTGTGTTTTTTTCTTTTAATATTGATTTATTAACTCTCAGTTGGGTAGAGTTTTTTTTTGCTGTATTTGTTTGTTACCTGTGTGTTTGTACAGGACAAGATTGACTAACTCTCATAAATGTCCTTTCCAGCGATTCAGCAGAAGTGTTTTCATAGCATTGATTCAGGTCCACTTGTGTTCCTTAAATCCCCCTCATCAACCCCCTCACCTTAGTTATACCTCTGCCAAAATTAATCATGCATTTACCAGTGGAAACACCTCCCTTCCAAGACTGCCAAATTGTAATTTCCTATTTAATATAAGAATTGGAACAATCCTAATTTCTCTGCAGGGACTTAAGGATGAAACTGTCTTCAGACCTTTACTGAAAACATCCCCACATGTTAAAAAGCAATCAACTTTATAAGGATAGAATATGTGGATGACTTCATGTTTCATCATTTTTACTTACACTTTATGTAGTATTTTATATATATATATACTGCTCAAAAAATAAAGGGAACACTTAAACAACCCAATGTAACTCCAAGTCAATCGCACTTCTGTGAAATCAAACTGCCCACTTAGGAAGCAACACTGATTGACAATCAATTTCACATGCTGTTGTGCAAATGGAATAGACAACAGGTGGAAATTATAGGCAATTAGCAAGACACCCCCAATAAAGGAGTGGTTCTGCAGGTGGTGACCACAGACCACTTCTCAGTTCCTCTGCTTTCTGGCTGATGTTTTGGTCGTCTTTGAATGCTGGTGGTGCTTTCATTCTAGTGGTAGCATGAGACGGAGTCTACAACCCACACAAGTGGCTCAGGTAGTGCAGCTCATCCAGGATGGCACATCAATGCGAGCTGTGGCAAGAAGGTTTGCTGTGTCTGTCAGCGTAGTGTCCAGAGCATGGAGGCACTACCAGGAGACAGGCCAGTACATCAGGAGACGTGGAGGAGGCCGTAGGAGGGCAACAACCCAGCAGCAGGACCGCTACCCTCTGCCTTTGTGCACCCTAGGCCACAAATATGCATGTGTCTGCTCAAACGGTCAGAAACAGACCCCATGAGGGTGGAATGAGGGCCCGACGTCCACAGGTGGGGGTTGTGCTTACAGCCCAACACCGTGCAGGACGTTTGGCATTTGCCAGAGAACACCAAGATTGGCAAATTCGCCCTGGCGCCCTGTGCTCTTCACAGATGAAAGCAGGTTCACACTGAGCACATGTGACAGAGTCTGGAGACGCCGTGGAGAACGTTCTGCTGCCTGCAACATCCTCCAGCATGACCGGTTTGGCAGTGGGTCAGTAATGGTGTGGGGTGGCATTTCTTTGGAATGGCCGCACAGCCCTCCATGTGCTCGCCAGAGGTAGCCTGACTGCCATTAGGTACCGAGATGAGATCCTCAGACCCCTTGTGAGACCATATGCCGGTGCGGTTGCCCCTGGGTTCCTCCTAATGCAAGACAATGCAGCCTCATGTGGCTGGAGTGTGTCAGCAGTTCCTGCAAGACGAAGGCATTGATGCTATGGACTGGCCCGCCCGTTCCCCAGACCTGAATCCAATTGAGCACATCTGGGACATCATGTCTCGCTCCATCCACCAACGCCACGTTGCACCACAGACTGTCCAGGAGTTGGCGGATGCTTTAGTCCAGGTCTGGGAGGAGATCCCTCAGGAGACCATCCGCCACCTCATCAGGAGCATGCCCAGGCGTTGTAGGGAGATCATACAGGCATGTGGAGGCCACACACACTACTGAGCCTCATTCCGACTTGTTTTAAGGACATTACATTAAAGTTGGATCAGCCTGTAGTGTGTTTTTCCACTTCAGTTTTGAGTGTGACTCCAAATCCAGACCTCCATGGGTTAATAAATTTGATTTTCATTGATAATTTTTGTGTGATTTTGTTGTCAGCACATTCAACTATGTAAAGAACAAAGTATTTAATAAGAATATTTCATTCCTTCGGATCTAGGATGTGTTATTTTAGTGTTCCCTTCATTTTTTTGAGCATATTCAACTTTTTTGTCATTGTGCAAGGTACACGTACAGAGCCAATGAAATGCAGAGTTTTTCGCATATCCCATCTTGGTACAGTAGGTTGGGGTCAGAGCCCCTGGAGCAGGAAGAGTTAGGGGTCTTGCTCGAGGACCCAACAGTGGTTGGCTTGCCGGTGGTGGGGCTTGAATCCAGGTGTTTCTGATCTTCAGATCAGCAACTCAGCACCTTAACCATTTGAGCCACCACTGCCCCCAAGTATTAAAAAAACTGTAGTAAAAATTACGGGGGGGCTTAATGAAAAAAATTATTGCAGCGTACGAAGTAATTAGTATTTTGGAGGAACCCAGAATCATTCTTGCACAATACTTTTATGCACTAACCTGTGTTTGTAATTGAAATTGAGATTTGCTCTTGCTTTGAATCTGGACTGTGTTTAGGAGTAAAAAAATTCTTCTACTAATGATTTGGTGAAAATATTTGTCTGGACGGATGTCTGTTGTTAATAATTACATTGTATGTATTGTTACAGGTTACATTGTTATTGTTTAAATGATAATCATGTTTATGACAGACCTAATGATCAATGACGGTCCTTGATGTCCCACTGCCGCTCCCATACTATAATTAATTAAATGGCATTTATTTAGTCTGATACCAAGTTTCAGCATTCAGGAGCAGTAGCGTAGCTAGGTCGGACGCAACAGGGGCCATTTGTCCCTGGACGCAGCATCTGGGTCGCTAGGTTGTCCCTGGGTGCTGAAAACCCTAGCTACGCCTCTGTTCAGGAGACACCAATTTCCACAGCGACTAACATTTACATCATTTAGCAGACGCCCTAATCCAAAGTCTCATCACTGAATAGATCAACACTAGTACATTAGATCACAAAACAAAGTGTATCAACCCAAAGTGTCTCTTTAATCGTCTCTTGAAGAGTACCGGTGAGTACCGGTGGTTCTGACTTTGACAAAAAGTTTATTCCACTATTTGGTGCGTAGAACATAGAAAAGTCCTGAGGCAGACCTACCTTGCATCTTAGGGGATGGTGGAACCAGTCGAGCGTTGCTTGTGGATCTAAGGGAGTGCGGTGCGATACTAAGAGATATGAGTGCTTTAAGATAAGAAAGTGCTGCTTCAATTTTGCCTTTGTAGGCAAGCATCAATGTTTAAATCTGATGCCTGCAGCTGCTGGAAGCCAGAGGAGGAAGCGTGGCAGTGGGGTGTGTGTGAGAATTTTGTGAGGTTGACAACAACTTACAGCTGCATTGTAAATCATCGAATTGCGTTCAGAAGTAGACCTGCCAGGATGTAGTTGCAAAGGTTTACAAGAGACTGCACAAAGGGTCTAAGTGGACAAGAATGTTTAAATCATTTATCTCTCTTTTATATCTACCTGAGCAGGTGAGGATTAAGTCCCTTAGAGGCCCAGAGGTGGCAATGTGGTGCGGCCAGGAATTGGCATTTAATCTTCTGTCAGTTTAGCACCTTAACCACTGAGCTCCCACTTCCCCATATATGTTGCTGCAATGACATACTGCATGTTTAAACATATTTCTAAGCACAAAATCACTAGTTGTGTGTCAGTATATCAATTAGGAAAAAACCACCATGTTATGTCTTGGGCTTTTTAACTACAGTACACAGGAAATCTTTTCATTGATTTATCTTCAGCCTGTATTCTATCCTATAGCCGATACACCTACGAGAGACATCCAAGTAAACACAGCAGAACATGCCAACTGTTACATGGTCAGTAACCCAAACTCAGGATCAAACCATGGACCCTGGAGCTGTGAGACAGCAAAGCTACCCTACAACACTATTCCTCTGTGAGAGCTTTCTATTCTAGCCCATTATTATGTTCATCGACCTTTCTTCGGTTGTTCAGAAGTCATTCTTCCTAATGGTGTATCATGTTAGCGCTATACCTGTTCCTCCTACTATGGGATGTTCCAGATTCAGCACACATTGTATTCTGGCTTACAGACCTTTCAGCCTCCACCTCCTACTCAGTTTTTAAAAAAACAGAGCCTCTAGTCATACTGCCTATCAAAGAGAGGACAAAACCTCTCTAGCTGGACTCGGTTATCATACATAAGAATTATGTTGATGTATTATTTTTCAATATTATTAAACATTTTATTATTTTAATAGTCTAATTTTCTTTATCGCTTTAACACATTGGTTAGAATTCCTTTTCTTTCATCCAGCCAATGACTACATTTCACATCGTTTGGCAGATGCTGAGGAATTCCACTTAAAGAACTGAGCAGTTGAGGATTGAAGAACAAGTAGTGTTAGTTTATTTTAATGTCCTGTACTTCTGATCGTGAACAGTGCTACCACATCCCTATACTGAAAACAATTCATCAATAGAACAAGCTCAGTTCAGCATCCAATCAAAAATTAAGAAACCATCAGGAACCATCCTACCCCCACCTACGAGTTTTAGAATAAAGGTCATTTAAAGTGGAATCCACCTCTGGTCCTATCACAGGAAAAACTCTGTGTTTAGAAGTTTGACTTTACTTTTTCTGTCAGTCAAGTTCATTTTAATGGAAATTTGCAGTTGTTTCTCTGTTACCTTAAAATCATTTCTAAAAACTATAGTTTTGATATTTATTTTCATATAATTAATTAGATTGTGAGCCTCGTACGTACGTGAAACCCGTTCATTTTTTTAAAGCTTGAAAAATAAGCATATCCATACCCATGACCCTCACATTCAATCAATTTTACACTTCAAGAAGTGAAAAAAAGAACAGTTACATAACGCACTGACTTCTATTCCAGCTTTAACCTGAGAAAACATGTTGCAGTGAGTTTTATGATTATAACTATTTGAGAGTGAATTTAACATCACCATGAAATCTCACACACTGAATTCTTGTTTCTTTTTTTTTGGGGTTCGGGATTTTCCCTTTCTTTGATTAGATCTAAAGTAACTATTAATTCACTGGTTAAGAATTCTTATTATTCGGTACTTTATTACTCCTTTAAGTTGAAACATGAATACTTTTACTGTTACTCGAGTCATTTTTCACATAGATTGACTTGGAGTTAATGGAAAAGTTTTGGCTATTTTACCCACCGCTGTACCATACTGATCAAGCTTCAAACTCCAAAATCAAATGTCTGACATGACAGTTTACTTTCTTTTTCATAATTCTAAATGAACAAATAACACTAATAACATATCCAACATATTTTATATATATAGTATAGTGCTAAAAACACACACACACATAACCCTTTCCTTGCTCGTAACTTACTTCTTATTTTTGCAATTTGCATACATTTTTTTTCAGGGTGACATTTTGTTCATCCAACTTATCAGTTGAAGGTTAAGGGCTTTGCTCAGGGGGCCCAGTGGTGGCAGCGTGGTGGGGCTGGGAATTAAACCCACAATATTTCGATCATTAGCCCAACAACTTAAGTCCTTTTTTTTTTTTTTTTTTTAAGAGATCTTAATGATTTTGCATTGGACACACAAACACACGCACACACGCACACACACACACACGCACACACACACGCACGCACACGCAACGCACGCACGCACGCACGCACGCACGCACGCACGCACACGCACGCACGCACGCACGCAGACGCACGCAGACAGACAGAGACACACAACTCCAGGATATTATTTTCATGCACATTTTATTGAACAGTAATATAAAATACTCTTTAATAGTTGTGAGTGCATGCTGCATCAGCCAACAGTTTGGAAGTTAAATTACAAAAGCAAGTCTTAATGTTGTGTAGTGAATTACTTGGGCACTTAAGCATTTGTTTAAAAAACAAACAAACAAACAAACAAAAAAAAAAACAAAAAAAAAAACCCACTACAGAGTATTTTATTTTCTTAAAGTATTGAGCAGTAACAAATCGGGTAACTGATATACAAAGCAAGGTTCCTAATAATAATAATAATAATAAAATTACACTTTGTCTGTGGCACGTTTACAAAAAAAGTCTAACTGTCTTGTATGACATTAAGAGCTGTCATGCATTTTGAGTTCCACATGTAACCACAAACTTTTGTCACGATAACAGTTAAACATGCTAAATCGGACTACGTGTGTACTTACAGGCGTCAAATCCTCGATTCCTCAGCCAATGTTAAATAGTTTGATGCTTTCATAACAAAAAAAAAAAAAAAAGTTGAAGGCCTGAAGCTTTATCCTGGCGTTAGAGTAAAGAATGGCGGTATACATTTCCAGTATATATCAACGAAGTACACTACAGATCAAAACCGGCCTGTGCAGCCGAGGTAAATCATTCATTCATATTTCCTTTGATAAATCTTATAAAACATGCATAGGCAGATGCTTTCTGTTTTTTGTCTTTTACTTTTTAGAATATATTTGCTTTCTTTAACTTTTTTTTTTTGTTTGTTCGCAATACTTAAAAAGAAAACTGAACACTCACAAAAGTTCCAGCAAGCCACGATAGACCTATTCCCCATCTTGAATAAAACAAAACCTATTTTTACATTTTTTTATTTTTTAAAACGTGAGGCGTGAATTCCAGTTCCAAACTCCAAGACAGTGGGTAGTTGCTATCAAGCAAAATTAGCCATTATACAGAAAATAGGATCGAAGCACACACACCAAAGAAACCTGAGGTAAGCATAATCTGTACAAAACCATAAAACGTTCCATTTTTTTGGCATTTCATTGTTGCAACATTCGTTTAAGACTGCCTAATTCACTTTAGAGCTAGTTTGTAAGAGTAGCAAAAAAAGGTATCAATAAATAGTCCTTATTTATTTTGTACAACCTTTTCATGTTAAAAACTTTATGCTCTGTCCATTTTAGTGCTGTTTTTTTTTGTAAACATACAATAATTAATAAGAAGATACACACACAAAGAAAAAAAAAAATCTGTTAATCAGTAAATGAATAAAGGCCTTTTCACATAAGATATCTGCCTGCTGTGCTGCTCGATCCATGACCGAGAGTACCCTTCCCTCACTTCCGCATTCAGAAAAGAGTGAACCCGCAAGAACTCTTCATGGTTTTTACAAGCAAAATATTTTTTAAAGGCATATCGAAAGACGACGAGAGTGTCGCTCTGAATCAGATTTGAAAACTCTGCTCTCCCCTTCACCTCCCTCTCTATCCTCACTTCCTCTGCTCCTACCCTCTGACTCGCGATGCCCGCCCCCCTGTACTCGTCTGTCTGACTGTAGCATGGAGAGAGAGAGGGAGGAGCCTGCTGATGGCATGGGTGGGGTGTTGGCGGGGACACTCACTGGATGGCACTCCCGCTGCTGGCCTTGGCCTCGGTGCCGTTGCTTTCAGAGCACAGTGCTTTGTTGAGGGAGTTGAGGCTGGCATCGCATGGCAGCGTGTCGCGCCGGGGTGGCATGCGCTCGTTAATGCGGTCCAGACCTTTAGCCTCTTCGAAGCTGGTGATCTTGTGCTGTGGCGAAAAGCCTTTAATGGCTGAAGTAGTGGAGCAGAATGGAAGAGAAATGTTAGAATAGGTTGCATCTAATTTCTGGACAAAGATTATTCACTCAGTCAGACACACACACACACACACACACACACTATCACAGTTCCGCAAGTACTGTTTTTTTTTTTTTTTATTTGCAGGTTGATATGCTAACATCTAGTCGCAGTAAGTCAAGGTGACTGGACTTGTGATGTGATCTTCACCACGTCATCTAATGGAACAGACACTACTAGGAACACGCAGAATACCGAAACAAAAGAACAATTCCTGTGACCTTGACTTACAAGATGACTGAAAACCCTTTACATCCATATTTTGTCTGATACAAAATATTTTGATCTCTCTTTACTTGACGCTTTTGTATTTTAATTAGCACTTAAGCGTACTTGAATGGAATAAGATGAAGCATTAATACAGTTTTGATCCATCATGAGATTTGTAAGTACACAATGCTCATGATTTCCTGAATAGGGAAGTGGGTGGATGGGTGAGTGAGTGGGGGACTAAACAGTTTTCTAGTTCGGTGTTATGTTTTTAAAAAATGTTACGTTAAAAAATGTTTTTGGAAAACCAGGATATTGATGCTAGGTACCGTTTCCTTTTAGATTACAGAATGGAGCACTGCCAATAGGTCTCAGTTCTGGAGGGCAAGGAATGAAAACATGTGGTTACCACAAGACCAACTTTTCTTCAGGCTGATCAGAGGCTGGTGTTACTTTACACTGCCCAGTGGGAACCACCAAAAGACAAAAAGCCACCAAGAACTGAATGTCCCACCATACTCCATTAAAAAAAATAACTACAACGGCTTAGGAAAGGTAAGGGAACATTAAAAAAAAAGAAAAAATGTGAAAGAATAAGTGAAAGTAAATGTGGGAACAAAAGAAAGGTGGAGGAAGATCAGTATATGAATACTGAGGGAAGTTGCTTGTTAACCACGTTATGCCTGTCTGAAGCATGCAGCAAACTGAAGAGACGTATTGAATGAGCACAGATGATTAACAATCCGAGCTGGTTCCCTTTTTGGACGTTTGGTTCAGGGCTTTGTGGGCCGTGTTGTACAATGGATACGTTTCACTGTTGCTGCATAGCACAGGGCAAACACAGGTTATTAGCAGTGACGGAGAGAAACACAGACACAACACAGCCACGGACTATCCACACAGGGCGGAGGGGAATAAAGCTGAATAAATGTATTTAAAAAATAGAAGAATAATAAAAGAAAATCAGTGCTGGCACAGTGGGCACCCTGGTGTCTACAAACAATACTCAAGCATCAACAGTTGGAACATAAATAGCAGCCAAAACTGCTATTTAGAGCGCAGTTGAGGTTGTTCTTGCGGTAGAGAACTGTTGGTTCAAACTTGGAGATTTGAGGCAAAAACAAAGCACAACTGCATCAGTGCCATTGTTTTAAAGGGGATCCAGAGAGTTAAAATTCATTAACAAACTATTACTACTAACAATATGTTCTTAGAATTTTATACTGGTTTTATATGAGTTTAATCCAAACCTCAAAAACTGGACAGCAAAACCTGGGCCTTGCGTGTTATTTTGGTAGAATGTTTAAAAAAAAAATCTCAAATAAATCTTCAATATGCTATATATATATATATATATATATATATATATATATATATATATATATATATATATATATATATATATATAAATATATATAAATATATAATTAATTTTATTATTTGAGAATTTTCTGTTATACACTGTAGAATTTATCATGTAGACATTTCCAAAACTATACTGTTTTCCCCTTTAAATCAAAGTGTGGCCTGTTTCAGTATTTTCTTTTATTTCTATTTTTGCCAAACACTAAAGCACTCTGTTTGCCCAAACACCCAACACACTCTACACAAGCTACAGTAAGAATAGATAAACCCGTTAGAACCCCTTTCTCTGTTGCAGGTAGGAAACAGAAAGGGGGACAGGGGCTTTGGCCTATTTACCTTCATCGGCTTCTATAGCCTCAATAGTAGCTGAAGAGAAGAAGGGGAAGGGGGTTAACAAAACCAGTGAGAGAGGTGAGCAGAGCAAGTTCAATTTTGTCCATCATTAAAGTCAACGAGTAGCAAAAAAGAGCCAAATGTACACGTAACAGCATTAACACAAAGCTGACAACTCTGAGGTGAAGACACAACGAGATTCTAATGTAGAAAAAGGAAGGAAAAACGAGAAAGAATTATACAGGAAGAGTGACATGTGGAATGATGGACTTTTAGAAAACGACTCCGGTACAATAAAGGATGGTTGACTGGAAGAAATGTTTGAAGACACACAGAACTCTGAGTCTGGGGCTCACAACATCAGTGTGTCATTGTGTCTCTAGCATTAAGTGGTGATGAGCCAGCCGATGCAGAGACGGCTGGTACAGGTTCAGTGCTTTATTGTGTCTGAATAGCATCACAATAATGCCTGAAATGTTTACAGCTGCCCACACAGACACTCTTAAAATGTGTCATCGAAGACAATCGCAAGCTCTAAAAGCACCGAGTGGGAGTTGCCACTTAACACTTACCTTCAAGGAACTGTTGTTAATGGTTAACATTATGTACGAGTTAATGTGCCGGAACTTCGCCGAGTCGGCAAATAAAAGAAAGGCAAAATGTAAAGCTCTCTATAAAATCTGAAGAATGCTTGGAAACCTGGTTCAAGAGAACTGGATCAAGGAATAACACCACACACACACACACACACACACAGTCTGCTAAGATGACAGAGGTGCTGAGAGAAGAGACACTCACATGGTCAGCGTGTTTCTACTAATGCTGAGGCAGGAATTAGCTTTCACTTACTTTGTCTCAGGCATGTCTCTATTTCCAGACTCGATTACTCAAGCTGAGCAGCTCCAAACTGGCCTGTTTTTTCCCCCTAGATTTAGATTTACATGGGGCATTGGGGCAATATATTTATAATAAATAAGTACCTTTTTAATTGGCTTCCTCATTTTTATTTCTCTTTATTGGTCTGTACCCTTTTTACTCACTTTAATATCTTGAATTAACCAAAATTAAATTATGTATAATGCAAACTAGGGCATTTATTTTGTAAAGAAGCAGCTAATCATTTATTTCAAAAGTAAAATAAATAAATGCAGACACTCCATAAAGTGCTTTTTCATATTTTTTTCTGCCTAAAGAAATCTGACACCAAATTTTGGTCCAATTCATTAATAATTCTCCAAGGTATATTTATAATATACATATTTTTTTGCTTCTGATAATGCAGTAGGAACAAATACATCCAAGACTCATTTCTTCTAGTTTATAACATTTTTAAATAAAGAATATTTATAATGCAGCATAAAAATAAAACCGCTAAATATCAAACCTTGTTCACAAACTATATGGTTTAGTTTAGTGATTTTTGGGGGGCCTGCTGATATTCACTGCAAACGTGAAATCAGAGCAGATGAGGAGTCAAACTTGTAAAAGGAAATAAACCCTGCGAGTTCTTATCCATATCCATCCAAGATGTAACCCCATGAGATCATGCAAGTAAGAGAGTGAAGTTATTCTAATTCCTGCCTGTGGTTTGTGAGGATAGATCAGTTCTGTTTACTGTTATTGAATCTATAAATGTAATGATCGGAGGCAACACAAGCTGGTATATTTATGGTTAATTTGTTGTTAAGAACACTATATGGCTAACAAGTACGGACACCTGGCCATTATACCCACATGTAAATCTTCATCGAACTGCTCTACCAGATTTGAAAGCATTAGATTGTGCAGAATCTCTTTGCATGATGTTAAACTACAATTTCCTTTGACTGGCAATAAGAACCCAAACCTGAAGCAGCCTGACAGTATCTCTGTGCTCAAAGCCAGGTCTATAAAGAGGTCCTTAAAAGTGTCCTAAACAAAGCTATAATCTTTTGTTTACTGAATACCTGAAGGATGAACTCTATGCACTATGCATAGAGATGACTATGCAGCGTTATTCTTTAAGCCGGACATACACTGTGCACCTTCCTGTCTGATTTTAAGCAGATTTATAATTTATCCTGGGTTGTTGATTGTGTACAGGTAGGAACGAGTGACGATAAGACTTTGTTTTGCCCCCAACCAAAAAAATTAATATTACAATATTTTATCTTGAATGCAAAGAGAGAGAAAAAGGTCTATGTACGGTCTATAAATATCAATCTAACTGCTATAACTGTATAGTCTGCGCCTCCCGAGCCCCCTGTGTGTCCAGATATGCCAGCACCTCGTTTCACGTACAGAAAGACCTGGGCATTTCTGGCAATTTTTTACTTCTGAATTAGCTGCACAGTCACAGGTTTGGTGGTTCTATGTGTTTATTTCACATGTATAGTTTGAGCAGTCGAGTTGTACAATCAGTTCTATGTATAGTAAATTCTAAGGTTTGACTGTACATTGCATGTGATTCACTTGTACATTGCTGGACTTGCTTGTATGCTTGTTTGTTAACGTAAGAGAGGAGGCTAAAAAGTATAATGTCTGTATCGTTGCTAATAGGTTCGGAATTGGATGTTCACTAGGAACATATAGAGGTGTTGGTCAGGTGTCCATACTGAAGTGATGTCATTTTTTTTTAGTATGCTTGCTTTGTTCAGCATTTTAATGTCAGCAACTCTGGAAATCACAAAAGTGTGGAATATTGTGGTTTAGAAGCTTCACAAGACTTGTTCTAACCACAAACTTCCAAAAGCTGCAATTTCCACACATGTGCTGCAACATTGTGATGCAGAAAAGTACAGCATGTTTTAAATGCTGCAATGAGGAAGAGTTGGAGTATACGGATGAATTCTGCATTGGATTTATGAACGGTAAATGTGTGAAACACACTAGCACAACACGTTATACCTGCCGTTTTGGGAAAGACAAAAGAGAGCAAAAAGACAATGTTTGAGATATTAAAAGACAGTGCAGTGAGCATGTAGAATTTAGAGAAAAGCTACTGTTTATAACACCACCAGTAGAGGGAGTGTCAGGGTAAAATGAGTACTGAAAAACACAGCAGATGAAAAAAAACGAGAGCAATAACACATTTCTGAGGCTGCACATCAGCTTCAATGCTTTTACAGAGAAATAAACCCCAATTGTCCTTTATCAGGTGATGAACAGGGGGAATGTAACATCTGAGAAAATAGTGAATAGTCACGATATGAAATTGGAAGGGATTACTTTTTAGTCTTTTGTGCCGTTGTCAAGAGACATTACCTTACACATTATTTTAGAGCCCTTCCATACAAATGTATTATGGCATAATGAAAAACAATACATTATAGGAAAACTTGCTGAGGAAAAGGTGCAAGGACTTTAGAACAAAAAAAAAATATTAACAGCTATAACTAGGTATATTTCCCAGAATATTCAGAATATTATATATCATTACATTCCAATGGAACCAAAGGTTCCCCCCCATGGTATATTATAGAGCATACAGATCTTTAAATCAGGCTACTTATAAAGTCATAGTTACATAATTATAAGCTGAATGAATATTTTATAAACATCGCCTCGTAAGATGAATCTGAAAGCATGTAATTTAATAACCAGTTACCTAAATAATTATAAGTTTTTTCATCTAGTGTGTAAACTGATGGCGTTGCAGTGTGTGTATCTAAGTGCATTCGATGTGTGGACTTATCGTCCCGTGTTTATTAGCACTTCTATACAAAAAAAATACAGAAATTTAAAAAAAAGAGCTAAAGATTTGAAGTATTTATTTTAGGTTAGTTTAAACAGGTAAAAATGGTCAGTTTACCTTCACTACCTGGACTGACAATAGGGCTCTTTTATTTCACAATATAACAAATGACATAATAACTACTACCAACTTTACCAAAACTGACAAAAACTACAAACAATATTGATAATTAAGATATAAAAAAAAACATATGATGATTATATTAAACGACAAAGACAATCAATCGTGAGTTCCATAAATTACGAAAAATGCTATAAAAATCAAGAGAGTGAATTTGTTCTTAACCAGAGGTGTACAAGTGTGTGTCTTACCGTTCTGGAGTTTCTCTCTGCCTCCTGAAAGAACACCGCTGGGTAGCATACCGGTTGGGGTGAGACCTTTTAGAGTCAGAACACTCTCACTCTCCTCTCTGAAACACAGACACGGCGTAACAGACGTGTACACACTATGGCTGAAACAAACAGTTTCTAACACCTTCTAATAAAAAAATAAACACAATAAAATGACAGCGGTGAAAAAACGGTGATGTCAATGTTCAGAGCAGCTCTGCAACTGGCACGGCAGTAAAGTTTAGTCCCCTTATGGTAATTAAAACAGTGTTTAGTAAAAATTACAAGTTGATTTTTGGATAGAAAACAGCTCTTTAGTCAGTTTGGAGCCAGCTGAGGTTAAGTCTACTTTTTAGTGAAAGCAAATAAATAAACATTTGTAATATTAGTGATATAATTGTTTGATATTTTCAGTGGTGATTCCCTGTTTTTTAACTAGGTAGGGTATGTAGAACTTTTAATATGTTAGCTAACTGCTAAAGCCAAACAAATTCCTTAAAGCCATCAGCTTAAATCCATAATTGTTTCTTGACTGAAAAATCAGTCAATAATATTCCTAATTGCATAAATTGAAATGATTAGTTATTAAATGTTCCAAAAATCGTAAACACACCCACACACATAATCGTATCTTACCGCAGCACCGAGAACACTCTAGCCATTTTGCCAATAGCACGAATCTTATTTCGGATCACTTCTTTGCGTGCAGAAGCTGTCGCACCTGCAGACATGAACAAAAACACAGGCTGACAATAAGAACACAGCACAGTCCAGCCATATTACTATCAAAACACAACATCTTTTAATTATCTATCTATTTACATAATCACCTCTAATTATCGTTTACGTTTATTCTCAATATCCAGAAAGCTGAACAGTTAAAATGCAAAAAACAATCGAATCAGTAAATTCGTCCTGTGCCTCTAGATCTCTAGAATTTAAAACACATGCTCAGCATTCGGTTAGCTTGCTACTTGTTTCTGCAATCAGGGTTACAGTGAGGCTCATCACGGCTCCACACACAGACACACACACTATTATTCACACTGTTTTAATCAAGATGCTAGCTTTATGGGGCTGTGGAATGGGTTGCTGTAATAAAAATTCTATGGTAGTGCACAAGCCACTTCTAGAACCGTTGCCTAACCAATTTTTTTTTATTAAAACCAACCATAAAACTAGAATTTATGGTCAACAATTTGTATCTCTCTGACCAAAATACCCATATGTGCTTCCAAATCCACATGTAGCCTATGTTGACTGGTATTAAAACCTCCATTCTTCAGGGAAAGCTCCTATTAGATTTTGGAGTGGGATGTGGCTTTCTTTTTTACCCTAATCTTGGTAACCTATGCTTTTCTAGAGCGCTGGTGGTTTGTGCACAAGAGCCGTTGGCATGCTGGAACAGTGTTTTAGCCTCTTAGCTCCATTTAAGGGAAATTTTAATGTTAAAGCAAACAAAGTTCTTCCAAACAACTGTGGGCTTCCAAAATGTGTTGCAAACAGTTTAGACAATTTATTAATTAGATCTCCACAAATGTTCAGATACAATAACATGACTGGGGGTTTGAGGGAAAAAAAATGAATGATAATGTACAGTATTTTCAGTGTATTAATGGATAGTTCTACAAAGAGAAGGCTCCTAGGTTAGATGTTAAATCACCGTCAAGTTTGTAGCTGAAACGTACAGAACTGAGTAGACAATATTTGTAATCATCCAACATTAATTAAACTTCTCCTACTCTCAGGGTCTGTGTTTCTGGTGTCCATGACGATAACTAGGATAAAGTATTTATTGCTCTTAACTTTACTTCGTCAATCGTTAAATGGCTTCATGCGCGTCCTCCTTAAAACCACAAATTAAGACAGTCGATATTATGGATGCGTTGAAACAATTTGTCTACTCTGTTTACAAATGTTGCTGTAGGCATACATGTTGCCTTGCTGAACTCTGGGTTGAGGAGTCTGTCTTGTCACTCTAAGTGGAAATTCCACATCTCTTTCCTAGTCAGTGGTTAAAAATACTGAGTAATGTGCTTTAGTTAAATGTAGCATAACAAATGATGAATAGACTAGCTTATGTTTCGTTTAGTATTTTCTTATCTATATTGGGCTAAATAACTGGGTAATTAAATGCATAAAAAACATCAATGTAAATTACTCTAAAGGACCAGGGGATGGTGTGGAGGTCAGGTTGTGCTAAGATAGGCTGGGCCCACCCTGTCACATGGCTGGCCCACTTATCTAATAAGAAAAAAATTAAATAAAATAAATAAATAATAATAAATATATATATATATATATATATATATATATATATATATATATATATATATATAATATATAATATGATATATTCTTTCCAAAAATATACTGTGTTATAACTTATACATATAACTTATGTAATTATATATTATATATTATTTAACAAAATTCTCTGGCCCACCAAAATTTCCTGTAAAATACAACCAGTAACTTTGATGATCCTGTGCCAGGGCAGAGGATTAGGAGCACAAAAAATTGTAAAAAATAACTTCTCTTATAATGTATTGATTAGAACCGTTTAGAAAAAGAATATGGCAACACCACAGCTCATGTGCACGTCTTACTGTATTAAATGCATACTAACTTTTTGTAACTAATTATGATGTAAAACTAATTTCAACTTAAAAGTATAAACACATATACTGCATATTTTATATCATTTTCACTAAAACCATTAATAATCTACTATTGTTGGACCGTAAGGATAAGATCATTATGAATCAATAAAATAATAATATTAATAAACAGCAGCTTGGTGTTATGTAACCCGTTAAAAAAGGTGCAAACAATAAGCAAGGCTGCACCATGCACACAGCAAGGTATGTAGGGGCTGTACCTTTCTTTGGGGCATATATTAGCTGTCCTTCTCAAGAAAACCCCAGAAGAGAACAGAACAAGAACAGAAGAATAATCAATGGATGACGTAACAGTGAGTCAGAGAGAGAGAGGGAGGGAGAGAGAGAGAGAGAAGAAGAGAGTGGGGGGGGGGGGGTGGGGGGGGGGGGGGGTGGAGAGAAAAGAAGCGAGAGAGTGGGAGAGGAGATTTAGAGTGAGCATGAGAAAGAGAAGATTTTGAGTAAGTGTGAGAAAGACCGAGGGATTGATAGAGAGGAGAAGGAATAGGTAAAAAAGGTGGAGAGAAAAAGAGGATATTTGGAGTGAGTGTGAGAAAGAGAGAGAGAGAGAAGGAAGAAAGCCACACCTATGAAGCAAAAGAAAGGAAATGCCTGAGCCAATGACTGGGGGAAACAGAAAAGAGAACTGATTAGATAAAGCTGCGGGGGAAGTAAAGTCACCTAGGAGTAAAGAATATGCAAACAGGAGTGTGGGAGAACAAAAAAAAAAAAAAAAAAAAACAAAAACAAAAACAATGATTACAAAAAACAGCAAGGATTCAAGCATCTAGAGAGAGAAATTAAAAGTGAACGAAAGATAAAATAGTTAGTGTTAAATGAGTGTGAACCTGACTGTGCTTGGCTCGCTGGCCCTAAAACTATGATATTCTTGTTGAGTTGACCGACATCACACAGCTCAGAAAATGCGCATTTGTTGCACAACAGCTGATGTAGTGGCGTTATGACTGATGCGGTGTCACAATACATAAAGCTGGAATCCAAGAAAAAAAAACCACATCAACTTCTTGCACTTGTATATCACAGGGGTCCCCAAACTATGGCCCAGGGGCCAGATACTCTGTACTAATAGAAATGATAGGGCTTCAAACTAAACTAGTCAACATTTGAAGTGGCTAAAAACCTTTCAACCATCAAACATAAAACATCCTGCATGGGGGTGTTTTGCTACTAGGTGTTTTTCTATACCATCAATATACCATCAAACTTGGTTAAGACCCTCCTTTCCTCAACCAGGGCATTGAAAATTGTTGTGGTTGTAGATCGGAATTCAGCGTGACAATGACCCAAAACAGAAAAGACAACAAAGGAGAGGCTCAAGAAGAAGCACCTGAGGTCCTGGAGTGGCCTAGTCAGCTTCCAGACCTTAATCCTATAGAAAATCTGTAGAGGGAGCTGAAACCTTGAAACCTTAAAGAGAAGCTGCAAAAAGGAGTGGGAGTGGGAGAGTGGCCAACTACACAAAAGATCTGGCCACTGTCATTTTTTTCCCTTAATTTTTTTTTCTCCAGATAAACTAACTGTACATGTGACCTTACATCGAAGAGGTTTTTAACTTAACACCAATCTCACCGAATGGGTGTTTGTGTACGGTCAAAAGTTGTTTTGTGCAAGTATCTTACCATCAATCTCCTCGTCTGTAGTCAGCTCGTCATTGGAGCAGATGCTCAGCACATTTACCAACATCTCAGTGACTGGGAAAAAGACAGCAAAGGGAAGTGAGACACAGATCATGCCATTCTATGTTATGGAATGCTCTAACATCAAGATAAAACAGTGCTGGATGCTACCTGAAGATTCGGCAATACACGGTATCAACCACAATGTTTGTAGCTGCGTCACAGTGTTGCTTATAATGTTATTAACTTTTCACAGACAATAGAAGAATAAAACAATGCAAACTTTCAGCATCTCATAAGACAGCAGGAAAAAAACCACTGATGACATCATTGATGACATAATTTATCAAACAAAATGCATTAAAAACAAAGCAAGAATGTTTGTATGGGTATTAAAAGTGGTTACCTTTCTCCCCAACGAAAGGCAGAGACCAGGTGAAGACATCCATGAAGTTGGGCAGCCAGTAGGGGTGAGGAGAACAGTTAAACTGCCGAATGTTCATGACGTTGTTCTCATACTTCAGCACAGCAGCTACATGCGGAGAAAGCATGAAAAGTGAAGAGAATTCGGTCGTTCAGTTGTTTAGTAGCTTTCAAGCTCTCTTTCAAAGAAACATGCGATGCACATGTAATATATGTTCAATTAAAAATATAGATATTTGTACTTTACTTGAGTTTTGATATTTCTGTCAACTTTTACATTCACTCCAGTACATTTCCTAAATAAAATGCATGTTTTATTATGGTACATTTCTCTGAGGATTCTCTCTTATTTTGTACAAATTAAACACAATCAAATAGATTCCACATGGTCTGGGGTTTAATTACATTTATAGGATTTGGCAGATGTCCTTATCCAGAGCAACTTGCATTTATCTCTCTTATACAACTGAGAAATTGAGAAGTGGCCCAACGGTGGCAACTTGGTGGTGCTGGGAATAAAACCTTGATTTTCCAATTAGCAGTCTGAAACCTTAACAACTGCAATACCACTTGATTTGATTTTCCATTCTGGGACACACTTTCATTCAAAGCTAAGTCAGATTTCTTAATGCACACAGAATCCACTGACTCTTCGGTGACAAAGAAAATATCTGGGCTTCTTTTAAGGGAATAATTTGACCTCAATTACAGGTAGAGATTTCAGTGCAAGACTTAAAAAATATATATATGTAGATGATTTTTCAATATAACCACAACTTGAGATACAAAAACGTTCTGCTAATGTTCCTAATTTTATTGCTTGTAAATGAATATTAGTTGGGGGTTAATTTGAGGTCAACCTTAATGCAAAGTGCTACCCCTTAAAGCAGCCTACAGGAAGTCGGACATCTGCTTTTAAGCAATCAAGCTTTTAAATGAGTGGTCAACATACTAATCCCAGCTCTCTTGTTGAAATCCCATCTGTGTAGCTAATAGTAATCCCAGCTCTCTTGTTGAAATCCCATCTGTGTAGCTCAAGGTCACTGTGTGTGTGTGTGTGTGTGTGTGCTTTCAGGATTAGAATAAGCATATTGACTCCTGCGTGTGTGCATCGCATACTGAATGCCGACACTTGAGCTGGCCAAGGGGGACTTTCCCATCCTGGAGTTCCGTTCTCGAATTGAGAATAGCAGGCTGTCATGTGGTGCGGAGTACAGGCCAGCTGTCAACTGCCAGCTGACTGCGTGTCTCGACTTAACCTCTAACTTTTTTTAATGCTTTAATATTTTGTTACACCTATAACACCACATATGGTACACATTTTCATATATTTTGCAGATTATAGTAAAAGAAATAATTTACATATGATCATTTGATATTGGATGCATTACTGGCCAAAACCTTTAGGTGGCACCAGTGCTTAAATGAAAGGACAATATAAGAGTAGGATTATTCTGATTTGAATAGATATTTTTTTTTTACATATTTACGTAGATACAGTAAACATTATAATAACCCATGTATACAAAAATTACAGTTCATTCCCTTTTATTAAATTTCACGAAGAATGAAATCAATAGTTAAAGACTAATTAGTACATTTTTTCCAGAAAGTGTACATTTCTGACAGAATTCATATGTCAAATCTAAAGAGCATAGGAGTGTACAGGAGAAGCAGAGCACAAGTGTCATGGGGAGAATCTGTTGTGCTCTCTTTCCCCCTTCTTTTCTTCCAGAATCGTCATAAGCACAGCACAGTTCCAAAATCCATCTTCCATCAAGAACGCAGCCTGTACAGCAACCACAGGGTATCCTCTTCTTGAAGCAAAACGTACTGCACTTTGAGAGGTAACCCAGCACATGCTGAATTGTGCTGCATAAATAAATCAATTAGGCACCATCACCCTATCGTATAAAGCCCTCTATTTTTTTGTCGGTAAACCATTTTAGACAACGAGGCACTGTTCCTAAATCTGTCCTTTCTTGTGGTGCCTGAGGCAAACCCTGACTAAGAATCAGTATTCAAGGCATGTCTTATTTGGAATCCCCAACTGTTGTGCAACTGACAGACGGAGGAACCCTCTGTGCTTTAATCAGTGCTTGAAACAAGCGCAGCATGCTGGCAGAGAGTGTGTCCATTACCCCTGTTTAGTCCTGCTACACTCTCCTCCTCTCTGAGACTAAAACACTGGTTAGACATTCATTAGCCACAAAACAGCAACTAACCTGCTTTGTCATAGGTTGCCATGTTGGCATGTTTTATGCATGTGGAGCTGAAGCCTGATGGACAGCTGGAGAGTCAGTCTGGCAAACCCAGGAGAGTGATGGATAGTGTGGGCGCACCCTCCTACTCTCACTGCTGGATTTACAGCAGCGCTCTGTGGCCATCAATCTTGACACAGCCCATGACTCTGACTTCAGCTGGAGGAATTAATCTCCCACGCATCCTCACTGTCCACAGTCTGCTTGATCTAGCTTGAAACTAATGTGTGGTGGTTGTGATGCGGTGAGAGAGAAACCACTGCGGCATTGCTGACACACAGTGAACCTTGTTTCATCTCTGTAACAGTTTGTTGATGTAGCTATAACATTAAAGTAAACACATTGCAGCAACAATCTAGCATCAAAAGTCAGACTGACGCAAAATCCAGGAAGGTTCTGGTGTAGGGATAAATACTGGCGTATTTACACACGCCCCAGGGTGTGTGCCGTACTGATGCTGGTGCCAGGGCTGTGGACGGCACTGGCTTGAGTATGCAATAGCAGGGACCAGAACCTGCTACATCCCCAACATGTGACCAAAATTGTCTGTTAGCTCTTGCTATCAGCGGTTAAAATTCTCAGACTACGTCGTTATATACATGCTTTTTAAATTTTTTTTTTTTTTACAATTTTCTAGCTCAGGCCACTAACAATGTTGGCTTCTATTTAGGATCAGCAAGGTTTTGGGGCTGGTGCAAAGCCAGGATCAGGGCACTAACCTAGGACTTTTTTCAGTGGCAAAGCATAGCCAGGTTCCCAACTGGGCACCGTCTCCGGCACCATCTCCCGTGAACAGAGACAGTTGTCTATTTCCTGCTTTAAAACTAAGAGGTCCAAGTCTGTTCCAATGCCTCTGTGTACCAAAGCACAGGTCATGAAGTTATGCTTTGCCAGTGTTCTTGGTGAAACCCCCAACCCAACACTTTTGGGATGAACTGGTCCACCCAATCAATGCCTGATTTTACGAATGCTCTTGTGAATGAATGATCAAATTCTCACAAAAAAATAGCGGAAAGCAGATGCAGAAAACTAGAGGTTTTTATAACAGCAAATGTTTAACAAGCCTGTCCGATTGTGATTGGTCAGATTCATTGTTCAAATACTTTTGGAATATAGTGTAAGTGAGACTTTGCTGATTGCGACACCAGTATAATGCAACCGTACATTAATATATTTTTAAAGATTAAAGAATAACATTTTCTTAAGCAGTAAAGCCTAGAGAGTTAAGAGTTTTCACTTTAATTCCAGATGAAATTAAATTAATCATATCCTAGAGGTAATAATTGCTTTCTTTCCTCTTTGTAATGCCAAACAAATACTACAAGCCTATTAACTTTGCTGTGGCAAAGCCGGGATAAAATATTGAAGTTGGATATGGATTAGTGAACAGCATAGTTAATAACTAGATTTTAAGAATAACCAGGTGCGTTTTCAGAAAAACAAAAATGCCAGCTTTCTTCTGGCACCTACCACCACCCTGACACACACACACAGCAAATGTAATTGTAATGGGTGATGGTAAGGGGGTTGTGTAAACTCAGAAATGATTGATCAGTCTTCACATTCTCATTTGAGAGAAGAATAGACAAAGTGCAACCTGGTTAAAATGATCAAACGCCCCTTCTTTGCCTTTCACCTTTAATGGGTAAGTGTTGACTACCTGAGCCTGGGGCTGTCTATCCTCCAGCTTCTAGCAGGACCGTAGCATACCGACCGCAGGCTAGCACCAACACCCACACTCGCACCTGCTGTTGCCTCTTACCTTTATTATTGTAGACATCTAAGTAGTTGGGAGCAGAGAAGATGGTGATGAGCGAGGGAAAGCCTGTAGTCTGGCTCTTTCTGTACATCCGATACCTGACAACGACAAACGCTTTTGTGTCACTACATCCATAATCGTTAATCACCAGCGATTCAGTAGTGCCTTTCAGTAGGTTTCTTCTGTATTCTCAACGGGAGTTGGCCGGCAGGGTTTTCATTTACTGCTTGACTCCCCACTGCTATAATCTATTAGGATGTGAGACTAAGAGGAGGCCAAACTACTTAGACAATAACTAAGCAATAATCGATAAAACTCCTGCTGTGCAAAGAGCTCGAACGAACTGACTGAAGCACAAGCGTGCCGATTTCATTCCAGCTAGAATGAGTAAGCAAAAATTCGGTCTGACGCTGAGCCAGTAAGTCTTTTTTTCATAAAACAGTAATAAAAATAATAAATTATTTTATCTTCACTCTATACAGCGCAGCTGGAACATTAGGAAAATAAATGGATTATTACTTTAGCTACATATACAGTGGCCATTACAGATTTTTGCCTTAAGATTTGAAAATTTGCAAGAAATTTGCATCGACACACAAACAAACAAACAAACAAACCGAACAGAATGCCGGCTAAGTTGGGCATACAACCGGGAGTCGTATAAAACTTGTTTGTATCGGTGGAAAACCAAACGAAACTGATTAACAAATGTTATACCTTTTTTAGGTTAGTTAAAGAGTCAATCCATGACACCCATGTTACCATCGGTATGTGTTTAAAATCGATGTGATTTTCCGCACATTTTTTTCTGTTCACATATTTTGTTGTGTGGCTCTCTTTATTTTATATATAACTTCATTTATATATAACTTCATTTACTTTCTCTATAGATGTTAGCTTATTTGAGGCCAAAAAATATGATTAGATTGTTGGAAATTGGCAAGATTTTTGGGTGACTGGAACATATAATCTACATTTACATTATTTCATATGGGAAAATGTGCATCACAATACAAATATTCCATTTAGGAACTCGCCTCCAGAATGAATTAAATCTGTATGCTGAGGTTCCATTGTATGTGAAAGACATTTAAAGTAGAGAAAGTTTGTGGTGTTTTTACCCAGCGTCCTGTGCTTCGTGGGCTCGGATGACAGACAGTAAGTTGTTGTGTTGTAGGAAATCACACACCGCAGGATAACTATAAAAAAACAAAACAAATAAAGAACATTGTTAAATTTGGTTTTAGCAATACAAAACACTGTAAAATTACAGTGCAGAACAGCTTCAACTCGCACAGTGAAGGAAAAAAATGTTGCCTTAAAACAGTATGTGTTTGTTTTTAAGCGCAACGGGGGGAAACCTCAATACTTCCGAGATCAATGCTGGAGACTGGAAGCCAAAGCAAACTGGGTCATTCTTCCTGAAAGGCCAAATGTGAGCTTTTGGACTTTTCCATACCGCAGCCATTATGCGACTAGAAAAGGGCAGACTGGAACTTTCCTGTGCTTACTTTTGGCTTTGGTGATGAATTTACCCTGTGGCACTCTGCAACCACGGAATGAGGTGACAAAACTAAGACAACATCTTAAACAAACACAAACGCGGCTCAATGCCTGCACTAACACACTGGCTGCTGAGAAAATGACTTGTCTGGCTATATAGAACCTAATGCCTAAAGGCTTGGTGGACTAGAAACCCATAACAGAATGAGGCCTAGCCAACATAAAAACAAATACCAACTGACAGCGGAGTATAAAAACACACATTTTTTTAATTAAAAAAAGCCTGACAGAAACGGAAAAATGCAGCATTCTTTGGGAAATCCCACCACCCTTGGATAGCTACACGCCATCTAATTTGTGGTAACTTTGTTTATTTGGAATCTCACTGGACTAAATTAAAAACTAAATTATCTGAGACTTTCTTTTCACATTCGCTATAAAAAAATTTGTATAAACGAGTTAAAGCTGGTGGATAAAAAGCATCAGTGATGTGCTGCCTTTATCGATATTTTATTGGATAAAACAGTGTTTGGCATAAAACCGCCATTACGGCCCTTCATCTTGATGAGAGGTGAGTCACCAGATATAGCACAAATATAACATCTTATTTCTACAACCTCAACTGATCACTGGGGAATACAGCGAGACAATTCACACTCTTTTTTTTATAATTAAGAATATTTTTGAAATAACATTTATTTTTGTGTTTTTTATTTGTTTAACTGATCCAAGCTTTTATTTACCAAAGACACTTTGATGACTGTGCAGACTATGCTTTTATTTGATTTAGTTTTTTGGACCTATTTATGATGATGTAAAAATAAAAGTTTATTTTGTTTGATAAAGAGTAAAATTAATACATTGGCAGTGTTATAAATAAATAAATGTTATGCTTTTCGTTATTGTATAAAAAACAAAAGTAAAAATAATAAATAAATATCTTTACTGGTTATCGGTCACATAACCAATGCAGATACAAAAAAAATCTTTAGTTGCTATTAAACCTCTTATGCTGTCAACTAAATTAAATTTACGTCTGCGTCATGTCATTTTTTATAAAGGCAACCCAGTGACCAGACATCTCCATAATAGTTTTATTTCACCATCTGGGGGCCAGTTTTATGTTCTATGTTTTAAATTCATATCATTACATGCAGGTTTGCTGTTACAGCACAAGTTTATTAAAAGGATGGTACAGTCTAGAACCACGTGACAATTTCTATTCTCAGATAAGAAAAAATACGGGTCTAACTGATGTAATAGTGAGCGAAACCCATATTGCAAGAAAAACAGCCAAAAATACTGTATTAACAACTAACATGTTCTTCGCTACACATCAGGTGCAAATTTGAGTAGTGAGCAATTACATGGCTGGGGGCCTTGTGTGTAAAAGTTATAAGAACTCGTGGTGGGATAAGGATGATGGGAATAATTGTTCCAGGAATGTTGGGAGGGAAATGAACAGACCTGCTGCGCTGGTGAGGACTGATAAAACTATAGCTACGCTACATGCATTTAACTACAGCTGGAGAAAAAAAAGGTACAGACAGAGTGTGTTTTACACAAAGAGAAAGAGAGAGAGAGAGAGAGAGAGAGAGAGAGAGAGAGAGAGAGAGAGAGAGAGAGAGGAGAGAGAGAGAGAGAGAGAGAGAGAGACGGGTAAGTGAGATAAAAATGACTGTGTGTGTTTGAGAGAGAAAGAAATGTTAATGCAGCAACTGGTTAAGACGTCACATTTAAACACAGTTCTTTTCTGCTTTACTCCAACTGTCTGAAAATTCAGCTGTATTGATGGATGCACATGAATTTTTTATTGCACCGGGATTTATTGCACCTTTATTACATGCCTGCCCCCACAGTGTCACATCCAACAGGTTACACACTTTGTCAGATGCTTATTTTGTCTTGGTGGGGTTCATGTGCCCTTCAGGCAGGGTGTTTCCATAATCAATTCAACAATGCCAGTCGGATTCGATTTTTCAGCAAGCAGACGTAAGAAGTTTTCTAGCTGAAGCCAAAACAGAATAAATCATCTATAATGTCAGAGCTGCCTCTGGTGACAAAAAAGAGCACAATTCATAGATCGGTTCCCTCAGAAATGTAGAGAAGAAATGTTACGGTAGCTGCACTAGGAGAACTCCGTGTGTGTAAACAAAAAGCTCGGAGATCCATACTAAAATATTTAAATAAATAAATAAATAAATAAAAACAGCTTGTGCTTCTGTGGGGGATCCCACTGCACCATCTGATCTCGGTGTGTACTACCTCCCACATTTTACATTCCTACGTTCTAAAACAGTTTAATTGCAGCTATAAGCTGCTGGGGATTGAATGGTATTCAGCGGTAGTTCAGGGGGTCAGATGGTAGATTTTTGGGGTTAAAAAAAACAAAAAAAAAATAGAACTGTGGTTTTGCTTCGATGTTGTGGTATTGAAACGGATGAAGGCAACTAATAAACAGCACATTGATGGTGTATTAAAAAGGTTATAATCAGAAATGGGAAGTAACAAAGTACAAATACTTTTTCTGGCAAAAGTACTTCAGTATATATTTACAATTTGTACACAAATATCTGTATTTTCTTCTTATTGCATTTTTAAACCAGGCCTCGTTACTTTAGTTCTAATCTGTTCGGTGGCGTGATCGATATTATTTCTTTTAATTGTTATGGCTAGTTTATGAAGTTAGCACGAATTTGCCGTTGAGAAAGCACATGCAGGTAAATCAACGTTACATGTTTTATTGTTATCTCTTGAGCCAATGCAATGCTTTTCATTAATAATTGTCTATTTTCTATGTTTGTCAGTATTGTTACCTTAAATTCATACGGGTGCACATTCTGCTATCACATACATAACTATAGTGGAGCCTGTGGCTTTGCCAACGTTATTTAGTTACTGACAATTATTTAATTTAGCTCAATTTCATTGGAAAATAAATTACCTTAATTTATCATCAGGTCACCATTAGAAGACCATAAAGGGTGCCTAATGTTTATTTTTATGGAATTCTAATGTAATTCCGGAAGCTGGTTTACTTTTTTACTCAACTACATATCAGGGCCTGTATTATTTTACTTTAACTTTAACTTGAGTAAAAAAAGTGTAGTCAGTTCCTCAACTTCTACCAGAATCATTTTAAACAAGCGTATCTGTACTTCTACTTAAGTGAATGATGTGTGTTCTTTTGCCATTTCTGGTTATAATACTCAGTCGTACCTGTAGAAGTAAGAGCAGCCTCGCACTGTGTTGTGTGTGAAGTGTTCTTGGGTCTTCTCGTTGCCAAAATCCTCCAGCGGGTCGGACCACAGCAGGTCACACATTGGTCCGTAAGCAGGAGGCTCCTTGAATCGATCTAACTGAAAACACAGTAAACACACGCTTAACTTACAGACTACTTATGCTCATCATACAAACTCATTAATAAGTCTTGTAATCACTGGCCCTATAAATAAGAGAGCAGCATTTAGAATCCAGGCTCTTATCTGCTACAGTGAAACCCCAGTATATGAATGCCGCCCCCCCTTACAAATTACAATTTTGCAATCAATTGGCATCGCATACGAAGACTTTTCAGCAAATAAAGGAACGGAATTATGGCTAAAGTTGCGCGTACCTCAAAAAGCATCATTGGAAGGCAATTTTGCGATTTGTTTTTTTTTTCAGGTAGCAAAAGCACTTTTGAAAGATTTAAGTCACAGACTAGGCATGCAATCAAAAGCTGTTATCTTTCTGGATTTGTTTTTTGTTTCTTACAGCTTGGTGGTATTTTACTTTAAGTCTCCTCTAAATGTTTTAATTGTTTTTATTTTTTTTTTTATGCTAAAATAATATTTTTTTTTCGTGTGGCTGAAATGGATTATCTGCATTAACATCATTATTTTGGTGAAAACATTTATTTTTAAGAACTTGCCTCCGGAACGAACACAACTTCACATTTCTTGATTTTTTGATGATCTATAGAAGTGAATTCAATTAAGGCTTCACGTTTAGTAGAGATGCACTGAAATCAATTTTACATGCATTTCTTTCTGCTATTTATTACGAATATAGATTGATTTGCAATAAGTAACCGGGGGCGTCAGTGAGTATCTTTTTACCATTGCCACTGCTGGGGTGTTGCTAGAAATACACTCCTTCGGGTCATTTTTTAAAAGATGATATTAAAATGTGCAAAGCGTGGAAGCAACGTAGATTTCTGAAGGGAATATGCGCCTCTTTAAAACTAGAATCTTTTAGTTGGTAGTTTGCAGCACTTCACTATGTTCCACAATATACGCTAGCC
This sequence comes from Bagarius yarrelli, assembly GCA_005784505.1. NCBI lineage: Eukaryota > Metazoa > Chordata > Actinopteri > Siluriformes > Sisoridae > Bagarius > Bagarius yarrelli. Next base: position 3,597,266 of record VCAZ01000021.1, read on the forward strand.
ATTTTTTTCTATTGGGTATCAGTCTGATACAGCATGCATTTATCAGAAATCTATCAATACATAAACTTCCATACTTTAGGTTGACTGAAAATGTAATTAAATTAGATTCCAAGTACACAATTTATTAATGTGTGGAAAAAAATATATAATTAAAAAATTTATATATATATACAAATATCCTCAGATCTGATTAATCATCAGATTGTTTACATTATGCATTTCTTTGCTATTAACCTTTGAACTTTCTTTTTACAAACACCAAAATTAAAGATGCTAAAGGAGTGCAAAAGCGATGGATTTAGTGTACATACTTTTCTGATATCATCGAGGTTTGTTATTTCAGGGGACAGGCCTCCGTGCACGCACAGGAACTGCTGATTCATGAGCGCAGCCAGCGGAAGGCAGTCGAAGGCATCCATACACGCGTCGTACACTCGCTCGGAATACTTAATTTTACCTGGGATGGATGGAAAAGAGGGCCGAGTAGAGACGGCATAAAGAAAACACAAAATCAACACCAGTATGCACCGACACACTGCACTAGTGTGCAGGAAAAACGGAGAAGACTTAAAGAGACGATTTCATCCTAAAAAAACTAGGGAAAATTCCAGGTTGACTCTGGCAGGTGTTTTTTTTTATTTTTTTTTTTTACATGTTCAATCCAAAAGCAATAAGTCTAACCACCAAACTACACAAATAGCAAATATGACATCATGAGCTGGACAGCAAACACTTTAATTTCTTATATTAAACTTTTCTTAGAAGAAAAAAAACCCCCGACTATTTGTGCATATTAGTGCCTGCTTGTTTCTATATTTCCCCACTATATCTCAATAGCTGGAGATACAGTTAATGTGACTGGTTGCAATACTTACATTCCTGTTTAAAGGTGAAATACTCTGTTAAATGTCTACATTCGTGGTTCCCACGCAGCAAAAACAGTGTTTTAGGGTAAAGAATTTTTAAGGCCCATAAGTACAGCACGCACTGAAAACAAAGAACAAACACAAAGAAAATATTACAATGGAATTGTCCTATTAACTTCATGTTCAGATTTACACCCTATTTAGTAATTAGTCAATTTACATCCACCAGTCAGCTATCCATTTCATTTGCAGCTCTATAGTGCAACTATATGGCACTTTTTGCAGTCTAATAACTATTTTACACTGCAGCTCTATAGTAACTATATGACACTTTTTGCAGTCTAATAACTATTTTACACTGCAGCTCTATAGTAACTATATGACACTTTTTGCAGTCTAATACTTTTTTGCACTAGCTCTTAGTACACTTTTTTGCAGCTAATAACTATACACTGCAGCTCTAAGTAACTATATGGCACTTTTTGCAGTCTAATACAACTACTTTACACTGCAGCTCTATAGTAACTATATGACACTTTTTGCAGTCTAATAACTATTTTACACTGCAGCTCTATAGTAACTATATGGCACTTTTTGCAGTCTAATAACTATTTTACACTGCAGCTCTATAGTAACTATATGGCACTTTTTGCAGTCTAATAACTATTTTACACTGCAGCTCTATAGTAACTATATGGCACTTTTTGCAGTCTAATAGTAACTATATGGCTTTTTGCACTTAATATAGTACACTGCAGTCTCTAGCATAGTAACTAGATGGCACTTTTTTGCAGTCTAATACACTTTACTACTTACACTGTTTTGCAGCTCTATAGTAACTATATGACACTTTTTGCAGTCTAATAACTATTTTACACTGCAGCTCTATAGTAACTATATGGCACTTTTTTGCAGTCTAATAACTAACTTTACACCTGCCGCATAACTAATAACTACTTTAGTAACTATACACACTGCAGCTCTATAGTAACTATAATGGCACTTTTTGCAGTCTAATAACTACTTTACACTGCAGCTCTATAGGCACTTTTTGCTCTAATAACTACTTTACACGTGCACTTTGCAGGTGGCTCAAATGGTTAAGGTGCTGAGTTGCTGATCTGAAGACCAGAGACACCTGGATTCAAGCCCCACCACCGGCAAGCCAACCACTGTTGGGTCCCTGAGCAAGACCCTTAACCCTTCCTGCTCCAGGGGCGCTATATCATAGCTGACCCTGTGCTCTGACCCCAACTTACTAAGATGGGATATGCGAAAAATGCATTTTATTGGCTCTGTACATGTCCCTTACACAATGACAATGAAGTTGAATATTTTTTTTTTAAATATATAATTATTTAACAATACAAATCTACTGTAAGTATTCAATACTGCAGGTCTCCACTAACTATACAAAATAGTAGCTCTATAGTAATGCCCTGAACATAGCCTGTTCAATGAAATTAAAAAGAGACAAATGGCCGATGTGCCAAATTTGCTCAATAGAGAAAAATGAACACTAAAACAGAACACCAAGCCTTACAGGACAGACCTAGGAATAAGAGTTACCTATATCGCAATAGGACTGACATCAAGCTTTAAGACCCTTCAAGCTTGTTGGGTCTTATTCCAACATGAAACTTACTTCAATACTGAAATATCCTCTGTCAACATAATCGCCAAGAAAAAGGTAGCGTGTGTTGGCTGGAGAGCCTCCCACCTCAAACAGTTTCATCAAGTCGAAGAACTGCCCGTGGATATCTCCACATACTAGAAAAGAAGAGAAGAAAGGAAAAAATAAAAAAAAAAGTCAGAAATAGATTGAAATTTACAATCCTGGCATATGACAGACACCCTAATACTGAGTGACTTACACCTTTTCCATCTATCTGAGCAGCTGATGGTTATAAAAGGCCCACCGGATGCGAAATTCATTTTTAAAAGTTGTTGGAACTGAAATGCATGTCGGCAGTGTGTGTTTACACCCACCCTATAACGATAAGCACCCACCTAATGGTTTTTAAATCTTATTAAATCAAGCCAATTTCAAACGCCTGTTTTTGTGATGTCACATAGACCAAGGCCGCGTCCACGATTGTTGATTGACACTGCTGTTACACCATAGCCCCGACCCAGAGAATTCGGCAAGCAGGTTCAAAAGCGGGGATGCTAACGAGTAGCACGTCTGTGAACATACATGAAACGTACGAGAGCAGACGGCATGACAATAATTATGAATTACTGTCACATTTATAATGAATAATGCATATTATCTTATTACAAACTGTGTGTGTTGTCAGTGAGGATAACACGGTAACACTACATTAAGCCTATATTTGTAGATGGTTTATAATAGTGTCTGTTAATAAGCTATTAACTATATTATTATAATCAGTTTTTGGATCAGTGGAAACGCTTAACAAAACAGAGGGGTGGAGTTAGCAGAGCTTATTAGCATTTAAAGCACTGAAGCGGGTCACTGTTAACAGAGCTGTTTTCGTCAAGGTAAAATTAATGTTTTTTTTTGTTTTTTTTTTTAACACCACCAATGAGAACTTTTAATCAAAGTTTATTACAGACTGGAGAATCTCATCAACTTGCTCAGGGGTCCAGCAGTGGCAGGTCAGTGGTGCTGGAAATGGAACCAACAATCTTCCAATCAGCAGTCCACCACCTTAACCATACTGCTACTGTATACTACATATACTTTATCAAACATTTTCTAAGCCAACAACCGTTTTCTTTGTCCTAAAGGTTCACATAAGTACAACATATAACCCCCTTAATATATGCATGCCACAGTTGCATGTTTTCATGCAGAACTAATATCAGGTCTTTAAAGTAGCACAGTGACTGTGAGCTTTTCCTTCATCTTATTACCAAACAACGGTGCCTGGAGCTTTTCATATAAAGAGTGTCACCTGGCCTCGTGTTTAATGAATAAAACATGCATCGGTGCTGCTGGCTAAAATGCGCCTTTGTGCATCTAACAATGCACACTGAGCGACGATTCACTTTCATCCAGTTCCCCGCTAAAGTCAGATGTTTGCCCTGTAATAAACTGAGTAAATACACAGCTTGAACTGATCCAAAGGGGGTTCGGCTTTTAGACCGTCGACCTTCCATAGGTACGGTGTGTTACTGCAATTTTCAAAGGCGGGATAATTATACCAGCAAGCACGCATTAAGCACCAGGAGACTGCTAATGTGGATTGCTCATAATCGAGTATTCCTGCGTCATGTCTGTGTTTGAGGGCAGAGGATGCATTTCAGTGGCATTTTCAAGACATCAACTCAACTGGTATATGATCATTTATCTTATCTGGGTTAAAACATCTAAAACTCTAGGCTAGAGTGTGATATGCGTCATTATCCATACATCAACATGGGGTATGAATAAGCAAAACGTTGAGATGATATGAACTGTAGACGTAGTTAATTCTTACACAAGTGCATGAGAATATTCTGAAGCATTTTGTTTAGACTGTAAGCATGTGGGAGGTGGTAGCTCAGTGGTTAAGGTGTTATACTGCTAAGCTAAAGGTTGTGGGTTTGACTCCGGGCATAACCAAATTACCTCTGTTGGGCCTCTAAACAAGGCCCCTAATCCTCAATTGATCAGGTGTATAAATGAGATAAATGTAAGTCGCTCTGAGTAAAGGTGTCTGCCAAATGCTGGAAATGTCATATTCATACTGCTTGTTTCTACTCCCAATAAAAGTGTATATTATATGGTGAATCAATTAATTAACTGGCTAATTTTTTAGAATTTTTTTACTAAATGAGAAAATAATCTTAAAAGAAAAATGTGATGTATGTGAAAGCCATGTGGAATAACAGCAGTGATGATAATGGAGGTGGTGGTGGTAAAATATGTACGTTTTAGCACGAGGTTTTTTTTTTTTGTCATTTGAGCCGCCCTAAACAAATAATACTTTTTAAATACTAGTATGCCATCTTTTTTTCACTTCTAATCACCAGCAACCAAAAAAAAATTGATATAAAATGCTTGAAAAATGACCACATCGCAAGCGGAACGCAGCGTAATACTCTGAGTGACAGCGTTCGTATAAGATGCCCATTTCCATGGTTACTGTGCTCTGCTCCGGGGAGCTCGTTTACAGTGTCTATTTGAAATGCAAATGCTGTTAAGCCAAAGCTGTTCCATATTTCCAGCTTTCCTGACAAATGTGCATACAATAAATTAGCCCGGCTCGATTCAGAGGTGTGGGGGGTCTAATAGAGCGGCCCTGTCTCTCCTGAATCTGTCAGTTATTGGCCAGTTATTTAATATTAATGGAGGCAGTATTTGTTTTAGAAATCAACATCTGCTTAAACAGTCTCAAATTATTCCCAGCTACAGTGACAACTGGGTACATCATTCCCATTGGTTAAAAGTTCCTGAAGAGATATTCAAATCACAGGTTTGTATGAACGTGTTCTATCTAATACAGTACAGCACATGTTCCCAACTGTAATCCTGAAGATCCCACTGCACCCGAGTGTATTTATGTTTTTCCTGTTCGAACTACTAAAAAATAGGCCCTACATCTGAGTTAGCATGTACTATTCTATACTGTTTCATATAGCATGATTAGGCGTAGTATAAATGAAAGTAAGATATAGTTGATCTGCCATGTTAATAGTTTTTATGTGCTATACAAAGTCACATTAGTGCAAATTAAAAGTTGGATAACGATCCATGGAGTAAAATTTAACCACAGAAAAAAAAACTGATGTACACTAAGCTACCTAAAGCCACTTCCGAATTATTGGCAAGGACCGTACGATACAATATGTATCACTACACATGGGTCACGATATAGCAAAATATTTTGCAATACAAAACAGGAGTGAGGGGGGACGTTGTTTAACAAGCACTGAGAATTTTAATGAAATATTAACCTAAACGTAAATCCGATAATTCAAATATGTATTAATACGTTATTGTGGAAAAATATATTGCAACAGCTGTACCAATATCTAATGAACAATCACTCGTGCGGTCTCATGGGATACTACAGTGTCCATATTTCAAAATTCTCACAGAGGAACGTTTTTTCGCATACTATATACAATCCAAATTCCATTATTTAGATTTAAATGAAATAAAAACAAAAAGACTTTTAAATGATATGAGCCGATATAATATTGATAACATAAATGTTTAAACTGAGAAATTGTAAAATTTTATATACAAAGTGAGCCCATTTTAAATTTGTTGCCTGCTACAGGTCTCAAAAAGTTGTGTAGGACACCTCCTCTTCTCTTCTCTTTAAACAATCTGAAGATGTTTGGGCAGATTTTGAGTTTCCGGCGTTTCGGTGTTGGAATTTGGTCCCATTCTGGCCTCATACAGGTTTCCAGCTGCTGAAGAGTTTGTGGTCGCCTTTCACGTAGTTTTTGTTTAAGGCAGTCTGTGATTTCCAACAAGAATGTCAAATTTAGAGTCATTAAATCTAAAAGGAGTTCATTTAGTGGATAAATGTGTACAATTTTGCTGCTTAAACATCCATGTTATCCATGTTCTGTTGTGAATCAAATATCGGCGTATGTGATTTAAACGTTTTTTTAGTTTTCATTTTATTTAAATATTCAACCAACTTTTCCAGAATTCAGTTTCTAGTACGGATTTTAGATATTTTTAACTTATTGAGCTTTCTTTTATTGCACTGAAAGAGAATGAATGTTCTAACTGTTAAGCACAAAAGTTCCACAGAATTAAACTATTGAAAATACCAGGCTGCACGGTGATTCATTTCAGGACAATATCCTGTTTTCCCCCAAATATTATATATGATACATGGTGAAAGATATGTGGGCACTCGACCAATCACATCCATATGCTTTTTAAAAATCCATAGATTTTGTGTCTGCCTTGCTGTTATATTAAGAGTGCAGCTGTGGGGATTTGTTCGTTCAGCCACTAATTAATTGGCGAGTTCAGGCTCTAAAGGTGAACTATAACTCAGCAATTCTTTATAGTACTCCATGGCTTTGTGCACATAATTGTCTTCGCCTGTTGGCTCCAGTTAAAGGAAAAACATAACACTAAATGACCAGTTGGTTCCAACTGTGTGACCATAGTTTGGGGAAGACACCTTCATGTATTTATTACTAGTGTTCACAAACTTGGCTATATATATTTTGGTTCAGAATGACATTCAGCTGAATATCTGGCAACCCTTTTTATATTGCATCACGATAAAGAACAGATATAATGATGCAAATGTTGATAGATTATAGAAATGTGGTATAAGATATTGGCGTGGGGGGGGGGCTGTATCATTATGTATGCTCTTTGCCTACTCACTTTGTCTCTTTGGTGATGCAAATAACCAGGTAAAATCCCCACCAGTCAGAAATGAAGAAAAGCGCTTGGAACAGAAGATGTGGGTGTCAGAAATACAGCATAGATACTGAACCCGGTGCTTTCAACTCAAACACCATGGCTACATGGAATTCTGCAGTCTCCTGGCTCTCCATTTAAACCTGTTCTTTGCATTAATAGTCTCTTTGAATATAATATCTCATTTGAATGGAATTGACTTAACTATTGCTTAGGCAGTTAGTTTGCTAGTGGTAGCGCCGTGGTGTAGGTGTTCCTCTGTGTGGTGACGCAATGACCGTCGCTAGTCTTGTTTTTTTCTACTCAATTTTCCAATGGAAACAGCATTTAAGAACCTCCACAGGTTTAGGCTGCCAAAAAAAGTAAGAATTAAAGGCGGGGCCAGGAAAGTCTTCGGAAAGGAGGCGAGGAGACCTTCACAGGGGTAAGGGATGTGTGTTAGTCGATAAACTTACAGTGTGCTCTTGCTGTCATGCCAAAGTGCGATTACCTATAAAAACAAATTAGTTCCTGCTGCACACCGCCAAACGCCATGATCCAGATCAACCTCTGGACCTCCCAAAGGTACAGAGCACCTACTCCCATGCACCAGCACGCTCAAAGAATTGCACTCAAATAAAAAGAGCACTTTTGGACTACATTTTATTTTTATGTGCGTACACTCGCATAGAAATCTTGTGGGTTCAACCAAACTGCTGGGCCCCTGAGCAACGCCCTTAAAAAAGAAAGATAAATGTAAGTTCTGGGTAAGGGCGTCTGCCAAATGCCAGGACTGTAATCACAAAAATCATCCCGGCAAGGATTGTGTAATTAGGAGAAAGCAAGTGAGGATGAGGACGGCTGTTTCACTCCTTCAAAATGTTTGGAAATGTCTTTAGGAACTGGTACAACTGGTAAAATGGGTTTATCTGTATGTGTGTGTGTGAGACAAGATGTCTTTAGAAACTGTCCAATTAGCATCTGTTAGGTGAGGCGCAGCAGGGAGCAATTAAGCTGAGCTTCTAGTCTCTGAAAAACACACACACGCACACACACACACACACACACACAGAAAGCTGCTTTTCTTTAGCTATCGGCCAACATTTTCTAAGAAATATCCTACAGAGCTGAAAATGTACGCACAATTTGTGCGTGTGTGTGTGCCACTGTGTTGTTAGTGCAGTCCAGGACCATTTAACAGCCTGTGTTACTTCCTCAATGTGACTGTTTAAAGATGACAAGCGTCATAAATTATGTCAAAAAGGAAGTTCCTGTCTGTCGTAGATTAGTCCCACATGTGCACAATGGCTGACTGTCAGATATCTTCCACATCGCTGTCAGCCCATCATCTGTCCCTAAACGCAGCCAGTGTGACAGAGATTTCCGGCTTTATTAGGTGAACGTTCATGTACAACATCAGTGTGATCACCTGTGATTACTCGAGCAGCTGCCGTCACCAGGGTGACCTCTCTTACTGACATGGAAACAGCACCATGATGAGCTCCGACTTTACTTTACTTCCACTTTGATCCTCTGACCCTTTAACGCTTCATAAAGCACGTTTAATTAGTGACACTAATGAAACACGGTTGCATTGCAAGTCGGGTTGCAAAGCAGTCACAGGGTTGTGCAAGCAATTTTGCAATTTTTTTTTTGCAATAGGGTTTGACGGACTGAGGGTTGTGTGCGTAGTGATGTGCAAATGTTCTGACAGTCAACACTGCGCTAAACATGAGAAACATTTGTATGGAGCAGCTCCGGTTGGGAGTGAAGTTATGGAAAAGGCAGCGAAAGTGTTGGCGGTTAAGAGCTGTTACACGCAACACGGATGAGTAAGCACTCGACTCTGCTGTAGTGATAAAGATGCACTGATACTTCATTTTGTATCTTTACACTGGATGATGGGCCTTTATGTCCACTATACCAGCCAGATAAAAAGATTACACAATATTAGCGACAAGGTCAACAATAAAATTTTGGTGAATAAAATGACTGCAGCCCAATTAAGAGACACATTACAAAGCTGAAGTGATCACCTTGTTTAATTAATCAGTTACTACAGGCATAACTTATACATTCAACTGCATAAGCCATTAATTGTTCTAATAATCATCTGTTTCAGCCCTATACAAGACATTTTAATAGGAATGGCTGTTAGCCTGCTCATTCATGTGAACCGCCTAATTAGCCGTTCGGCAGAGCAATGTTGATTTAGGACGAGCGCTTTCTTAAAGGAGCATTTTTGCCAAACGATGTTGACATTTGAAAGCACCTAAAAAAACGTCAATGTTCAATGTGTCCACGAATAGACTGAAGATCTCCGCCACAACTACAGAGTAAAACTCGCTCATTTAAAACAAAACAAAACACCCGCCCAAATACGTAGAGTAGAAACCCCAGTCCTTGTATCCAAAAGCAGCACGCATTTTATCAACCAGCCCAATGCATTTTTTTCGTTCTGACGTAATAAAAAAATATTTAATTCAATTTAATTTGTATCGCGCTTTTTACAATGGTCATTGTCTCAAAGCAGCTTTACACAATCGAAGATAATTATGAAATGATTTGAAAAAAAGTTTTTTTTAATCTATTTTTGCTCTGTCCACACTGTGTAGACTACATCTAGGCAATGATGGACAGTTGATCGGTAAGAAATTTGTAATTAATTGAATTAATTGATTAATTTTATCAACGTTCTAGACTGCTGGAAAATGAATCAGGATTCCCAGGGGAAAAAAAGCAAATTCAACTCTTTATTTCATATATTAAACTGCTCTATTCTTGTTGTTTTCCAATCACAGTGACTGTAAAGCCCAAAACCTGACCAAACACACTTTTTCCTTTTCTTAATTTGAACATGTGCTAATACGCTAATGTCTCTCATTTAACAACAAACATTACCGCAGGAGTTACTTACAAAACATTCACCAAAGTGGAGCTTATCAGTTTTACACAGACTGCATTCTAGGATTGCAATTTTCACTTAATCCTGCAATTTTGTTGCAACAAAACACCTAAAAACACAGACACATGCATGATATTTCAAAAAGCTACTGTGTAATTAGTTATTGTAACCCAAAAGAATCACAGAAAAAGCTGTGCTAAAAAGACCAAAAAAAAAAAGGGCTTAATTGTGGAAAAACACTTTCTATGACATATTGTGACAACAGAATAAAGTAGTTCAATAGTAACGATTAATCAATAAAATTATCAATTATTTTTACTATTAGCGATTAACGATCTTAAATAAAGAAAAGTCTATACATTTGTCAAATATGAACTTATTTAGACCAAATGTGCTGGTAAAAGCATGCAAACGTTAGCTATTTATTAACAATCCAAATCAGCAGGCATCGGTACAACCCCATTCCAAAACAGTTCCATACAGAATTGTATCAAAAATACTGAATGTTATTATGTGCAAAGCTTATGAAACTATATTTCATTAACAAAAGAACAGAAATCGTTGCATCTTTAAAGTTAGCAAATCAGCTATTTTAGAGGCAAAATAATGGCCTACCCCACTACCCAGGAGGTAGGTCATTCAGGAACCTTGGGTCTACGGTGGAATTAGGACACACTACTCACCTGTAATATTATTATAATATTCTTGTGATATGATACATATCACGATACATGGGTCCGTCCGGCAGCAGTGACTACATGAGATTGGTGGCTGGCTGATGTAAGGAATTGTTAACTTTAGCCTTTCCTTTCTTCTTCCCCCTAGGACAGTATTTTTGGAGATGGTCAGTGCTGTTCTTTAAGAGCTTTGTTTCTAATATGGCTGAAAGCAGGCAAAGCCGAGCTCCTTCAGCAAGCAGGCGAACTGATGAGAGAATTGTTGCCAAACATCGTTTAACGGCTGTGCAGCACCATATGGCGTGTGTGTGTGTGTGTTTGTATATGTAGCTCTCTGGAGTGTTTTGTGTGCTGAGTCTGTAGAACATTTTTCAATGCTTTTCTTGCCTTCTAGTGTATCCACACAAGGACTGAAACGATTACTTGACATTATTGATAAAAAATAAATTGTTGATAAATATTCCTGTTCATGGGTTATCATGTAAGAACCTGCAACAGCGTGGTTTAATCAGTGTGGTGCTGAAGCACAAGACTGCAATTCAGTCCAAAAAAAGACTGGAATTTATGAGAAATAGATGGAGTGTAAATCTGCCTTTTTGTGAAAAAAAAAAATTATAATAATAAAGAAAATCTGATTGTAGGGATGTGGATGTTTGCAGCAGCTCTGCAGTTGGCAGGACAGTAAATTTCAGTTAAAACATCCAAAGCAGCAGAAGTAACGAAAAAAATAAACTATGTCAGTGTCGCTTTCAGGAAGAATTCGAACCTGACCTCTCTGCTAGAAAAATTAACTCGTTAATTAGTGTGGAGAGAATAAATTTTATTATTACTGAATAAACAAATAATCAAAAATTAACAGAGAGAAAATGATGCATAATTGTACTATTATAGTTTGACATTTTCCAAATGATTCTTCCGTTTTGGGAGAATATGAATAACAAATTATTTCAACCAATTGCATAAAACAGAAGCTACCGAATAATCAGTAAAATAATATTGCAGCCATGTTAAGAAGACGATTCTAAAAGCTGAAGTGATTTCCGCGTTCAATTTATCAGTTGCAATAGGCATAATCATAAATTAACTAACTGTATAAGCATGATAATCGTTGATTTATCGATTATTCACTCTAATAAGCAATAATTAAACGACGAATCGCTCTAATAATTGTAGTTCTATACCTTATAAAGAGATGGAAACTTGGGTTATTAGTCAGGAGCAAACTGCTGACGCTGGGAGTAACTGGATATGACTTCCCCTTTGTTTATTCAACAATCTACAAGTCTATGGAGTCGATATGCTATGACATAAGAAGATATGTATACACACACACACGCACACACACACCCAGTACAGGAGCATACACACAGGCACGTTAATACATACACACACAGTCACAGTTGCTTAAACACAGTCACACACACACCAAGGTGCGGCACAGACACAGGTGTGTCAATACACCCACCCACAAGTGCGCAGTCAGGCATGTCAAAACATATATACAAATACATTTCAGGCATTTGGCAGACGCTTTTATCCAGAGCGACCTACATTTATCTCTTTTTTTTTTTTTTTAAGCCTACTAAGCAGTTGAGGGTTAAGGGCCTTGCTCAGGGGCCTAACACTGGAGGCTTAGTGGTGCTGGGAATGAAAGCTATAATCTTAGATCCGCAGGCATCACACACATACAGACAATAGCACACGGTCAGGCATGTAGATATATACACACATCTAGAGTTGCATACACACAGGCACATACACACACACCTGGGGGGCCCAGAGAGAGAGAGAGCGGTCATCACACTCAGCTTGTTGTTTAGCAGAGTGGGTAGTAGTACACAGTGTTGCGTGAGTGAGTGGAATGATCTATGCAACTGCACCTCCAGCAGCACTGAGTAGGCAACATGAAACTCCACTCACAGGCCTACGCAATGCCCACGCAAATGTGGGGGAAAGGGTTTGGAGGAAATCTCTGAGTAACTTGACGTGATTAGACAGCAATGTTAAATGCGACTTGATTTTAGCTTTTTTTTTTTAAGAGCATATGTCTGGTTTTCTAACTGACCACCTGCTGTTTTTTTGCCATGTGACCTTTTGAGTGATCAGGAAAATGCTCGCATTTTCATCATGTTACGATAGCCAAAATAAATTCCATTCACATTTGCATATTATATCTGCATCAGACCACGACTTGTTCTAGCGGAAAATCCAGGAGTGCATATATATATATATATATATATAAATTTGCCAGCTGAGCATGAGATGTTTCTACAGAAGGTCTTGACAGGAATACATACAAAAGAAAGCTTGGCAAATAAAGATAAAAGAAAAATCGAAAAGAAAAAATAAATACTCATTTTTTTATGACAATGCACAAATGTTAACAAGTTGGGGAAGGGAATCTTTAGGTAATTTACCATCCGATCCCGATTCTGGGAGTCACGAACTGATTTTCAAAATCCATTCTTAATCTACACTATTTTCTAATTCTTCTGCTGTGTAAATTCATGTTTACATTTTACCAAGAATTGGAGATAATATGTTTGTTTGTTCATAGCTGGAATTTCTGTATGATAATATCATCTATCCTAAAAAAAAGATGATTTTGTTTAATAAATTTTCTTTTATTACCAAAGTTGTGTTTAGGATAAAGGAGCTCTGAAACATCAGATTTTTATAACAGTTATAAAGAACAGTTAAATAACACCGTAAGAGCACACTGTTCCTTGGCTCAAGCACTTGCAACAGTGTGGAAAACCCCTTTGGTTATCCACAACGGAGAACTGGCACAAAACCGCCACTGACCAAGTAATTCGCTTTTTTAATCCACTGGAGACGTTCCAAAGTGTTGCCACACAGTCGATTTAAAATTTGATGTTGATTGTTGATTATTTTTGTTCAAATTAAACAAATTCGCCAGCATATTTATGCGTCAGTCGTTGCTTAAGTAACAGACTTTTATTAAGTTTAGATGTGGTAATTTTCATTTTGTGTGTGTGGGTAAATGCATTTTTCCAGTCAGGGCTTGTCATAGTTTGGTGAGAGTGCAGGCGCACAAGGGGTCTGAGACAGAAAAAAAAAAAGTTTTAAATACATGTTTGTATCTAATAAACCAGTTCAGTACATTGTGGACTTTTGTTCTTCATTGTATTAAATTTAAGTGTTTAGACAAACCTGCAATCTACCAACAGGGGTTACAAGCCAGTGACTTCGGTGCCGGTCCCAAGCCTGGATAAATAGGAAGGGTTGTGCCAGAAAGGGAATCTGACGTAAAACATTGCAAAATCAAAATTTGTCAATCATCAGTCGTAATGTTATACTGGATCGGTCGAGGCCCGGGTTAACAACAACCGCCATCGGCGCTGTTGACCTACAGGGTGCTGGCGGAAATTGGGCTACTGTTGGTTAAAGGAGGAGAGGAGGAGTAGGACATGTTAACAGACAACAAAAAGAGGAAAGGTAAGAGTGTAGGACAGAGAATGGGAACGCTAAATGTTGAAACAATGACAGGAAAACATAGAGAGCTGGTTGATATAATGGAAAGAAGGAAGGTAGATATATTGTGTTTACAGGAGACCAGGTGGAAGCGTAGCAAGGCTTATAGAATGGGATCGGAATTCAAGTTATTTTATCATGATGTGGATAGGAAGAGAAATGGGGTGAAGAGAAAGAGGTTGGCCAAGAAGAAGTGGGACATGGAAAGGTCTGAGGAAAGTAGACAGAAATGCCAGGATTTACAGCACAGAGTGAAAAGGGGAGTGGCTAAGGCCAAGCAGAAGGCATATAATGAGTTGTACACCAGGTTAGACACTAGAAAAGAAGAGAAGGACTTGTACAGGTTAGCAAGGCAGAGAGATCGAGATGGAACAGATGTGCAGCAGGTTAGAGTTATTAAGGATCGAGATAGAAAGGTGCTCACAATTAAGAAGAGTGTATAGAGAAGACGGAGTACTTTGAAGTGTTGATGGAGGAAAATGGGAGGGAAAGGGGTAGAATGTGGAGTAGAAAGTTCAAAAGATAAGACAGGATCATATGAAGTTAGAATGGCTTTGAAGAGGATGAAAAGAGGAAAAGCAGTTGGTCCCAATGACATACCAGTCGAGGTGTGGAAATGTCTAGGAGATCAGGGGATCAGCTCAGAGCCCTATTCTTGTTCAGAGAAGAGGAATGAAAGTCAGTCGTGGCAAGACAGACTACATGTGTTTGAATAAAAGGGAGAGAAGTGGAACAGTAAGATTACAGGGAGACGAGGTTCAAACGAGTTCATCAGGGGGACGGCTCATGTTAGATGTTTTGGGGAGAAAGTCATGGAAGCCAGATTGAGGTAGTTTGAACATGTAAACAGGAGAGATAGTGAATATATTGGTAGGAGGATGTTTGAAATGAAGCTACCAATCAGAAGGCAAAAGAAAATGTTAGGTGGAGACAGACAATTCGCTGTGGCAACCCTTGAAAGGGAACAGCCAAAAGGAGAAGAAGAAGAAGAAGGCAAACTTGTTATCACGATCTCATTTGAATTTAGAATCAATTCTGAAATTTTGAGAATCAATTCAGGAGAGATTGGAAAAAGAATCGTGATGCATTAAATAATCAATTTTTTCCCACCCCTATTAGCCATAGTTCTATAAAATACATAATTGTGTGGCTGGTACTTTCAAGCGCCACTGTACGCTCAGTAAAGTATACCATAAAGTCAGGGATGGGTAACCAATCCCCCCCTCTGTTCCTTTAGAAGCTGGTGTCAGGTGCCCAAATCCCGGTTCAAAACTGCCAAAAGTGCGTCGAACCCAGACCACAGTTTGAGAGGCACAACTTTTAAAAGCAGATGAAGTAACAATGACACGCAAGAATAGACCAGAAAAGACTATTGCTCTCCTCACCATCAGGTCACTATCATATTTATTTTTATGGCAGGCCCTCTTATTGGGAGAGTCTTACATTTTTCCCCACCCCATTATATTCTCAGGTGCGTTTAACGGGTAGGATGGGGGTGTTGGAAACCAGGCAGTTCAAAGGAACATAAAGGACATGTTTTGTATAAAGTATAAAAACATCAAAGCAAAGGTACTTTTCCTTTAAGCCCTCTTCTCAAAATACAACTGAGAAGTATTTTCAAAATGGCCACAAAATGGTACAGTGTAACAGTGGATCCAGCTTTACAAATCTGATATCTGATAACGGATGAAGGTTTACATGTTAGTAAAACCTATTATCGGTCACACAAACGCAACGATTTCTCCTCATCTTCAGTCCCTCACAGCTCGAAGCACAGACAGGAAGAGACTTTGGGTCCTCCTCATAGCCACCATTAGTTCAAACTCCAAGTCGGGTTGTTTCAATGGGAGACACGTCATTAATTATGGCCGACAACCTTTAGCAGTGCCGTTTACTGGCCCCGCTGTAGTCGGCCTGGCTGATGAGGCTGCCTTTCTATTTAATGACATTAGAGGAAGTGGGAGTTTCCAGATAAAACGATTAAAGCCAGTGAGTCGTGCTTGGGAGAACAGCCTTAGAGCTCAACTGTCTATTCAGCCAATTAGCAAAAGATGGAGGAGAAGCCTGGCACTGATTACTGCTGAGTCACTTAGTGGCTGAGAGGCCTTCTGTTCTAACCACAGGATTGCTACCATCAGCCCCGGAGCCGAGCAGAGCTGACTGCAATGTGTGTGTGGTAGAGCGTATGTGCTGCTACATATGTGCTTGTGAATGTATTAGCAGAGAGAATCTGCTTTATGGTTACAGTAGATAAACAGACAGAGTGGCAGACAAGAAGACAGACAAGCGGAAAATATCAAACAAACTGCTTAATCCAACAAATAGACAAACAGAAAAACAGAAACCGACAGACAGACAGGTAGATTAACTAACAGACAGACTGACAAACAGAAAAGACAGACAGACAGACAGACAGACATACACACTCCATAGTGCAATTTTTGGCTGCTAAGGGTCTGTAGCCTCAACCCACTTCCCACTCATTGCCACACTGAACCCTTTGGTAAGCGCTCCGTGAGAAGAAAGGGATGTTTTTAGACTAGTGTGTGATACAGAGAGAGAGAGAGAGAGAGAGAGAGAGAGAGAGAGAGAGAGAGAGAACATTGAAAAGTAGTGCATGCATGTGTGTGTCTTTGTGTATGCGTTTAGGGATGGGTAGGAGTGATTAATGGCTCTGTTCCAGCCACACTGTGTACCTCTGCATGTCCTGATGTAGGCGTGTGTGCAGACAAGAACTGTTCTCACCCCGTGCTCGCGCTCTCTCGCTCTTTCTCTCTCTATCAACCTTTCCAAGGGCAGCATGGTAGTTCCAAAAACACTAGCAGACCCAAGCATACCACACAAACACGACACAGAATACACTGTAAACATGACCCAGGGGTCCAAACTCAAGCTCAAAACTCACGTTTAGTGAAGTCACTTTTAGAGACTGCAACAGCAATCCAAATACCCTGAGCTGCATGTTTAAGTGCAACCATAAACCTCATAACATGAGCAGATACTGGCTGGATTTCAATCGCAGCGTAGTGTAAACATGATGACTAAACCGATTTACATAAAACATCAAATGCTGGCACAGGCACCCTGCTAATCCCTGTGAATCTCTGCAGGTTTGATGCATTGTGTGTGTGTGTGTGTGTGTGTAGAGATGATCTCTGATGCACATGGGCAAACAAACATCTGTGCGCAGTGATGCTGCGGGTACTGAGGGTTTTGCCTTTGTTTTAAACTAAATTGAAAACGAAGATTTAAAAATTAGAAAGGAAAAAACTAAGATGACTGTAGTAAAGCTAGATCAGGCAAAAATAAATAAATTGTCTCATCATTTACCTCTGCAAATTTACCAACGCAGAGCAGAAGCTTTTAAACCAGACTGGTGGCCATGTGGAGAAATGTTCTGCTGCTATTTCTATTTGCTCAATATTTTACATTGATGTACAACCCGAATTCTGGAAAAGTTGGGACGTTTATTATAATTTAAATAAAATGAAAACTAAAGACTTTCAAATCACATGGGGCAATATTTTATTCACAATAGAATAAAATAATAAAATAAATAACACAATAAAATAAATAACACAATAGTCTAAATTGAGAAATCATATACTTTTATCCAATAAATGAGCTTATATCAAATTTGATGCCTGCTACAGGCCCAAAAAGTTATTAGCTAATATATAGCTAAAAAACAATAAATTTTAAAAAAAGATTCAGCTGGGATAACATTTAACAACTATTAAGTTAATCAACATCAGGTCTGTAACACGATTAGTTATAAAAAAGGATGTGTTTCGAGATGCACAGTCTCTCAGAAGTAAAGATGGCCAGAAGCTCTACAATCTGTCAAAGAGTGCGTGAAAAGATTGTGGAATACTTTATAAACAACGTTCCTCAGCGCCTAATTGTAATGGCTTTACAAATCTCATCATCTACATTGCATAACATCATCAAAATATTTAGAGAAACTGGAGAAATCTTTGTGTTTAAGGGACAAGGCAGAAGACCCTTGTTGGATGCAAGTGGTTTTTGGGCTTTTAGACAACACTGCATCAGTCATTGACATGATTCTGTGATTTTTATCCGCATGGTTGGTATAAGTGCCGCGGGTGTATAAGTGCATACAGTATGGGCCGCTTGCATGTTTTGAAAGGACCTATGAATGCTGAAAGATTTAAAAAGGTTTTAGAGCAACATATGCTGCCTCCAGATGACGTATATTTCAGGGAATGCCTTGTGTATTTCAGCCGGACGCTGCCAAACCACATACTGCAGATATTACAATCGCATGGCTTCCTAGTAGAAAAGTCCGGGTGCTAGATTGACCCGTCTGCAGCCTATGCCACAATAAAGCTGCCAGTGATCCAGAACCTGGACCTGTCGGACCCTTTTCTGTGACCTGCTCCAGTTGATAATACATCACCAGAGTGACCAAGGACGTCCCACTCTGCCATAAAAGACGTTCCAGCTGTTCTTTAAGGACTAATGATTTAAAGTTGCTCACACACAAACAGGTAGCAGGGATTATGTGGTTGCATTGTATTTCACCCAAATGAGGATGGGTTCTCCGTTGAGTCTGGTTCCTCTCAAGGTTTCTTTCTATTTCCATCTCAGGTAGTTTTTCCTTGCCACCGTCGCCCCCGGCCCCGCCCCCAGGGACAAACTGATTTCTGTTTCATTGTCAGCTTATAATTTCTTTGATTGTGTAAATTTGCTTTGTGACGATCACCACTGTAAAAAGCGCTATACAAATAAAATTACATTGACTTGAATAGATATTTCACCTATAGAGAACATTTGGCGCATCATTAAACAAAAAATACACCAAAGACGACTGCAAACTCTTTAGCAGCTGGAAACCTGTATCAGGCAGACATGGGACCAAATAACAACACCTATATATGTTCTATTGTAAATAAAATATTGGTTCATGTGATTTAAAATATCTTTTACTTTTCATTTTATTCGGTTTTATAAAAGTCCTAACTTTACAGAATTTGGGTTGTACTTATTTACAGAAATATCAGTAATGTAGGTTGGTTTCTAATTTGAATTTCCCAAATTAAACAAATACAAGTTAAAATGTTAAGAGATCGAGACTATCAAACAGTGCAGAAAAAAACAAATGTATGAAAGTACACTAAAGAAATAAGGATTTTTAAAACAACCTGTTACAATTTTAAAGATTCCAAAGTGAATAAAAAGCGAGTTACTTTGACAAGAGCTTAAGGCCCTAGGCTAAGCGTAATAAGAAGCAGACTAGATGATGCTGTTAGATGCGGCCGACTGAGTCCACGCCCATATATAATAACAGGCAGCACTGCACAAGGCTCGTCTTTCCGTTTTGTGAAGAAATTGGCTAATGGCAGAAAAAACGGGAAGGGGGGGGGACTTTTAAACCTTGTAAAATTACCGTGCTATTATAAAAGAAACACACGTTTCACAATTTCCAGCTTTACAATAAGCAAGCAATTCCTTTAGCATCTCCTAAAGCAGAGGGTTTTGGATATGTCAAAGCAATCAGAATACGACAGAATGTGAAACGCCCAGTGTCCTGCAGAACCTTTTCCTGGCAGCCGAGCCTCACGCTGTGCAAGTTTTACATGTTTCAAAATGACCCCAGGGGAATGCACTGACCTGTGACTGGGGCCTCGATGTCCAGCAGGTTTTTCTCGGAGCGTAGGATGGCAGCTCCCTCGCCGATGAGGCGCAGGGCCACACTCTCGTCCACGCGGCCCTCTTTGGTCAGATGAGCCTTGAGAACATCGACTTTGGGCTTGCCTTCGCTGTCAAACACCTCTTTTACTGTCAGCCTATGGCTGGGAGGAAACGGAACAGCTGGAAATATTGAAAATAAAAACAGAGAGAGAGAGAGAGAGAGAGAAAAGCAAGAGATTAATTCATGTAAGGTTTGACGGTTCAAACAGCAAGTCGTCTTTACCACATCTAGATGCCTTCCATGTGATTGGCTGATTAGCAATTTGTGTTACCAAGCAACTGACAAGGTGTACCTAATAAAGTGGCCAGTGAGTGTGTATACATATACATATGTATTGGCAAAATTTTAGAAGTGTAGCTCTCTTTCACCACTATTTATTATGAACCCTCATCTACATTTCTTCTGGGACATGTAAACTCCAGATTCTAATGCACACAATCTGTACATTTTCAATAATCTAAAGACTCAATCAATGAAGTGTGCATGTCAACATGGACAGTACGGCCTATATTTGCTCTATAAACATTTCTTGCCTCATATCTCTGTGGAAAGGATTCCATAAGATGTTGGAATCATTCTTTTAAGATTCTGGTATGTCAAACTATTCCTGTGAATATCTAGTTCTACCAAATCCCAAAGCAAAGAGGGCTACCAAATAAAATTCAACACAGTGTTGGGTTCATTTTGAAAGTAGCCTCTAAAAGAGGGTAAATTGTGGTCATCAAGAAAAGCCCCGGGTCGGCAACAATGCTTAAAAATATTGAGGCGTTCAACAAAAACTTCTGTATTCACAGAAAAAAACCCCACATCATTACACAACCCCCACGTCTGTCAGCTTAAAGCAATGAACTAATTCTAATGAACTTTCTTATAGAACTGTCAATCACTTAGTGTTTATACATTATTGGCCCCCCACCCCCCTTCTGTATAAACTATTGAAAATCACAGGAAAACACAAAGCAATCGTTCTGCCAGCAGGGCACAGTTAAAATAACTAACATCAGATGTGTTTACCTCATTCGGATGTTATCTAAAAGCATTTAGTTTGTGTCTGCGTGTTTTTATGAACTGCACTGCTATGTGATTAGCTGCACGAGTGAGCAGGTGTACGGGGGATTCTTAATTAAAGTGCTCAGCGTGTGTATTCTCACCAGAAAATAATGTGATATTAATAATGGCTTGGCATGATTATACATGTACAATTTGCAGGAGATGTCTTAAATCACATACATACATCTGATCTTTAAGCTTCTTCCGCTTTTGCCCAATTTTATTAATGCCTGTCATATTGTACATTTTCTTTTTAAACTAACTTGCCTTGACCGATTGACTCTGTTAAACGCTAACGCTTGCCACGGTGCCTGCTTCTCTTTTTTGCTTCTTTTTTAAGGACATATATAAAGAACTTGTGCCATTTTTTAATCTGTGCTGTTGGTGATGAGGGCTTGGGTCTCTTCTGCAATTACTGCCAAAATTTATTTATTGTCAATTTACCTGGAAAATGACAGGTTTTAAAAACAACTTTTCAAACTGCAGTCTGTAGTGGAAACTTCACCCACTAATGTCAAAGCTTCTCTCATTAAAACCGGCAAGTTTTTGCGGCCAGTGAAAAAGCATAGCTTTGTTCCCAATTGGACTCTGGAACCAGCCTTGAGGGGAAAAGCGGTAGAACATTTTCCCTATTAATCAGAACTGAAATTTAATTGGCGAAACCGCCATTATCAAAAATACACATTCTTTTTAAGCTGTACAGACAATAGATATCATGTATGTTTAGGCAATATTATTGCTATGGTCTTTGTGCAGTTTTTATTTTATTATACATTTCTATCTTTTTAAATTTCTGACACTTGTGTCAATTTATGCCTATCCCCCCCAAATTTTTGCTTAGTACATTTGCTTGAATTAATATATGAAGTACAGACCTGTGGCACATGCTTACAGATGATGCATTTAATTTAAGTGCATAGTGATGCAACGCTCTTATTTTCTAAAGGTTAAGCTGGTCTGAAAAGCTGCCTGCCTTATTAGCACTTCTAGGCAGCCGTGAGATTTATTTACACTATTATCAAATGAACATTTATGCTGAACCGTTCAGGTGAAAAAGCAGGTAGCTGGAGACATAAACACCAGCTTAACATGTTGAACGGATGATATCGGGGTAAGAAATAAAAATGCAGCTTCATTCGATGTTTTGGTATAAATAAGAGCAGGGTGCTGGGTCACAATGGCTTTACTGTTTAGTAATTTTGCCACCCACTTACAGGGTTGGGGGTGTGATTTCTGTGTTTGCTTTGTGGGTACAAATTAAATGTTCATCTCAGGATTCGTCGGTTTTCCTTTGGGTGAACAATGTTTCATCATGGTGGATTTGTGTATTGAAACATAAAATAATTTAGTCTTGGGGGCTTTTGTCTTGTTTTGGCCAAACAGCCGGCCTTATGTTTAGAAGATGTCCTCTTAAAGTTTTTAATGTCGACAAAACACTGTCTTTTGGGCTTTCTGCCATCAGAAAATAATCATTTGAAAGTAACAATAGCGTGATTGTGTTTTGTAAAGATAGATCTTAGGTTGCCGTTAACCCTGTGTAGGGATAAGGCACTAACAAAACAAGATGGCTGAATGCTATGAGGGTTTGTGCAAGCTCTTTACCTGTGTATTACTGTGCATTATTATTAATGGTGATTATAAAAAATTGGTGACAAATATATTTGTTGTCGTATAGTTGTTTGATCTCATATGACTTCATGTAAGGCCTGCAATAGCATGGTTTAAACCAGTGTGGCGCTGTTAAGACAAAAACTCAATAAAAAGAAAAACACAGCACAGCACCATAAAAACAAATCCAAATTAGTAAAGTGTAAAAAAGTTTTACAAAACTACAAACAAAGATTAATTGTCATGTGCCATGGCTCAGGTTTATAATATTTTGCTTGAAATCCAGAAAAATAAAAAGAGGCAAAAAGAGGTCAGCTAAAATCAGCAGCTAAATAAATTATTAGTAAAATAAATACATAAAAAGTATATATAAATATTAGTAATATAACTGCTTGTTTTTATGTATAATTTAGAACATGTATAACTTTAAATAGTAACCATCTGCACAAGCCGGAAAAATTGCAGATTAATCAATAAATCATTCCAATAATCAATGATTACTTAATTAGTCTTAGCTCTACTGTGCACAACTAATTGTCCTGTGCATGTTTTTATTCAACCAGCTGTATCGTTAACCTGTTATTAAATCTTCTACGCCTACTAAAGGTTTTGAGGGACTTTGGACCAGAATGCTTGCTTTTTCACGACATTAACATTTTAACACGATGGATGATGTATTGTGGGCATCGGGTCCCTCCCCTTCTGGAGAAGGACTACTCCTGTTTATTTTTAGTACTGGGGAGTGTGGCATAGAAAACCCACAAGGCAGCAGCATTCTATCAACTTCCTCTCTGTTTTGCTTTGCTTTTATGCTTATGTAAATGAAAAGGTTTTATAGCCATGAGCAAATATTAACCAGCCCTAAATCCAAACTCAGCTGCTGCTTCTCACCAGCCACAGGTGGAGTTTGACCTTGCTGAAACAAAAAAAAAAAGCATTTAAAAAAAAAATACTGAAACAAATGCAAGTGTATTGACATCCCACCTAAAAAAAAAAAAAAAAGGGAAAATGTAGATAACAAATCCAAACATTCAAACAAACAATCCACACAGACAACCATTGACTTCCGATGGGGTTCTGTTCTGTTAAACCTATTGGAAGTTGATATAGGTATTCCCCTCATGAAATGAAGCATTCCTCACACACCTACCAGCTTTCCACTTACCAAATCGAAAAATTTTCTTTAAGAGTAATAGCTTTCATTTTCTTCACCAGCAGAAGACACAAATTTGTTAGTGAATTTAGTTCTAATAATAATAATAATGATGTCTTCTTTACATGAATGAGATAAAATGAGATATATAGATATGTATCTATCTATCTATATATCTATCTATATATATATATATATATATACACACACACACAAGATATCATAACTCGGACAAATTGTACGTTGATTTATCGTAGGTGGAGCATTGTTCGCATATAATGCAGTGCATTCCGCATGACAACGTCGATTTACTGCTAAGTCATGAAAATATTTATATTACGATTAAAATGAGCAATTTTTGTTGTTAAGGTTGATCCTCTCAGCTGTATGCTCAGATTTTAGCTGTGTCTGGAATCGCATACTATATAACATGAAAAAACATGCATCCGAGGATTAGGAACAACAATCTAATAAACCTGCCGCTGAAAGTCATCACTGAAACATTTCCATAAATTATTGTTAATTATGGTTAGACACACTTGTATAAAATGTGTGTCGCTGTGATGTTTTAGGTCATGTGACAATATAAATATGGTGGATGTAGCACGTTAGTACCAAATTTTATAGTAGTAATGCAGTGACCACACAGCTATGGAGTTATAAGTATAAGTATATTCAATTCATTGTCATTGTGTAAGGTACGTGTACAGAGCCAATGAAATGCAGTGTTTTTCGCATATCCCATCTTAGTAAGTTGGGGTCAGAGCGCAGGGTCAGCTATGATACAGCGCCCCTGGAGCAGGAAGGGTTGAGGGTCTTGCTCAAGGACCCAACGGTGGTTGACTTGCCGGAGGTGGGGCTTGAACCCAGCACCTTAACCATTTGAGCCACCCCTGCCCCCTATCATGTAGAAACACTGTGTTGATTCGGAGAATTATCCCAAGCTACTGAACTGAGAGGAAATCAAGGCTTGTGAGAACACAGTAGGCAATAAGACACTCAACAATTTGTCTTAAGTGACAGGACGCAAATGTTTTGGCATTTAAAGAAGCTTTTCCAGCGGCATATTCCCAACAGTCAGCGAGGCAAGCTTTAGCAAAGTCACAGCAGCAGGGGCAGAGAAAAAAAAATTAGCATAACTAGAGACGTTTAAAGCAAAAGAGTGTGGCCCAGCCTTTCGTCTCGTCCCGGCCGATTACCATGCATAATGCAAGTGCGGCTTGTTTCCAGCTCTGCAGGACAAATCGGAGGCTCATGCATTATTCCGTGCGACTGAATAAAATGGGTTTCCATCTGAGCACGGAACACACACTGGATGGTGTCGCTGGAAGACATTTCCAGAGCGCATTTAAAATACATGAGCTTAATAACTCGTCTAATTTGCAGAAAATGTGCACAAACCAAATTTCCAGAGTGCAACGGGCTAACTTTTGACAGTGCCATTATACCATTAAAATTTTGATTTATATTTAAAAAATTTTTTTAATTCACTACTTCCTAATTAAAGAAAAGAATAATAGACCCTTTCTCATCGGAAAGATCCATTAACTGCCGCGTGGGGGTGTGCGGCGTAAACGACCCCGTTGGCCGAGCGCATGCCTTTTGAAAAGCGCAAACATTTTAGCTCCGAGTTCAGTGTGTTAAGTCTGAATCAGCCTAATTGCCAAGTACAGTGGGCTACCAAGTGCAAGGAACTTGTCTTGATGTGGTAATATTTATTGTTACCGCAGAATAATTAGATTTTTTTCTAAGAACGTTTTCTAATAATTTGCGGAGTGTGGATGTTGGGATTCGCTTATTTAGTCAAAAGCTCATTAGTTAGCTCAGGTAGTGCTAAGCTAAGCAGTTAAGGCGCACAAGCTTGTCTGTTTGATTCCCAGGATTACCCAGCTGCTGCAGCTGCAGGATCCTTATACAGCGTTCTTAACCATAAACTGCTCAGCTGTAGAAATGTATTTAACGAATGACGCTCTAATTTATGGTTTTTTACTAAATGCTGTAAATCTAGTGGTGCTGGGGGGCATTTCTGTTGTCTTAGGGTCATATTTGAAGGTTAACAGATTTTTATATTATAAATACTGTTTTTTATTTAACTGCTAGAAATCAGGAGGACAGAATTAGGAGCACAAAAGAAGAAGGTTATGCAAAAGAGAAATTGTGATGCTAAGCAGCATCTGAAGATGTTCAAAACTACATGGCAAAAAAAAACAAAAAAAAAACAAAAAAACATCAGGGTGTGTCGGTTAGATGTTTATACAACGTAGCCATCCAGGATGTTTAATCTTCAGTTCTCAAACACATTCATCAAAATATCAACTGTTGGTCTTTTAGGGGGAAATTTAATTAGGGTCCTGCCTTAAGCCAACATTTACTGTGTGTGTTTGTGTTTCCACAATGAATACACAAAGTAAATATGATTAATACTTTCAGTTTTTTTTACATACTAGGATAAACTCATACACACCTTTACACAAATAATTTGTTATCAAGTTTATTTTCATTATGTGTATAAAAATATAAATTAGTATAAAATTAGTATAAACTAGTTACTTATTTATAATAAATCAACAGTTGGACAAAGGTAACAGCGCCTTTACCAGTTAGTGTCAAAGACACGCGGCCATGGCTGAGCTGCATTCTTGGAAGATTTACATAGACAATTGTACTCTGATTACAATTAGAAAGTCGAATCGGAATGAGAACGCTTTATGTAAACACTTCAATCGGGATAAAAATGCCCAATCACATTCAAATTGCCATCGGGCTAAGGGTGGTAGGACAAACCATTTCAAAACCAGATCGAAGAAAAAAAATCCTCCTTGTAAACAATTCATTCCAATTACTTTAAATGCACTTTCTTCCACATTTCATTTCCGGCATTTAGCAGACGCCCTTATCCAGAGTGACTTACAGTTTTTCCCCTTATTTATACAACTGAACAATTGGGGCTTATAGTCATACAAAAATATACTTTCCATTCAAGGTCGCTAACAAATGTCCTTAGCATAATCGCACCAGTCCTTATTACAGAACGTCACTCACAATCCTCTGCTCTTTAGAGGACAGAGGGGCAGATAAAAGCAGACTTTTCATAAAGGATTTCAGCAACAACGCATACTCACGCACTCATATGCATAAGAGCAGGGGCCACCAGACTCACTCCTACAGGGCCAGTGTCCTGCAGAGATTGACAACCCAGAGAATCCGACACAACGCCGCCTGTAAGTTGTAAGTAAACCTAGCAAGACCTTGATTAGTTGGTTTAGGTGTGTTTGATCAGGGTTGAGCTAAACTCTGCAGGGCTTCCGGGATGATCTCAGTCAGAATGACCCAAAAATAAGTGTGCATGTGAACTGGGCTACTGAATGTAAACCGATACACTGTAAACGAGCATGGGTATGAGGAAAAGCTTTAATACTGAAGCCTTAGAAAATATAGGAAGGAATTTTGTTGGACTAAAGTTTACAGAATCTTTAATTAAAAATGAAAAAGTAGGGCTCAATTCCCAGAATGAAAGAAAATCCTGATTAGAAGAACTTTTTTTTAACCATATGGGGAAGAAAGCATCCAAGATTCTGATCTGGAGTGTGTGAGAGAGAGAAACAAAGAGAGAGAGAGAGAGAGAGAGAGAGAGAAAAGTTGAGCCAAAAGAGCAGCACCTTTCTGGCACCAAGTCTATCTCTGCATCTCAGTAGGAGTAAAGAGAGAGACAAAAAGAGCAGAGAGAGAGAGAAAATGAGAGTGAGAGAGAAAGATCAAGAGAGAGTGAGGGAGGGAGAGAGAAAGAATAGACGGAAAGAGGACAAACTGTGATAGACGGAGTGAAAAAAGTGCAAGAGACAGAAAGTGAAGGCATACAGAGTAAGAGAGAGAAAGAATAAGAAAGAAAAAGAAAGTAAAGTGCAGTGCAATGAAATGGATAGATGGGGCCAGTCTTAAATCACATGGAATGCGAGGGTTGAGATAAAATTCTTCACTGAGGTAAGGATCGGGTCTCACACACACACACACACACACAGAGAGCGAGCAGTAACCCAGTGGAGATCTGAGAGGAGAAAGAAAGAAAAAAAGCGCATGCACTTATCTTCCACTGCCCACAAACACTTAGCGCAGCTGCAATTCCAACCCCGGCATACGTAAGTGGATTGCACTGATGAAGGGAGAGGAAGAAAAGTTGAGAACGAAGGACAAAAAAAATACTCCTACGTATAATCACATGACGACTAACATGTAAATGAGTTTTCCACATACAGAGAGAGATAAAGCGGATCACAGGAGCGGGATACAGGAAGTAGAAGGTTTAGGTAGAAGGTGCACATTAGAAGTGACAAGGTATAAGGTGCGGGGTTAGACGGTGCACAGTAGACGTGGTGGGGGAGCCTTGGGTAGAAGGCGCAGGGTAGAAATGGCAGTGTAGAAGGGAAATGTTATTCTGCAGGAGTGTTTTTATTTACATGGCACTGAAATAAGGACGTGTGCAAACATTTACTACAAGAAATACCAATTTCTCATGAGAGAGAGCGCAAGATAGTGAGAGTGTAATACAGAATTGGAAGACATAAATTGTTGCAAATTCTGTAGATCTACATACAGTGACAAAGAAAGAAAGTGAGAAAGCACACGTGGTTTCTGGTTGAAAAAAAAAATAGATAGACAGAGACAGGCAGAGAGACAGGATAGACAGATTAGGATTAAAAAAAATAGATGGGGAGAGAGTGAATTATGGATAGGCAGACAGAGAAGATAAAGATAA
Source organism: Bagarius yarrelli (assembly GCA_005784505.1). Lineage (NCBI taxonomy): Eukaryota > Metazoa > Chordata > Actinopteri > Siluriformes > Sisoridae > Bagarius > Bagarius yarrelli. Next base: position 3,625,817 of record VCAZ01000021.1, read on the forward strand.
AGAGAAAAGAGAGAGAAAGAGACAGACATAATAGCTGGGTGATGAAAGGGCACTCCTCAGACTGGTACAGACAGACAGACTGCTGGGAGATGAAAACATCTATCTATCATCAGGAGGGTTGAACAATTAGATAGATAGATAGATAGATAGATAGATAGATAGATAGATAGATAGATAGACAGGCAGACGGATGATGAAAAGCCCCCCCCCCTTAGACCGGTTGAATGAATTGGAATGATAAAGCCTCAGATCTGATATTTCCCCACAGTACAGACTGAAGTGAGATCAGTGCTTAGCATGAAGACATCAGCATCGACTCTTTCAGGGTTTTCTCCTGAACTTTACCAAGCATTAAATTAATCAAACTACTAATTAATTCAGATGTGACCCAGCCAGTTGGGCTTAGAGAAATTCCCAGGCCACTTCGAGCTTCGTTACAACCCTAGGGCTGGAATATTTCTGGGAATTCGATCAAAGTGCATGCAAAATGAATAAACTCAGGAAGAGGTTAGGCGACCGTATAAGGGTGCGACTGCAGTTGCAGGCTTGTGTTTAGCAGCAGTTCTAAGGAAAGAAAAGCCGGTGCATAAATAAGCAGTAAGCCTCCTTTAAATCCCACTTCAGCCAGAAATGCCATCTGAATACAATTTACTGCTAACGCCACACAAGCTGCTGCTTTCACCCCCCTCTCACTGTAATGCGTTTTGTGCAGCTGCTGCAATTAGCCAACTATCATCTGCTACCAGCTTTCTTTAATGAGGTACCTATAGTGTTGGACTGCTTATCATAAGGTTATGAATTCAATCCCCAGGACTACCATTTACTTTTCCTGGGATTTTGGCAGACACCTTATCCAGATTGACCTAAATTTATCCCATTTTTTTCCATCTAAGCAGATGAGGGTCAGGGTCCCAGCCATGGTATTTTGGTAGATGAAGGGAATTGAACCTATAAACCTCCAATCAGCAGTCTAACACCTTTTTTACTAAGCTACCATTTCCATATCTGCTGCCAAGCCACCACTGCTGGCCCTGTTTGAGCTGACTGGAGCATGTAGGAGTTCAGTCTGCTTAAACGAGATTGTCATGTTGGAACAGTGTGAGAAATTGAAATTCTGCATCTGAGCTCCATGAAAACATGCATTGTTAGGGTTGGCGTGGAAGAACTCAAGTGTCCTGAGCCCTGACTTCAGCATCACTGAACACTCCTGGTACTGTACTGCTTTTCCACTGGGCCACAAGGCTGGCACTTATTCCGAAGCAGTTTGGGTAACATTACCAACATGTTTGTTATCTCGGTTTAAATTCCTATATCACTTTCAATGTTCTTAGCAAACGGGTTAGACTCTGCAGCCGCCATTTCCCAACTTCTCATACATGCGTTCATTGTCCTTACACTACTTTTTAGATAGATGCGGATTTTCCTTATCAACCTGATGGCAACCTGTGCGTTGCTCTCTCTTCTAAATGGTCATGTTTAATTATCTTTCATTGCTACATTATCAGCTTTTAAAAAAAGGGCACCTCTCAAACTGCGCTCTGTGGGGAAAGCTCCAAACACTTACCTCACCGTTTCCCACCTGAGACCAGCGAGGTTTTGGGGTCGGTCTGGAGCCAAAACGAGATTTTATTGGTGGAAAATGCAGCCCGATTTCTAATTGGACACCAGCTCCGGCCCTGGTGGAAAAGTGGTATCGGACCACAACTGGAATCAGACTGGTAAAAATGGTCAGTCGAGACACTCGAGTGTTTGCGAACTTCTAGTGAACTTTTGCGGATGTAATGACATTGCAAGGACCTCCAGATAAATCAGCGGTTTCCAATAAGGCGAACTGAAATCGTGAGGTAGTGTAGATAATGAAAGATAAGCTTAAATGGCATGACCGGCGAATAACCTCTGTTCTGGACTGAAAGTGCTTCACATTAACGCATGTAAGTGCAGGTAATGACATAAATCAAAGAGCCGATACTACAATGCACATACGACATTAAAGCCAAACACAGTGCTGCCCGCTGATACAGGAGACTGGAGGTTACTCCATGCTGAACGCCCACACTCAGATCAGGTTTCCGTGTGATAGTTCCGTGTGGACAGAAAGAAGTAAGCAGCGGACGCAAGGGAAAGAGTAAAAGAGACAGAGAGAGAAAAGAAAATAAAATTTAAAAAAAGGCAGAAAGTGTAGGTGAGAGACAGACAGACAGATAAACAGAGTCAAGAACAAAGATGGAGCGAAAGAAAGGGCAAGACAAAAAGGGAGACAGAAAGAGAGCGAGAAACAGAAAGAGACATACAAAGAGATTAAGAGAGAGAGGGGGGGGGAGAGTTCTATGTTTGCATGCCAGTGAGATAGAAGCTGAGTGTGAGCCAGGTGACGCCCACATGTATGGCAGTCGGTGCCCCTGGCACACTCCGATTCGGAGGAGGTGGCCGATTTGAGCGGAAGGAAGGAGAAAGCAAGCAGATGGAAGGAGTCCAGTTGGACGACTGGGATTAAAACCCTGCAAACACTTGGCATGATAAAATTTGCAGGTTCAGGCCCTAGTATTTACTACAGCCAGATTAGCCATCATAAAATAAGGGATTTATTGTAAATCTGGCAAAAATTTTTTTTTTTTAAATGATCAGATACTCCACCCTGTAGATGGGAAATGATCAACTACTCCATTCGGTAGATGGAAATTGATCAGATACTCCATTCGGTAGTATGGAAATTGATCAGATCAGATACCCATCCTGTAGTTGGGAAATGATCAGAATGATCAGATACTCCACCCTGTAGATGGGAAATGATCAGATACTCCATCCTGTAGATGGGAAATGATCAGATACTCCATCTGTAGATGGGAAATGATCAGATACTCCATCCTGTAGATGGGAAATGATCAGATACTCCATCCTGTAGATGGGAAATGATCAGATAATCATCCTGTAGATGGGAAATGATCAGATCATCATTCCCTGTAGATGGGAAATGATCAGATAAATGATCTCCATCTAGATGGCTGTAGATGATCAGGAAATGATCAGATACTCCATCCAGATCCTGTAGATGGGAAATGATCAGATACTCCATCCTGTAGATGGAAACATTCAGATACTCATTCGGAAAATGATCAGATACTCCATCCTCCATCCTGTAGATGGGAAAACACTGATGAATGATCAGATACTCCATGGGAATGATCTGTAGATGGGAAATGATCAGATACTCCATCCTGTAGATGGGATGGAATGATCAGATACAGATATGGAAAATGACCTACTCCATTCGGTGAAATTGCTCAGTACTCCATTCGATGGGAAATGATCAGATACTCCAGCTGTAGAGCAGATACTCCATGGATGAAATGATCAGATACTCCACCCTGTAGATGGGAAATGATCTCATCCGTAGATGGGAAATGATCTCCATCCTGTAGACCTGGAAATGATCAGATACTCCATCCTGTGAATGGGAAATGATCAGATACTCAATCCGTAGATAGGAATGATCAGATACTCCATCCTGTACATGGGAAATGATCAGATACTCCACCCTGTAGATGGGAAATGATCAGATACTCCATCCTGTAGATGGGAAATGATCAGATACTCCATCCTGTAGATGGGAAATGATCAGATACTCCATCCTGTAGATGGGAAATGATCAGGTACTCCATCCTGTAGATGGGAAATGATCAGGTACTCCATCCTGTAGATATGGGAAATGATGCTCAGGACTCATCTGTAGATGGGAAATGATCAGATACTTCCATCCTGTAGATAAATGATCAGATATTCCAATGAAATGATTACTGAAAATGGCGGCTTTTGTGCTTAAATCCCGGCACATCTGTTTGTTTAAAAAATGCATGGCCTTGGGGGAACCAGATCTCCGTTAGCGGGTGTCTATAAACGAGCGTGTGGTTTTGCCTGAGTGCAACCGCTAGTTAGGGTAACTTGGGATTTTAAACGTCACTCCTGCCAACTCACCTGGGGGCAACATTTACACACCCAGATTCAATATTCCTCTCTGTGGGGCAGCACCTGGCTGACACACACTGTATCTGTGTGCTGCGGGAGCTCACAGAACACACACAAGCCTACAATAACACAGGGTAAGACAGCCGAAACCTGCTGCCTACGGGCCAATAATTACTATTTTGTTCCCCAACTCGCTTTCTTCTTTCTCTGACACTCTCTAAACACACCCTGTGTGTGTGCGCATGTATGTGTGTGTTATTTTCGACTGCCCCAACCCAATCCTTTAGAAACTTTACTGATTTCTTTATTTGTCTGTTACATTATAAAATAATAATCTGATGTGAATCGTTTCCAGATGTCAGGCACACAAATCTGGACCAGGGTCTGTTACAGCAGACAGTGTTTGTATCAGTTACAAAGTTTCATGTGCATGAGTGTCCAAATGGATGGACGAAATGGGTAAAAAACAAACAAGATCTAATGCTGTATAATCCCAGCCTTGTGCATCCAGAAGAGCACAGATAGACGGTTGCTAGGGAAACTGAAACACAATAATATAATATAAACAAGGCAATACAGTTTCATTGGTTTTGGCACATGCTAGCTCAGTGGATCAAAGTATTTTCTCTTCCCTCTTATCAATCATATAGTCTCGTGAGAAACTTCTCAACTCTCTTTAACTCCACATCGCGATAATGTGACACACAAAATCCCATACTTCCTTACTATGTAGTATGCAAAAACGAGTATGTGGATTAAAATAAGCAAATAGCTACGAGCCTCCCATTGGATAATTATGTTTCAGCTGGCAACAAGGTATTTAACCCGAACTGATGCACTGAGTAGCTTCTTATTTCTTAAACAACCATGTCGGTAGACACATCCTGTGGCCGTGGAAAAGATCCGTTTCAGAAGGTTCAAATTATTGGTATGCATCAAGCAAAGAAAACATCTAAGGAGATTGCTGAAACTACTAAAATTGCGTTACAAACTGTCCAACGCATGATTAAAAACTGAAAGGATAGTGGAGAACCATCATCTTCCAGAAAGAAATGTGGTGGGGAAAAAAAAAAAAAAAAAAAAAGTTGAATGATTGTGATTGCCGGTCATTTAAACGTTTAGTGAAATCAAATTTACTTACAGCTTTTCTTTTTGGGTGATTTGCTTTTATTAAAGTGATAGGACAGAGATGGAGGGAGAAAGGGGTGGGACCGGAAAAGACAGGAGCTGGAATGGAGCCCGGGTCGCCGGAGCGCAGCGGCGCATGTGGGTGTCGATGCCTTAACTCACTACACTACGGCACTGGTATCACAGCTATGTTTACAACTAAGCTCATGAAACAAGTGTATCGTGTTGCTTTTCCATTTAGTTTTAACTAAACACATTTTATTACTATTATCATAATTGTATCATTAATTTTAATAGAATCTGGAAGCCACAATTATTCTTTAAAAAAAAAAAAAAACCCTAAATCAATATTTTTTAGATAAGCAACATAAGCTACTGTTTTGAACTATAAAGTAAATGACGAAATGTTGATTAAAAATCTTTTTTAAGGATTTTTTTTTTTTATTTATTTTTTGTTTGTTTTTTTTATTTTTTATTTAATTTTATTATGCATGAATTTAAAAATAAATGGAAAGACATTTGGCTACAAAAGAAAAAGTCTATAAAATGACAGCACAGTGAGTTCGAAGTTTTTTCTGAATTTTCATATGTTAAAACAATAAATAATGCGTCAGGTTGTGTCAATCAAGTTTAAACTGTGCTGCACTGGGTTCTTATTTATTTATTTATTTATTTATTTTTTCGCATTTGTAGCAAGCATTTTAAGAGATGTTTTAACAGTTCAGGGCCACCGTAAAAACCAAAACCCAGAATAGCGAACCACTGCTGTAGCCTTTTGTACGATGGCAGACCTTTCCGATGCCGCTGTTTGGGAGTTTGTGTGTGTGTGTTTTATTTATGTGTCCAGGTGTGTGTGTGTGTTTTTACATCTGAGTGTGCTATCCGAGACAAAAGCTGTATGAGTTTTACAGCATGAGTAAAGGAAGTGTGCGACAGACTGCATACACAGACACACCCACACTAGACAATCCTGACGCACTCCAGATCTTCTCAGACTGTGCAGGTTCTAGTACACACTAACAAGTGTTGCCACCTTTCTTACTGTGTGTGTGTGTGTGTGTGTGTGTGTGTCAGGTGGCTTTTTCACTACACACACACACACAAACAATGGATGACAAAAGTTATGCAGAGAGACAGGGGAAGAGAAAGAGGGAGGGAGAGAGAGAGAGACAAAGACAGAGAAAGACGACAAGACAGTACCCCAGAAAACGTGTGAATAAGACATTCGAAGAGTGTGTGGCAGAGTGTGTGTGATGCGTGTTGTTTTTCTGTATATGCGTCACTCTAACGAGAGCAAAAGACATTCCTAGCTTGCGCTGGCACAACGCCATGACAAGATTATGCTACATTAAAGACAGCATACAAATCTGCATTAAAGCAACAGAAACATGAACAACAAGTCAGAAAGAGAAATAATGAAAAGAAAAGAAAGTGTGAGACAGCGAGAGAGAGGAACAGAGAGAGAGAGAGAGAGAGAGAGAGAGAGCATGAACAGAGTTTATTCATTAAATTAATGTAAGTGGACACTAAATTGATGCAAGTCCAGACACCCGTTGATCACCTGTTGACCTGGCCTAAACATAATACACACATTTTTATTATTCAAATCCGTTAAAGGATTATCAGGCTGCAATAGTCAGGTCTACTGGAACCGGGAAACACCACCAATAACACAATGTATTTGTTTATCGCCAGTCGAATTGCATCTACACTTACATAAGTCTGTTCTTTGTTATTCCGAGCTCACCGTCGCCACCATCACTTGGAGACAATAAGGCAGTTTCTCTTGTCTTCCAAGCGGCCTTCTTTGTCTTCTTTGCTGCAGCACGGGTAACCTACTGTTTTATCTGGTCAGAGAAGAAATGGCCCCCCGACTGAGCCAGGTTCTCCCAAGGTTTTTTTCTCCATTTTGTCACCGATGGAGTTTTGGTTCCTTGCCGCTGTCGCCTCTGGCTTGCTTAGTTGGGGGCTCTAAATTTATGGATATCAATCAAATGGACTGTTCTATTGAATGTTTAATATTGTTGTTTCTGAGGTATTTCTGTAAAGCTGCGTTGAAACAATCGTGATTGTTAAAAGCGCTATATAAATAAGTGACTTGACTTGATCATGCCCGTGCCTAGCCCTCTGACAGGTCTGTAGGGTCACGATAGCGCATACACAAAAGTGCAACTCTGCTGCTGATGGAGATCACTGAAATCAGAGAGACTAAAATCCAAGAGAGTGGTACAACATTTAAAAGTTATAAATGGTCAATTGATCACAAAGGAAGGAAATCTGTTATCTAATGGACTAAACTGGAAGAGAAGGATTTACAGATTCAGTCTCAAACAGCAGCTAACACTAACATACTCATACTCACCAAAACAAGCCGATCTGACTACCCAAAATACCTCTAATCACCAGCCAACTCCAGCCAATGACTCCAGCAGCCCACTCCACCAGTCAACCAGGTATCAACCTCACCATCCACCCAGTCAGACGGCTCACTGACCAACCAGTTTAGCAGCCATCCACAACACCTAAAGATGGCAGTTCTTAGAGGCTGTTTCCCCACACACAGTTTTGGATAATTTTGGTATCCCACCACAGACAGCACATTAAAATTACTGTAAAACACCACAATTTACGATTCCCCCGCAGAGTCTCCTTAGTACAAGAATGATTTCTTTCATAATCTTCACACAGAAATCTGCTATTTCCTGCTGTGTTGAGACTTAAATTCCAGGACGCATTTGGAAAATGAAACTCATAGAAAAAAAATAAAAAAAATAAAAAATAATTAATAATATATATATATATATATATATATATAATATATATACACACACATACATACATACATACACACACACACACTAGCATGCTCCCCTATTTGGCCTCTAAAACCAAACTAAGAGTCAACGATAGTCCTGTAGTAAATAAAAATTGTAAGGAGTTGGTGCAGTGCTGTTAAGGCTCATTGGTTGGACCCTAGGAGTCTTAATAGGGTGGGTTCACTTACTGTTTAGCTCTTGGGTCTAGTGTAGATGATTATGCTGTTAGTAACTTGGACCCCTGCTGTAGAAGTGTATTCACTGTCAGACCACAGCTACCTTTATCGAACCACTGCCAAATTTATGTGTTCCTGACACCTGAACACCCCAACCCTGTGAAACAACTCCAAAATACAAACAAATAAATCTTAGGGCTATAAATGGACCCCAAACAGTGTGTCTAAACTTTCTGACAAGTTCAAGCGCAACCATACTCATGGAAACCGAGTAGTAAAGTGAAAAAAACGTACTACTTTACCTGCTACTGAAGCAAACCTGGACAAAATAACAATAAGATCATAAGCAAAAATCGGAAACTGAAACATGGTTTGATAATGACTGGGAATCAGCCAGAAAGAACCTCAGTCAGCTCTCTAACCAAAGACACAGAGTACCACAGGTCACTGAACTAACACACACGTACTAAATAATGACTATGGACCGATTATCTATAGAAAAAAAACAGCAGCACCACAGCATTAAATATCAGATAGTATGGCAAGCCTACATCCAATAATGAAAAATAATCTCCTATTTACATCTTACGAAGGATCAAAAACTAACCTTAACTAGAGGAATTACAAACAGTAATTATAAAACAGCGCATGCTGTTAGATGAAGGTCCACTGCAGCGCTCACTGCTACCTGTGTTAAAGTGTGACTAACTAAGGGGCACCCAGTGTTCTGCACACACCATGAACACACTTTCACACAAACCTTTGGGAGGTTTTTTTTTTTCTTTTTATTGCATTGTTTTTTTTCTTTTTTATATTGTATATTACTGCTATAACACTTTAGCAATAATGTGATTCCCTCATTCATTCCAACAAAGCTTGTTGAATTAAATTGAGAGAGACAGAGAGAGAGAGAGAGAGAAAGACAAAGAGAGAATGACGGAGAGACAGAAAGAACAAGTGTAAGAAAGCCCAAAAAAGAGAAAACTAAGAGGAAAAAGAAAGAGAGAATAAGTGTGCAAGAAAGAGTTACATTGAATTGAATGGAGAGCGACAGATATAAAAAAAAAAATGAAAAAAAAAAATGTGTGTAGTGTGAGAGAAAGACAGAAAAGAGAATAAGAGAAGAAAAAGAGAAATGTGAGACGACTACATGAGTGCAAGAAAAAGAGCGAAAGAGAAGAACAATAAAAGTGAAAAAAGGTAGCAGTAATCGGAGCAGATATTTGAACAGATGAAAAAGGAGCAGACACCAGTGAGGACACTTTTTATACGTGTGTGTAAATATAACTCAAGTGTCCTACACTCCTATACAGACCTCCCACTCCCACACTGCTCTAGCAACTCCACAGTTTCTCATCCTAAACTCCATCAGCACATCTGCAGCGGACAGGTCTTCACTCCACACAAGACCGACACGTTTCTATGTGGTAATAAAACAACATCATATTTCATTCTGTCTGAAAATCAGAGGCAACCAAACTTTTTTTTAAAAAAATTGACAGAATTTAAAGACAAGGCTCTGAATCTGTAGAAATCATCAAATTAACTTATGTAAATAAATGTGCATGTGGTATTGAGCGGAGAAAATCAACAAACTGTCTATCCATAAAAGATACTGATTTGTATCGCCTAAAATTCATTTTATGCATTAATGGGATTGTGGAAACTGCATTACAGCAAAATAGACCTGAACAAGTCGGCCTACAGAGAGGGAGAAAAGGGGAGAGAGAGAGAGAGAGAGAGAGAGAGAGGGAGAGAGAGAGAGAAACTTGAACTTTTATAAATTTTGTCACCTTACAACCACAAACCTAAATGTATTTTATTGAGATTTTATTTAACAGACCAACACAAAGCAGCACATAATTGTGAAGTGGAATGAAAACCATATACGGTTTTTAAAATTTTAGGCAAATAAAAGCAAATGAGACCTCTAAATAAAATACAGTGCAATCAATTGCATTCAAAATTAGTTAATAGTGTCCACTTGTGTGTAATTAGTGTTAGTATAAATCAGTGGTGTGCAGTCAGGGCCAGCAAGGCCTTGAAGCTGACCTACATTTACAACCTAAATTCTAATATTTGTTCTATTAAATTGTATTAATTTATTTCAAACAGTTTTTTCCTCTTCTCTTGGCTGCACTGCTTTTAAAATCTAACTTGGATGTTAGATTTTTTTTTTTTATCCCGAAGGCCGCTAGTTGGCACATGATGACATCAGCATTTTTCCGTCCTCAGATGATGTATGTGGCACAACTGCGGTTTTATTGTAAAGGTTTGGAGTCTCAAGGGGGTTTCTTGCTTCAATAAAAATGGTTTTCATCCACAATATAGTAAATGCCTTTCTGTCTGTAATTCATTGCCATGATATATTACTTTTTTCATAGTATTGATGGTTTCTATAATTGCGATGTGACAGTGGTGCTATTAGGAGGTGTATTAGTTGTGCAAGTCCTCACTGAAGGCCCAGGTACCAAATGCACTGCCTGCCAATGGTATAAATACACGTTTTATAAGGGCCTCAGAGGTTTGTTAGAAAACACTAGTGAACAAACAGAATCATGAAGACCAAGGAACTGGCCCATGATCACTCTGGAGGAGCTGCAGAAATCCACAGCTCAGGTGGGAGGATCTGTCCACAGGACAACTATAAGTCGTGTGCTCCACAAATTTGGTCTTTATGAAAGAATGGCAAGAATAAAGCCGTTGTTAAAAAAAAAAAAGACATGAGAAGTCCTATTTGCAGTTTGCCACAAGCCATGTGGAGCAAACATGTGGAAGAAGGTACCAGAAGAGTACCTTCATCCAATCTGGCTGAACTTAAGCTATTTTTTAAAGAAGAATGGGCAAAAATTTCAGTCTCTAGATGTGCAATGCTGGTAGAGACATACCCCAAAAGACTTGCAGCTGTAATTGCAGCGAAAGGTGGCTTTACAAAGTATTGAGGGGGGCTGAATACAAATGCACAAAACAGTTTTCAGATTTTTATTTGCTTAAAATTTTGAAAACCATGTATAATTTTTGATCAACTTCACAATTATGTTGTACGTGTCGGTCTATTAGATAAAATCCATTTAAGTTTAAGCGGTATGAATACTTATTCAAGGCACTGTAATAACCGAGTACTAATCAATCTCCAATAATCCATACTGACAACGCAAACGCCATGTACAGGCAACCTTCAACTTGCGATAGGGTTACATTTTGGAAAACCCATTGGAAGGCAATATATTGTAAACCGAAAGTGGCCTGTAATAACAATAAAAATTGAAATATCTGTTTCAGACAGTGCTCAGTCAAAGGACAAAGAATGTATCGCAATAAATTACCTGCACTAAGCAGGACGACACATAACCTGATAGTAACTGCCCTTAATAGGGCAGAAAACACACAATTTGCTCAGAGCTCATCGTGAATAAGAGAAAATTTAATGGCCTACATGTAAAGGAGGCATAATAAAATAACTGCTACTGTGCTGAATAGGGCAGGGCAAAGGAAAAAAAAAGGCACTAAGAATGGATTGCATTCGATCGATTGCAAATCTATGGGGGAATGAAAAGCAACGACTTCTATGTACACCTTGAGAGTAGGGGGCAGGGAGCCGCTATCCAGCTTGTGCTGAAGAAAGCTGAGTATTTCAGACATTGAGCAGCTGTTCAGGTTGAGGCTGGCTCAGATACACCATTAAGTGAAGACCTGCCACTTCAAAGCATACAGTTGCCTCGTGGACAGGGCTTGCGCTTCCTCCAGCGTGCGGAGTGTGCGTGCATGCAGAGCGTCCAGCTCTTTCACCGGCCCTGAAGCAGCCACGGATATAGGCTCCACAGCTCTGGGCCAGGATGCCAGATCATGCCTCCCGTCTGGGACAGTAAGTCTTTCCTGATAGAAAGGGGGGGGGCAGGGGCAATTGCAGCTCCTGCAGGTCTGGAAACTATGGCTGATTTGGCCAGTGGCCTCTAGGACTTCCACTGGGGGAATCACGCTCTGCCCAGAGGGGAGTGGGACTGTGAGAAGTACAGCTGACAATGCGCATTCTCGCTCGTGGTAAAAAGGTCTACCTCCGTCTCCCCAAAGCAGACCTAGGATAAAACTTTCACCCTCAGTCATGTGGCTCATAACCTTGGCTCACTTCTGTGCCTCTGTGAGGCGCTTCACTATAGTGCCCACAGCGTCGCCAAAGAGGCCGGAGGGGGAAATGGGGGCATTCAGGAGCAGTTTTCAGTCTGCCTCCCTGAGGTCCTCTAGGGTCAGCCAAAATTGCCTCAGGAGGAACACCAGAAAAGCCATGGACGAGCTGAAGGTCTGCGGTGCTTTCTTTGTATCCATGAGAGCCAAGTTGATACCCCATGTATTATGTAACTCCTTTAGAAAAACACTCTTTCCAAGTAGCTTGAAGTTAATGCTAAAGGTTTCTTTTATGTGCAATTTCATAACCGATTTTTGTACAGCACAAATACAGCATGAATTAACCTGGACAGGGCTTTATATTTAGTATATTGTAAATGTTAAATAAAAACCAAATAACTATGGAAGTTTATTTTTATTCCAGTGTAAATTAGTGAAGTCATTTTTTGTAGCGTTGTTTTCCACAAGCCCACGTTAATTTCTGACCCTGATGATAATAACCACCTGAGCAATTTTATAGGGTACTACAATCATTTGGTGCAATTAAAGTGCGAAACATTTACAGTCACTGCGTCCAATCTTTCTTACAACTAGCGCTACGGTGTGACAGTATCCTAGCCTTTACACATAAAAAGTGTATTTTAGTTGCAGTTTCACAAAATCTGCCTGCGCTCTACTGATCTGGCTTTGTTAACACTGCAATGTTTTTGTCATGCTGTCTTTTATGGGACTGCAAGAGCAGTGAATTACAGTCATGTACTACAGTGCCACACTGGTGCCACACCAAGCTACTACAGCCCCTAACATTAGGTCATATTTTGAAAATGTTGAAACTGAGTCTGCGTGTTTTTTCCCCTGCTGGTTACAGCTTGAGGCTGACATATCATCCGGAGGGAATTCCGAAGGAAGACACAGAGAGAGAGCTGGAGAGAGAGAGAGAGAGAGAGAGAGAGAGAGAGAGAGAGCTGGAGAGAGAGAGAGAGAGAGAGAGAGAGAGAGAGAGATAAAGAGTGGGGAAAGAAAGCAGGTTGAGAGTGAAGGCATCTTGCTCTATCTATCATCTCCTCCGTGTTGCGTGTGAAATGTAATGACTCGGCAACCGGCGCGGAGTTGAGCTCTATTTTAGGTCAGGTTGAAGGCCCACTGAGAGGCTGACCCACATCAAACAGAATGCGAAGCGCCATGTGGCTGTGCTGGTGAAAGTAATTACACCCAGTTCTTCCTAAATAGATTCCCAGAGGAGCAGGAACACAGACACGAGTTGTTAAGCACTTGTGCAGAAAGCATTTGTAACTGAGTCATCTAGGTGTAAGGTATGTAGGACTGTGTGTGGGGAAGACCGAGTCTGTGTGTGCTTACGATGCAACATTTTTACCCTGGGGTGCAATAATACTGTAAGACAACGCAATGGAAAATAGAGCAAAATGTTTCCAACAGAAAAAGGATAGAAGTGATAATGGTCTATTTTACTGAATTAAATTATTTCAAACAACATCTATTACATTATAATATTATCCTATTAAGGGCTGCAGAATATTGAAAAAAAATCAATATGCGATAACATGCTCAATAATGCGATATTCGATATATACTAAGGCTGTGCGATTTAGGGAAAATAGACCTTTTTAAAATAATGTAGATAGTCTAGCTATCAGTAGTTATGAGCGAGTCTGTAGCTTAAAGTCATCACTAATATAAAAGTCCGGCTAAACAACAAAGTCTTTTGCCTTAAATTTATTCCTATATTTAGTGTAAAGCTGTGGAATTGCAATGCGGCTAAAATATGCACAAGAGGGAATTTTATATCTCCTATCCAGCATGCGGATGAGTTTTTTAAATCCCTCTTTTGTCACTGCATTAAAAACACAATGTCTTTAGCGAGGTAGCAGGTTGCGGCGTTAGTTAACTCCTGGTGTTTTTTAATGTTTTTTTCATATGCTTACAATTCTGGAATTGTACTTTGTTTCTTGTCACTAGTGGTACTTGCAGACGACTTTTTAGAAACACACTCAAACAGCCGCCTGTGGTGCTTTCTCACTCTTGCAAATGACCTTTTTTTGTTCAGTGTTTGTCACTCCGAAGCTGAAGTAATCCCATATTACAGACGTGCTGTTTTTTGGGGTATTATTGGCCAAAAGATGCCTCTGACTGGGAAGAAGCCATAATTCCACTCCACCGTTTTTTTTTTAACGGTGGGCAGTACATACACATGGTCAACATGCTGATTGGTTGAACAAAGCTGTGCGCACTCAATTGGCTCGTATGACTCAAAGAGGACAATTATGCATTTGCTCTGGGACTTTTTGTCGCATTTACATCGCAGCCTTTTGCGATTAGCTAATTGCAGCGTTTTGAATCGCGATTGCGTTTCGATTTCAATTAATCGTTCAGCCCTAATATATAACATATAGACGATATTTAACATGTAACTAACGTATGTTTCTTTAAAAACATTTACCGGTCTTTAAAGTTTTACATGTTCTACATAGAACTGTAGTCTGCATGTGGTCGTAGGGAACTCGTAAAAACACTCTGATACCTCTCATGTCGTCACTGACAAAACTTTTAGTACACAAAGACAACGGATGACAACCCACTCATGGCAGATCGCTGAAATTGTTTGGCATAAATTAAAAGAAATTGCCGCTATCACTAACATGATCACTCGGCATCCGACCCTACAGCAAAACCCTCGCAAGACAAGAGAAAATGGCAAGGGATAACGCGGGAGCTATAGAAATAATGCCACGTCTCTAAAAGGGACAAGTATCAGTATCTGCAATTATAAGTAAAATAAATTGGTACTAGTGTCTCTAAAAAAAATTATATATCCCTACTAAGAATAAAAATCACACACCTCTGCCTACAGAAAAACAAGAATAAACCCATGGGTTCACACTCCTGAAGTGATGTATGCTTTGTCAAGTGCAGTTTTATGTTAGATCATTCTGTTACAAATGTGCATGAAATACAGAATCACAAAAGTGAGTACACCCCTCTAATTTCGGCAATTATTTTAGTATATCTTCTCAAAGGACAATACTATAGAAGTGAAGAGTAGTCAGTGTGCAGCTTGTATAACAGTAAAGATTTACTGTCCTCTGAAAATAAACCGTATGTTGAGCCATTATTTCAAAACAGATGGCAACAAAATTGAGTACACGTTAAAATTGAGAACATGTTAAAATTGTGTCCAAAGAGTCAATATTTAGTGTGAGCACAATTGTTGTTGGCATGGAGTTAATCCTCCTGGGCATAGAATTTACCAGAGCTGAACATGTTGTTGCCGGGATTCCACTCCTCCAACTGACAAGCGAACTTCTGCACTCATGAATCTGTTTTTAAAGCCAGCTACTGCACCTGAATCACAGCACAAGGACTCAACTCCTTTAAATGACTCTTGCAAGGCCTGTTCTAAGTGGAACCTGTCTTGGAAAACCTCTGTATGACCCCGGCCACTGTACTTTAACTAAGTTTCGGGGTGTTACCGATCTCCTTGTTCTATTTCTCAAATCCTCTGAGAGTTTTTTGCCCAGAGGTGTTATATTGATCATCCAGTATGAGTGAATTGTCTTCAGAGTACCAAATTTTAAATGCTCTGATATAGGATACACAAATATGTATGGTCCTATCAAGCTGACAAACCCATGAACATGATGAATAGGACATGTGACTTTGCATCGGTTAACCATGCAAAGTCACATGTCCTATTCATCATGTTCACGTGTCTGTCAGCTTGATAGGATCATGCAAATTTGTGTATTAATAGAAAATGCTGTAGTTTTCTAAAACTTGCCCACACGCTACTGGTGTACATTCTTCTAAAGTCTTCTTCAGCATGACCATTGAATCGTGCTACAGAGCCTTTATTCAGGCCTTTACATTATGGCACAAGACATAAATTGACAATTTTTTATAGACAATTTTGCAATCTCGACGTCGTCAAAAATGTCAACTAAGCATTATAGACCTAGTGTAGGATGATAGTACAGAAAATGGATAGATGGATGAAGCTGGCAGATAAAAATGTATTTCTTAGAGGATAAAAGG
This sequence comes from Bagarius yarrelli, assembly GCA_005784505.1. Taxonomy (NCBI): domain Eukaryota; kingdom Metazoa; phylum Chordata; class Actinopteri; order Siluriformes; family Sisoridae; genus Bagarius; species Bagarius yarrelli. The sequence continues at coordinate 3,642,072 of VCAZ01000021.1, forward strand.
TCTGCATGGGAGGGCCGGCTGTATCTGCTGATTGTAACATATGTAACATGCACACTAACAGTTAAACATTTATTTTACTTAGTATTTATTGTTAAGGGTCAGACACGCTGACAAAAATACTGTTTCTTTATACATCTTTTGACTTTTTCCATGTGCTGTCATGGAATTCACTGTGTACAGGGGCTGTTCAGACACTCTACAAACACAGTGCTTGTAAATGTGTAATCCGGTCACTGCTACAGTGAATGCCTCCGCTCCAGAGCAGGTTCAAGCCTACAGTCTTGTTGCCATGGCAATAGGTTTATAGGTCTAGTTTACAGATTAAACCTTTGTTTTTCCCCTTATTAGCCTGCAGTGTTATTACTCCGATTCTCTGAAAAGCAGAACTCTAAATTCGATCCTTTATAACAGAAAATCTTAATTTGATATTCAGCCGTAAGAGACAACATGCGTTCACTCCAGGATTGTTAAGGCTTTATGGAGGCATTGGGTGGTTGCAGTAACAAAGTAAAAGACTAAAATTGGCAGTAAATTCTGAAAGAAACACTGGAAAAGCTTTATATGCTCTCTGTCATTTTTGTTGGTAGATGAGGGATATTACTGTATTAGCATCTTTACAATACAAAAACAAGGAAGTGGGTTTATTAATGAACTTGCAATAAACAGATACTGTGAGTGGATAAAATCGCCATCACCGCATGCACTGGGATTGGTTACATTTGCATTAATAGCTGTGTTTAGATTTGGTGGAATCCTGGAGGGACAACTTTCTGCATGCTTTCTGGGAAACCGAACTCGAATCACTTTTGACCAGTCTTGCTGATTACTGATCGATTTAATTAATTATGATTGACAAAATTCTCTGCGATTAATCACTGATCATAGATTAATCATGCCTACAGTACCTTGAAAAAGTATTCATACCCCTGAACTTTTTCACATTTTATATCATCTTTGTTCCACTTCACAATTATGTGCTACTTTCTGTTGGTCTGTCGCATAAAATCTCAATAAAATACATTTAAGTGTGTGGTTGTAAAGTGACAAAATGTGAAAAGGTTTGAAAGGCACTGTGTATCTAGTAGAAAGGGTGATGTGACTATACCGTACAGAAAGTCTAGTCAACTTAGACTCAAAGAGTAGCAAGACAGATGTCTGGTGCACAAGGGATATGCCTTGTAGGTTGAAGCAGTAGGTCATAGAAACTTCCTGAATGTGTAACTGCACACTCAGTCACTGCCTCACTGGCTTTTACCTTGTTTCTCTACCATATTATTCAGGCTGCGGATCCTCATGAGGTCAAACAAAAAAAAACGTAGCTGACGCAGTACTCTGCTCGGACTTTCCCCGGCTTCTCTAAGATGGTGTGCTATAAAAATACAGAGACTGAGGGGGGTGTCCTCTGATCAAAATTGTGTCTGTGTGTATGTGTGTGTGTGTGTGTATATATATATATATATATATTTGTGTGTGTGCAATCTTACACGTACACACGCTGATATGCAGGGGGACATGCAATCCTTCATCACAGAGGCCAGAGAGAAGCTGCATTTGGCTGTCCCGGCAGTCCGACACATTCTGACTCGGGCTCGAGTTACGGGCTATAGTGGGATCTGTTAGAAGTGGCAGCTATACCTGGCAGCAGGGTTACCAGCTTGAAGAAGGTTCCTGCTTTGACACTGTTTTGCTGCTTTGACAAACTGTGAAAAAGGCTACCTTTTATACATTTTTGCTAAAAAAAAAAATTAAATCTATGTTGAAAGAAAAAGTCAGTTTTCCTCTAAATGTGTATGAGGAAATGAGAAGAAAAAGAGGAGGAAAAAAAAAGCAGAAATATTGGTCAGAAATGAACCCAGCTAGTGGTTTTGGCCACGACAGTGTCTATACCTTCTAACAATTCTGGCTACAAGGCTCAACAGGCAGCAAGTGGATTAATGCATGCTAAGAGCCCTACAGCATTCGACAGCTATATTAATTACACTGGTCAACTAGTCACCCAACAGAGATAACCGTTAGCAACAGCCGTTAGAGCAAGGCCAGTGAGATAGGGATCAAAGAGACAGGTGTTAGCATAAAGTCAGTGACATATGATGAACCCAGCGCGGCCGATTACGAGCGGATGCAGAAAAAAGCTAGTTTAGAGAAAAGCCAGGTTTACACTGTGCAACTTTTAATAATCTTTTGCGATCAGTGCTTGTCAGACTTTAGGAACATGATCTCAATGTCACACCGTAGGCTCTCAGTTGTCATGTTAGGCTGAACAATAGTCTAATTAAAAACAGACGCACACAGGAAGACTCGTGAGCAGTTTTACGTAATCATTGTGTGACGCATTCCATAACCTGCGTTATAAAAAGGTAGCCAGGAGCAATCAAACATAAAAACATCTGCAGCAGTAAATTTTGATACTTAATACTTTAATAAGTTTCATTTCGACACCAATTTCGACAATTTGCTCAACTAATCTGAGCTAAACAAAAGGATCCACATTTACTGAGTGAAACTGCTTTAGGTTTAAATTTATAAAATAACCGTAAGGGAATAGTGTGTGTACTGACTTAAAGAGTTTGGGATAGTGGAGGCTGGCTAATGACACCTGACCTGTGCTTTATTTTCCATTTTCCACTTTTTGGCATCACTACTAAAACACACTTACAAGCAAATTTCCGCATTTCTTGCATTCTTTGGGAAACCAGTATAGAACGCCAATAAAAACATTTGCTCTATTATTCATTTAACAATTCATCCATCTTCTATACCCGCCTATTCCCTAATTCAGGGTCACAGGGACCTGTTGGAGCCCATCCCAGCTGTCTCTGGAAAAAAAAAAAAATCTACAATTTAAATGAATGTCTTATTTCATCACATTTTACAGTTGTGAGGACAAACATTATGATCTTAAACTTTCCTCAAGTAACATCTTTCCATTAGTATGAAATAAATACCACTTAAATAACAAAGCAAAAGCTTAAATATGAAAATAAATTTGTAAAACCTGTTTGTTTTTTCGTTTACCATGTTTTTAGAAAACTTCCAGTGTTTCTCTCAGTCTCACATGCAGTGTCTTCAGGGCTCACACAATTTGTAACTTTGAAGGAATTGTGCAACAGATCCAGAGTGTTTCTGACAAGTATATAACAGCTATAAACAGGTATAATGGTGAATGCAAAAGCATTGGGAAAATCTGGATAGCCCGACTAGAAGACAATAGCCAGTCTAGTGATTTTGCGAGCGCCGGTCTTGCTCAGGCTCATGCACGCTGCACACGAGTAAGCCACACCCAATTATTGATGTCGTAGTATACACAAAATTTAAACACAAAATCCATTATGGTTGGCAATTCATTTAGCGATAATGATTTATACCATCATGCAGCCCAGCCCTACTGAGTGCTTATACTCAACTTCTACAAAAAGCAAAAAAAAAAAAAATGTAAACAAGCGATATAGTAAAAAAAAAATAAAAAATATAGGCACTATACACAATTTTTTTCAATAAAAAGGTAGTGCAGAGGTGTGAAGCAAGCAAATCCTGTGTCACAGTCACAAATCATGTGACTTTGCCCAGTTCATTTTTTTTTTATTTTTCTTTGATAGTGTTTTGATGTAATTGTGTTTTTGTTGTTTTTTACTGTACGGTAGGTAGAGTAGAGCTGGAGGTATAAAAGAGTAAAACTGAGTGTAAAACCGCGAAAATGCCAGTAAAGTGAAACTATAGAAGAGTATTTTTGAGCTGCTTATTCATGCAACGGTTTCGATTAAAAGATTTTTAATAGTACTGAAGGCTCATCACAGCATATTTACCTTGTAAAAAGAATATAACAGTTAAAGAAATTTGTGAAGGATTTTTTTATTTACGGTTTCCAAAAGTCATTGCGTTTTAGAAAAATGATACAATTCCAAAGAAGTTGGGCCGCTCAGCAAAATCAGCATAAAAACTGTACGCAATGATCTGCAAATCTCGTAGAGTGAATTATTTTATTCACATTACAACATAGCAAACATGAAACCATCTAGTTCTGTGTGTGTAAACTTTACTAAACATCCTTGTGAGGCTGTTTTACTATGTTGTAAAGTTTTACTAATAAAAAGCATAATTTTTTATATTTGGTGTATAAAACATCGCTGCTACTGAACAACCTGTTGACGACAGATGGCCTAAAATTCCATAGACTAAAAGTTTAATCCTGAATCTTTCCAATCTTTTACATACAGTTTTCATTATTTTGAGGAAAGTAGTTGATAAAAAACAGAGCTCTGATACTGACACAGTCTTGATAATAATAATAATTAATTAATTCTTTTAATTAAGTAAACACGATATTTCAAAACTTTGGTGCTGTGGGTGTTTTCTGCTGATGGACTGATGATCACTAGGTTGCGCGCTCACATCTTATCCCTAGGAGTCCAAACGAAAATTAACATGCTTCTATTTTTTAACAAGAATCAATAGTATCAAACGCATGTTGTTTTGTTCCAGATGTTTGGTGTTTTCAAAAGATTAAGCAGTTTAGATCAGCGCCTTTCTGCAGTGTAGATCAGCACACGTGGTTTGTTCAGACAATTAATGAAGCCGAGTTTCCCCTTGGAATAACTTTTATTTGCGGGGAGGGACTGCTTGCTTTGGGGTTTTCTGCCATCCGGAAAAAGTTAATTAATTAAAAAAGAGAAATTAATAATTGATTTTACTGTGGTTCAATTATAGAAATTTTCTCAAGGCACACAATAGTCATTTTAAGCACATGATTTGATGATAAGATCGCAACACAGAGCTTGTGAATCAGTGCATGACAACAGAGTTTCTGTTTTTCAAGCTGACATTTTTTATAGTTAGAACTGTACAAGTTATAAAGGGCTAGTGTGTGTGTGTGTGTGTGTGTGTGTGTGTGTGTTCAACATAAAAACCAAACAAAAGTATAAACTCCATATTGCCAAGCAGGATAATGGTATTACAGGAGCTGCTAATCTCCTGAACGCGTCGCACACTACAGCCTCCTGAGTTTTACACAGAATGATTCAAAAAACAAATTGAACAGCAGTTCTGTGGGTGGAAATGCCTTGTTGATTTGAGAAATCAGAGGACATTTACGGCATGTGGCAGACGCTTGCATCTGGAATTACTAACCTTATTTTTAGTTTTTTTTCTACAACTAAGCAGTAAGGGTTAAGGGCCTGTATAAGGGCCCAGCAGTGGCAATTTGCTGATCATAAGACTAATCAGAAGTTTGCTACTGCTTGCCCCGAGGAGAGAATAAGCAGTCCGACATAATCAGGGAGAGTAACTGATATAATCACTCATTATTTTAATTAGCAGATCATATTAAAAAGTATAAACTATCAAACTTCCCTAATATATAGACATGTTTGCCAAACAAAAAAAGAAGCCAAACAAAGTCAACCCACAATGAGTCCAACAATATTATCTGTTTTTTTTTTACTTTTTAAAATTGTTTAAAGAGATTCAACCCCAAAACAATTGAGGGCGTTGCCTTCAGGATGCGCACATGATTTTCCACACGTCCTTATCCAGAGCAACTTACATTTATCTCAGGTATACAACTGAGCAATTGGGGGTTAAGAGCTTTGCTCAGGGCCCACCGTGATGGCTTGGAGGTGCTGGGAATCGAACTCTGGTCTTTCTGGTATCAGTCCAACACCTTAACCACTAAGCCACCACTTCCCCCACCTCTTCTACATGCAATAGTATGATTAGAGTGTTGGAAAGTCACATTTTTTTATGGGAAAAGTCATATCGCAAGACAAATTTTTTGCCCTAGAAACTCGCCTTCAACTCATAAACCTAAACCAGTTACATCCCAAAAGAACATCGGTCTAATTTAATGGTCATGAAAGTCAGAAGTCTGAGTCAGACAACAGTAAGCGACATTGCACAATTCACTTGCATAAGCCAGGCTGTACCCAATGATATAGTTAACCTATCACTTTTATTTCAGTCCTCTGATTACCCCCCCCCCACACACACACACACACCCATTCCCTCCCTCTGCATACCACAGACACGCCGTCATGGCTGTGCACCACAACATCCCCCACTTTAAATATATATCCCCACCTCTATCTTCAGGGCTTTCCCTCAGCCCAGTAATCCATCGTTTCACTTGAGCAGCTGACTTTCCGTATCTCGCTCTGTACAGTATATGGGCTGCTCTGTCACACTGCACTGAGAGACAGAGGAACTGAAGACGTGTCCATGCTCGCCTAATCTTTCCCGTTTTGTGCCAAAAAAAAAAAAGAAAGGAAAGGAGGAAAAAAAAACCTGGCACCATTATAGTGCATTCCTATGTAGACAAAAAATAGACGTAAAGAATAAGCAATCCTGATAGCAGGAATCACCCGCTATGTATTTATGGCTAATGTCAAACAGCCAGACATAGACAGACAGACGAACAGACAGACAGACAGACAAATACACAAGCTCCACAGGATCACACACTTCTGACAGAGTTCAGTAGGGAGCAACTTTAAATGTTACAAACGGTGTTCTTTTATTTTCTATTAGTTTAATAAATGATGTGGATTTGGTAGTTCAGTGGTTCAAGTGTTGGATTTATAAAAATCTCATCCAGCACCATCAAGCTGCCATTACGCGAAACCCTTAACCTTTAGATAAATGCTATAAATGTAAGTCACTCTGGATAGGGGCGACTTACATCAAGAGCAACAATTCGGTTGATCTTAACTTGCAAGCAAAATCAACAAAGATCTAAAATGTTTTTGACACTTGTCTGTACGTCCGTATTAAGATGACAGCAAAAGAATAAAAAGAGGTCATGAAGTGTAAGATCTGATTCTTACATCCTGTAGGTTTCCAAAACAGTCATTACTTTAAAAACAGTTTATATTAAAGGCAGTCATCCAAAAGGACAGGTTTTGGAACGTTCCACTCTATGACCCAATAGTGTGGATTAAGGCCACAAAAGAAAATGACACTCGCTTTAATTCACTCTCCGTTTAGCCCCACACAGCAATTTCTGCATGCACGTAATAGGTATACTTGTTTAAATGCAAAACTTTTAGCCAATGGGTGTTTACTTCTGAAGCAACAATCTGCCACGCCTATTTAGACTGAGAATTCTAATTTCAGATTATGCTGTTACTGACCAGTAAAAAATAAATAATAAATAAATAATAATTGAAGTAGATTAAGACCCCTTTTAAGTAAAACTGAGAAGCCAAAATGTTTTTTAAGCAAGTGATATGTTTATGTAAAAATCACAGAGCTGCTCATATAGGTGGTGATATGACGTACAAATTCTATGATGATAAAAATGTTTAAAGAGAAATATGCCCAAATATTTGGCATTACTCTAAAATACTACATGAAAACATCTGTTAGAGTTTATTTTATAAGAAGCCCAAGAAGAAAAGTCTACCGCTGCACTAGAGGGAAAAAATTGTAGAAAATTTTAAAACTCACCTGCTTTCAATCCGTTTGGCGTTAATAAAGTTTTAATAATTTATTTTAAAAATTATTACAAAAAAGCGTACTGATCCCTAATTTATGAAAAAAATTAATGTGATTTTATTTGAATAATTAATCAGTAATATAATTTTAATATCTTCATTACCATCGGCGTACATTGAGGAATGGACATTTCTCTTTTAGAAGGCAGTGAACAGCTTGAATTCATCTACCTAATCACACCATATAAATCTGATATGAAGAACAGACAAAATAAAACACTGTATATTCTGATATGTGGAAAAATCTAAAATTTTAAAAATACTAATACATTTTGACAGAAACCATACCGTATAATATGGACTGGAGATATCACATTGTATAATATCCAATTTATATATATACACACACACACACACACACACACATATACACATACGTATAATCTGCTCAAAACACGCTGATAAAACCGTAATAAACCGATAAACCGTAACCCACTGATAACGTATAATCAGACACTGAGAAGTGGAATCAGAAAAGATAAACATATAATCTGGGTAACATTTGCATGTGGTATTGTCTTTCACACGAACAACATCATATAATCCAACATTACACAATTGGGTGCTGAGTTTTTTTACAGAATACTTTCTCTGCATTATTTTATACACTGACAGGTAATACTGAAAGAACGCTAAAATCACTGAGCAAAACCCAGCTCTAGTTCCCCAGTACTAACTGTCAAATGCATGAACAGCCTGTTTACGTTCACCCTGTTTTCTTGTGCAGACGCTTCGGTCACTGATCGTCTTCCTTAACAGCAGGCAGCAGTATCTGTAGTAAAGCGGCCCTTGATTGATCTCTTCTGGTGCTGCTGTGGCAGATTTCGAGAGAAGGATCTAATGACATGCTATCTCTGATGCATTTGTTTTTGCCAGCGCTGCAGAACTTCTGGCCTAATTGCTAGAGCTGGGACGTTAGATACTTTTCTCAGGGCAGTGAAGATCCTCACTGACCTCTGATGAAATTTAAACTGTTCTGGTGTATTTATAATAAAAATATTTTCTGAATAAGTAAACATCATTGCAAAAAAGTCCTCCTAAGGTAATTAATTTATCACTAATTAAAAACCAAACCATTCCTTTCTGAGGTTTTCACTGCAAAATGTGGTATTTTCATTAAATCAACAGAAAGTGCGAAAAAACAGATTTGTTAAATTAACTAAGGTTAATACATGCCGTGAAAGTTAATTTTAACATTATTATTTAACAATACTAGATTTTTAAAGTAGTTAATTTTATTAATACTTTACTGCTTAAATATTAACATTGCTAATTTTGTTTAAATTTGAATACATTTACATTTAGCATACAAATGAAATGTTTATGGGGCGAACAATATTAACAATATTTTAAATTTCCAACACTATAATCCTGTTCCTACCTGTAAGAACAAACATTTAGAAGAGACATGCAAATCAAGCTAGTTATGAAATGAATAGATAGATGTGCAGAGGAGGGATAGTGGGCATTAGGGGAAATCGAGTTATCAATGCATCTAAATTCTTTCTTTAATTCCTGAATCGATTCTCAAAAGTCCAGAATAAATTCTAAATTCAAATAAGATTGCGATGGTGCGAGTCTGCGCGTGCAAGAAACAGAAAAATTATATATGTGTAACAGAGCGTTCCTCGCCAGTTCGCCCATTTTACTAAAATAAAGAATGAAAGCAGTCACACATAGAGGATGACGAGGATACGGATAGGTAAAGGCAGATGATTTGCTGTGGCTACCCCTAAGGGGAACAGCTGAAAGGAGAAGTATAAAATATAGATCTGTCAAAAATAAAAAAAAAAAAAAAAAAAAAGAGAGTAGCTTTTGAACGCATGCCGAAGGCAGGAGCATTGTGGGTTTTCCAGTTTCGCTGACCAAAAAAAATAAAAGTGGAAACTTCGTAAACGCTCTTCAGTTGGCTTTGCTTGGCTTTCCACTGTTGCAAACAAGTCTATAAATGCCCCTGATATCTGCACAACTTAGCCGGCATATGGCGAAAATTTCAATTCTTAAGACTAAAATTTGTAAGGAATGGCGATCGTATAACAAGGTCCCACGGTCATTTTTAGACCTTTAAGACCTTAAAGATTAAACGATTTATGGCTTCTCTCCCAATCCTGAAAAAAAGATAGAAATGTTTTTTTTTTTGTTTTTTTTACAAACAGCTACTGAACAGCTGAAAAAATGTAGACTAGGCTGCTTCGCTTGTAAACAAATAGTCCTGATGTTCAATGTTGGTAGCTGATGTAGCAACTCGAGCTGTAGCGAGTAGAGGAAAATCAATGCAGGCTTTCTGAGTGCACAGGGACTCCCTGCACTCTACCTGATTAATAGCAACCATTCAAAAGGGCACCAGTCTAATAATCACTAGAAAAACAATCAACACACGGTGCAGTCGTGTTCTTCATTACATACAAGATGTGTTTGAAGACACATTTACAGTGGTACATGCATTCCTGCACAACTCTAACACAACACTAAAAGACAGAGCATTGTCCTCTCTAGGGTGAAGAACAATGTTTTATTAGACCATACCTTAAAGCTGTCAAGCATCCTGACAAATAAAGCTCTATAACAGACACCTTGAAATATTGTCACACATTTACCGTTAAACAGGATCTGAAAAAAATATTCTATTCTTACTTTAAATATAATAATATACGAAACTATGAAATAGCAGCAAAATATAAAATCTTTTTAGACTGCCTTTATAAGCAAAGAGGCAAATTAAAGTATTTTATTCAAGGTGACTTATTCAGGAGATCTTCGTCTGACATTTTACCAAATATACAAGACTTTATACAAGATATTTTCAAGTAACTTATTTTTGTCCAAAGTATCTGAAGATTTCTATTTCAAAATGCTTTATCATTTCAACCTTTGTGTGGAGAAGAAACCTAAATTTAAAGCATTTGGGCAAATAATTTTTAACCAAAAAAAATCATCTTTATTAGCTTGTGCAATAGTATCTTAAATCAACAATTTAACAGAATTAATAAAAATATCTCATCTAAGGTTTTTGTTTTTAAGATATACTAAGGTAGCTTAAGTCATCTTGTTTAATGTATGTGAAAATCTTTTCCAAAGTGTTTTATCTAAGGTATCGTATAGTACAGACAGACCTAGACTTACGATAGGGTTACCTTTCAGGAGAACCCAAACCCAAAAACGGAAATACTGTAGGTCGATAGAGTCATACCCTCTATAATGCGGTCCCAGGTAGCCCTCGTAGTTTATAAGAGTACAGTATGCAAGGTTATAGGGTACGTGAATGGCAATAATACTAATATTTACAATACTAAATATGCCATGGGAAAAATCGCAACATGGTCACACAATGTTATCATTAACCAAAGAAGTGTGCGACTGGGCCGGGTGAACACTGACCATAAGACGGCTGTAGATGTGTGTTCACGTTTCTTAGCCACACAAAATGTAAAAAAACAAGGGGGTTGCCTGTAAGTATTGTGTCCAATTTCAAACCAAAATATCTTACATCATACCATACCTAAAGTATTTTTTAGCATCATATTCGAACCTGATAATAAAATGTCTCTCTAAAGTGTAATCTAACATATTTAATAGAAAATGTAATTTTGAGGTACCATAATAAATATTCTCCAATGTATCAAATAGACTGCCCTGTGTTGCATCTCTCATTCCTGTCTGCTGCCATTATATTTAAACACAACACAACTGGCACTTTCATGGCTTTCTCATGACTGTTCTGAAAGACAGTGCACATTCCGGGTGTGTAGCATTCATGGGAAGAGGAACTGGATTTGACAAATCGGAACGCTTACCAGGTTTCAAGTTCTCAGAAGTGCTCAGACAGAGACACGCGGCTTCAATCTAATTAGCATTACAAGCGAGTAAAGGAGTGTATCGATTGTGAAATGCTTGCTATTGACAGAAGCTCACAAGAGTGCATTTTCTCAAAAATGCACAAGCCATTATACATATTGTTATCTGAAATTTGCAAAATCTGATGTGGTTTGAATAGATCCTTCGCTCAGGACACAGAAATAATGTAGGGCTTACAGGGAATACAAGGAAAAGCAGTTTTAATCAATTCCAAGAAACACTATTTGCCTTAAACCACAAGCCAAGTTTGCATTTTAAACAAGTCATGTGTTGTCTGAATATGGACGGCGTAACACAATAATAGTAAATGGTAAACATACTGTAAAGGGCGTCTTCATTATGTTCCCCTCTTGCTGCAGACCTTGCAAGAGCAAAAGGTGCAAGGTGCAACTGCAATTTGCAGCAGTGGTAATGGCTTGGCAAATTGAAAAGTCACCTGAACAAATATTGGTAATGCAGTCTGTCCGCTGGCATGGCAACCATATAAAAGAGAGTAGAGATATGACAGAGGAAGGAAAAGCGAGCGGGATTAACCCCCTAAACTGCACATTAACAAAATACAATTTAATAGTAGGCAAATTAAGCTCATAAGCTCCAATTTGGTTTTCAAAGCAAGTCGACTCAAAAGCCTCAGATGATTTGGCCTCATTTGCACTAAACCAGTACATTATATAGAGATCTACTATTCCTCCTAATTCACTGTGACTAATGGCCATGACTGCTGAGCATACCTAAAGCGCTGCGAAGCAAATATAGAGAAAAGAACACAAACTGAGTGGAAATTAAATATGTCTTAAACCCCTGCTGTAAAGAGCAGAAACAAATTAGACATACAAAAAAAAAAAAAAAAAAACAACCGACCCCCCCCCCACACACACACACACACGGACCCGAAAGCTGTAAAGGTGCCAAATTTTACATCCTGCTGTCTGTACTTAATATTAAACTCCCACTTACTAAACAGAAAAAAGTGTGTAAATGGGGTGAGTGTATTGAGTCTGCACATGTAAACTAGCTGACATTTTACCAGGGCCGCTAAGGATTTGCGGTATACTAGTATTAAGAAAATATTAGTATATATTAATCTCTCATACGGTACAATGCCATCATTTTGCTGAATCCAGTATTTTATACTCTGCTGTTCCAAAATAATCTGAGAGAGATAATAATGTTATTTAAAATATAAGTTTAAATGTTAAAATAACACTTTACAATAAAGCAACGTGTAAAAATTCATTGGGTAAAGTCATTAATGACCTGCAGTGTTTAACAAGTTTTATGTAGTTAATTAATGTTTCCAGTGTTTCCCTTAATTAAACCCTTAATGACAAGCCTTATGTTAATTTCTGTTTTTTTCTTACACACATGTTAAGTTCAACACACATACCACACACACACACACACATACACACACACACACACACACATAACACACACACAGACACACACACATACACACACACATTACACACACCCAACACACACACACACATACACACACATCCACGCACACACACACACATACACACACACAACATACACACACACATACACACACATACACACACATACACACACAAACTACACACACACCTACGACACACAGACACATTGTAGAGTCCAAAATAATAATAATAATAATCATAATAGACTTTATTTAGGGCGCCTTTCAGATCACTCAGGTTAACCTTACAACAAAAGAATAATAGTACAATGACAAAATAATATTAACAACAAAGGGAGAACACACACAGATGAACAAACAATGTGGTGGGGACAGTAATCATATGGGGTAAGCTATTCTAAACAAGTGAGTTTTTAAATAATTGTTGAGTTATTATACTGACTGCTGTCATTAAAAAAAAACAAATGAACAAGTGTTTGTGTTGGTTGTGTCAATTTTTCTAATTAATGCAGGTTCCATTTTCTTATTTTATGGCAGTTTGATGCAGGAATTTCTTTTAGGTGTTGCAATGAAATCCTGTGAAAAAAGGTGCACTACACTGCACACAGTGTGAAGCACTTTTATCTTGGCTTTTGTAAAGAGCAACATTATCTCAAACCCATCTGCATCCTCTTTAAAATAAGAAACATGGAAGAGTGTTTGGTGACATACTGGTCAAGTTTCAGGCAGTGTATTACAATGACAGGTCAAACTTGCCAAACTTCACTGCGGCCAGATAATTCTGCAGTGAAGCCGAATATCCAACACTAACAGCTTCCTCAAGTGTCCTCGGCATGCCCTGCCCAAATGATCCTCCAGCATATTGTTAAACATAGAAGCAGATTTTACTGCATTTCCGAAAGTTTAGATGGTCTGATCAGTTTTTGCAAGCCATGCACTGAGCCTGTTAGCTTCTTTTTACTTGTGCAAGTCTGAAAAGTGCAATAAGCTAATGCACGAGTAAATTAATTAGAGCTCGTCAATGCCGTGACTTCACACTGACGCTGCAGTTTATGTTTTTAGACAAGAGCTTTGTGAAATGTTTCCAGCAGTGTTAATGTCACATTTGGCTCGAGGCACCAGGTGAATAAATATTTGGACATCTCAGTGCAATAATGTGTTGTAAAACCATTGGAAGATCCAATATCTGTTTATTTAACATCACAAAATTACTTACAATTATCTGATTATAAATAATAACTATTCAGTTGTCTGAATAGTTCTAAATACACTGACATACTGGATGCACGTGTGAAATTTCACTCTAAACACTCTGGTTAATGTACATTTACAGCATTTGGCAGATGCACTTACTTAGAGCGACTTACATTTATCTCCTTTATACAATTGGGACTTGCTCAGGGGCCCAACAGTGGTAACTTCAATAAACAGTCTAACAGCGCAACCACTGCGCTACCACTTTGTTTTCCTAACAAACAATTAGAAGTTGTATTTAGTTTAGTCTGTAATGGAAACCATAGTATTTGACTCATCACATTATAATAAATGGGTTAGATGATGGTTGTGTTGTTGACCAGCTGATCACTGATATTACATTTACATTTCTGGCATCCAAATGAGCAGATTACCATCTTGGAAATTGAACCTACAATCTTCTGGTCAGCAGAACAACACCTTCACCACTGAGCTACAACTTTACTTTTAATTATTAGGTCATGAGTTCAAGTCCCAGCGCCACCTCCAAGTTGCCCCTGCTCGACCCTAAACTGCTTAGTGGTTAAATAAAAGGAAGCTGCACTGGATGAGATTGTCTGCCAAAACCTGGCACTGACTGAAACGATGTGTTAGAAAAGAAACATCCTTATGTAGAAAGATAACGTTCGTAAATAAAACATTAATTAAGGCTTTTTTTTAGTTGGCATGGGTACAGTGCAGTCACAGGCCTAGGCATGCACTAATCAAGCTGACTGCGCCTTTATACTGAACGGGTGATGGCGACACTCGACAACAGCCGGTTTATTAAGCAAACGCAATTTTCTATTTCTCGCTTGCAGAATTCTAATTAACATGCAGAATTCTACTACATGAAAAAAAAAAAAACACTCCTGCAGCACACGCAGAACAACTTTTTTCATTTCCACTCACACGTTTGCAAGGAGAAATCATTAAAAGATTCTGGGAAGAAAGCATGGACACGCAGTGGCTCGGATGTTCTTTGTGTTGCTAGCAGCATGCGCTCAGCTCGTCTGTGTACATGCGGCTGTGCTCCTCTCCCAGCACCAGGCTGAACAGATGGACTCTCCAGCTCTGCCTGAAACCCTCCTACGCTGGTGGTCATGCAGTGCCACCAGGACACTCCTCACTAATTCCATGGCAAGGCAGGAGGGTTTTTATTGCTACTGCAATGCTACTGGAGTGAGCTGGTAGGAGTGGGAGTGTCTTTGTTTGTCTTTTCCATCACTGCTGCTTGTGGTTGAGCTGAGAGATGGCTGGGGTTTCTGGCTTTAGTCATACACATAGGAGAGTAAGCGTGTTCACCATCTCCAGCTGAGGGATTAGCTTTAAAGCCAAGTTGTAGCATAGATAATATGGCTAAAAAAACATGGTTATTTTCAGTCGATGAATCTAGGATCATCACACAGATTAATCACCAATTATTTTACTTTATGCAACGAATTACTGAGCAATTTTAGACAAGTTCAGCTTGCCATAGCCATGTCTTCTTTCGTGTGAGTGCTAGGGTTAGAATTACAGTGTTGTGCTACAACGTCACATTGGGTAAACCTTGCTATTGCAGAGCTTTACATTACGACCAATGGTATCAAAAGATGATTCGGTAACAAAAATCATTTGTTGACGTTGTCGATAACGTCGGCTAATTGTTTCAGCCTTAATTGACGCTAAAGTACCCATCTTCAGCTTTCAGTCTCTCAGACACTGCCCTTTTCCTCTCAGCCCTGCTCCTATGACTTTTCAAGTCAGCACAGATGTCGGCGGTGTCAGCAGCTCAGCTCTTGCCACCTTCCACACCTAAACGTGTTGTGACACGCCATGCTAAGAGACCATCCATTCACACACTGCACAGGAATCTGCACATTTCACCAAATGCCTGGTCACCTGAACTCTAAACACACCAATGCAGAGTGAGGGAGCTCGGCATTCTTACATCTAACTGGAAGGATTGTCAAACACCTACTAACGGAAGCAGCAATTAAGTGGCAAAGATATTA
Source organism: Bagarius yarrelli (assembly GCA_005784505.1). Classification (NCBI taxonomy): domain Eukaryota; kingdom Metazoa; phylum Chordata; class Actinopteri; order Siluriformes; family Sisoridae; genus Bagarius; species Bagarius yarrelli. The sequence continues at coordinate 3,658,046 of VCAZ01000021.1, forward strand.
GACTGCTGACTGGAGGATTGTGGGTGCATTCCCAGCACCATCAGACTGCTTAGTTCGATAAAAAAAGAGATCCAAGTCATTCTGGATAAGGGCATCTACCAAATTGCAAAAATGTAAAATGTACTGACTCAGGAAGCGAGAGTCACCTCAAGTCAAAGAGACTGACTTACACATCAGCCTACAGCCAACACACCTTTTGCCATATGGAAACACACGCTTAGACACATGGCTACATATGGAGAACAGCAATAAACCTTTAATTACTCTTGAAACAATAAATATTTATCTTAACACCCCCCCCCAATCACAGATGACTTAAAATACATGGCAAGGGACACCACACTGCATAGCCCAATGGCAAAGATGCCAATCGGCCTATTTGGACCTGAGAATTCCTGGAAAAACCCTCTAAAAGATAGATCGACTATGCAAAACACTACACACACCAAAAGGTTAAGGCAGGAACCAAATCTCTAACCTTGGAGGTTCGAGGCAAAGGTGCTAACCACTAGGCCACCATTTCCCTAAGCAATAAATATAAAAAGTGATAGCTCATGAGTTAAATTGTTGAGTTTCTGAGCAAGGCTATTAACCCTGAACCGCTCTGTTGGATGAAAAAGGAGTTTTTCTATATACGGGGTCTGCCAAACGGCGGAAACGTTTGCAGCACTTACAAACTACTAATGGGAAAGCGTTCAACTTGACAATGAAAAAAAAAATAGATATTCACAATCAAAAAATATAATTATGACCCACGCTAAAAACATAACAGTAAAAATATATTGAAAAATTTAAGACACTTGAAAAAATAGGGCTGTCAGGTTTTGGTTTTATAAGACGACTGAATAAACTCTTAATTGCGATTAAAAGAGGTGCATTTTAAAGAACTATTTCACAAATAAAAAAAGGGATATTAAAGTGAGTGGGGAGAGTGTGTTATACAAACAAGCCTTCTAATTTTACAGAGAAAATGATTGCTTAAAGGTTTGGGTTAAAGCATACAGAGTTATTTCAAAAGTTGTTTTAAGTGACTCAGCAGGGATCAGACGGTGTCAGGGCCACCGGCTTCTCTCACTCAGTTGCCAGTCATCATAAGTCAAATGCCAAATGCTTTCAGTCTATGGCTGCGCTATTAAAATCCACAGCCAGTGGTGTCCCAGTGGCTCTTACAAGCCCTCACTGAGTGAAAAATGCCTGCCGTGCTGAGTCACTCGAGCTGAGCAACACAGGAACTGGCAGCGCAATCACAGGTGATTGTTCGGGTTGGGATAATAGGATGAGTAAAAAATAAAAACAGACATTCACCGCCTGGCTGATGAGACAAGCAATTAGTGTCTTTTATTGAGGAATTAAATTAATTAATTTGTCCAACTGTTCTTTTCATTTGATCATTTCATGTTTGGGATCAAACAAATCCCAAGAGTCCCTATTAAATTTTATTAAGTTAGCATGGGGTAGGGAAAACAAGCAGTGCTTCTGACATGCGTTTTAGGGGAACATCTAACAAGGCTTGGGCTAAAACCACAACCTACAAGGTAGGCGCAATCAGGTACCAAGCAAAAAGATACAGCTATTTGTCAAACTTTACGACACAATCGACCCTGAACCACCAGCAACCAAATGGCCCACACACATCCACCCTTTCACTTTCCAGTGGCTGCTTTTCCTTGTGTGTGTGACCCCCTTCAGTAACCAAACACAGTGGGGAGTAAAATGTTTGATTGTAGGCTCATCTGACCACAAGGGAAATTCTTGCTTTACTACAAGTTTAAGAAACAGCTTGTTTAAATAAAAGTCAATTTTTAAGGCTGATTTTAAAATTTATGAACTGCAAAACTCAATGGCAAAACTTTCAATCTTCTTGCTGCCAGGTTTTTTTTACCTTCTTCGACTGTTTCCTCAGCGTGCAAGGAAAGTGTTCTCCTGGGGCGGTTTTGGGGTTATGTTTATGGCTCTAACTGTTCTAAACTGCAAACTTATTTTGTCTGTAGCCATGTGCTATTTTTGGGAATATTTTGTTGTTTCTGTGGTAAAACAACACAAAGGAGTTTCACGTTCATAAAAAAAAAATAAGATGTAAAATAACAACATGCAAAGGAAAAAAAAAGTTAATAAAATTACGGAATTAAGTGCTAATTGCAGTCCCAGAATGCAGGCTGTGTAAAACCGTTTAGCTCCGCTCTTCATAAATAATCCTTAGAAAATGTTTTGTAAGCACTCTTGTGGTAATTTTTGTTGGTAAATGAGAGACATTAGCCTATTAGCTCATGTTCAAATTATTGAAAAGCAAAAAGTGTGTTTGGTGACCTATTTTGTTACATTTTGGGCAGGGCTTTACAATAACTGGTCAACTTTACAGTCACTGTGATTGGATGCACGGTCACGCAGAATGCACAGGGATTGGTTGGATTTACTTTAAAAGTTGTGTTTGCACATGGTGAAATCCTGGAGGTTCTAACTATTACAAGAGAAAAATCGTGTTCCGACAATCGTCTGTTCCTATAATCTAAACAAGAGGGGGGAAAAAAATGTACTGAGCCAAACCACTTTATGTTTAAATACACAAAACAACTGGAACAGTCATTTGATGTGGTGATGCTGTTAATTGTTAAATACACAAAATAACTGGCACATTTGTTGGATGTGGTAATGCTGTTAATTGTTTTGAATAGTTTTTTTTTTGTTATTTATGCTTAAACTGGCTATGGTAATCAAATCGGTTTGGATTTGGTTGTATTTATATATTAAAATGTTACTAATTGTGTATTTATGGAATTACGCTTTACGAATGTTATATTAAAAACAATTTAAACATTATACTAACATTGTATGTTTTGTCTTGGCTGTAAACAAAAGCAGACTTTTTGTCTGTTGTAGTAAAAATACAACGGCAGATTCGTTAAAGATCAGGGGAGCTGGCAACCAAGCTACTTATCATTAAAACGCAATCCTATAGGCTACATAGTGTAACATAGTGCACTACATAGTGTGTGGAATGAAATCACGCTTAATGTCTTGTGTAGTGCACATATGTAGGAGCTCTATGCTATTTAGCAAGTCGACTCGTGAAATTTGCCATTACCATAGCAACAGCTGTAAATCATGGCTTATACCTCAAGCACAGCACTAAGAGCAATGGGAAAAATATCCCGGTACTGAAACTAAGGAGTGTAAATAGTTTGAGGCCCAGTTAGGGCTGCGACGATAAACGATATCATATTGAATTGGGATAAACTTTATGTCAATAACGATGATAGTCTCTGAACTTTTTTTACTCAATATAATTTAAAAGCCTGTTCACGTTCCACCATTCTTTCGGTGGGAGCATGGGTGAAATCTTTGTATTGTACAGCACTCAAAAAGAACAAAGTTAAACATGTATCAATCAATTGGTAGCGCTCAATATGGAAAAAATTTATCAACATCGCCCAGCCCTAGGTCCACTGTTTATTTCGATGCTGATAAATAGAACTGAAATGATTATCGACAATAAAAAAAAATTTAAAGGCCTGTAATAGGGCAGTTAACTAAAGTTAAAAGTGTCAGTGTCACTATGGTGTCAGTGTCACGTTCAGTTAGCATTCTTACCTTAACTTTATCTTAGAAATTAGATCTTTAGTCCATCTAGAGCTAGCTGATGTTAAATCTTATTATTAGTGAATAACTAAATATGCAAATACAAAAATAAACTACAAAAAGATATAAATAATAGGAATATAAATACTTGACACTTTCAGTCCAGTGAAGCTGATCTTTTGTAACAGGTGAAAAGATGTTCTTGTTTTATTCAGGGTTTATCAATCAGATAAAATAATTGTTTGTTGCAGCCCGACTAGAAAATTAGGTTAGGTCTGCCATGCCGGCTACTGAATAGTTGTGTGGGTTTTAGTACAATAACTGTTTTTTTTGTATTGGTTGCTCTAAAAACATTTAAATAATGCTGGCCTTGCTTTATAGCTACAGCTATGACGCCTAAACTCTGTGCACACACACTCTCTACCCTAACCCTAGCCATGACAGTTAGTTAACAATGTTGAAACCAAAATTTTTAGTCCCCCATGATTTCCTGATGTCATGATCGCAACTATAACGACAAATTCAACCAATCCCTGTGCACGTGCATTTCATTCAATCACTGTGACAATCAGATGTAGACGCTAATATTTCCTATTACCAACAAAAATTACAGTAAGAAAGCTAAGGAAATCAATGTTCTTTACAAAAGCGAATTCAAACTGTTTAACACTGTGTGCACTGTTACTTCCCTCAATTTTATTGCATCACAGCTGCTGTGAAATCACAAATTTTAACCCGCAACAATCAAGAACAGCGCTGTGAAATCCTGGGTACGCTGTCTAGTAAGGGAACAAGTAGTGGCTTATACTACCTGACTTTTAACCACATGTGCAATAATAAATAAATAAGCTCATAATTAGAAATAATATTATTGTATTTAATCTCACGCACCTACTTGCACAGGAAGCTTGAAATTACCAATTTTGCGGAACAACGGTGCATTCTTAAAGTCAGTTGATGCAAAGTGCAAGGGAGAAAAATGCAACAGATTCTGTTGCACTAGGTCACGTCTACTAGCGACTCAGTCTGCACCAAGATGAAATAGAAGATCTGTTTGCACCGCAGCATGATCCTGGTGTCCTTAGAGCAGGCTGCAGTAATACCCAAACCTCCTTAGAGAGCAAACATGCTTAGCAGATGTAATAAATATGTTTCAGCGTTTCCTCAGCCACACCTCTTGAAGCCGGTCCATCGACCTGTCTGTCTGTCTGTCTGTCTGCGTTTTCTTCTGGATTCTTTCACAGATTCTGACAAAACGCAATATCACAAAAATAGGATCATTTTAAGCTACGACTGACAATTCCAGCCCGGATAGACAGAAGAATAGTCTCTAAAGTGAGCGCTCTCACATCAGTTCAGAGCTTTTTAAAACCATTGCTTGGTATAAAGGAGGAAATGGAATTGGTGGCAGGCGAATGACTTAACGAATGACTGCCAATAGAGAAACGGATTTATAAACAGCGAGGATATGGTAAAGGCGGCTAGCAGATGCACCAGAGACAGACAGGACATGATGTTAAATAATAAACAAATAGGAGGCTTCTCAGGCAGCTGAATAAACAATCTAGTATTCCACCACCAGTTACACTGCATTTTTTTGTGAATTTGTACGTTAAAGCCACACCTTTCTGCTTGAATCCAAAAAATCATTCTAGGCATTGGTGAGTCAGTGCTATATTATGAGAATGTCTATACAGAAATAATCAGAGGGATGTTTGGTACTATATTTTACAATTCCCTTTTATTTTAGTAGTAATATTTCTATTCAGCAGAAGAAAAGAAAAAACTAAATGGAATCGATTTTTCTATACATCACTGCAGGAGCTCATTATCTTAAACCACCAGCTAATGAAGTGAGTAAGGAAGCAACGTTTCCTAGCTTCCTGTCCTCCATCCCCACACTTTTAAAATCCCATTCAACCTTTAGCAAAGCACTCCAGGCCACTGCATCCATTCCTTGTGCCATCGTGAAATATTTATAACGCAGGGGCCTTCCGAAGGCACTCCGAGCCCTTTCGCTCGCATCCTTTGGTCGACAAGAGGAAATTGGACCGAGACGCAGTCGAATGAAAGTGTGAGGGTTATCGGCTGGCGGAAGCCTTTCTTATAAGAGCAATCAATTCATATCAGGGTGCACTTCTACGAGCATGCATATCCAACGGATGGATCGCAGCAGTATTCTGAAGTGCTTGCTGCAAGGAAGGCGACTTATTGGTATTTAACTTGGTGAAAAGAGAGAGAGAGAAAGAAAGAGAGCAAACGATCACGGGGTAGTTCTTTAGTGATGCAACCTGTAAGGTTCAGGGTGCTTCAACATGCAAATGTTCCAGTTCTAGTTAAAGACTACAGAATTCAGGGATGAATTTTAGACGGTTGGCGTATCACCAGGCGTTGTTTATGTACGAGTCAGCTTTTAAGTGCAGCGGCATTTCTAGTGAAACGATAGAGCGCATTCTGGTTTGGTTGTTTTTCCAACACCAGTGCTGTTACTTTTTCACTCAAAATATCACCATGGAAACCTCATTCTTTTAAATGTGAGCTCTTTATTAGTGCAAACAGCGAATTGTGTGTTCGTGCAAACAGCGAGTCATTGTTTTTTTTTTTTATAAAACCGCATGCTGGGTGGTTTAAAAAAAAAAAAAAAAAAAAAAAAAAAACAAAAGAAAAAAAAAATGAAATGTTTATCAAGGGAGGGCATCAATTACCAGGATAGATAGGAAGAACTCTTCGGATTGTCTCACAGACACTGTAATCATTATAACATTAACCCACCGACATTTGCAGTGATTTTACTGTCGTTGTCAATTAGTAGATTCGAGCAGGTCCTGCTTCAGGTCTTGGGAAGAGATAGAGAATTCTGGGGAGTTGTTAGTGAGCAGAAATCTGAGGATAAATATCATTTTTGGTCACATTTACACTATTTTAAAACCATTACAGTAGAAAGAATAATAAAAGTGTGTGATAGACACACACTAGAGGAAGTGAGATAGAGTAAGATATTTAAAGAAAAACGACGAAGATCCAAACCAACTAGTCAAAACATTGAAAATTGTATAGTTTGGAATGAAATAGCAATGAGTCGTTTGGAAGCCGAAAGAGTCGACTCAGTGAGTGAGTGGAACCTCATCGATACAATGGTGCAGAGTCAGAAACGGTCTTGAATATACATATCATTCTGTAATTATAACACTTCTCTGGAAAGAGATTAAATAAGAAAAAGGTTTCCAAACAACACCAGACACGAGAGAAAGAGAGAGAGAGAGGGAGAGAGGGAGTTAGCATTAGTTTAAAAACTGAAATGGCAATCCGCGTTATCATAGCAGAAGCCAGCTATTGAGCAACACCTGGGTGGACTGACTTCACACTTCAGCGCGCTCTTTGCTAAAACGGCGCTTATAACGTCGTATAGCGCAAAGTAAACACACGCCGATATTCCCTACCTACATGTCGTGACAATATGACGCTACTGACAAGAAGACACAAATACACAGACATAAATGTTGAGCGAATGAGACGTGCTGCTAACTCGCTAATAACTACCTTTACTTCCTACTTTCACCACTCCGGCCGGCTAACACCCATTTTTGCTCCAAAGCAGGCAACTGGTCTGTTTGGTGTGGACATTTTTTTTAAAAACACAAACATATTATATGTTTATTATTATCTCTATATAATATTATGTTATCTGTGTGTGTTTTTAATATGTGTTGTGCCTTTAAATGTCCAGAGTATATAGCACAACATCCAGTGCTATTTTAACATGCTGCGCTTTATACTCACATTTAATAACTCTATCCGTCGTAGACAACTTCGGCTCATCATTCGGTTTGTTTTCAGACATTTCCAGTCAAATGTGTGGCGCTCGGCTGTCTTCCTCTCTTTTTTTTTCTTCTTCTGTAGTCCTCGCTCAACAGCTCTTCCCCAAAAACGGGAGACTGCAGTGATATCGCTCGCTCCGACCACTCGCCAGAAATACTTGCAACAGGGTAACAAATTTCAGCGCCGTTACTGTAGCGCCGTCTGATTTACAGCTCTACTGTAGCCAGTCTCTCGCCCCCCTTTTCCTTCGCGATCAGTGCAACCAAACTGCCATCGCCGGACACGCCCTCGACTAGTGAAGCGCTTGGGATTGGCCAAAAAACGCCTCCCGCGCTACAAGTATGCTCGTTGATTGGTTCTGCGCGACGTCAATCTCTTTCTCAAGCACAATTTAGGGGAAAGCTGAGTGTGATTACGCGGTAGTTCAGCGCGGCACGATTTCAGTATTTTGCTCAGTGTGTGTGTGTGTGTGTGTGTGTGTGTGTGTGTGTGTGTGTGTGTGTGTGTGTGTGTGTGTGTGTGGGTGTGTGTGTGTGTGTGTGTGTGTGTGTGTGTGTGTGTGTGTGTGTGTGTGTGTGGTGGTAGTGCCGCAATATTATGCCATGTCATGGGACTTATTTCTTTTTTCATGCAAACTTGCATATTGTATATATTTTGCTAATAAGATGGCAGTGATGTTCTAACTCATTATTTTATTAACAAATTATTATTTATTTAGATATACAATTAAATCTTATATAGTATATAAAGCCTATTACTTAGATATTTTCAATTCAATTCAGTTTTATTTGTATAGCGCTTTTCACAATGATGATTGTCACAAAGCAGCTTTACAATTGAAGAAATTATAAAACAGAATTAAACATAAATCAGTTTGTCCCTGATGAGCAAGCCGGGGGCGACGGTGGCAAGGAAAAACTCCCTAAGATGGGATAGGAAGAAACCTTGAGAGGAACCAGACTCAGCAGGGAACCCATCCTCATTTGGGTGAAAACAGGTAGCAGGGATCATGAGGTTACATCGTGTGTGTGTAAACAAACTATAATCATCATTAGTCCTTAGAGCAGCCGAAACGTCTTTATGGCGAAGTGGGTCGTCCTAGATCGCCCGGTGATGCATCATCCGCTGGGCAGGTCACAGGGAAGGGACCCACAGGACGGGCCGGTGGTGGGGTCTGGATCACCGGCAGCTCCGTTGTGGCGTATGTAGCTCAACAGAGAGAGAGAGAGAGAGAGAGAGAAAGAGAGAGAGAGAGAGAGAGAGTGAAAGGAAGTCAAAAAGAAGGAAAACAGTTAAGTGACAATGTAATCACACGGTTTGGATTGATAAGTGAAAAATGTAGAGTGCAAGGATGGACTCCGGCAAGACTAACTAGGTCAGCATAACTAAAAGGAGAACCAGAGGGAAACACAGACATGAGGGCTCCCTGATATGTTAAGCAACCGGCCGCTCTCATCATCAACACCGTGATCAATAAGAGAGGGGAAGACAGCATCTCAACATACCAGATCACCTTAATACTCAACACCCATGAGTCCCCCGGATCTGCTCCTTTATCTAAGGGGAATCAATACAAAAGGCTTGATTAAATAAATATGTTTTTAACCTGGACTTAAACACTGAGACTGTGTCTGATTCCCGAACATACATAGGGAGGTTATTCCATAGCATAGGGGCCCTGTAGGAAAAGGCTCTGCCCCCTGCTGTAGTTTTTAATAATACGCGGTACTGACAGGCAGCCTGCATCCTTTGATCGAAGTAGGCGTGGCGGAACGTAAGACACTAGAAGTCCGCTTAAGTACTGCGGCGCGAGACCATTTAGAGCTTTATAGGTTAAAAGTAGTATTTTAAAATCAATGCGGTGTCTCACTGGGAGCCAATGCAGTGCGGATAGGACCGGCGTGATGTGCTCGTATCTTTTAGTTCTAGTGAGGACTCTCGCTGCTGCGTTCTGGACTAGCTGAAGTTTATTAATGCACCTAGTTGAACATCCAGACAGTAAAGCGTTACAGTAGTCCAGCCTGGATGTGATAAACGCATGAACTAATTTTTCAGCATCAGTAAGCGACAAGATATTTCTTATTTTAGCGATATTTCTGAGATGATAAAACGCTATCCTGCTAATATTATCGACATGGGCTTCAAATGAGAGATTGGAGTCTAAAATCACACCCAGATCTTTTACTGTTGCACTTGGTGAAACAGAAAGACTGTCTAGGGTTAAGGTGTGATCAGGAAGCTTACTTTTAGCTACCTGTGGTCCTAGAACCAGAACCTCCGTCTTGTCAGCGTTAAGCAAGAGGAAATTACATAACATCCAATCTCTTACTTCCTTCACACATTGCTCAATTTTATTAAACTGGCCTTTCGCATCAGGCCTTGATGAGACGTATAACTGTGTGTCATCAGCGTAACAGTGGAAACTAATATCATGCTTACGGATTATGTTTCCCAGAGGCAGCATGTAAAGAGAGAAAAGAAGTGGGCCTAAAACCGAGCCCTGTGGAACACCATACTTTACACGGGAGCACGCAGAATAATCACCATTTAAATCTACAAACTGGTAACGATCGGTTAAATAGGACCTGAGCCACGCAAGAGCTGTTCCTTTAATTCCTACTAATTTTTCTAATCTGCGGAGAAGAATATCGTGATCTATAGTGTCGAAGGCCGCACTAAGGTCAAGTAATATAAGCAATGAGACACAACCTTGGTCGGATGCCAGTAAGAGGTCATTAGCTACTTTGACCAGTGCTGTCTCTGTGCTGTGGTGAGGCCTGAATCCTGATTGATAAAGTTCATGTATGTTATTTCTTTGTAAGTATGAGCACAGTTGTTGCGCAACTACCTTCTCTAGAATTTTAGAGACAAACGGAAGGTTAGATATCGGTCTATAGTTTGACAGTTCATTTTGGTCAAGGTCAGGTTTCTTAATTAAAGGTTTAATCACTGCTAATTTAAAAGATTTAGGAACATACCCACTGCTGAGAGAAGAGTTAACTATTTTCAACAGGGGTTCTGATACTGCCGGTACAATTTGTTTAAGAAAGTGTGTTGGTATCGGATCTAACACACAAGTTGACGGTTTTGTGGAAGAGATGAGCGTGATTAAGTTTTTCTCTTCCAGAGGAGTAAAATTTTCTAAGTTCTGATCTGATGCGGTTAGTTGATCATCAGAATCATTCGAAAGGTCTGGTTTTAAAACGTTAATTTTCTGCCTAATGTTTGCAATTTTATTATCAAAGAAGTTCATGAAATCCTCACTGCTGCACGCAGTTATGGTGCAGGTTTCTGAGGATGTCTTATTCCTAGTTAATTTTGCGACGGTATCGAATAGAAATCTAGGATTATTTTTATTATCTTCAATAAGGTTAGAAAGATACGTTGATCTAGTTACACTAAGAGCTTTTTTATAAGCTCGAATTCCCTCTTTCCATGCTGCCTGGAAAACCAGCAATCTAGTTTTTACGTCATTTACGTTCTAGTTTACGGTCGCTCTGTTTTAAAGAGCGCGTGTGTTCATTATACCATGGAGCTGGAAACAATTAAATAAATATACAGGACATTCTAACAATAGATACATAATTCTGACTAAAAAATCAACTTTGACATTACATTTCTTAATATCCTCAGTGAACAAGCCTGATGCAACAGTACCAAGGAAGAATTTGCTAAGTGATATGAAGAAGAAACTGTGGAAGAAACCAGACTCAATGAGAAACCCCTCCTTATTCGGGTGACACGGGAGTGTCTGTTTATACAGTAGATAATAATCTTTTTGCAAACATATATTTCCAAAAACCGAACTTTTTGCGACCAGGAGCTTTTAAGCAACTTATAAATTAGTGACGTTTTTAAGTTCATTACAGTATTACCACTGATTTATTTCTGCCCAGTCTATCAACTGTAAAATGATGGAAACCTGAGCACAAGATTGTCAATGGTAACATCAGCTTGAAGTAACAGCTTGGTCATCTACGTTTGTCAACTAAAAGCAGCACTGAGCACCTTCCAGTGAATCAGGAAGGTCCAAAGATGTGGGCAAGATCACTGGCAGCCCCACATCATGTATACAGTAAGATACAGTATACACCATAGCCTGCAGTAAAATAAAATAAACAGTATTGACATACAAAATGTGCAGACACACCAACAGATCAGTGTTCCTTACATTTTCTAGCCTAGAGAGTAGATTCATACAGCCTACCAGAGTCAGGGATTTTAAGCTATGTCACACAGCTAATGGGTTGTGGTATTATGAAATGGCCAGTTAGTGTTGCTATTACTGGTTGCCATAGCAATAAAACTCATCAGTGGGTGGCACAACTGGCATTCTACTTGGCAACACATCATTTTTTTGCTGCTTGAATTGAACATTAAAGTTGCTGTGCTAATTTACCCTGTAGTAAACAAACTGAAAGGTTTTTGTCACCTCATTAGAAATGTTCACATGTGTACCCCAATGTATGCTGTCACTCAACGCTGGCAGAGAAAGCATGGATTCAAATTTCTTTGTCACTAAGAGTTTTTTGTTCTATGTGTAAACGTAAAATCTGTCACGTTTAAAAAAAACATTACAAGAAGACAATAAAAGTTCTCTACTTTTCGTCACCCCTTGCAAGTTGTATCCTATATTGGCCATTTAAAGTGTATAGCATGTCACAAAGAAGAGAATAGTTCACTTGACTAAACTATGCAGAGACTATTTGTAAAAATGCACCTTAATAGCAAGAAGGAGGATCATGTGCATAAAAAGCAGACAATTTGCTCACCCCCCTGGGTACAGCACATAGAGAACTGGGTTTCATTTTACCATCCGGTGTTCTTAAAGTTTTATAGTCTCTAGTCTATCAACTCTCGATTTTACTGAGGCTGTGAAGCTGTCCGAAAGAAGAATGAGATCGAAATTACACGGTTCATAACGAAGACATGTAGTGTTCAGTCCCTGTTTCTCTGATGATATACACAAGTGGGTGTGGATAAAATGAGGGGTCTGACCTTTAAACTCTTTAATCTCTCACTCTAAATGTAATATAAATGGAAATTCAGAAGACATAATGGTCTAGAAATAATCATAGGAATTGTTAATATAATATTTATTAGTTCAGTTTGAGATTTGGAAGATTTAAATCTTTTTTTTTTTCAAGCATATGAAAGCATATCCGATGTTGGCTTTTATAATTATAAAGGTATTGTATAGTAAGATTTAATGTTCGTCTTTTAGTGACTGTGATGTCATTACGAATGTTAATAGCTTGTTGTGATCGCAACAATCGTAATGACATCACAGTCACTAAAAGACGAACATTAAATGTTAAAACATAAAACATTACATGTCTATACATCTTTACAATGTATAGACAAATGAATAATAACACCTGACCATTACGTTTATATGTGGTTTTTTGAACATGCTATTCCAGATTATGTCTCATCTTTACTACAGACTTTTGGAAATGATCTTCACTAGATGTTGTATCGTGGCTGTGGGGATTTGCTTAATCACAGACAATAGCATGAGTGAGTTCAGACACTGGTGTTAGTTAAGGCGTTCTGGGATTTAGTCAGCATCCCAGCTTAAGCCAAAGGTGTCAAGATCTAAGGTCCACTCCAATTATGCAAACACACCATGTTTATATAAGGCTCAGGGGGTTTGTGCACAGGGGCATTGTCATGCTAGAACACTGCTTAGGCCTCTTAGTTCCTGTGAAGAAATAATGTACTGCAACAATACACAAGAACATTCTAGACAACAGCGTGCTTCCAACTTTGTGGTAATATTTTTCAACAAATTTTGTCTATACACTATAGTGAACCTTGGACACTTGTACTAACAGTAGACTAATAATGGTAGTATTTGGCAGGTATTTTCACATCTTCATCATTAAAATTACATTCTGTAAATAAGCCACATTTCTGTTGGCCATCTTTAAATCCAAGGCATAAGACAGAGATAATAAATCCTTTAGATGTTTCCTTACACCTGAGAAAATCCTTAAACCCGGAGAGGGGGAAAAATATAGATTCTGGCTTATTGCAGCCTTTCAGCTTGAGCTCTGCTCCAACATAACTCTGAAGTCACTGCAGACTGAATTACTCACCTGACATCTTAGCAGGAATAAATATTTGCAAGTGAGCAGCAGGGCTGCATTATCACATGCTGCTTTTGGCACAGCGCGAGCCCTACTCTCTGTCAGATGTGCAGACAGATGCTTTAGACGCAGCAACTGGAGACCTGGACGTTAGCCTGTCAGGCTTGTTAAAGTACTGCCACCTTGCAGACAGGAGAACTTTGAAAACACTAATAATGACATCTCTATCGCTTTGCTGGAACTTGTTATCCCTATGCATCCCCTAATGCAATCCGGAGTGGCCATTTTAAACACAGATTTGGTTGTCATAAACATGTCAAGCCACAACGTCTAGGCCTGGTGAGACAATATTCAGCTTTTTTACACTGTATTTAACAGTATTTTGATTTTAAACCTTGCTTTTTAAATCAGGTACCAGAAGATTTCAGAGAAGAGTGTTTTTTTCCCTGGGGTTGTAAAAAAAACCTACCTTAAAGCTTAATTAAAACCACTTTCGCAGTAATACCCCAATAACCCAATGCCAAAGATGTACAGAGTAAAACAATGCAGTATTGGATTTTTTTTCTATCTTGATGCTTAGCAACAGACAACCAATCAGAAGTATGAGAACAGCCTGTGTCATATCACATGATTTGTACAGTCACAGAAACCCTCTGTATTGTGTTGCAGTTTTATCCACTAGATTCTGGATTCGAAAAGTAGAATTTTATTGGTGACATTATTGATGTGATGTGATAGTGGGAGAAAGGCCACTATGCAAAGCAGTCATACACTGCATTTATTCCGTCAGTGTAGGTGACACTAAATATTTACAGTTATATTTCAAGCCTTTAGCAGACTGTAAACCCATTATTCAGAGCGACTTATACTTATCTCTTGAGTTTATGGTTAAGGGCCTTGCTTACAGTGGCAGTACTAAGGATTAAATGCAAATATTCATAATAAAATGTATAGGTGCTAAACTTAGATCACACTGAAATAAAGCACATTCTGCATTGTTTCTTTTAAAAAATACCTGCATCTGACTGTAGCTGGGAGCTATTCGCTGGTAAACACAATGAGATCAGAGTTTAAGGCCTTAACAAAAGGTTACTTAACCTTCTTAACAACATAAACACTAATTGCTACAATTCTTAAATCTGGGCCTTTTAATTAAAAAAATTGTATTCCCTGTAATAGCGAAAGAACTTTTGTTTTTATTACACAGGCTAAACGTCATGTTTTTTAGGTCTGTGATGCACACACCTGGTGAGATCTTCTCCTTAACAAAGATGCACAGACCATGCCCAATGATACTACATACTAGGGTTTTCAGAAGCTCATTGTCTAGCAGCCAAGCTAGTCTCCTGCAAACTCTATACAATAAAATAGGCTGTACTGCAGTTTTACAGTAGACAGGCTAACCCCACTGGGCACACACTGGTCTGTTGACATGTCACACGGGGCAATTGTTCTGGTAATGGTAGCAGGGAATGAGTACGGAATTCCAGCAGACATTTTAAAGCTTGCATTGTTTACAGTTTTTATCAGAAAAAAAACATAAAAATTACAGCATTAATTGCTTCTTCGACTCCCTTTTTTTTTCAGAAAATATATATATATATTTTTTTTTTATAGACGTTGAAAAGGTCATTGTCAAAAAGCATTCTCAAGGCTTTAATGGTAAGGCATTCTCAGTTTTTTGGTTTGTTTGTTAGCCTGACAAAAATGGATTTTTCCTGCCTTGTTGACTGTTTTTAAATGATTTATATGATTAAAATTAAAAGACTCCAAGCTTTCGAAAAAGATATGCAACATGTTTAGCTTTGACAACGTTTTCACCCTTTAAATTTAACATCCCGTCCACAATATTTCAATGTTCTACTTTCCCAACTCCTACAACATCAAATCCAAAAATTCTGTTCAGTATTGGACTAATGCCGATACTAATTCTGGGCTCACCTCTAATAAATACATATAAATACATTTAGATCACTTAACAATCAGTTACTATACTAATAATTATCTGCCATCTTGCAACAAAAGCGTTTTTTGCTCCTTAGGATTAAGCATTTCAAGAGACACAAATATTCCTTGGAGATATATTTTTTATTTGTAGTAGAAATCAAGATTACTGACTCAACTGCAGTTTACATGTAATAAAAACCACACACTTCAGCTTCTAGTACTTTGAGTTTTTTTCGCTCAAGGACTGATTAATAAAGCAGTAATAACACGAATTTTCATGTTGTACATGCTGATATAAAACAACTAAAAACATTTACGATACATTACAGTTTTACTATAACTATATTAGTAAAGAGTACAGAGAGCAAAAATCCTATCATGCACTGTAACATTAGCACTCAAGTTAATTGCAGAACAATCTACTGTATTACATAAATCCTACACTCTATTTCCAATCCAGAATTCAATTCAAACACTTTTCCTCCAGGCTGTCCTCTGTTTCTCTCCAGAGATCTCTTATCAATCCAATCACAGAGGCATAAATGTCTGGTCTATTATAAAATGGCTCTGAGATTGATCTCCTTTCGAGTCAGCACTCCACAGCAACAGTAAATATTGCAGCTGAACTTATTGAGCTATGAGACAGGAGGCTAAACCTGCTGAAGCACAGCTTGGGTCTTATTATGGGCAAATATATACAATCTTTAAGCTTTTCATGGATAATAAGACTGTAAGAATTTAGAATATTTACTTTACTGTATCTTTACATCTCCGATTGACACATCTCTTGATTATACAGTAATTATTTTTACCATTAAATATAAAGAGTATTTTAGGGACGCCAAGTTCATGACACAAAAACTTCACACATTTTTTTCTGATGTATTCTGGACAAGAAATAATTTTAAATAAAACATTTTTTGGGGTAAGAATTGTGCAGCCTGCTGCAAAGATTAGTTTGTTCAATGCCATATGCATGATGCTGATACACTTTTTGTATTTAAAACCTTTAAATGAATAGGTAAGTCTTTGCGAAAGACTTGGTCTGTGCTAATCTCCAGAGGTTTCATGACAATTTGCTGTACATTATTTTATTTACCGAAGTGAGTCGTATTGTCACATTCATAACACTAAGATTTGACTGCTGGACTAATTTATAGATATTATTTTTGTTTAATTAAAAATCATTGTAATCATTCGTGCTGTTCACCAATTTGCTAATCCGAAACAAAGTTCTAGAGAGACAAGGTAAAGAAATGGAAGAACAAGTGACATAAAAAGTAATGAAAAGGAATAACCTAATTGTATTAGAAAAAAGTAGGAGATAAAAAAAGGAAAGACATTGACAGAGACAGATGTGAAGATTAATATTATGTCAATATTTTCTACAGGGGATGATGAGACAGAACGAACAGAAATTGTGCTAAAAGAAGAAAGTGAGATACAGAATTAGGAGAAATAAAACATCATATGCTCATCTTTAAAAATACTAGTGGGTAAATTGGATTCAAGGCAAAAAAAACAAGTGAACGGTAGAATAAATTGCAGTATCTAGACTTCAAGTTATTACGAGTTTGCTGTCTGACGAAAACAAAGGAAAATAGTGAATAGTAGAAGTGTCAAAATTGATGAATGACAAACTGCTAACTGTCCGCTGTTCAACTAGTGATTTACATTTACAGCATCTGGCAGACGTTCTTATCCAGAGCAACTTACATTTATCTCTTTTATACAACTGAGCAATTGGGGGTTAAGGGTCTTGTTCAGGGGCCCAGCAGTGGCACCTTGGTGGTGCTGGGAATCGAATCCCGATCTTCCAGTTAGCAGTCCAAAACCTTAACCACTGCGCTACCACTTCCCCTTAGTGATGCTACATGGTAATGTGTATCTGTGTTGCTGAAGCAATACTATATCATCACATCACAGTATGGCGATTTGGACGGCCTTTTTTAATCTGAGCATCACATAAAAGCTAAAATATGCAGATGTGTACAAAATCAACTGATCATAGTATCTTACATTTTTTTTTTCAGACTCATCCTACATTCCAACTCGAACAAACAGCCGCCATGTTGAGCGCCAAAAAAAATCGGATACAGGGACTCCCAAATGAGAGAAAAAGGGAACAACGTCTCTGGTTACTCAGCACATTCAGCAGTTTGGTGTGGACATCTTGTGTGCAGGAGTTCAATCTATGCACTGTCTTCCTCCCTACAGAGCACGACTTGGCAAGCGTAGCGGCAGCAAAGTGAAGGAAATTACAGTGTGCAGTTGAAAAGGGCTGCTCTAGCGGTGGATAAAAAAATGCAAATTGCTGGCATGCTGAAGAAGCAAAAAAAAAAAATGAAATAAAAATCTGCTGGGCAGTGCTATTTAGAGCAATTATAAAACTGGGTTTTTAATGTTCGAGGGAATTTAAACCCTATTAGAATATCTGCGTGAAGTTGGCCCCCCACCCAATGCAAAACGTGGCAGAAATAGTCTTAATCGTTTGTGCTCCGTGTGTGCTGGTTTGTGCTGTAAACATTTTTGTTTGTGCTGCTTTGGTTTGTTAGATATAAAATATTTATTAAGAGGTCATTCTACGGTCAACTAGCCCCCACATGCTCCAAAGTCACCCGAAATAGACTTAATTGTTTGTGCTGGTTTGTGCAGATGAAAATTTTGTTTCTGCATTCTATTTTATTTTGGGCATTGACGTCACGAGCCCCTCAGATTCTCCAAATTCACCTGAAATAGGCTTGTTTGTTAGTGCTTCAAATGTGCCGGTGGATGTGTCATTTGTGCTGCTTTTTAGTTTGCTTTTATTTAACATTTAATTTTGCCTTCCTTGCTTATTCACAAAAAAAATATAACGTATAATATTTTAAAAACGGAAGCAGTACAAACTAAACATTTACCGGCACAAACCAGCACCATTGAATCTATTTTGGGTGTGTTAGGAGTGTGTTGGGGGGCTGGTGACGTAATGGCCTATTATATAATGTCTCATATTTCAAAAACCAAAGCAGCAGAAACGAAACTTCCATTGTCAGAAACTAGCACAGATAAAGCACTAACAAACATGAGTATTTTTGGTGAATTTGGAGTGTACAGGGCGGCTGGTGACATCATTGCTTATAATGTAACGTCTCATATTTCAAACAAAAGACAAACAATTGAGTCTATTTTTGGTGAATTTGAAGCCTGTAAGAAGGCTGATCACATCATGGCTTATAATTTAATGTTTAACATAAAGATTTTCTAAGTGTCAGCACTTTCAAATACCTT
The DNA here is from genome assembly GCA_005784505.1 of Bagarius yarrelli. Classification (NCBI taxonomy): domain Eukaryota; kingdom Metazoa; phylum Chordata; class Actinopteri; order Siluriformes; family Sisoridae; genus Bagarius; species Bagarius yarrelli. Next base: position 3,676,750 of record VCAZ01000021.1, read on the forward strand.
TTTTTTGTACTTATAAATATAAAGAGAAAAAAGGACTAAGAAGACTGCAGTATACAGAGACCTCGTTGAAGAAATGCTGTCTTATAGGAGGCATGAACCACTTTTAGATGTAGAATTACTAGACAAATTGATAATCGGAATGGATTATTTCCACAATTGGCAAGAAAAAACATCCCAAAATGATAAATACTTCCACATACCTGAATAAAGAGGTTTAATAACAGTATATCCTAGGTAGGTTGAACCCTGTGTTTTGATTTTTACAGATGTTTTAATGCATGATGAAATGATGTGGAAATTCAAAACCAGGGCATTGTGACACAACACACACAGACACACACACACAGCTGCAACAAGGTTTTCTATATTAGGCGCTAGCAAGCAACAGAGAAGCAAAACAGCATGTCAACCAAGGAGATAAAACAACACTTCCAGTGACCACAAGAGAATGGCCTTAAGCCAGAATGTGACAATAAAGACTGAGTGCTTTATTTTTATCCTAACGCTTCTGTAAGTGTAATGAAGCATTTTGATAAGGTCCCTCAGCTGCGGGCCTTTTTTTATGAGGAGTTTTTTTTTTATAACCAAAAAACACAATTATGGAAAAATTAGAGAATTAAAGGATTATTTTTAAAGACAATAAAGCTATTATGTAAAATTTTATTTGTGTATTGTACATTTTATAGCTGTCTTTCATAAACAGGATCATCTTGTCAGTAACAGTGATAATGTTCATTAGTATTAAGGGTTATATAATAGTTTACTGAAAATGTATTTAGTAGATTTCTTTATGGCAGGCACTCCTACTGTGTATGCTTTAACACAGAAGAAATAATCAGTGTGGGCACAAACTAAATTAACTTTAGGCAGTATGGTTTTTTTTCCAGCACCCTAAATGTAGTTTATTACAGTAATACATGCTTAAGAATAGCCTTTCTTATGTTTTTTTCTGTGAGAAATATAATAAAATCATTATTACTGGTAATTTAACCATTTTTCATTCTTTCAGCACTGGCAAAAAAGGTCTAAAATATCTATTCTGTCCCTAATGTAGTCCTTTGTCTTACTAACCAAATAAAACTCGCTGGTTAGGTCCCTCATTACTCTCAACAGTAGCCCCATGCATTGTTTAAACTGCTGCTGATGCTCGATCACAGGGAGGAATACCACCCGCAGAGTGAAGTGCTATCTACCCTCTTCCACATATATGAGCTTACAGACATGATTGGCATGACTGGCAACCAAGAGCCGAGCCACCAAAGTTTTTTAAGTTCATTTGTCCTGTTTGTCTTTAACTATTTCTGCTTTACCAATCAGAAGCTGTACGGTATCCTGACATATTTTCCCACTATATACCCAGTATGTAAAACTAAGAATGTGAGGTGAGTAATATATCTGAATAAGCGGGTATAGACAATGGCTGGATAATACATATAACCATACTATATAGAACAAACTTTTCTAACTATCCCTTCGATACAGAAAGCTTCCATTTTGACCATTTCCACCTGTTTTAAGTTTGATTGAGGTATGTAAGCAAAGGCCCATCAAATAACTGTCAAACGATGTTCACCATTTATATGTAGCTGCTTTGACCAGCTAAGCTAAATTGTCAATGCAGAATGTGAATTTATTTAACTATTCTACTGTCTTGTATTTAACATTTGTGCTAAACAGTTTAACCGTTTTTTTTTTAAAAGAAATTAGAAAATAATTAACCAATTCCTGGTTACAGCATGTTAATTCCAAGAAATTACAATAAAAAATATATTTTTTCAAATAAAAAGAAGGCAAGAGGGTAAGAAATAAAAGTCATTTTATAAAAACCGGAAAAGAGTGATCAATTTCCACAGTACTGTGCCTTATAATGAAAGTTCACTAACCTCTGTTGAAACAACTCCACAATAATTACAGGATTCATTACCTACACAGTTTACCACATTACACAGCCCATGCTTTGTGTTTGTATATAAGGGTGTTTACTGTATATATTAATCTATATATATATATATATATATATATATATATATCTATAAGACTATAAAAGTAGAGCAGTGAATCCCATTAGCCATTTGGTGTCAAAGAGAAAGTGCAGCTATTTCCATGACAACACCATGAATTTACAGTACAGTTGCAGTACAGCTGTTTAAAATGTCTTGACAAAACCACCTTATTCTCCTTTTTCTTCTACTTATGATCCAACCACATTAAAACTGTCACACTCCAGAGCTTTCACTGTTCAACCAGCCGACACGTAATCCCGTAATACCTGTATATCAAAGTTAAACACCGATTTGTTGCTCGTTGAGTTGTTTTAACACCCTCTTTTCAAATCTCTTAATCTAAAGCACATACTTGCAATTCATACCAAAAGCAAGCATCTAACTCGTATATATTTTTCTCCAGCTGTAATATTATAGGATACCACTGATTCTTATATTCCAAAAAAAGTATCTTTGCAAAACATATTATCTTTCAATTTTGTCTCGCTCAACCTAAAAATTGGGATAGAGTCCAGCTGCCTTTCATCGTTCAGTAACTCACTTTGTTCTATTTCATATCTTTTTCACTTGATCACCTGAAAAATACATATTAGAGTCACTCCTAAATGAGTTAGAAATAATATCTTCAATGTAACCTGTTTTAATACATGCCTGCAGTTCATATTAAAATCTTTTAGATGGCCGACTATTATAGTGATGTCTATTTTACATCAACTTAAACATAATGCTTTTTCCAGGAGGAAATTATTGATTGTATTATTGATTGTATTATTATTGTATTAATTGATAGTCAAAAGGCTACAGTACAAATTTAAATAAGCCTACTTTTTACACAGTTATGACATATTTGTCAAATTTATTTTATGTTTACATTTATGACATTTAGGAGACACACTTATCTAGGACAACTTGCATTTTTCTCATTTTTTATCCAGCTGAGCAGTTGAGGGTTAAGGGCCTTTGGTGCAAATGCTTTAGGGTGTTTCTAATATATACTGTTTTATACCTATCAACATGTTATTGAAATGAGAAATGATGAACAAGCAACCGGATCCTGGTTGCCCAGAGCTCATTGACCAGACTTGCCTGGTCTGAACTATTTAGTGCCACTGTAGCACAAATTTTATACTTAGCTCGCTGTTTATGGGGCTGAGTAGCTGCAGACCAGTCTACCAAGCAGACTCCTGTCTAGCACCTACAATGGAAACATGGGCCTCAGAACTAGACCATGAATCAATGGAGTTATGAGAATAAGATGTCCCCAGAACGCCCTTTGGAAAAAATACAAATAAATTAAAACAAATAAGTTTCTCTAATGGCAGACAATGCATCATTTCAACGCAACTGGCAAAAGTTGCATGCAAGAACTTGTCCAACCTTTTGTTCTTTGCTAACTGGCAACCTTTCCTGCCTGCGGGAGACTCAGCTTCCCACACACACACACACACACACACACACTCTCTCTCTCACTCCCTCTCTGAGAGATGATAAGATTTTTGACAAAAAGTTGGACTAAACAGATGACTTTTACAATATGCAATATACAATATACAATATGCCTCAAAATATAAATCATAGATCTTTTTTGCCTTCAGAGATCTCTGGACTGCCTGTAGGCTTTTTGAAATCCAATCAGTCATATAATTCTGACAACATGAACCTGTGATTTATGACTTCCTTCACTGTAGCTAGTGTTTCCTTAAAAACAAAAACTACAACACTTTTAATATCCTAAACTCCATATTTGACCCATGGCCAATGTTAATGTTTGCATAACACAACCCTCTGATTATCTATGTTATAGTTTTGTTATATTTTCCTAGCTGTATAATCTTATGGAATGTAGTACGACTCTAAACTTGATCATACAAAATGCAAATATCACAATGACATCTATTTACAGCTGCTGTATAGTTTTATTTTTTTGTATTACATACGATAAATGTACTTCCTGTGTGTTTTGGATTTACTGCTCTAATAAACCAGCTGTTCTGCAACATAGATCCATCTTATGACAACCCTGTGACAAGCGTGTTCGTTACAGAATACTTCACCAGAGCAAGATCTCGATTTAAGCAATGCTGGAACATCAAGTACAAGCTTTTCAGGCTTCCCAGGCTTAACAGACTTTACTCCAGGCTACTTACCAGCGGCTAAGCCACCAGCTCCTGATGTCACAGGCCTCTGCAGATACTCAGGTACACTTTGCACTGCTGTTGAAATTCGACAGCTCACCTGACCTATGTAAAGGCTTCCTCCGGCGGTGTCAGTTTTTCATTTCATCAACCAACCGGCCATTTTGCTACCGGCACCAAGAAATGGGCGTTTCTCTTGATGCAAGCCACTGGACTGAGCAGTAGTCATGAAGGATGCGGATCCTCATATTCAAACCTCCATCAAACATTTTCTGGAGAAGGTATGGAAGGAGATTGAATACCCCGCTGGGTTTCGAGATATATTCAACAAGTCTGCGTCAGGGTAAGGACTCAGTGGCGGAATATGCTATAAAGTTTCAAAAGCTGGCTTCTCAGAGCAGATAGAACGAGGTGGCTTTAAAGGCTGTTTCCCACAAGGGATTAAGCACCTGGCTACAGGCGAAGTTAGCACGGAAATAATACACAGCACCTTTTCTCTATTAGTTATAGTACGTAACGCTTTCACTAATCACACTCAATGTTCCAAATAAAAGCTACCAGCGGCTCATCAGAACCTATGCAGCTGGGTTACTTTAGTGTCCCCCGAAGAGCGTATTATGCTACTACTGTGAAGATGGCACCTAGTACAGCATGTCCTAGAAAAGCAAGAAGCGATTCTGAAAAGAAAGCTTCGTCATTCTTACTTTTGCTGTAAACACCTGCTTCACTATTTTAGTGACTTTCTTGTACTTCGAGTGGTAGTCAACTTAACCTTAACAAGCTCCAGGCACAGCATTCCTGTGCTACCTCATCAAGATGGTGGAGGTCAGCCCATCAGAGAGGGCATATCACAAAGCACTGCACCACTTTCTCTTGGAATAGGCATAACTTATGAGGAAGCTATTGTTTACCACGTCATCATCCAAGAACTTCATAATTCGTTGCCCGCTGTGGCTTGTCACCCATGACCCAATCATTTCCTGGACTCATAAGGACATTCTATGCTGCTTTCCAGAATGTCATCATCACTATATATGCAAGGCTCTCACAATACCATGCTTCTCCACACATATCTCGCTCCCCAGGCATGTGACTTTAAGGATGTTTTGAGTAAAGCAGCACTGCTACCTCCTCCTCCTTGTTACTGGAACTTCGGCATTAAAATGCTGCCCAACACCATGCATCCTCAATGTAAAGTATACTCTCTCTTAATACCTTAAACCAAAGCCATAGAGAGCTACAGATTGAAAACCAAGAAAATCAAGTATTAATCAAGTATAACTACACCCTACCTTTAGTACCAGAACCTACCCCTAAACCCAGGAAAAGATTGACTGGAGGCATTTATAGATGCAAGGAATCAGAAACATCCACCAGCTGACCACCACAGAGAACACTGATAAAAATTCTAGTCCCACGTCTCATTTCGACCTTTTCCGGAACTTAGCTTTTAAGCTATCAGGTTATTTTAGTTTTTTATTGCTTGTTTCACAGCAAACAAAGCGATTCTTTCATGTTTGAATTACCTTGCTATGACTTCTTGATTCGTGAACTCTGGCGTATTTTATGACTACATTTTTACATGTGTGTTTTTGATTCATTCAGGACATTCTTGGGAGCCCTTCACATTATGCTAATCTATCCACCACTAATCTATCTTAACGTTTATTGTGCTATGCATGATAAATAGCTTTTTAGCTGACAATGGCTGTAAAGAGAAGTTGGTTGAGTCTCTCTAGACTTCTCATTACCTTGAAGAGCCTCTGTTCTGCCCCCCCCCACCACCACCAACAAGGTGTTTTCTTCTAAAGGACTGCAGCTCGGTGAATGTTTTTTCACACCCTTCTGTGTAAACTCCAGAGATTGTTTAGGTGCGTGTGAAAATCCCTGGACATAACCAGTGTACTCAAGCCAGCCCATCTGGTAACAACAACCATGCCACAATTGATGGCAGTGAGATCTCACTTCCCCCATGTGCTAATCGGAGTTAACAGGATATATTTTACATTATTTAAACACATGCATTTTGGTTATTAAAATAATATTAATACATCCAAAGCAAATCCCATCACTATCTGGTCTTAGGTTGGTGCACAAAGCATAAGCTGTGCATACAAATAAGATAGCAAAGCCCATTATACACACAGCAGGCTAAATGGCAGGATGAGAAATTAAAGATGCTAACCATTAAAAACCTTAATCTTAGTTCAGAAGTTTGGCAAAAAAAAAAAACACAGCCTGTAAATATGGACATGCATCTACAGCAGGGGTGTCTAAACTTGGTCCTGGAGGCCAGTTTTAAGACCTAGCAAGATCTTGATTATTTGGTTCAGGTGTGTTTGATTAGAGTTGCAAAGCTAAACTCCAGGGCCTCCAGGACCGAGTTTTAACACCCCTAATCTACACTGTAAGTTTCAAAAGGGTAAAATAATAATACTATTATTTACAGCAAGTTTGCACATTTGTTTAAACTGACTTCTTGAAAGCAAATGGCAATGCTTACAAATTTTTTTTTTTTTTGTAATATTTTAAAATGTATGCAAATAATGTTTGCTCTATTAATGTTTTGTTGATCTAGTTTTTATAATTCCTATATAAGTTTATAATAAAATGCTTATTTTACACTTAAAGTGGTTTGTCTTCATTATAATTTACATTTACTGCATTTAGCAGACATTCTTGTCCAGAGCGACGTACAAAGATGCTTTGTGTCACATCATTGTACAGTAGATAATAATTATAATAATTAACCTGCTCCTAGCTTAACTAGGGGTAAAATAATTATTTGCCATAATTGACAATGTTGCTAATAAAAATGTGTTGACAAATATTTTTGTTGTCGATTAGTCTGACAGATTGTTCTTGTATGACCTGATGTGGTAGTAGCTCAGTGGCTTTAATTTGTTGGACTGCAAATCGGAAGATTGTCAGAGTCTGAGTCCCAGTACCACTGCTGAGTCCCTGAGCAAGACCCTTAACACATAACTGCTCAGTAGAATACATGAAATAAATGTAAATATAAATATCTCTGGATAAGAGCCTCTGCCAAATGTGATAAGTGTAAAATAAAAGCCTGCAACAGCAGGGTTTAACTAATGTGGCACTGTACTGCTAGAATGTAATTGAGTGCTTATTCGGCCCAATGGAAGAAGACATAGAAATTAAAGCCAAACCAGTAGAGTGTGGGTAAGTTTTACAAAGCTACAAACAAAATAAACATTCACGTGCAATTGTCTATTCTATTATGTAATTTTTAATTCTTTAAAATATTTAAACTGATTGCAAAATCTGAATATTTGATCAAATCCTAGTCATTTATTAGTGAAATAATTGCAGCCTTATTAAAAAGACATTTTTATAAGCTGAAGTAATTTAAATAATAGGGACAATAATTTAGCTTATTGCTTGAATTAAAAGAATTGATACGTCGCTTTAACAATTGTTGATCAAATGACTAGTGAATTATTTGATGCAGCCCTGCTATTTACTTTAGATTTTTTTCCTGATCAGTGGAGAGCGAAACGTGATCTTGAGCATGTGACACTCATAAATGGAAGGACAGTAATAGCTTTAGATAAACGACTAGACCTTAGACTGCCCTCTGTCTCATCTTTGTGACATCACTGGTAGGTCAATCGTGTTTCTAGCCTAACCTGACTCTCTTTTCTATCCAGCAGTCACCTTCTGACCCTAAATAAAAGTCTTGACTCTAAACTGGGTAACAGATGACATAAACGGTCATTCTTTTTTAGCTGTTGTGCTGGACTTTACAATCCAAATCAGCACTCGCTTCACCTACTGTGTTTTAAGAAGTTTTGTTAGCACAGCAAGCAGCTTAACATGCAGATAACTATAGGAAAGGGCACAGCTAATTAGTTTCACTTGGCTAATTAGCAAATATTTTGAATAGTGACACACAAGGCTGATTTTCTTCCCCCTCTGCAGATATTCCTTGGTGGCATTCAGAAATTGACAGAAACAGAGCACTAATCAGCAGTTCACTATGTGTGAGGCACCTGCAGAAAAAAACCCCTCAATGGACTGTTGTAAATTATGATGAAATAAAAGCTTAGGATTTTCGACACAAAAGAAAATCCAAGGTGTGGCAGAACTGGTAAAAGTAGGTGTGGTAGTTTATTAACAGTTTGTCACTGACTACCATCAAAATGTATGGGGTAAACCAGGGCTTAAAGGCACATCTTAAGGAATATTTACTTATGTTCGAAAATACATAATTGCAAATAAATATCTATATTAATTAAACATTGATAAAGCAGCACATTTTGTGACAAAAAAAAAATTGTTTTGATAGAAAAAGTAATAGTATGTGGCAAAAGGTCACTGGTGTGCTTTTTACCCCACTAGTGAGGCAAATATATTATTAAGTAACATAGTTAAAACTTGTTTATTATAACCACTTCTTCAAAGGTTATTGTAAAGATTCCGGCCTCCCACCACCAGAGGTCTCCCTCGTCTAAGTACTAGGGCACTTCAGCTAGCACGTCCTGTTGCTAGCTTCATAAGCTACATATTGTGAAGTATTGTTTGCATGTCAACCCTACCGAGTTCATATGGAATCTTGTCTACCTGGTTTTCTAATCTTTGCTCTGTTTTTGGTTTATGTCTTCTGCCTATTGATTTGGATTTGTTTGCCTGGATTTATACTGATTTTTTTGTACTGATCGTTGCCTGTTTGTTGATCATGTTTTTGGTTTATTGCAAAAGCTCTAATACAGGCGTGTCAATCTCAGTTCCTAGAGGGCTGGTGTCCTGCAAAGTTTAATTTCAACCTTATTCCAAACCACAGAACATTTTTCTTTAAACAAGCCTAAAAGACGTGATTAGCTGCAATTAATTGGGGTTAAGGCTAAACTCCGCAGGACACTGGCCCTCCAGGAACTGAGTTTGACACCCCTGCTCTAATACATTTACAGCATTTGGCGGACAGCCTTATCCAGAGCGACTTACATTTATCTCTTTTATACAACTGAGCAATTTGGGGTTAAGGGCCTTGCCCACAGTTGTGGCTTGGTGGTGCTGGGAATTGAACCCTGGTATTTCTGGTATCAGTCCAACACCTTAACTATCAAGCCACTCTTTCCCCTTCTTCTGCAACATAAATCCCTCTCAGACGTCTTCATCACAGCTATACCATTTTTTTACTTTAATGAATAAAACTTTAGAAAAATCGTAATAATAAAATAGTTCACTTTAAAATAGTTCACACAGGGCTGCGAAGGCTGTGCCTTTAGTTCTAATAATTGGTGTGCATTTGATACTATCGTTTTATTTAATTTATATTAAATAACTTAATTTGTACTTAAATGCAGAAGAGAGGTTTATTTAAAAAATATTTATTTTTTAATTTTTATACCAATTGTAATGGTTTTAATTTATTTTTAATATCAAAAAAACATAAAATTTAAGATTAACTTGCTTTAAAATTGTCTTTCTGGGTTTTTATGCCAACTTCTTGTTTAAAATTAAAAGGAGCCTTTAACCCCACAGCACCCTATCCTGCACTTTTCTGTACATTTACATTACCAAAGCAACCTAAATATATCTTATATATAATATCCATCTAAGGAGTTAAGGCCCAAACGCCTTGCCGCAGGTGGTCCAACAGTGGCATCTTGGTGTGGCTGGGAATTAAAGCCACAATCTCCTAATCAGTAGTCCAATAACTTAATCACTGTGCTACCTCATGTGTTGTTTTAATTTTAATCCTCATAAGGTTTTTTTGTAGATTTTATTTCTTGGCAAGACATGGGGGTTTGAGAAAAACAAAACAGCAGTTAATGAAGGAAACTTCCTGCTTATTTTAGAGCCCTGACCTGGTTTGCTACTGACTTCCTTTGGAGCATTTTACTCACTGTCACATCATTAATCGAATAAAACAATGTCGTTTATCTGACACCATGCTAGAACTTACTGAATGATGTCTCACAGAAACTGCGAATAACACGAGACAGTGGTGGAGGATTTACCTTAGAGCCAGGCCTCATCAAATGAGCTAGCCAAACAAGTTCACAATGAGATCACATTGGCCATATTTACTGGCGGAAAGTCTTAAATGAATTCGCAGCATTCTAAAAAAGAAAGTGATGACAAAAACTAAGTACTATTTGCAATTAGACAAATTGATCCTCTCTCCGAGGATTTAGCTAATGAGCGGAATGGATTTAGTCTGAGCAGGTGTGTCTTTGCCAGAAATAAGAAATTAAGGAGTAGAGATATGAGGATTTGTGCTCGGTTCATTAATTACAGTCCATTTAAGCCATACGCACTTTTCTCTCTCTCTCTCTCTCTCCCCTGCTGCATTTCCTGGAATGATTAGAGCCTATGCCTTTCTAGTGGAGCAGATTGTTTTTATTTTATTCAGTTGCTGGGTGAAATTTCTGTCAATGCTGCAAATGCAAACTTCTGCACAGTGAAAAAGCTTGAATGTGTGTTGTGCAATAGTATTAAATGTTCCGTGCATTATTATTGTAAAAGTCCACCCCACATACAAGTACAACACAACATATACACTTCCGGCAGCTTCTATTAATTGGTAACCTTTTCAATTTTAGGAGAAATGTGTCGAAGTCTGCTAGTCTATGACATTGTTTATAGATTATAGAAACAAATAAAGTGTAGTTATAATATATTAAAAAGCAATAAATATGAATCCTTAAAGCTATAATACCCAAATCCTAAAAGCTACCCAGAGTAAAAGGCTTATCCATAGCAACACGTGGGCCTGACCCATATACAAGTACTTACAGGACACTTGAATCTGAACACTATACTAATATACTAGCATAGGGCCTCATTTTGCTCTCAGAACTATCCTAATTTTTTATGGCATGGATTACACAAGATGGTTGGAAACATTCCTTTGATATTCTGGTTCATGTTGGCATGCCAGATAATTTTCTCAGGTCTTCTTTTTCATCCCATCCCAGAGGAGTTCTACTGGGTTCAGATACACTGACTAGAAAGACCACTGAAAAACACTAAACTCATTGTTATGTTTATGAACGCAGTGTAGGATGACTTTTGATACATGACATGGTGCATTATTCTGCTGGAGTAACTATTAGAACATGGCAGATTATAATACACAAATTTGCCAGTGCATTCAAGTATTTACTGTTTATATAACAAGCCAAGAAAATAATTCCTACAGCATTATACCACCTCCACCAGTCTTAACTGTTGGAAAAAGACAGGAGGGTTCCTTGGATTCATGATGTCAGCTTTAAATTTTGACAAACACTAGACCAGACTTTCCAGTCTTTAGCTTTCTCCCACAGGGTCTTCTGCTGTTGTAGCCAATATTCTGCCTCAAGGTTTTACTTTTACAAGGTTTTTTCTTTTAAGATGATTTTCTGTTCGCCATAATTGTCTGAGTTTCTCCACATAATTGCTGCTCACTGGATATGTTTTCTTTATTGCACCATTCAGAGTTTTTTTTTGCAAAAAACTTACTGAAGATCAGCAGTTATAGAAATACTATGACTAGCTATTTTTAAGGTTAACAATCAACACACAGTAAAAACCACCAGAGTCCCTATTTTTTTTTTGGTTAAATCTTTAAACATGGCCTGTATTTGTATGATTTTGCACATTGCACTTCTGACCTACCTAAGATAAATGCATAAATAAAGTTTACCACTTTCTAAATAAGTGCTCTGTGAGTCTACATCACCCATTCCATAAAAACCCTCCTTTACCGATCAAACATCCCCGTAGTCAAAACCCGCCTTCACCTATCACATATCTCCTGACGTAATGACTCCTAGTCTGTTACCAGATATAAACACAAAGGAACCTGTGTGTGTTCAAACACACCTTCCTGTATCTCGGGCGCAGTGCCACTCACATCCACCCGGACGGAAAGATGAGCAAAAAAGGTGAGTTATATCATGTTCAATTCAATTCGGTTTTATTTGTATAGCGCTTTTTACAATGGTGATCGTCACAAAGCAGCTTTACAATTGAAGAAATTATGAGATAAAATGAAACAGAAATCAGTTTGTCCCTGATGAGCAAGCCGGGGGCGACGGTGGCAAGGAAAAACTCCCTGAGATGAGATAGGAAGAAACCTTGAGAGGAACCTGACTCAACAGAGAACCCATCCTCATTTGGGTGAAAAACAGGTAGCAGGAATTATGTGGTTACATTGTGTGTGTGTGAACAACTTACATCATAAGTCTTTAGAGAGCAGCTGGAACGTCTTTATGGCGAAGTGGGTCATCCTAGGTCACTCTGGTGATGCATCATCCGCTGGGGCAGGTCACAGGGAAGGGTCCAACAGGACCGGGTTGGAGGTGGGGTCTGGATCACCGGCAGCTCCGTTGTGGCGTATGTAACTCAACAGTGAGAGAGAGAGAGAGCGAGAGAAAGAGAGAGAGGAAAAGGAAGGCAAAAAGAAGGAAAACAGTTAAGTGACAATGTAATCACACGGTTTGGATTGATTAAGTGAATAATGTAGAGTGCAAGGATGGACTCCGGCAAGACTAACTAGGTCAGCATAACTAAAAGGTCATGTCAAACTAAAATATAATTAATGTGTTAATAAAAATTTATCTTGGAAACAGGTTGAAATATAATTAAAAATGAACACAGGTTTGAAATTAGTATGTTGGCACTAAATTAGGATACACTGTCTGAAGCAGTATGAAGCCTTTGCTGATAGTGTGTTGTTGTAAAGTTTTAATGGATAGCAATACCTATTATTTATGAAAAGGAAATATGTCTTCATAAGTGATACAAACAATAGACACACCCTGACTCTAAACCACATTCTAAGAGCCAGGGAAAGATAATATCAATTGATGTTGCTACACTTCAGAGAGCCTTCTATCAGTCAGCAACTTTCAACTTTAGCTAAAGTTTCAGTAAGATTTATTTCCCTATCCCAAATCACTGGATTTGTTATATAAAACATGACAGGTATTTCTGTCTATGTTAAATACATGTGTTAAAATTGTAAACTGTAGTAGAAGTTGTAAAGATTTAAATATTTTAGAAGCAAATAAAACTTAATACAATTTTTACAGTTAGAAATTACAGCTAAATTTGATAGAAAATTACCCCCATTAAAATAAACTCACTCTTACCCACAAAATATATTATAGTATTAACACACCAATGTGAAACTAGAAATTAGTACATTTTACATTTATGAAATATATATCATTGTCATGGAAATGGCAGACCTGATAACAGGTTGAGCACTGAATTGGGTCGGAGTCACCTTGGCATCAGAATGGCCCAGCCACGCTATCTCTTAAGGAGTTCTTCAGCCATTTTTGGGTAATCAATGCAAGATTATGCCCTCAGATTCTGCACTTTAGTCGCGGTAAGCGAATGAAATTAATGCGCTCTCAGCACTACTTACCGTGTGGCTAACCGTATGCAAGCTTGTGGTGAAAGCCATACAGGTAAAGATCAGACAAGCCCACACTGCCAACCAGAGCCAACCAGAAAGCACTGCTGTTGTTGTATTGGGATGCCCCTGGCTCATTAACCCTGACCCGACCATCTCATGGTCCACTGAAGAAATCCTCGAGTGGGGTCAGGAATGCTTCTCAAGATGCTTCCCGGAGCTTTCAATTCTCATGTTATCACTGAACTCCACCTCCAATAAAAATCCCCCTGAGAAATGTTCTGTCAACATCCCCATCAGTACAATCCTCTTTTCAAAATGTGTTCTGCCCCTGACAGCTGCGAAACTACCTCCCCATAGACCATAGGACTGTTCAATTGACCTTTAAGACTAACCTGTGACCAAGGGTAAGATATATTCTCTCTCCATCCCAGCACATCCATGCTTCCAGCTTTGTTTTCTTATTATCGATCTTCTAACCGGTTAACCGTCAAGTACTGATATTCCCTTCCCGCCATTCAGCCCCCCCATAACAACTTTGCAAAGCCACCATCTTTACCAAATAGACCGTCATGAAGATAGGCCGCAATGAAGAAGCTCCAGGACACATAAACCTCAGCGCCACTCGTAGTGCACTGTGATCCTCAGAGTAGGCGCCGCATTTCCCAGCAGCAGGGGAATACACCTCCACTCCATGCGTCGCCTTTTCCAGGAAGATGACCTCGGCAGAGAAAAACTATGACATTGGGAGTAGAGAGCTCCTCGCCATGAAGTTGGCCCTGGAAGAGTGAAGACACTGGTTGGTCTACACTGACCATAGGAAACTTAAGTTTCAAAGAAGTTAAATCTCAAAGAAGCCAAAGGGCCCAATCCCCATCAGGCCCAGTGGGCATTATTTTTCAGACGGTTCCATTTCATAATCTGCTACCATCCTGAAAACAAAAAATGTCCCTGACGATCCACCAAATGATCTGGATCTTTCCCTCGGACCTGATCCTTAGTCCCATACAATCGGATATAAGCCAGGATATCTCCACAGCCAGTGTCTCAGATTCTGTTCCACTGGTGTATCCTCCCAACCGCACTTATGTTTCTTAAAGCCAAAGAACCCGTCTTATCCATTTCACACATACCTTCCTGGGCGCAAGTGACCCTGGGACCAACCAAACCCTCTCTCTGTTTAAAAAGCGCTTCCGGTGGCACAGCATGGCCAATGACATCAAAAGGTACGTGAGAGTCTGCAAAGAGTGTGCTATTACAAAGTCACAGTATGGCTATCCACTAGGAACATCCGGCTTCGTCTCTATTGTAGGAAGCTTAGTCCCAGGTACACTATATTGTACACTATATATACGTTTGTGATCACCTGACCATCATATTCATATGTGGTTTCTCTACAAAATGTTGCTACAAATTTGGTAGTTCAGAGTTGTCTGGAATTTTTTTGTATGTTTTAACATCATTTTTCCACTGGAACTAAGAGACTTTAACACTGTTTCAGCATAACTATGCACAAAGCCCCTGATCTCCATTAAGACATAGTGTGTAAAAACTTGAGTGTTCTGCACAAAGCCCTGATCTTAACACCATTTAACACCTTCGGGATAATTGGAACACTGACTCCACCACAGACATTCTTACCTGATGTTAGTGTCTGTTCTTACTATTACTATTGTAGCATAATGAAATCTCACATTTAAGCTACAAATTGTAGTGGAAATTTTTAATAGAATAGTGGACCTTAATCTAACAGCAAAATGGAAAGTAAATCTGGAATAAGTCGTTTTAAAACACATATGATTCTGATGGTCAGGTGACCACAAACTTTTGGCAATATAGTGTATGTTGGTCCTTTCCACATAACACGTCAAATCAACCACGTCACATATGAACCCAAACTCCCCACTTCCTACAGAATCCCTCCCACCTTCCACGTCTCACTCCTGAAACCCTACCACTCACCTGTTCTCCCCCCTCTTCCAAATAGCTTGGCCCAACCGATGAACCCCCTCTCCCTATGATTTTGGAGGATGGTACATGCATACTTCGTAAAGAGAATCTTGCCGTCCTGCTGTAGTGGTGGTAGATTGAGAAGGATAATCCCCTGAGGGGTCAGAAGAGAGGACATCTTTAACCCAAATTGTATAACGGAGTTTCATACATCCTATTCTTAAGACCCAGCTCCTTGGGGTCAAGGTCGCTTACCACAGCGTAGGCATATTTGGTCCTTAGGAGAGGGCTGTGGAGAGGGGGGTTCTGACATGGAAACTCCAGGCTGCTCTTCACTCCTGCATTTCCAATCACAAGAGTTTTAATCAAGCGCACCAAAATCCACTGACCTCTCACTCACACCCTATATAAGCAGACCACACACACATACACATTGTCTGGTCTCCATTACGGATAAGGACTCACTTACCCAAGCAATTATCTCCCCCCCGTTGTTTTCTGGTATCTGCCAGATTTTCTGAACAATTTTTACATTTTTCAAGTGTTCCCTGCTTCGTTACTCGTCTGCGTACTCCTACGAACAGAATAATCTGTTTCCTGGATTTTTCTGTCCTGTCTCAGACAGGTAGACTGCATACCTGGACCAGGCTGCACGAAGCAGATCTACTGGTTTGCCGTGCTTGTGATTCAATAATCATGTGTATTTTTCTCTAACCTGTGCTCTGAGTCTGACTAACCATTACAATCATATGCCCAAACATATCTGATATAGTTGAAACATACTATATGTTTACTCTGGTATGCTATTGTATACCTTGATGTTAAGGGATCAAAGAAGTATATTGTCATCCCAGAACATATGACACATGAAAGGAATAAAATAAAGCAATAAAAGAAAAAACTTCTGTTTAGAAATTCTGTTTAGCATTTAGCACAAGTGCAAATACAGGTCAATGTGTAAAAAAGCATGTCAGTATGTGCATAGAAAATTATGTGCAAGTTGTATTTACAGCAGCTAACTAAACAGTATACTACGACAAAACTTTAAAGTGCAGATCTGACTATCATACCCATATGTAGGCTTTCCAAAACTACAAAGTTAAAATCATGCAGTCTAAAAATCCTTATTATGCCAAAGTATACTCCTTAAAGACATGATTTTACAGGGTTTGTGTTAACAAAATCAAGTTACCAGTTAACAGTTAACGCCACACATCGCCTTCGGCATAAAATTTGAACACTGTCGGTGCAACAGGCTTAACTAACATCACTGAACCCTGACCTCAACTGTACTAAACACCTTCGGGAAAACGGACTGCAACAGATCCCAGATTATCCAATTTAGAATTAATGTCATTAACGTCTGTGTGTGTTATAGCATAGCAGGGACAAACAATAAAACGTGCTGTTAATTGTACACAAATATAAAAATAATTTGGCCATATATTTTTAACATACACCACTGATTTTATATTATGGCCTTCATCTTTTCTTCTGTCTCTTTCAATTACTTTAGAAAAAGAGTTGCTGATTATCTTCGAGCAGGAGGCAGAGCAGTGGGCCTCGTATATGTGCTCCATTCTGGCCGGATCTATACCAGAGACGAGCATTTGTTGCTACAACATTGCTATGGTATCGAGTCGGCGAATTAACTTTCTAGACCTAAAAAACTACAAGTGCAAACTGCTTATCCTGTCCCAGGGTATGCTGGACAGCATGTGTCAACTGAATCGCTTCTTCTTAGCACGTGTGCTGAGTCCTGCGGCATGTGTTGTGGTGTTGCTGTGTGGTGTCGAAAGTCTCAATCCTTTGCTGGAAGTTATTCCACTCAAGGGGGAAGAATGCCTTCAGATCTCCAGCGAGCAGGACGCGCAGGAGTATCGCTCTGCTGTACTGGACATCATTTGCAGAGGTTAGTTTTATACAAATAGTGGTTGAGTTTGAAAAAGGTGGAACTGACTAATTCTGAGAACTTCTGAAACGGAAAATCTCTAAGGTGGTTTGTGGTCAATCAGGCAGCTGCTACTGATAAAAATAATAGTGAAAGTTAGAAAGCTTGAAAAAATGGAATTATTCTGATTATTATTATTTTAAAGGATTCTGTGAAAGAATGATTATAATGATTATGCAGTTATAAGAGCATGTCCAGGTACATAAATAATACACTATCTCAGACAAGGAGTGTAAGTCAGGTTTAATAAAAAAAAACTAAGTGAATTACTATAAAGAGCACCAGTAAATTACATTCTTTTCAGCTAAAGGAAGCATCAGCCTCCAAAGCAGAAGTCTGGCTGTGCTAAATAACTTGTCACAGCAGGTTAAGCAGTGCTAGAGGAACTTAATCAGGTTTACATACTGCCAGCGTGATCGGTGGTCCTAAGGACTGTAATTACAGAGCAGTGTTAGATGGGAGGGGAGCTGAGAGAGAGAGAGAGAGAGAGAGAGAGAGAGAGAGAGACAGAGACATTTTCCACATTTGCACTGAGTACAGACAATTACCACCTCACAGCTATATATCATCCACATGTAAAAGCTGCACCTTAAAGCTGCAACTTTAATATAAACTGCATATTCATTTTCCTCTTTATTATTATTATTATTATTATTATATATAATTTAAAACCAGAATGTGCCTAACAGCAATTCTCATACACAATAGCAACATGTACTTCAGTAACATTGGCCCAGCTGTGCAAATGCAGTAATTGGGCATTTACGCCCTTTTCTGTAGGTTTAATTAGTGCACTTTATCACTGTCAAATGCACAGTTTGAGTGAGCAATCGCTGCACTATAAAATTCACAAATAAGCCTACAGTAATACTTAACTAATGATTTGCAATGATGAACAACATGAAATAATGAAGCATTTCGATTTTATCTGTCTCTTAATTATAGCACATTTTGTAATTAACGTATGCAGTATTAATTAAGATGAATCCTAATTCATTTTTCAATCCTGCAGGATTAATACTCATGGTTAAACCTAATATTTAGAAAATAACCTGTTCCGAGTTGCTGTGATTAAAAAAACAACTGTGTGCTTAATGTTTGCAACTTTAGAGTTTGCTGGTAAGACGTTCATAAACTTTTGATCATATAGTGTACTTTATATACAATACCAGTTAATATTAGAAAAATGATAGATATAATGCTGTCAGACAGGATGCAGCTTTGTTGAGGCTCGCAGACAGATTCAAAAACTAACAAAAAGCATGAAAGATAGCCAGAGAGCCTACACCACAATACATCGTTTGGCACCAATGGGTATAATAACGCAAACAACTAGTGTGTTGAGTAATAGCCCTTAAATATTGTAGCTTTGTAATGAAGCCAGCTTGGTGGCATGGGTTTTGTTTTAACACGCCAAAAACTCCATTCTGTGGTATTAGTCACCACACTGAGTCTATAATATACCTATAGCTATAGCTATTGCCCTTATTACTAGTTCTCTTATATGACTCAGATATCAGAATATACTTCATTATTATGACTCACGCTAATATTGATGCGTCATTATACCACCTAATGCACGGCCAGATACTTTTGATGGAAGCTATAGATTAATGTTCAGCAACAGTAGCTCTGACAGCACTTCTAGCTTAAGGGCACATGCATTCTGTCTAGTATGCTGTAGTTTCTATAGTAACAAATTACCCAAGCACTCTATAGTATGTGCTTCATATAAACTAATGATAAAAAATGTGTAATCCTCAAAACCTTTTACGACAAATCATTTTTGTCAGAATTTGTTTATTATAGAGATAAATAAAATAAGCAAAAATATATTAAATGTCATGGAAAACAGGTTAATCCACCACAACCATAGAATCATATATTGAGCAAAATCATAATTTTGCATTAGAGACCAAGTTTCAGTATATTGCACTGACAGCTGACAAAAGTATAAACACATACTAAGTGCTAATGAGTGTGTAAATAAGTGGCAGGTGCAGCTGATAATAGAAAATATCCAATAAATTTACATTCTTTCATTTTTGTATTAAAAAAACCTTTTTTGATATGCATACTGCACTTTTGGTTATATTTTAAAAGGCCAATATGCCTTTAAAACATGCTAGTTACTTTAAATTCGTACTTTTAATATTTCAAAATGTTTTACATACCGGTTATACCAGGGCATTAGCTCAGGACAATAGATTGAAAACAAGAGACAAAGTTGCCAGATTTGCAGTAGGCCCTGTAATGATTGTTTAATTGTCTATATACATACTGTATTGTCTGTAGTTCTCCTTTTGCGTAAACTGTAAGCTAAACATTTAGAACACTATAACATAATAAATAGTTATTATCCTGTGCAGTCGCTCAGGAGCAAACAAACAGACAGCACCATTTTACGTTTATAACACCTTCTTAGTTTGTCAGTTGTCTCCTTGAGAACACTGTGTGCTTCTCTGATGAGTACAAAAATTTGACAGTTAGTACTATTGATAAATATTAACAGTTTTGCCGGTTCTCACATTGAATGATTTGAAACTGCAATGCATGTTAATTATTACTGTGTAATAACACTATAATAATCGTATATCTGTTTTGTCTTGACTTATTTTGTCTCTGATTTTACTTTAACAACTAATGCAAATGTCGTAGGCTGCTGCACAGGTTTATCCTATCCTTTATGCTGCACATTATCCTATTTTCTTTCTTTTATAAATAGATTACATACACACAAGATTATTATTGCATGGTGATTATTTTAAAAGTCAGTTAGTAGATGTACAGTTTTTGAGAATAATCAAATATATTTGTCACTGGTGTGGATTGGAAAAATAACCAGAAACTGATATCAGGCATGTGTGTATGTTTGGTCCAGTAGCAAATCATATGCAAACTTAGAGCCTTCCTTTTACGTCAGAAATAGCTTTATCACTTAGTATGCAAATTCCGTACTCCTGATCTCTTTAGCCTGCTTGAAAAAATGTTTGCCTATCAAGGATTTAGGATTTAAGTTTAAAAAAGTTCATAATTACAATACTAAACATAATGAAAAAAAACAGTCTGTACTCTATTGCTTTAGTATACTATAAATAATGTTTTATATGATCACTTATACTTCGTCTTAGGTGGACAAACATCATCATTTACTCACAAAGTGAAACTGGACAGAATACACTCTTCTCAGGCTGAGCTCATCAAATCTTCTCTACTCGTCCTACCCAGTCGTGTTCCTTGTGAGGTGGGCTTTACAATTTAACTACAAGTTAAAAAAGGTTATAAATATATTTTACTAACACATATTAATTTACAGTGGACAACGGTTAAAAGAACGCTTTAGACTGTTATACAGCACCACAGTGTGTGCATGCATCTTGAGAATTATAAGGTTGATCTGTAAAAGTGTTTAACCTTAACACAATATAAAGCTTAAGTGCTTCACTCAGGGGCCCAACAGTGAAAGCTTAGTTTGTTGTAGCATTTCTCTTGCTGCACTGCTTCCAGTATGTGTATGTGGTGTATGTTACATTTTTTTGTCCAATAGGTTTCAGTTTCTATGTGCTGCCATTTTAATGTAATCTGCCAAGGCCTTCAGAATCAGTAGTACTGCCCATGTGACCTAAACTTCATTAGGAGTGGCAGATTGCTTATTGGTTAATATATTAAGACTGCTTCCAGTCTTAATATAGATTTCAATCAAGTCCGCCTCCTGAGGCCTACTAGCTGGCATGCAATGACGTCAGCATTTTCCATCCCCTGATTGATCAATCAGAGTAAAACTGTTTAAGCCTAGTTCAGAATCAGAAAGAATCAAAATCAGAAAGAGCTTTTTTGCGAAGTAGGTTTACACTCACAAGGAATTTGTTTTGGTGACAGAAGCTTCCAGTTGCGCATTTTTAAGTAAGATAGAGATAAAAAAGTAAGAATAGAAAAGAGATTATTGCACATTTTCATATGAAAAATTAACAAAAAGACATTATGTCTTTAATGTTTGTTATGTATAATTAGTAGTTACGTGTTATCTTTGGATGTGGATTTAGGTTTGTCCCTGTACTGCTGTTGTGAGTCTGTTTGTCAAGCTAAGTCAAGTTAAGTTTCTTATAGTCAAGTTCATGTTTATTGTTTGTTGTTTTCTTGATGTTTGTGCTGATGTTCAAGCTAAGCTATGCTAAAATAAGTCAAGCTAAGTCAAGTCATGTGTAGGCTAGTTTATGTTTATTTTTTGGTTCCGGTTGTAAAAAACTGCACCTTTGAGCTCAAAACTACTACTCGCCTCAGTGGGCTTTGTTACAGAATCCTTGACCCACTATGAACCCAGCAGTTACCCACATTATCTGTCTTCATCAAGAAAGTTGCAGGAGTTTTGTAAACTCAGTAACCAGTTTGGATTTAATGATGTGGCCCTCAAAGACATCTTTCGGATGGGGCTGCAGGACTCTCTTCAGTTTAAGTTGGCCGGAGGAAAAATCCACTGGTCCCTGTTTGAGTATATCGTTTATGCACTGCAGCTAAGCAGCTTCATATTCGGGGTGGGATTAGCGGATAAGTAATTCTGCAAACACGCCACGCCTGCCAAGCCGGAAGGAGCTTGTGACACCTCCTCTGCCCATCGGTTGAGGATTATGTACAGGATTTTTTGTGAACTCTATGACCTGGTGGGATCCAGCGATTTGGCCCTCAAGGACATTTTTTCAGGCACTACTCAAAGTCTCTCTTCGGCTTCTGATGCATTAGGAAAAAAAATCACTGGTTTCTAGAATATATGGACTATGCATTGCTGCTAAGTGGTTCTTTGTTCACTGTGGGTTTAACGGATGAGAAACCCAGCAACCCCAAAGTATCAGACAAGCCTGCCAGGCCACAGCCGCAGTCCAAGATGGCCAACAAGCCACAGACTGCACACCTCAAACCTGCCAAGCTACAGCTACCATTCAAGATGGTCGACAAGCCAGAGACTGCTCATCTCGAGCCTGCCAAGCCACAGCCACAGTTTAAGATAGTCGACAAGCAAGAGATTGCTCATCTCAAGCCTGCCAATCCACAGCCACAGTCCGGGATGACTAAAAAAAAAGCCAAAGACTGCTCACTGCGAACCTGCCAAATCACTGCTACAGTTCAAGATGGCCGACAAGCCACAGACTACTTGCCTCGAGTCTGCAAAGCAACCGCCGTACTTTAAGATGGCTTATGATGAGCCCGCTATGCCCGAGATGACTATCTATGAGCCCGCCACGCCAGAGATGGCTCACGGTGAGCCTGTCATGACAGAGACAGCTCAAGCAGAGCCTGCCTTGCCAGAGACAGCACATGCTGGCGCTGAGCCCACCATGCCAAAGACTAAGTACGTTATCCTTGAGAATGGCTTTGTAATGCCTGCCATGCCAAAGACTAAGCACTTCAAACCAGAGGCCAGAGTTTTTGTTGTGCCTGCCATGTCTGAAACTAACCACGCCAAGCCTGCCATGAAAACATACCCTAAATATTTTTTGGGGGTGGGGTAGGGGGTGGGGGATCAAGAGTGGACACACTTAGGCAGAGCCAGGAGCAAGACTGATGAAAAGGGCAGCACGTTCTGTTCTGGTGATTGAGTCCAGTATGCCCTGGAGGACGCTTTGTCCTCGAGGCCATCCTGGGTTTCACAGCCTCCCTGTAGACCCTGGGGTTGGGGTTCTGGGGACTTCATGGGCCTGTAACGCCATCCCATCCCCTAGACCACCTCCGCTCCACCACCCTCCTTAAGATGGTGATTGGGTTGGAGTATGGGCATCGGAAGCCAGCCATTAAATGGGGGTTATGTAAGGTTATGGCTCATGTTCATGTTTGTGTTTTGTTTTATGTTTCATGTTTGTGTTCTATGTTTATGTTTCTTGTTTCATGTTTATATTGCGATTATGTTTCAAGTTCATTGTTTATGTCTTTGCCTACTTCCTGTTTTGTCCTTGTCATGTGGTCCTTGTTTCCCATGTGTTCCTGTCATGTGACCCCCTTGTCCATGTGTTGTGTTCCTATTGGTTTGTCATGTGTATCTGTTTGTCGAGCTTTCTTATATTCAAGTTCATGTTTATTGTTTTCTTGATGTTTGTGCTAATGTTCAAGCTAAGCTAAGCTATGCTAAGCTTAATGTTCAAGCTAAGTCAATCATTTGTAAATTAATTTATGTTTATTGTTTGGTTCACGTTGTAAATAAACTGCACCTTAGGGTTCAAAACTATTACTTGCCTCAGTAAACTTTGTTACAGTCTTCTTACATTACAAGTTTGTTTAAACACACACACTGAGGTGTTAAATTTTTAAGAAGGTGTTAATAAATTTCCACAGTGCTGTTAGTTACACAAAAAACAGGCTTATACTAGTTTACTCATTCTGCTAAGTTGTCATTCCCACTGTAAAAACTAATTTAAATGGCAGGAGCTTCACATACTTTAATAAGACTAATAGGCTTAATAAGTAAAGTCCAATAATAAAGAGATTGATGTAATTGACATTTTATGTCAGAAGACATGTGTGACATTGTTTTAACCTTAGTATAAAAACAAGTCTTGTCAGAGGGAGTGGACACGATTTAGCCAAGTAGGATGTGATCCCGAATTGACATCATTCGTTGATCCTAAATCAACATTTCAATTAACCAATCATATCTATCTGATGTCATCAGTGTTACCCACCTTAATCCATTTTTGAATCTATCTTATTGTCTGAAATGGTAATTCACTGATTCTGAAACAGTTTTACTATTAATGACGATTCCTGGATTAACATTAGATTCCAGCCTGAAATTAGAGACACTATATTAAAATGATTTATAATAGTTCAGGGACATTAGTCAATTTAGACTGTATTGATTAAGATGAGCTGAAATTAACATAAATGATTTTTCACATTCAATTATAAACAATTACTAATGAACAATTAAAAATAAAATGCTCTGAAACTGTAAACCTGTAGAAAAACACAACAGACCAACATTTTTACAATAAAACAGGTCTTACATGTATTTAATTAAATTTACAACCAGTTAAAATTTAACAATCACAAGCCATATTTTTAAAAGCATACATTAGAAAAAACTTCTAAATTTACTTTTAATCATGCCTGCAAACTTAAATACATTTTACTGCACACACATTTATTTTACGTTGCATGCAGTTGTACAGTACAGCATGTAATGTATTACATTTGCCATTTAATTATTTCACGCTTTTTATTTAATTAAGACATTTATAACATTATATTACATTTTGGTTTACAAGGAGGGAAAGATTCAAAAATAGATTGAGGCAGGTTTGGTTGACAAACACACTGAAGACACCAGATGGTTATGATTGGTTGACTAAAATGTTGAGCCAGGATGACATCCTACAAAGGAAAATCACATCCATGGTCAGAAGATATTAGCGCTTCGTAAAAGTCAGTTTTGTCTGATAAAGAAATCATGGGGAAAGGTAGAGATTTTTTGTGTTTTTAACTGGTAATATCTGCTATAACAGCAGTGATTACAAGAAAATAAATTGTAACTTCGTTTAATAGTCAATGGGGAACATAATTAACCCCTAAGATATACCTCCTCTTAGAAAAAGAAATTAAGAAGAGGAAGAAAAGAAGGATTTTGTTTTATTTTATCTGCTGGTTGCAATGATAAATCCATATTAATCCACATAAAACATTTATCTATTCGTTCTTAAGATATTCACTATCCAGTGATGAATTTTTAAAAAGGAATCATGGGTAAATTGCTGGTCTACGATGAATAAAGCACTACACATAATGTTGTTGGAAATAATGAAACTGTTTGTGCTTTTAAGATTTAACTGTATAACATAACATTGCGTTCCAACGTGTTTTATTACATAAATACACTGATCAGTTATAAAGATATGACTGACTAATAGTAATTTTTTAGAACTGATACTAAATTTTAGAAGTTTATCTGACCGTTAATTAAAATATAAAATGTTTGTTTTACTTCTGTTTTTAACACCAATAGCAACCAACATTGTATTAATAGCTAAATATAAATATAAATATAGCTAAAATGTAAATAAATATCGCTAAAATGTTCTAACCCTTCTAAATTAAAAAAAAGATACTTTGATGTAATGCAGAAAATAAAGACAGGTCAGGTCAGTCTTTTTTGATGGCGCTGATATTTCGGGCTATTAAGGGAAGTGGTGGCTCATGGTTAAGTTGTTGGACTATCAACCCAAAGATTGTTTGATTTGTTGTTTGATTCCCAGCTCCACCAAGTCACTACTGCTGAGCTCCTAAGTAAGGCCCCTAACTCTTAATTGCGCAGTTGTATAAATAGGAGGTAAATATGGATAAGAGCGTCTGCCAAATGCTGTAAATATTACAAAACCAATACCCAAAAATTTAAAATAAATATTATTTATTAACATAAATTGGTTAATTGTAAATAAAAAACCCCAACAATTAATGTTAAAACGTAAACAAATTAAGAAGAAATTAATAATATAAAGTATAAAGTTACACATTAACGATGTTGGAAGCTGAAACATTAAGCAAGTCTAAGCATGATACAATTGTAATGTCTGGAAGACTGTATTAGAATGTCCCCAGCTATGTGTTGATCCACGGTACCCGCACACAGAATTGCACCTACTGTACCCAATATTAGACAGCCAATTTTTCATTTTATGGTTGATTAGTGTATGTAATATTTTGTAGGACAAAAATATTATTGAAAGTAAATATAAAAGTAATCATTACAGAAGATAATACAATAAACCATAAAAATATTTATTCATCTTCATAGAATCCTGGACAGGTGTTTCTTCTCCTGAACCACGCCATAGATAATAAAGACATAGAAGTGGAGTTTGAAGGAAGTGAGCAGAAAGTGAGAGTAAAGCCAGTGAACTGGAACGATAGCACTCTTTGTGTCACTGCTGCAGGTAAAGATTTATTTTCAACTTTTTTCACTTGTGAGCTATGGAGTGCTACAAAAAACTAAATGCATTTATAATAACCATCAAAACAAGCAGTACAATAAGTATAGATTGTATAGCAATTTTTAAACTTCTCAATCTGTGTTTTTGTGCGTTTTTATCTGGTCTGTATTATAGTTGCAATTCATAGCTGTGTGTTTATACATGATAAAAGTGTATATAAGCTAACTAATATACACTGCTCAAAAAAAATAAAGGGAACACTTAAACAACACAATGTAACTCCAAGTCAATCGCACTTCTGTGAAATCAAACTGCCCACTTAGGAAGCAACACTGATTGACAATCAATTTCACATGCTGTTGTGCAAATGGAATAGACAACAGGTGGAAATTATAGGCAATTAGCAAGACACCCCCAATAAAGGAGTGGTTCTGCAGGTGGTGACCACAGACCACTTCTCAGTTCCTCTGCTTTCTGGCTGATGTTTTGGTCACTTTTGAATGCTGGCGGTGATTTCACTCTAGTGGTAGCATGAGACGGAGTCTACAACCCACACAAGTGGCTCAGGTAGTGCAGCTCATCCAGGATGGCACATCATTGCGAGCTGTGGCAAGAAGGTTTGCTGCGTCTGTCAGCATAGTGTCCAGAGCATGGAGGCGCTACCAGGAGACAGGCCAGTACATCAGGAGACGTGGAGGAGGCCGTAGGAGGGCAACAACCCAGCAGCAGGACCGCTACCTCCGCCTTTGTGCACTGCCAGAGCCCTGCAAAATGACCTCCTTTTTTGAGCAGTGTATATGTATATGTGTGTGTGTGTGTGTGTGTGTGTAAAATCTCTTTTACAGCAAATTTACATGATAAATATATAAATTTGTATACGGTATGTATCTATGTATGTAAGTGTGTGTTTGTGTTTTAACTATGAATACTTTCCTTTACAGCAAAATTCTGTAATATTTTAATTGATCGAAGCAACTTATCTATGGCTAATATGCTTCTGTCATCACTGTCTAAAATATCCACACAGAGCCTACAGCCAGAATCAGTTTAATGTTTATAAACCAGCTTGAAATTCTTCTTTCCATTTTGAACACTAGAAAAAAGTAAAGCAACTGTACAGTATGTGCTTTCAGCTCTATAAGCAGAGACGTTTCTTGATGCTTGTAGTTTGTTTTGGTCAGGATTCTGCTAATTGCATGTTACAGAATTTCTTGCTGGAGATGTGACTGTAACACTTCACTGTGGAGGCGTAATGAAGGGCAGCACATACCTACACTATTACAACACGATGGGAGAGATTTCTCGCCTGCTGAAGCAGACTGCAGACCCGATGAAGTTTATGTGTCAGGTACACAAACAGGATGAAACCCATTAAGCAAAAGGTTCAGGTCAAATAGAAATAACAATACAGTACTGGTGTATTCCTTTAAATGTATTGGTATATTAATTGCATATCCAGCATTTGACAGGTTTGTGTGTGTTTACATTTATCACGATCATTTTCATAATAAACTGTGTCCGTAAATGTATTAAAATACATTAAAATATACATTCCAATGTAATTTATAAACAAGGAAAATTGAAATGATAACGCCTTGTATTTTATTGTTTTAGTTGTACTCTATTAAATTGTATTTAGGCTTTTCAGTCCTCATCCTTAGAGAAGCTGGATCACATTCTAGCAGCATGTGTGCTCAAAAAGATGCCCAGCGGTGGTTTCCAAGGGCTGCAGAGTAATCAGACTCCAGCTACAGGTAAACCATTCTCTGGGTTTGAATTACTCCTGAAAATGACCATGGCTTTATTCAGCTGAAGGCAGAATTGAGCTCTAGTCTGAAACAGCTCATTCTGTTAATAAATAAATGATCAGGGAACCCTAATTTTTTTTTTCTATTGCTGTTGTGGTTAAAAAGCGCAAAGCGAGGATGTGTTCCAAAAATATAATGAATCGCTTGCTGTTAGAGCATGATAACAGATTCTAAAAAAAAATAATAATACTAATTTAGCTTTTCTCTCTTTCCTTTTCCATGAAATGATATTGTGTAATTAAGGTCAACTATCGAACTATAAGAAAAAGTGAATGTAAGAAAAGGATACATCTCGCCTGTTCCAAAAAACTAGAAGCAGAAAATGACAAGAGTAAAAAAGACAAAAAATGAGTCATTTATTCTGCCCTGTCCAGTTACCTTTATTCGACTGGCCCAAATTACTACAGATTGCTTCTTAGTCATTCAAACACGTGGGTCGAATCTATTTCCAGGAAAAGAGCACAAGAGTTAGATGACCTTACATATCCCACTTTACACTCTTTCCTTTACTTCACTTATTCTAATATACATATTCTAAGACTGACTGCTTATTCGCCATCTGTGTTTTTAGCTCAAAATGCTTTTCTTGTCTATTTGAAACCATTTTTTCTTTTTTACATTTCATACACGCTTATGAACACTTGCTCATCGGCTCGATGAACATTTAAAGCTTTACTTTTTCTGACACACTGTCTAAAAGCAATAACAGTCTGCCAAGGGAATGTGTATCATTCATGGCTTGCTTTAGTGGCTATGCTTAAGTGATGTTGGTAATGCATCTGGAATAGGATGTTAAAAAAAACACCTATGGATGTGATAAGCAGGTTTCCCAATACTTTTGTCTGTATAGTATATACTGTACATAGACGTGTAATGTTATTAATGTTGTCCTCACTAAATATATGGTCTACTAGAGCGTTGCTGCTGTGGTGTTTGTGAATGCTACACTTGATGTTAGTTCAATGTTTTAGTGCAAAATCTAAACAATGCGAAGCGGTTTCGAAATTGGACCCTGACTGATGGTGTGACCGGTTCGTCAGTAGTTAGGTATTGATCCTATGACCAACCAAATGATTATCAATAGCTGGCTCTAAACGTCCTCCACAAGCAGTGCCGTCATCAGTCACATTAAACGCTAACTCCAGCCTACAAGATATACATTTTCTTCCAGTGCAAAATGTTACTTCGCTTGAAATAAATAAGATTTCAGATCCCAAGAAAACTTTAACCAGACTAGTATATATGTTTGGTTTAATATAGTCTAATATACTAAATAATGCACCATCTTTGGCTTTATCCACCTACACACTGCATCATAGCAGGGACCCAGCAGCTAAAGCTCTTGTGTAAAATAACCTTTGATATGGATTCCATTTCTGTTTTATTTTGTATTTTATCTTTAATTCCTTCTACAACCACATATTTTTGGGCCTTTAAATCTGTTCAAGATTTCTCTAGATCTCCCTGTTATTTCATTTGTGTAAATATATTTTTAAGAATGCAGACATCATAAACCATTTATTGTACAGCAAACAAGAATATATCCTTTGTTGTCGCCTGCAGTATCCAGCTTGGAGGACATCCCTACTCTGCTGCATTTTGCTGCACAGTACGGGCTAAAAGATCTGGCCAGTGTTCTGCTGCAGTGCCCTGGAGCTCAGCAAGCCATGAGAGGCACCAACCGTTTTGGGCACACACCTCTGATGCTAGCACATGCAAACGGACACTCGCAGCTGCATGTCTTTCTGCAGGAATCACTGGTGAGCTTCTGCTGCACATCATTGCTATATCGAGTGTCATTTAGAAGAATTTAAAGATGTAACTATGGACAAACAAACATACAGATAAATTAGGCCAAAAGTTCCAAAAGTGTACAAAAGTGTAATAGGAAAACTGAATGTTTCAGACAAAAGTGCTGTAAAGAAAGCAGCTAGACCAAAAAAAGTTTCATTTAACATTGTTTTCATTCTTAGTAATTCCTAAATTAATAAGTCAAACCGACCAGAAATATCCACTGGCATGACATATATGGCAAAGGATTGTGGACACCTTACCAGCCCACCCAATCTGTTTGTCATGCCCCTGTGAAAACAAAAAAACCTGAGCTCCTTAAAGACATGTTGTTTAATAGTTGTTATAGAAGTTCTGACTTTTACTTAACCCTGTTGAAAATCTTTTAGAATTAGGTAAAAACATTGACTGTATCTCAGACCTCCTTATACAACATTTAAGTTTAAACTTGCAAATACTAGTGTGGTTGAATGAGCCAATCCCTACAGCCATGATGCAAAATCTAGTGAAAATATTTCCAGAAATGTGGCGGTATTTATAGGAGTAAGAGTGAGATAACATATATATATATATATATATATATATATATATATATATATATATATATATATATATATATATATATATATAACTGTAATGGTTTACCCCCGTTTACCAAGTTTAGTCTTTGTCTGGCATTGATGATGCCTAACCCTAACCCTGCATTTAATTCCCTTGTTCTTCCTTCTACACTCCCCCCAGACTGTAACATATAGTTTTTCAATGTGGGGAATCCATTGCTAAAAAATAAAAAGTTTTTTTATTTAACAGTCTGTCAAAAAACCTAACATTGTATAATATTACATTTATTTTCATTTAAATTTTATGGTGTCATTTTCCAAAATCATCAGAAACATTCACAAGGCATACAAGTGAGACAAAGGAACAAAATGACAAGAAAAGGAAATGAACTGTGAGAAGTTAACCCAGCTGACCTCACTCAGGAGGGGTTTATTGCTCGCTGTTTAAAGCCAGCCTTACCACAATTTAAGCTTTTATTTATGGACTTCCTCCCCCACCATTTAGGCCCCTCGGTGGTTGTTAATATCTAGCGCAGGTGGATTGGGGTCAGCTAGCAACCACAGTCAAGCTGCTGAGTCATTTATGCATATTTGCAACCAGGGGGATGTTAATGTAGCTGGAAAAATGTCGTGGTTTTTAAAGTATTTCCATTGGGATTGAGGTGAGGAAAGAAATTGTGTTGGATTTACGTCTTTAGATGTTGCTGTGGGTTTTGCTATATACCCACATATAACATGTCAGTGAACCTAGCCATATATTCTGGAAAATGTTAGTTTTTTTAAAAACTGCGGAAGTGTTGAACTGCAGTAGGTTCAACTCCCAGCACCACCAAACGGCCACTGCTGGGCCCTTAACCCTTAACTGCTGGCTAAAAATAAGTCACTAGAAAAAAAATGTCTGCCAAATGTCAAAAATGTCAAAGTAGACCATGTTCAGATTAATTAATTTAAGCACTAACAATGATAAAAACTATTTACAGTTTTTGAAATAGATGAAAGCTTGTTTCTGTAAAATCTTTTATAGTGTTTAGGTGGAAGTTAAGTATGATGCATTTATTCACTAATGGTAAGCAATTTAAGAGGTTCAATGAACATGTCAGCAAATGCATTAGCGAGACTCTAAGGAACTAAGTAATCTCCTGCTTTCTAAAACAATTGGCCAAGTAAAAACTTTTGTGCAGAGTAAAATAGTAGTGCAGTGGTAGTGCAATGGTTAAGGTGTTGGACTACTAATTAGACGATCAGGATTTGATTCCCAGCACAACCATGCTGTCACTGCTGGGCCCCTGAGCAAACCCCTTAACCACCAATTGCTCAGTTGTATAAAAGAGATAATTGTAAAGCGCTCCAGATAAAGCCGTCTGCCAAATGCCCTAATTTTAAATGTTATATTGAACAAAATACTGTAAACACAGACACATGGAAGCCAGAAATGCAGTAGTTCTTTATTAAGCATACTGAAACAGTGAAAATGGTGCAATCCACGGATGGTGTCTGTGAGCATGCAGTAAAGCAGTGGAATCTTGGTGAAGTTGTGGCTGTGAGGCGAGTTGGTGCCCAGGCAGCTGGTAAAATAGGCGCTTTCATTAGGGTGCATCGTCCGAGTTTGATGTGTGGACAGAAAAAATTAACTTTTATGCAAATTGACGTGTGCCATGGTTGTTTTCACTGCATTTCTCATTGATTATGAGGAAACTTTTGGACTGATAATTTATCCTGTACTAAATTTATCCTGAAATAAAATATTTTATTTCAAACCAAATATGTTTCAAAATATATTCAATTGTCATAAAATTACATTTCCAACTTTACAGACTCACTCACTTTCTATGGTGAACACATTTGAATTAGGCTTTTACCGAAACATAAACATAAACAGAAGCTCCAATATTCTTATGTTGTGGTTGTGGGTTTGCTTCCCAGCTCCACCAAGCCTTGACTGTTGGGCCCCTGAGCAAGGCCCAGTTACTAAGTTGTATGAATGAGATAAATGTAAGTCGCTCTGGATAAGGGTGTCTGCCAAATGCTGTAAATGTAAGTTTGATTTTCACTTGTGGATCTTTTTCGATCCCATCTCCCTTCTTTCTCACTTCATTTACTGTCCAATCTGCTCAAAAAAGGCAACTCACTTAGCATATGTCAATGTTACAGTACATGTGACATAATCATGATAAAATATTTTGGAATATATACACTGCTCAAAAAAATAAAGGGAACACTAAAATAACACATCCTAGATCCGAATGAATGAAATATTCTTATTAAATACTTTGTTCTTTACATAGTTGAATGTGCTGACAACAAAATCACACAAAAATTATCAATGAAAATCTAATTTATTAACCCATGGAGGTCTGGATTTGGAGTCACACTCAAAACTGAAGTGGAAAAACACACTACAGGCTGATCCAACTTTAATGTAATGTCCTTAAAACAAGTCGGAATGAGGCTCAGTAGTGTGTGTGGCCTCCACATGCCTGTATGATCTCCCTACAACGCCTGGGCATGCTCCTGATGAGGTGGCGGATGGTCTCCTGAGGGATCTCCTCCCAGACCTGGACTAAAGCATCCGCCAACTCCTGGACAGTCTGTGGTGCAATGTGGCGTTGGTGGATGGAGCGAGACATGATGTCCCAGATGTGCTCAATTGGATTCAGGTCTGGGGAACGGGCGGGCCAGTCCATAGCATCAATGCCTTCGTCTTGCAGGAACTGCTGACACACTCCAGCCACATGAGGTCTAGCATTGTCTTGCATTAGGAGGAACCCGGGGCAACCGCACCGGCATATGGTCTCACAAGGGGTCTGAGGATCTCATCTCGGTACCTAATGGCAGTCAGGCTACCTCTGGCGAGCACATGGAGGGCTGTGCGGCCCTCCAAAGAAATGCCACCCCACACCATTACTGACCCACTGCCAAACCGGTCATGCTGGAGGATGTTGCAGGCAGCAGAACGTTCTCCACGGCGTCTCCAGACTCTGTCACGTCTGTCACATGTGCTCAGTGTGAACCTGCTTTCATCTGTGAAGAGCACAGGGCGCCAGTGGCGAATTTGCCAATCTTGGTTTCTCTGGCAAATGCCAAACGTCCTGCACGGTGTTGGGCTGTAGACACAACCCCCACCTGTGGATGTCAGGCCCTCATACCACCCTCATGGAGTCTGTTTCTGACCGTTTGAGCAGACACATGCACATTTGTGGCCTGCTGGAGGTCATTTTGCAGGGCTCTGGCAGTGCTCCTCCTGTTCCTCCTTGCACAAAGGCGGAGGTAGCGGTCCTGCTGCTGGGTTATTGCCCTCCTACGGCCTCCTCCACGTCTCCTGATGTACTGGCCTGTCTCCTGGTAGTGCCTCCATGCTCTGGACACTACGCTGACAGACACAGCAAACCTTCTTGCCACAGCTCGCATTGATGTGCCATCCTGGATGAGCTGCACTACCTGAGCCACTTGTGTGGGTTGTAGACTCCGTCTCATGCTACCACTAGAGTAAAAAAAAGCACCACCAGCATTCATAAGTGACCAAAACATCAGCCAGAAAGCATAGGAACTGAGAAGTGGTCTGTGGTCACCACCTGCAGAACCACTCCTTTATTGGGGGTGTCTTGCTAATTGCCTATAATTTCCACCTGTTGTCTATTCCATTTGCACAACAGCATGTGAAATTGATTGTCAATCAGTGTTGCTTCCTAAGTGGGCAGTTTGATTTCACAGAAGTGTGATTGACTTGGAGTTACATTGTGTTGTTTAAGTGTTCCCTTTATTTTTTTGAGCAGTGTATTTTTAAATATACAGTAGGTTTGGTCATTTTGGTCATTATCTATCTATCTATCTATCTATCTATCTATCTATCTATCTATCTATCTACTGTGTGTGTGTATGTGTATATATATATATATATATATATATAATTTTTTTTTTCCTCTCTAATTTGTATAGTCATAAAAAACTATTTTCTTTCCTTATAACATTATTAATTTAACTTTTTTTGTCCTAAATGTCTCTCTGAGCGTCCTTACCTCAGATTCGACCCTAGAACAAGATCGATATGTCAGTCATCAGTTTACTGCAATGTGTGTGAGAGTGCTGTCACTGCTACTTAATCTACAACAGACCACAGTTTCTTCCAGATGTACTGACTCAGGCCTAATTATAAGACACTGAAGAGACGAAGCAATTTTCTTTGATTTCTCAGGTGGTTTCAGCCGCAACATCAATTTTTAGCTTGTTTGCTAATCATTGTTTGAACTGCAAAAAAAGTCTAAACGATGCACATGTTATAAAAAAATCAGGCCGAGTGATGTTCTGCAAATTCAACCCATTTTTACTTGTTCATTGGTGTCTCATAGTGCAGGCAGTATAGAAACTGCCTAGTCAGACTTTATTTAAAAAATCGTCAGAACACTGTTGGTTTTCATTGTAGGATGTTTTTACCTTGGGACGGATTTTAGTAATTGAACAGTTTCACATTTTAGATTTTTGCGGGTCTGATGATGAATCACTTAGGGCATCTCAGAGAGCAAAAACTTGTTTAGCATCATTTACGATGTCAATGTTTACTTTTGAGATAAAAACATCTGTCTGTTTTTTATTTTTATAAATGTTTTTGTTAAAATATTGCCCTCAGGAGTCCAGATAAAATGGAAGTTTTTAAAGCTCTATAGGTCTATATTTTTAGTGATTGAGCAATACTGTGGAGTGTGACATGAGAGAGAATTTTACCACCACAAGGCAGGGACAAATTTAATTTCTTTGCCTTTGGTAAAAAAAATAATGGTTATGGAAATTTTTAAATATCAGGATTAAAATTAAAAAAGAAAAATCAAAAGCCTCTGTAGCTACATTTCCTTAATAACAATTAAAACAATTATATAAATTGTATAAAAATCATAATTGCCTAACCCTAGAAAAACTGTTACTACAATTTTATTCTAACAAAAAGGATTTAGCCCTGATTTAGAGTCCTGCAGGTGCACATTAGCCCTCAGGCCACCCAACTCAAGTAAACACAAATGAGATGACCTAATCCCTTCTTTGCTCTGGTGGTTATGTAAAATCTGTAATTGTGCCTGCGAAATTGTATTAAAAATGATGGATAGGCTTCATTTCTGAATCTCATAAATACAAGCGGAAATATAATATTATGAAGGAATCACCTTATTGAATAAGTCTCCTGAGGTGGTGATAAAAAGATGGATATTCCCAGGAGCTTAATCGAGAAAGTGCAATATGTGAAAGGGTTCATTAGAAATGATAATCATTTCAAACTGGATCAGAGCTTGTATACTGCATCACTTCCTGAGTATATAAATTATCTGTCGTCATTTCTTATTTATAGCAGTCATGTGATCTACTGTAATTAATGAAATATCAATCAATATATTTTAAAGTAACTGTACACCAAAATGATGTGAACTGTACACAGGGCCTATGAATTTGAAGAAGAAAAAAAAATGTCCAGACCACCAGTAGGGTTTTAACATGCATTAACGCTATACATACATCATGACTTCCCCTGACTAAGGCCCTTAACCCTACTTTGCTATGATGTATTGAAAAATATGCAAGAAATGTAAAGAATGCAAGAAATGTAAAGAATGCAAGAAATGTAAATGAAAAAGCTGGTATTAGATGAATTTATGCCATAAGAGCATACTACATACATAAGAATTGTAAATTGTATCTGATAACTATTATTTACTAAGAGTATTATCTATTATTATTAACAATTATGTAAAATCTGTTACTTTTTCACAAAACTGGTGGGTAACAGACGCTGTTCTACAAGTAGTTGAAGCTCTCCTTTAATGACCATAGGCTTTGATTCTTTCTAAATGCAATATTTTGCTAATCTGTTTGTGTAGGCAAAAGTGAATTTTAAGTCTTGCACAGCATATAAATATTCACCTGTATTGTCATTGTGCAAGGTACAGAGCCAATGAGGTGCAGTGTAGGTTGGGGTCAGGGTCAGCTATGATGCTGCACCCCTTGCTCAGGGTTGGCTTGCTGGTGGTGGGGCTTGAGCCCAGATGTTTCTGGTCTTCAGATCAGCAACTCAGCACCTTAACCATTTGAGCCACCACTGCCAGGCAGATGGCCTGTGTGAGGATATGGTCAAATATATGGTCACTAAATGGTCAAAAGTTTTTGGTCACCCGACTATGACAGCCATATGGGCTTGTTGAACATCCTATTCTGAAAGCATGACATTACCACGACAACACTCATGCATGTCCTTTCCTTGTTTTACTGCTTTTCTGCAAAGATTTGTATAAACACAAATCCGCTGTTGGGATTTGTGTTTATACATATGTGTTTTTCAACCTATTCCAGATGTTTTCTACTAAAAAAAGCTATGGGAATTTTCCCATTCAGCTATAGGAGCATTATTAAGGTTGGACACTATTGTTAGTTTTATTGTCTGCCTCAAAGCTGTTCAGTGGGGTTAAGGTCAGGGTTCTGTGCAGGACACTGACATTTTTTTCTACTTTGATCATAGCAAAACATATCTTCTTGATTTAAGTGCTTTGTGCACAGGGACATTGTCACAATGGAACAGTGTTTGGGGGTTTAAGCTTCTGTTTGGGGGTTTAAGCTTCAGTGAAACATACTGTACAAAGACATTCTAATTTCATTTAATCTTATTTGACAGGGGCTTGTTTAGGTTAATAGTATTATTTATAGCATGCAGAAGCTAAGGGGAACTTATAGAATTAGTGAGGCTCCTGCTTGATTTCAATAAAAACCTGAACCCATATTAACTAATTGTGGCAAACAAGCCAAACTTCAAAACAATTAGGTGGCTCCACCTTAGCAGCAGTTTAAGAGAGA
This sequence comes from Bagarius yarrelli, assembly GCA_005784505.1. Lineage (NCBI taxonomy): Eukaryota > Metazoa > Chordata > Actinopteri > Siluriformes > Sisoridae > Bagarius > Bagarius yarrelli. Next base: position 3,714,064 of record VCAZ01000021.1, read on the forward strand.
CCCACATACAAACACAACAAGAAAAATGTGTTAATCCTGTTTATTGCTATAGCAGATAATTAACCGAACTGAAGCAATAAATTGACATTTTATAAAACATGATGCAATTGTTGTGCAAAACAATGTGACTTCACACATATAGACACCCACAAAAAAATCTGAAAGCCTTCACTGCAGCTAAGCCTCTGTCTGCCTCTGGCCTTTACTCATCTAATGAAATAGATATGCTTTACAAACAACATTGTACAATAAAAAAAGAAACGTTTAAAAAAAATACACTTTACTTGTATGTAATAACTTGGCTCTGTTTTTACCTTCTGCTTTTCCTATTTACTTCCTTTGTTGACATTATTCAGTTTAACCAGTTCTGGACATCATACCGTTCCTTCTGTATCGTTTTTTTTTTTAGGTTCAGTAAAGTTAGGAAATTATTTCAGTTTTGTTAAGTTTGTATTGCTTTATTGACTGAAACTGGAACACACAGAATTCTGATGGTGAACATTTGTATAAAATCGTTATGAATTTTTACACTGTTGTACAACATTAAATGCAAAGACAAATTAAAACTATTCAGATTTAAATCAAACATGATACTTAGACTTGGTGTATTGTAACATGATGTTTTTATCTCAGGGGGCTTTAATTGTAAAATCTGAGCTCCTTTGAAATCTATATGAATAATTCTGATGACAGATTTTGCTTAAGTTTATGCGTTTTTTTGTTAAAAAAAAGGACCTGTGTAACTAGTTTAAGTGTTATCTTCGCACCTTTTTCCACAAACTGTATCCTATGTTTGATCATATTACTATAATGATGGACAAACAGTTATTTAACTAGATGTAAATGGAAGCTTTGAAAGTTTATATTAATTCATTCCATCATGGGATTTTACATATTTTATACCACGGCGCTGTTGCCTAACTTTAAAGCTGCAAGAATTATATTAATGCACACTTTCGATGCATTGTTGTTTCTATAGCAACACCTCACACAGCATTTTAATCAGTATGGTAGACAAAAATAAACTTGTATCCCAGATGTTCCAGAACACAACTATACTGACTTAACTGATTATGGTGTGTTATTAATAAATAAAAATGCCTGTTCCTGGCAATTTGCCAACATATACAAAGAAATAGGATAAAAAATAAATAGTAGCGTATGCTGAATTTGGAAAATAAGAAAAAGTTCAGCTTGGCATGGCAACACCTATTAGGGCAATGTTTAAATTTCTTAGATAATAATTATATAACTAATGAGTTCAAGAGTCATAACACTTATATAAACTACTGATTCTCATATCTTCAACCTTACAAACTTGTAATCATTTAACTACTGAGCTACCACTTACCCACTTGTACTGGTGCAGTAAGTTAAAAAAATCCCTTGAATGTCAGTGTAATATAGTAAGGCGCTCTGAGCTCTTTTGTTACGCCCTTGTGCAACACACTTAATCCTATAGTGCTCCAGGGGCAGAACCACTTTCATCCCTCTTTCCTTCCAACTGGGGCCTCTAAATGTGACTGTGTTGCCTGGTTGAAAATCTTCCCAGTCAACCACACAAATAACATAAGGCCCTTTCTGAAGAGCCTTGCTCCTTGCTAAATTATGCTCTTGCTCACATGTGGGGCAAATCATGACACCTATTTAAAAGGTCAGCATGGCTTAATTCTATTGTGAGCAGGTTACATTTGGTCTCGGCTCTTATTTCAGCTTATGCTCATAAACATGTCGTCCTTTTGATGAGGCTGCTAAAAACATTCTGGGACAACCTTCAACCACTTTAAAAAATGAATACGACAAAACGGCAAGTTGCTGTTGAAACAGTTATGTGTAGGTGTTGTGGACCAGTTTTAAAACATAAGCAGTTTGGGATCTGGACTTGCTGCATGACATGGTTTTATCATTTTGTGAATGGCAGAACACAAGTGGCAGCACTAGGAAATGGATGGTGTGATCACTGGGTTTAAAAATAGATTAACTCGGGCATTAGGGGTTACTCTACCCGACCAAATTGCAATCTATAGGCACCCTCATGTCAGTGGAAATGCTGTAAACAACTCGTTGCCAATAGCAGCTCAGAATCTGATGAAACTAAGTGCAACAACAATAAAGCATGGTAGCCATTTGCACCTCTGACAGCAGGCAGCCCCTCCTGTGTGTGTATGGCTACAACACATTATCACTTGAAGATTATCACATTAACATTAAAATGGACATTGCAAATCCTGATATCCTGTTCAACAAGTCTAGGAGTATTAATATTTATGATGATACTCTTTCTTTAGTGTATGACACTCTATCTGTCTTTACTTTTTGCATTTAAAACACATTTATGTCAGTCAGCAGTTTATGTTTCATACCCTCATATCAAGAACCAGACAAATAAAATGTGAAGTAATTCCACAAAGCATTTCTTGTCTCAGCTTCTTTCTCCTCTCGCATTCATTTTCATTTACTTCTCATCTTTCTCCTGGCCAGCTGAAGTCTGTAACCACAGCAACGTTAAAAGTGTAGCACAATGCCTGAATTCTAGATGAAGTGTTTAAGTGCCTAGAGATCATTTTATTTACAGTTTAGGGCTAAGTTTTCCTATCGGATGTCTAATAGGTTTACTTATTATTTGAGTTCCTTGTGTTTTTTCTCCCTCAGTTATTATTTGTGTTAAAAATCATAAATATTTTTTAGAACATTGTAGTTGACCCTGGTCTTGACTTGCTTCAGTACATTTACATTTCCAGTATCCAGAGAAACTTGAGAGTTAAGGGTCTCGATTGGGAGCCCAACAGTGGTAGCTTGATGGTTCCTAGGAATTAAACTCATAATCATCAGGTCAACAACTCAACCATTGACCTATCCACTTACCATAATGATAGGTTTGACTTAGGTTGCATTATTTCCTATTTCTTACTGTTTGATGACCATGAAAGGGTTTTATAAATGAGAGCATTTTACATAGTTTACTTATATGATGCATGTGCTTGCTCTGAGAGCATTATGAAAAATGGATATCTTGTGCCAGCCTACATTGTTAAGAGTTCTTATTACGAAAATGGTCTCTCATTATAAGCTATGATGACACATCTTACATACTGTTGATAGCTACTTGAGTGTGTCTACCAAAGAAAAACATTATTTAAGCAATAAAACAGTTGGACCTGGTGCCTTCCTGGGGACTTAAGAAAAACACTTTTAACTGAATATAAGTTACACTTAACTGCAATAGAAATAGTCATAAATTTCTTGTCAAATGAGCATTTTATTATGATTAACACGTGTTCTTTTTTTAAAAAGATCTTCCTTGTCACTTTATAATTGTTTTTTTAACAAACCTGAAAAAAAGGGAGTGGAAAGGGAGTTCAACTTCAACCATGTGATTTTAAAGCCTGATCCAAACAATCCCAGAATTAGCAATAGGTGTACAGTCGGTTGATTCAAGATCAAATGTACTAAATGTCCACAGATTATAGTCTGTATCATAGGAAGAATTAAGAGTTAAAGGCGAATCTCTTTTAACACGAAACATATAATAGAGAATTAATATAATTGGTTACACCTTAAAATTTAGACAGTGTAGGCTATTGTAAATAAGAACTGTCATACAGTAAAATAGTGTCAGTGTGACATTTTTGTAATAAAGTTATCAATGACATTTTCAGGGTTACAAAAGTGGAAATCTGGTATAGAGACTTAACCTAATTATAAATTGGCATGAAAGTTTAAAATTGCACATCTGGTAATCATCATAATCATTACATAGTTTTAGCAGGTTTTAAAAAAGTCCCTCGAATTGGCATGACACCATAACAAATAAAGCACAATTATGTAAGCAGTACAGTATGATTATAAAGTACAGTATGATTTGAATGTTTGACATAAAAAGTAAAGTTTACTTTAAAACCTAAAAGTAATTGACCATGGCTAACAATAACTGACTAATGTAGCAGTCAAGCTGGCAAAAACTGAACCATTTAACACATGAAAATGACATTATGCAATTTTAATTATAAAGATGATTTTTTTTTTTTTTTTTTTAGAAAACTCTGCTAAAGCTGGTCCTTCCATTTTTGAGGCTATAACTAAAGATTTACATCCCATGGTAAACCCACCCTGTATGGAATTTGATCACAATTTCTCCTACTCGTTGGCTTAAAACAGTAAAAAAAAAAATTTAATTTGTCACTGGACACAACTGTCATTCATGGGCTTTGGTTATTTTATGACATTACCAGAGTGTTATATTTTTTGTTTTAAGAATGTACTACAATATGCTTGTTTGGATTTATCAGCCTAGTGATGGCAACTTTAATGCTAGTACAAGCTCCTAAAAATGATGGAGATTTACTAGTGACAGATTCCATTTTAAGAACAAATCAAACTGTTTATAATTACTTTTATTTCTATGAGAAATGGTGCATAGTTGACACATGCCTGCTGATTTCGTTAAAGCAAACCGTTTATTAAGCTCGTTCACAGGGGTGTCAGTGTGAATGTGCGTCTCAGTAAAATGAGAACTTATCAGCGCAGCTCATCAGAACAGCCCCAGTGTGGCTCGGAGATTTGCTTGAAATTTGAATGCTAGCGACTGTCTTGTTAAAGTGGAACACCGAGCTCTTTCTGTTAGGTTATGCTATGCAAATGCAGCCCTGAAGTTACAGCTCGTTCTCAGCTAAAGTGTCTTCATGATATAAAGTACCATTGTTCCCAAGACATGAAATGACACACTCAATGCTGTCGTATCACACTTGTGGCACATATTCTCCCTTTTCCGACATTTGAGTTAATGTCAGTGTATTTCAATCAAAATGCATTTGCACAATGGTAAGCTGGCTGCGAATCATAGTGGCAGACAAAATGACATTCGTTCCACTTCATTTAAGCTCTCATGAAATCCACAAGCTTGATAGCAGATATTCAAAAATATATTATACCCTATATATGCTCATACAACTCTCAGCTGGAATTTTCCTAATTTATTATAAATTCTAAAATCTAAAATAAATACTATTATTATTATTATTATTATTCATTATTATGAAACATGATGTACTGCTGTTTTATGTTATAATTTTGGAAAGTGTTCCAAGTGCAAGATCACATGTGTAGTCTGTGTTGATTTGATGCTGTATGAGATGCTCATACAGAAAATAGTGTTTGCAACTATTGGCTGAAATTCTTAATTGACTAAAATTTCTTCTATTTAATTACCAATTTCTAGTTGGGGAAGTGGTAGTCTAGTGGTTAAGTAAATGAAGTAGATGTACGTCGCTCTAGGTAGGGAAGTATGCCAAATGCCGTGAATAAAAATGTAGTTACCAATTTCCAGTCAATAAGGTTCCGCTTTCCAGCCATTGAGCTTCCATTTGCCAAACACTGAGATTCCACTTCACAAACACTGAAATTCCACCTCCCAAACACTGAGATTCCACTTCACAAACACTGAGAGTTCACTCACTCTGAGCGTCCCCTCCCCAACCAAACACTGACATTCCACCTCCCAAACACTGCGTTTCCACTCAAACCGAGCTTCCACTCCCCAACCAAACACTGAGATTCCACTCACACAGAGTTTCCACTCCCCGACCAAACAGAGATTCCACCTCCCAAACACTAAGATTTCACTTCACAAACTCTGATCTTCCACTTCCAAACCAAACACAGAGGTTCTACCTCCCAAACACTGAAATTCCACTTCCTAAACACAGATTCCAATTCACATCCACTGACGTACCACTTTTAAACCACTAAACGTCTAATTGCCAACCACTGAGTTTCCACTTTCCAAACACTGATATTCCACTTCCCAAACACTAAGATTCCACTTCCCGAATATTAAGCTCGGGTTTTCCTTTAGAGCATTTTATTAACATCCACTGGCTTGTATAAGCATTTGTCAAGAAACAATTAAAACAGAAAAAAGAAAGAGATTCACCTACAGATACAGTCATACAGTTATATTAAAGAGTGGTCTACATCTTCATAGTACAGATGCAAAAAAAGGGTTTTAGATATGTAATGCTGACAGACCAAAAGAGTTTAATATATAATATAGTGGCAATGGCAAGAAAAATGTGGCCTTAGTGTTCCTAAATGATTGCTTATTCTCAGTTCTTAAACATCTGTCATTCTCTTAAACCTTCATTGTTTTTATCTGTGGGAGCAAAATACTTTAATTATTCATTGGGGAGGCACTTGTGAAAAATGTGTTGTTCCACTCATGCCTAACATCAAAGTCGCCATCGTTTGCATCTCCGCCGACTCGTCATGCGTAATTAGGTTGTCTTGTATATCTGTTAATTCTCGCTTTCTACCCTAATGAATATATTCATATCACAGAATGCTAATGTGCATTATCAATACGAAAAAGAAAAAGTGTGGGCTATTATTCAGAGTGAATGGAGGAGGTTGCTAAGAAACAGAGTGCAGAGAATGGGAGCTGCAGACTGAAACATGCGCCATGCTAAAGTGTGTACTTTCAATAGTCCCCACTCATCAATTCATCATGCACTTTTTTCCCCTGTATTTTCTAGAGCTGCGGTCACTGAGTGTATGAGTGGTATGAATAGTCTCATTGTTCATCCTTCACTGTGTTGAACAACCGACACATAATCCGCTTTGAAGCATATTGAGTCTTCTACTGTATCCACAGTGACAAGGGCATTGCTTTGCACATTACTGGAGTGCTTCACAAATTGATTTTGCAAGGTTTGCAAAACTAACAGAACCTTGGAAGATAGAAGACATAAAAACCAGTACATAATATAAAATATTCACCCTTTATTTTGAATGTCTCTTCCTAAATCACAGCATTTAAGACACAGGCAACTGTAACATTTGGCAAGCATAGTATCAAAACTTTGGCTCAGAAGTCCAGGCTAAATTACATGTTTAAACAGCCTGAATTGCATGTTTGAATGGGCAAGCTGTAATTGATAAATTAGACACTTTTTGCTCCAGAACACATTTTTGGCAGATTCAGCGCTGATTATATATTTCCTCATAATTTTAAACCGGTATTTCAAACTAATAGATGTAGTAAAATCAAAATTTATGAACTCACAGTATGTCTTAATTCATTTACTGTCATAAAAACATGCAGTAGAGGTTATGCTAAAATGCATGTAATAGTAAAACTGCTTCTAAAATAGTAATACATTTCTGCACAACTGATCCGACTCACTTGAAGGAGAGAGTAATTCAGCATGCTCATAATTTAACCAAGCTGTCAGTTGTGATTATATGACTGCTTCCTTTTTGTTATTAGATGAGACTAATTAAGTTAATATTTAAATTGCAGAAAAGCTCACCCTAAGCTACTTGCATGTTAACCCTTTGGCCTGAAGCATATGTATAATTTGTCTGATCGAAAAGTATTTCGTCACAAGCGGTTGAATTCAGTGACCAGTAGGTGCACTTATCCTCCCTGTGGCCAGGAGATCAAAGGCCTCATAAGCAAGAGCGATTTTCTTGCCTACCCATCCGAAAATTAAATGGCTGCTAGCCCCTTCTTAGGTGTACTGAAACAGAAAAATAACTGGTCTGACCTCCACTGGGCAGCTTTGTGGATATATCTGCCCAGTTCTTCCCGCAGAGAGAGACCCAACAGCTCGTAGCGTCTTCCTCCTGGAATAAGTCGTACTCTGCTAGTGTTATTACTAGGTTTATAGTTCCTTACTCCAATATAGTGCATGCTAGTTAGTAGGGCTGAACCCGGGTCGAACAAAAGCTAGGCAGCTAAAAAAACACCTCTGCATTGGTGGGTAAAGCCTACGTGGCAGCAGATCTGACTCGAGCATGTCTACCAACAATAGCCTTAAGGCAGGCATACCAGGCCGACCTGATAAGAGACCTGGAAGAGACCCCGGGAAAAGGTTTTTTTGCCAGGAGAGCTGAGCCTAGGTAGGAAAGGATCACATCTTAGTATGTGTGAAGTGGTGTCTTAGTGGTTAAGGTGCTGGTCTGGTGCAGGGGTTTGATTAGCACCACCACCAAGCCACCACTTTGGGCCCTCAATTGCTCAAGTGTATAAAAAAAAAAAAAAAAAAGTTTGCCCTGGGCAAGGGCATGTGCCAAATGATATAAATGTAAATGTGGTGTCTAACCCTCCTCTGTGTACCAAGGGAAATACTTTTCCACCTCTGCCACTATCATTGGGCTCTCCCATAAAGCTTTGACCAAAATCTCTAAAAAATGAGCGATAGAGAAGGTTCCTTCTTACAAAGTGCAGTCTGGATTTTACAGCCAATACTTCATAGGTCGCAAGAAGGCTAAAAGGTTGTGTACAATTCTAGATCTATGCTGATCTCGGACTATCAGACAGATCCAGTTCAAAATGCTAACCGTCAAGCAGTTTGCATCACAGATCAGATCCAAGGACTGGTTTGTTACAATAGATCTCAAAGACGTGTACTTTCACCTATCCATCATTCCTTTTTTCTTTTCCTCAGTCTTTGTCTTTCTGAAGTTTCAAACTCTATTAGACCTTATGGCTGCAGCATCCAACCTGTGACAATGTCTTCAGACCATAGACAGATTGAGAAACCCTTGGTTTAAGGTGCATGGTTTGGAATTAGGGGCTCTGAATCATTGCATACCACTTACGATGGATGCCTTACTCACAGGATGGGGATTAGTCATAACTGTCTCTGCACCCAAGGCCTGTGGGAATAAACTCATCTTTTATGGCACATAAACTGTCTAGAGATGTAGACCGGCATGTGCTAGAAGACATGGAATACTTGACACACAAAATGTCAGTGGTTACATGCATCAATCTTCAGCCAGGTTAGCACGCCAGATCATTCGCTCACCAATTGTGATCCACATATCTGAGTCCCTGAATCATAGAGCAAACATACTGTCAAGGCAGGGGCTGAGGCGGAAAACATTTGAAAGACATTTCGGAAGAGCAGAAGTAAATCTGTTCACATCATGAGAGATGACACACCGGCTGATCTGGTTTTCCTTCACACATCCAGCCCCACTGGGCATGGACGCCATGGTACAGGAGTGGCAGAGGCGCCTGTAGTGTTTCCCATGAGTTCTTTAGTGAGTTTTCTCTGGGTCTCCTGGTTTTCTTACCCAGTCCAGGAACATAGAGTGTAGGCTGATGTCTATCTTGTCGATTGTAACTCTATCTTGTCTGCAGTGCTTGTTAAGATTTGTAAGTTTGAAAATGATGAAAGTGGTAGCTCCACCTAGTGATTAAGGTGTTGGATGGTAAAGTTGCTGTTTGGAAGATCAGGAGCTCAATTCCCACTAATGCCAAGCTGCTACTGCTGCGACCCTGAGCAAAGCCCCGAACCCTCAACTGCTCAGTTGGCTAAAAAAAGATAAATGTAACTCACTCTGGATAAGGGTATCCTGTGAAGCATAAATGGCACAAAAAAGATAAAATAATATGAATACACTTTCAAACAACTAATAATTTTTTCTTTTCATGTGCTTCCGGGGTAATATTCACTTCATGCTAACTTGCTGTGTTTGCATAGGAAAAATTCAGTGATGATGACACGACTGATGATACAAGTGTGTATGAGTTGATGGGTAGTACTGGTAAGTCAATACATTATAAATAACTGCTAACTTTATACTATTTTTTACTGTATATACAGTGCATTAAAAAGTATTCAGACCCCTTGAACATTTCACATTTGACACCTTACAACCACAAACTTAAATGTATTTTATTGAGATTTTGTGATAGACCAACACCAAGACATGACCGTCCACTTAATCTGACAGACAGCAAGGAGAGCACTGGTCAGAGAAGCAGCCAAGTGGTCCATGGTCACTCTGGAGGAGCTGCAAAATCTACAGCTCATGTGGGAGAATGGCAAAAAGAAAGCCATTGTTGAAAGGAAGACTTTTTTTTCAGGTTTTCAGTTTTCCACAAGCCATGAAGGGTGCACAGCAAACATGTGAAATAAGGTGCTCTGATGAGATAACACCAAAGTTTAATTTTTTGGCCTAAATGCAAAGCGCTATGTGTGGTGAAAAAAGTAAAGCTTTTCTTCACCCTGAATACACTCTAGATGTGCAAAGCTGGTACAGACATACCCAAAAAGACCTGCTACTGTAATTGCAGCGTAAGGTGGCTCTACAAAATATTGACGTAAGAGGGGCTGGATACAAATGCACGCCACACTTTTTAAATTTTTGAAGTTTAAAGGGTATGAGTCATTTTTTAAGGCACTGTAACATAATGCATGCAGGACCCATTACACCAAGTCACTGTGTGCTGTTCTTTATTCTCCAGTGAAACTGGGGGTTGCTGATGGCAGTGATCAGAAAGTCAGAAAGGCTAAAGTGCAGGAGGAGAAAGACGACGATCCCTATATGCTCAGCATGAATGATGAAGAATATGACACTATTTTGAACTCCAGCAGCCCAACGGTGATGACCAATCGTCCTCCTGCACCTGCTCCACGACCTGAGAGCCTACCTAGCAAGGAAGAGAATGTTCCTTACATCGCCCAAGGTAAAACATCAATAAAAGAGACAATAACCTATTATTTCTAACACTGTATGGTCACAGGTTTGTGAACACCTTACCAGAACACCTGTAGGTTAAACAAAATTTCCCAAGACTAGTTCCATAAAATTCAAAGCGCATTATTGTCTAGGATTAACTGTAGCTTTAGAATTTCCCTTCACTGGAACTAAGAGACCCAAACATTCTGCCAGCATGACAATGCCCCCATGCACAAATCTCTTGAGGTTAAAGGAGACATGGTGTGTTATACTTAAACTGAATGAATCTTATACAGTATCCTACACAGAGCCCTGACTCTGACTCAACACCTTAGAGATGAATTAAAACACTGCATCCCAGACCTCCTAACCCAACATATCTGATCTTACTAATAAGATAAATAATAATAATTTCTTATTCCCATGATCCACTATAAAGTGGAAAAAGTAACCTTAAGACTCAATCTGGAATAGAATTGTAAAAAAAAATGTGATGGTCAGGTGTCCCAATACTTTTGGTAATACATGGTTTTTTAAAGGTTTCCGGGATCAGGTGAAATTGTAAGACTGGCACTGAAAAAAACAAACATACTTGTTTTAGGTGTATTTATTGAACATGAAACACTGGCTACACTTTGTTGTTATATTTCTTAAATAAGATTTTTAAGATGATTAGTTTTGCTGGTCTATTAGGCAGGTAGATCGGTAGTGTTTATAAATACTTAATTTTTTTCTCTTCCCATCTGTGCCTCCATAATCTGACAACAAGTAAAAGTGAGGCCCAAATTTGCATCGTTCATCATAGGCAGCAAGTTCTTAAATGTTCAATTTCAGCTGCATTAATAATTCAACAAGTTGAAGGTGCCAACTGACTTGTATAGTTAGAGCTTAATAAATCATTTAGACTCTGCTGATTTGTAGCCTGTAAGCCACAGAAAGAGAAAGAGAGTGAAAGAGAAAGAGACAGAGAGAGAGAGAGAGAGAGAGAGAGAGATAAACTGAGAGAGATTTTTGACTTTAAATCATTGCCAAAAATTTTACAACCAAAATTTAAATATGATGAACAGAACAGAACAAAATATTAGAGCATAAATATTTAAATATACAAATACAAATAATAAATAAATATTAGGCATAAAATAGACATAAAGACTGTACTGTTCTCTTTATATGTTTTGCCTTACTAGCATGCAATATAAATAAACAGCAAGCCAAACTGTTCAAGAGCCAGGATATGGGCACCTTGCTTCTTTAATAGCCCAATGTGGGGTTTTCACAATAAAACTGGAAATGAAATAAAGTAATTATAACAACTTACTACCACTAAGTAAAATGTATACATTGCTAACTCCGAATCAAGTTAGAAACATTCTGACTTGACTGCAACAGCATGTCTTTGGTCATATTTGAATTAAATATACTGCAGTATATCCTAGGCTGATTCTGTTTGTTAAGGAACTTACAGCCAATGCTTTCGACAGGGTATAAATGAAAGATAATCTTAAATGCAACACATATCACCCGTGCTTTAGGAGTAAATAAGAGTACTTACATAGAAAATGGCAGGCAAAAAGAAACTTCGAATAAAAATAGATCACAAAACATAAATACAATAGCAATTTTTGTGCGTGCTAGTGAGGAGTACAAAGAGAGAGAGAGTAAGTGAAAGAAACAGAGAGAGTGAGAGAGAGAGTTATTTATTTTTACTTTTTTCTTTAATAAAATCTGTGTAAAATCCGTTAAATAGGATAAATAATACAAAAAGGGGGAAAGAAAGAAAGAAAGAAGGAAAGAAGGGAAAGAAAGAAAGAAAGAAAGAAAGAACAAAAAGAAAAAGAAAAAAGTGTAAGTAAGTATTCGAATATCTAAGTATATAAACAAAGCTATAGATATATAGACGGGCGGCTGGGCGGGCTCATGGAGGGATAGATGGATGGACGGACAGATAATTGAAATTATTTCAATGAGGGATTTAAAATGATGCAAATATGTAAAAGAGAGACGTTGAACACTGATCAATGTAAAATAAAAAATATAAATAGGATAAAGAAATACATTATAGAGAAAATAAAAATAAGTCTTTAAAAAGAAAAAAAAAAAACTAAGGCAGACATTGATGCCATACAGAAGCAATTGATAGATCAAAGCTGAGAGAGAGAAAGAGTAGCTGAACCCTATGTTGATTCAAGAGAAAAAAGACCCCTGCATGAACTGTGTAACCAAACTCTTCTCTGAACTGCTCAGGTGTTATAAAAAAATAAGATGACACTATTTGCTAAACATTTTCATTCACAGTTTTTAAAATGTGTCCCACAGAACATTTTTTTTATCCCACAACATGTTTGTAGAGATAATCATTAAGTAAGAAAGCATGGAAGTCATTAATTGCTACTAACAATTAATAGTACTGAAGAGTGTCTCATCGTAAAACAGTGTGTGCAGTGAGATAGATTGCAGTGATATCAGATGCTGTTTTGTAGGAAACAGATGGTACTTTAACTCGCGTGTGTTTCTGGAGCTGTTTTATGAAAGCCTCATTTTTCATATATTAATACTGAAGGGAGCATAAAAACATGAGCAATGCCATGGCTGTTGTTCAACAAGAATTGTGTTCTTTCTCTCTCCCTCTCAATTTCATGCTCATTTTACTATTTTTTCTCTCGAACGCTTGGTTCCTTTTATCAGAGATGAAATGATGATCGTCTTTTCTTACCGTTTTTATTGTGCCATCCAGAAACGAGCTGTGAATGAGGCTCCGCTAGAGCGATTGCTTCTCTATTGACACACTTCAACCTTTCGTCATCGCATTCACACCAAGCGATGAAAATGAAACTATTCATTAAACACGGATAACGAAGGGGGAAAATTTTGACATGAGTGAAAATTTATAAAATTCGTCCTTACTGTCTTTATCAGCAGCCCACTGTTTCGGGTTCCCTCACAAACAACCTAACAACCTTACAATTAAAATAACCAGATTCTTTTTTTTTTTTTTTTTTCTTCAAATCATAGAGCTGTTACTGGGTTATATTTCTGCTTTATATGCTGTGATTTAAGTTTTTGCATGAGTCCAAGATCATTATAGTGAGGATAAATGACATGAGATAATAAATAAAATAAATTGTGCACGTGTGTGTGCTGGCCGGCCCAGCAGTGATGATAAATTAGACATAATCAGACAATATTAAGTACTTTACTTGCATTAATTTAGCGTGCAGGCTAATCCCAGGAGAATAGCTTTTTCCCCTCTTTAATAAGACCTTGTTGTGCTGCTCAGCAAATCCTTAGCAGACTTAAAGGACGGTGCCAATATGGGAGCGCTATTAGTGCCGGGGGACTTCTACAACAGAAGACTGGTGCTGCTTTTGAGCACAATGACTGTCTTAAAATGAAAACACACTAATTTATGTTCACTCCCAAAGAGACTTGGAGAAGAGAGGAAACTGAGGCTACTACTTCATGCATCTGCAACCAATCAGATCAGCTGAAGGGGGCCAAGTCGAGTCGACATCATGCATTACACATGTTTTCCACCTCTCCTATCCCATAACATAAAATGACAGAGGGAGGTGTGGGGGATGGAGGGACAAAAAAGAAAGACTTTTCCATGCACTTAAACAGTTTGATCTATCGCCCACACGCTGATCGGATTTCTAGAGTTGAATCGGGCGGGACTAGAGCTCAACTGAACTGCTTGTGCTTTAATTCTTGCTGTTGAGAAAGTCATATGCTGCTGCATTCGCTTCTAAAATAAAACAGAACCTTGATTAACAATTTTAATTAAAAAGCAAATTAAAGATACATGGGTGATTATAGGGTACAGAAAACTATTCATGACACAAGATACAAATTCGAATTTGCAAACACAGCTGTTCGACAAGTAGTCAAATGCGTCTGCACTGTCTGCATCATTTCAATAAAACAAATTAAAATTAAAGGGGAATTAAACAAATATATTAATTCTCTTTAAATAGGTTTTAAATACTATATTATACACAAACAATTAAATGTCCTAAAAAATGGATTATTTTTATTCATAGTAACTACAATAGAATAGCTTTACATTAAGAAGACAACCCCAAATCCAGAACGACTTATTTATACAACTAAGGTAACTTGGTAATGCTGGGAATCAATTCCACAACCTTCAGGTTGGCAGTCCAACGTCTTAACCACTGCACAACTTTACCTATATAGATAGAGAAAAAATACAAAAAAATAAAAATAAAAGACGTTATAAATGTGAATTCAGGTATATTTTATGGGAAAAATACAGTCCATACATACATACATACATACATTTTACGAGAAAAATACAGTCCAGTACCCAGTATTTCTTGTTTCTTAGGTTTTAGCTAGTGTGATAGGTCCTAATGTACAGTGTTAATAAAGAGTTGATGTATTCTCATGCTATGTGCCTGCAGTTTACATCATAGTAAAAAGAACAAAATGGTAGAAAAGAAATCATCCCCAAAGATTGGCAGTGTGTGGCATTGAACTACCCGAGTGCACCAGCAGCCTTTCATTTCAAACCTTTCCAACAATCAATAGTCTCACCAACTGTATCCTTCACTTTAATTTAATTTTTTTCTTTTCATTGATCTCAGTGAGTCTCGTCTGTGTTTATCTTTGTGTTTCAGTGAGTGCAGAGAAAGAGGCTCCTTTCAGTCTACTTATGTAATTATGATCATAATCTCAGTCAAATTGTTATTTTTGTAGAACTAATTATGCTTAGTAATAAGGGACTGACTTCAGGGAATTTAGCAGCTTTTCAATTTTTGTGCTAACAGAATATTTTTGTTATGTGATGCCACCTAGTGGATTAATAGCGTTCCTACTGTTAAAGCACAGGAGACTCTAGTGCTGCTTCAATGAAAAAAAACATCTCAGTGATTATTTCTGCCTGTCTTTTGTTTTGTTCTAGTCTTCCAGAAGAAAATGTCCCAGGGAGACCCTGAAACTCTCTACTCTTTTCCTGCTAAGCAAAGTAAGATCTGGCGCTTGAAACAAAAATGCACTTGTTAGGATTTAGTACTGATAAAATCAAATCCACTCTCTATTTTTGCTGTTTAAACAAAATTGTATTGTCCTATTTTTACGTGTATTTGAATGCAGTGGCGGCAGGTCAGTAAGGGGCTCTGGGGGAAATGTACTTACTAAATTGGTACTAATTTATTCTCAGACATATTATCATTTATTTTTAAAACAAAAATTTCAATCTCTGCAGGGAGCCAGACAAATGAGTGTGTATCTAGATTTGTAAATTTTGAAAAACAATTGTTATAAAGGTGTGCTCTAAGTGATTTGTTTCCAATTTCGCTGGGGTGCAGTGCTCTGTGCCCCGAACCCTCCAGCTTTTGTTGTTAACGATTCAGTATTGGTTTTATGTTTTTGGCCTCATCTAAACTGTTCTCAACAATTCTCCTTTTCACTCATACCTTTTGCCTCCTCTAGTAAACAACAGCCTAGTTTAATGGCCTTCATCTTTAAATCCAATTAATATAAATTGATGAATAATTTGAATGATTTACTTGATTCATTAGTTAAGTACTGTACTAATAATAAACCCACACTGAACTCAACCAAAAAGTTTGGTACCTGCCATGACTGTTTGCATTTGTTTCAATAAATTTGTTCCACTTTATCTTTCTATAAAACTTTTCTCTAACACTCACTGCGGGGTGCAGCCAGTACCAAGCATCAAAACGCATGTACATACGACACCTTTATGCCGGGTCCTGCGCCAGGTCTGGATGAGCTCATTAAACTGCAGGAGCAGGTGAAGAAAGGATCACTCAGCATGGATGAAGCCTTGGAGAGATTCAGTGACTGGCAAAGGGTTCAGAAAGGATTGGATAACATTCAGCAGGTGACTAGCCATGATAGATAGATAGGTAGGTAGGTAGATAGATAGATAGATAGATAGATAGATAGATAGATAGATAGATAGATAGATAGATAGATAGATAGATAGATAGATAGATAGATAGATAGATAGAACGGACGGACGGACAGATAGATAGATAGATAGATAGATAGATAGATAGATAGATAGATAGATAGATAGATAGATAGATAGATAGATTGAACGATAGATAGATAGATAGATAGATAGAGATAGATAGATAGATAGATAGATAGATAGATAGATAGGATAGATAGATAGATAGGTAGGAGAGAAAAGAAAATAGATAGATCGATAGATAGATGGAACGACGAACGGATAGATAGATAGATAGATAGATAGATAGATAGATAGATAGATAGATAGATAGATAGATAGATAGATAGATAGAACGGACGACGAACATAGATAGATAGATAGATAGATAGATAGATAGATAGATGGACGTATAGATAGATAGCGGACGATAGATAGATAGAGCGATAGATAGATAGATAGATAGATAGATAGATAGATAGATAGATAGATAGATAGATAGATAGATAGATGGAACGAACGATAGATAGATAGATAGATAGATAGATAGATAGATAGATAGATAGATAGATAGATAGATAGATAGATAGATAGATAGATAGATAGATAGATAGAACGGAATAGAGATAGGTAGAGAGATAGATAGATAGATAGATAGATAGATAGATAGATAGAGAGATAGATAGAGATAGATAGACTAGATTAGATAGATGGATACTAGATAGATAGGTAGATAGATAATAGGATAGGATAGATAGATAGATAGATAGATAGATAGATAGATAGATAGAAATAGGGATTTTTAAGAAAATGTAAGTAAGTTAGTGAAAGAAACACATAATAATGAATTAAACAGGATATGCAATGTCTAACCTTTTTCTTAATAATCATTTATTATATTTATTTTATTTTATTTATATATTATTATGGGCTTTATAATGGGCGTGCTTGTTGTATATGCTGTATGTGTGGTGGTCTGAAAAACCTCTAAAGCCAGAATTTTATATATATATATATATATTATATATATATATATATATTATATATCCATTCCATTCCAGCAAAGATGCCGCCAAGGACAATTATCTAGTCTCTAGTCGTCTATTTTAGATACAGCAGGATACAGGGGTACAGACCTAAAGAAAGGCCAACTTTATAGAAGGACTTAAGCGCACATAACACAGACAATTGTCCATGTCTTTGAATTGAGAAGAAGCCTGAATAGTTTGAGGACAGTGCTAAAGTACTGGGAAAACATGCAACTGATAACATATCCCTGGAGGGTTAAAACCAACATTCTAACCCCTAAGCCACTTTGCCTATAAATATTATATAACGTTATTTAAAAATTTAGATCAAAACATTTATAAAGAACTGTGCCATATGAAGGAGTATTAGCAGTATATAACTTAATACAATGTGTCTAATGAATAAAAAGAGAAAGTGAGTACCAGTGATTCCTAATAGATGGCATTAGACCCAAAAGCAGTGTGTCTATCAATTGGTATTTCCTCTATTTACTTATACATTCTTCTATCTAACTTTTCTATTCTTCATATTCTTTTAAATTCGATCATTTTTTAGCTAAAATCTCATTTTAGTGTTAATATTAAAGTATACTTTTTGTATATATTTATTGTACCCTCTTTCCCTTTGGCTGTGTTGAATCGGGACTTAAATTCACTGTGACCGCATGCTCATTAAAGCCGACTGATATCAGTATCATCTGTATTATTGTCAGAAGATAATATCCAGATGGGCTGCTTCTAGTAAGAACCCTGAGTGTCTGCAGACATAAAATAAACAGAAAGCGAGAACAGATCAACATTACATTTACCGTAATATGTGGTGCGCTGCAGCACCAATAAAACATGCCCCTACTGCAATTACCATATAAGGAGCCCATACAATATAAAACATAAACATTTAACATTGCTGCAATAAATCAAGCAGCTGGGGTAGGTTTGTAAAGAAGGCAAACTGAAACTGAACCTGTGCTGTAGCATAGTAACTGAATGATTATAATGTGTATAATATGTGTCTATTACAAATTTGAAAGCACATGGTTGTCTAGAAAGGCTTTTTTTCAGTTGTATCATAACATTATTACTTTCCTAAAACTAAAAGAACCCAAACACTGTTACAGCGCGACAATGCCCCGGGGCTGCTAGCAATTTTGGGCCCAATAAAATAATTTCTATTTTTTTTACTGCAAATATGGTTGCTACAAATAAAACAGATCACTGGGGGCTACCAAAGTGTGTGGGCCTTTAGAATCGTCATACCTTTCTCCACTTTAGTGGTGCCACTGCATAAAGCCCTTGAGCTCCACCAAGACAAGGTGTATAAAGGATAGAGTGGAAGAACTCAAGTCCTGCACTGAACACCTTTGGGATACCACACTGACGCCACCACCGCAGTCAATTAAATTAAACACCTATAAACCAACTACAACAGGGATGGATAGAAGCCATAAGATTTTATTCCTACAGAGTGCAGAGACTTTATGCAGCAAGATGAGAAAAATCGAATTGAATCCAATAAATTCTACCGTCCGCAACGTACACTTTTTTTGTAACTGCACAATACTGTAACATGAAGCTGCGCGCTAACTGATGGGCTCTGAATTATAATTGAATGATAACACTTGATAAAATGCTTTGTGTTGTAGGCGCGACAATTGCGGGCAAGCATCATGAATAACAGAGAAGATGATGACAGTGTCTATGGTTAGTACAAAGAATTTCTACCTGCTCTCCCTGTAGCATACGTGTGATAAGCTTGAACAGAAATTTTAACAGATACTAAATAATGTACTTCTAAAACAGCAAACACTTTTTATATACAGTCAATAAGTCAAGGCAGACGTTATTTGTTTACAATATTTAAGACATATTTTGGAAAAAAAAATGATAGATGTTAAAAAGAAAAAAATATTCACTTAAAAAAAAGCCTGAACTCCCAAGAAAATTGGGCTATAGAATTTGGGAAAGATGTAAATAACTGGAAAATAATTTTATGGTTTTTAGTGTTTTAATCATTTCTTTAACACTTTATTTAAAGGATTTAACCACCAAGCCTTTATAACACATTTACAAACAAATTGTACACATTTATAATACATTGTATTTGTAAAATGCTAAATGATTTAAGACCAAAGAGATTAGAGGCAAGTCCAGTAAAGTAATTCAAGGCAAGGTTTATTTATAAAGGAAGTGGTGGCTTGGTGTTTAAGGTGTTGGACTGATACCAGAAAGACTGGGGTTTGATTCCCAGCACTACCAAGCCACCACTGTGCCCCCCTGAGCAAGGCTCTTAACCCCCAATTGCTCAGTTGTATAAAAGAGATAAATGTAAGTCGCTTTGGTTAAGGGTGTCTGCCAAATATTGTAAATGTTAAGTAAGTTGTTATAAATGTAAGTTTATTTATATAGCACATTTTATACACAGTGGCAATTCAAAGTGCTTTAAATAAGAAAAAAAGAGAAAAAAAATAAAAACAGAGATTTAAAATGAATAAAAACAGGTAAGAATATAGAATGATTATAGTCAGTTGGGATGTAGCGGAGTGCTCATTAAATAAATACAGAACTATACAGATGTGTTTTCAGTCTGGATTTAGAGGTGGCTATTGATTTAACACACCTGATTTCTTCTGGTAGCTGGTTACAACTGCGGGATGCATAATAGCTAAAAGCGCAGTAAAATAGAAAAGAACAGAGAAAAAAAAAAGATATAGATATAAAGAATAAACTACAATGAGGGCAAGTTGATTACAGTAAAATGCTGTATAGTAGAACAGGGTAATAAAAAATAAAGAAAATAATGTAGAAAAACATCAAGCAAAATAAAGTACAAATAGAGAATAGAAAAAAGTAGGGTTGCAACAAACGATTATTTTTGATAAACGATTAATCATCAATTATTAGAACAGTTTTCTTAAATAAAAGACAATTATTTCAGCTTGTGTAGTTAAATAAAACAAGCGGATTCACAGCAGAATCAATCAGGTTATAATAATTTTGACCATGTGTTTCATATGTATTGTTGTTAAGATATTTGTTCTAAAGTAAACCAAATGACCCTGAAGTGACTGAAATTTACTGGGTGCCGATCAGAGCATGTGAGCGGAGCAGCAGAGAGCGTCTTTCAATCCATCCACTAAAAATAAAATAAAATAAACCAGCAGGATGTGCTGTGCAAACATGATGCATCAAATGGTGAGCTAGTTACATTATGTAGCCAAGTGGGTTTAAAAACAAGACACGATAAATAAAGGTAATATATAATTAATTGTAATTAAGCAGAGTTCAGGATGAGTACATGTTGAAATTGTATTTTAAAGTAAGAGCACATAGGATACTGATGCTGTAAACCAACATTTTGAAACATCTGTAGTAGTCAAGTTCTATGGCATTATTACTCTAAACACACATTTCCTCAAGGTTTTCCTTGAAAACATAAGCCGACTCTGGTTCTTAGTGCTTCTGATTGAAAAGGCATCAAACGATAACTGTGTTCATGTGTTCGTCATGGTGCACAATCCTGAATCTGTTCCAAAACAAGCCCTTTACTTAGGAAAACATCTTAGTGTGGAGATGACAGATTCCTCATTAAGACCAGTATGGGAAAAATAATAAAAAAATAGTGAGAAGAATTCGACCTTGAATGGTCGTTTTTAATAAAATAGAAAGCTGCAAAAACATCACAGTTTGCCAAAGCCGTGCTGCAAGCATGTTAACTAGCTTCTTTTTTTCTCCACCAGATAAAATCAACATCGTTCATCACACGCCATGTAAGTGCCTTACTGATGCTTTGACATCTAACAGAGCTGAAAACAAATTTTCAGGAGATTATTAATCTATCTCGTAAACAAGCCTCCCGGTATCTGTAACACTTGGCTCCCACAGCAGCACCTAATAAGCAGGATCACACACAAGGCCAGTGTGAGGAGGTTGAGTATAAGACACTGTAGCGCACACACTTTTAAACACCCTCTTGGAGACACTATTTGCCAGTGTATGTCAATGTAATCTGCCTTTTAATTAGCTGTGTGGTTTTGGGAGCATGTATTAATATTAATATGCGTTAGGACAACAGTTCAGCAGCTGTATGCATACAGATGTGTAAGTTTAGTAACACCCCCAAAGTGGAGCCTTTACTAATATGACTAATTTTTACCCTGGTCAGCTGTGAGTACAAAAGAATGTAGAAGAGGAAGCCAGCAGGCAGAAGCAAATTTCCTCAGAAAACCCGTCAAAGGACAGCATGTGAGTTTCAGAATGCAACATTCTCATTTACCTTTTATAATACTCCCTGCAGATGTTAGTTGGCTTCAATCCACCTGATAATTGCAGTCCACAATGCTCTTCTAATTAAAATGGCCAAGAGTGAAAATAACATACTTTTTTTTTTTTTTAGTCGAATTTCTTTCGGAAAGCAGATAAAAGATAAAAACGTAAGTACAATTACTTCATTATGTGAGACGTTTTGGTTTTTAAATTAAAAATGAAAAAGAAGAAAATGATAAAATGTTTAGAAATTTAAAAAAATGTAAGAAAATACTAAATATACTTCCTGTCATGGTTCATTTTTAACAATTATAACAAGTGTCCCATAATCTCGTATAATCTAAAGTTTAGTAAAGTTAAGTAAAGCTTTAAAAGTATATGTCTGGCAACTTTACTAGGTAAAGGATACAAATGCATACGTTCAAGAGTACCAGCTATATTCAATTTTTTTCTTGTTCTTGGCTACGCACAGGCATAAATGTAACAGCATGTTGTTTTATATCGATGCAAATTTTTGTGCACATTTTTCATTTCAGATTTATGAAGACATTTTCAGTTTCATGCCGCTCCAACAAGTCAAGTCAAGTCACTTTTATTTATATAGCGCTTTTTAACAATAAAAATTGTCAAAGCAGCTTTACAGAATCAAATACACTCAGTTTAGTTTAACTCGTATCTATAAATTAATAGTCCCCAAAAGAAGCATCCATAATTAGAATGAAAATTAGAAGAGAACAGATGCACAATAATTAAAAAAAAGACAAAAAAAAAAATTACAAATAAAAGCAACATTAAAATTGTAGCTATGTAGGCAATGTTATATGTAGGCAATGGAATAAATACTTATAAAAACAGATTTTAAATGTGTATTATGACATATAACACTGAATATGTTTAAATATATTACTAGGTTAGTTGTACTGTATTATTAGAAAGAATCAGTGAGGAAAAACACCCCACACACCATGTAACATGATTATTTCAACAATTCTGAAATAAAAAGAAATTAAAGGGTTTTTTTTAAAAAACGTATACACACCTTGTTCTATATCGCTTCCATGTTTCCTTCCTATAAAATTTCCACACAGGGGCGCTATCTCACCAGATATTCTGATCTCACAAAAAAGGCCTGTCCTTATTAAATCACATCCTTTGATAGACAAACAAGGCTCTTGCAAGTTCTACCCACTCCCCCACCCCCAGCAGACTCCTCAAGTGCCATACGGATCACTGACTGCATGCGAGGACACAAACAAACGTCTCAGAAAGAAAATCATACGACAGTGTGCGAGTGAGGTCTTGCCTGTTATGGTGTCGTCAGGGGATTTGGAAGAGCTAAAGTGGCTCTGAGATTCACGGCATGCTGCTAACTTGCTCTGCCTGCCAAACCCAAGCAGCTGGACACGTTTGCATGATCAATCATGCTCTTTGTGAATAATATGTATTAAAGCCCCCGCACTCGTGCCGTGTTTGGAAGCAGCAGTTTTGCCTTTGGAGATGATCCGGCTCCAGCAGCCCCGGTGGCATTTGAGGAACGGGTTTTGTCCGTCACCTGCTGCTCTGGGATGGAGCCGAGCTTCATCATCCTAGACTGGAGGCTGCTTCTCTCTTCCTTCCTCACCTTCATTGTATATTCTACAGCTTTATGAGAGGGAACAGGCTGTATCAGAATCCTCTGTGCACGTGGTTCCAGATCTGAAAACATTTCCAATAAGACAGTCAGCTCTTGCCAATATCAACTCGCTTAATATATGTTAGCGAAACAGGCCTAATTAATGAAACTGCTTGTCCGTTAGCCTGCTATGGAAAGATGCCACAGGAGTTCTTACTTTTCTCAAGCTGGGACGGAGTTGATAAACCCTTCATGAATGATTAAGGCTTCCCTGAAGTATAGAGCTTTATCTGCGACAGAGCAGAGGGCAGGATTAGAATGCAGATGCATCAACAATGCTGTCATAACACTGCAAACTGATAAAGATCCAGCACAGCTGAGGCTCCTATTCGGCACCAAGCCGTTATTTCAGCTCATCTCTTCGTGTGACATTTTAGGAGTTTTTAAAAGAACATTTCAGAAAGCTGGTAAAAAAAATATTATTTTGAATGAACAAAAATAGGCAAACACACACACATCTAACATCAGCATCCTCATCATCATCATCATCATTCTGGATTAGGAACCAAAAATTATTCACAGCTGTTCCTTTTGCTGCAGCCTGATAAAAATCAGGCAATTTCACAGTCAGTGGCATTCTTTCATCCCCTAATCCCTTGGCATGTCTACAGTATTCGTGACCCTCCTTAGGAAAAGGGCCAAGGCCTTATCCGAGTGGAACCTCAGATCCAGAACTTCATTCAGTGAAAACAGATTACAATAACTAAAAAAGATTCAGCAACAGTGTATGAGATCCAATGTCAGATACAATTAGAGCCATTTTAATCAATAAAAGTAATTATTAACCAGTGGTGGGCTGCCAAAATATTTAAAAAAAATAATAAATTGTGGAAATAATTATTTTAATTATTTAGTTATCATTTTTATGGGTGTAATGTCCACAAAATGTAATTAGTTTATTAAAGTTGAACTGGAATATCCTACATAAAGTCCTATAAAATCTGGGGCAGCACTACAGATAGTTCTAGCTTTTTGTTAAAAGACATCACATCTGATTTGTAACATTTATTAGAGACAGAATCATCAGCCGATCAAATTTTGATGTTCAGTGACAGCCCAACCTCTACAGCAGCATGCCCAGTTCTACCACCAGCGTTTATCGGTAATTGCTAAAAGAAAAACTCAATGAAAAATAATTACAGCCCACAGTTTCCGGCACTGCTACAACAGATCTTCTTGTCAATCTAAAAAAAACTTTTGCAGGCCAAATTAAAGGAAGGATCTACACCCAATACTGGATTTACTAACAAATGGCAGCAACGTTTTTGTGCGCTATTTTAAAGATTGCAATATATAGTGGCTAACAGCTAGAACCAAGCACAACAAGCTACTTTGTTAATTGTTAACTTTTTAATTATGAGTAATGGGACACGAAATGATTCTAGCTTAGACAGTCTTAACAGCTTGACTAAGGCAGCTCTTAAACACCAAGGCTCCGATGGTTAGATCATGCATAATATGTGGATTATTAGCATATAGCTACATTGGTTGTAACAGGGAAGTGTAGACATGTGGATGTGGTTTATATATTAACCCTGTCCAACACCTCAAGATTACTTTGATATAAATAATTTTTTTATGATACATTTCTTTGATAAAGTTCCCTAAGACATAAAGACATAAAATCTTTAATGTTGAAGGAAATCATGACTACGGATTTTCCTCACCAAAGTGTGAATAACAGGCCGCTTAATACAGCATTCAAAATTCTTTCTATTATATCTTCTTTTAGAAATTGTTACTTATCCAACCTGAAAAAGCCAACCTAAGACCTCCCCTAGATTGTGAGACTAACAAATTAAAACTGCACTCGAAATCGTAAAGATGTTTGTTTGAACCAGGTTTAGCGAGGAAATTGACTCAAATTAACCAGAAGAGCAAAGTCCTTACATCATAGATGCTATGCATCTCCAGGGTTTTGAAAACATCTTGATTAGTAAGTTGCTAATGGGGTGAAATCTCACTTGTGAGTAGTGCAGATGAGGAAGACTGGAGTGATTGCTAATCAGTGCCTACAAGAGCCAGGTGTTAGCCTGGGTTGTGGCTCCGTAGATGCTAGGATAATTGTCTGTGTAATTCTGAATGGCGACTGAGGTTGCTGTTCTTCATTTACAGAATATCAGGATCAAACTGTTTGAGCTGTTTAAAGCACAGCTGATTTTTGTCGGAACTCATTCTCTTAGTACTGTAGCATTTTTTCCAATTAAAAGTTGCTTATTTTGCTATTTTTATTCATTACAAATTAGAAAACTTTATCATTTATGTGTTGATTTGTCTGTACATGCCAGTTATCTTTCTAAACCTTATAAACTATGTTAATTACTACAATAACTTCTTATAAAGTTATGCATTATTTTTTATTTTGTCAGAACTATTAATCTTGGTTTCTAATGCCCTGCATTCCAGATATTTTACAAATTCATCCCTATCTCAGTTTAAAACATTTATAGATATTAATTTATATTAGATCTTAGATTAAACTCTGTTAAAAAGTGTTGGTTTTTTATTTTATTTTATTAATTTAGATAAATTGTAAAATATACTAAATTATAAAAATGTTGCATCAAATTGTACCAAAATTCTTTTAAGGGTAATCCTTCTTTTTATTTCTTTATATAATATTTTAATTAAAAGAAGTCTACTTGATGAATTCAATCTTAAACCAAATAAAACTGAGTATTAACAACATGTCAGAAAACTTTGTAGTGCAGTATATAAGCTGTGAAAGCTAAATATACCAGAGCTGTGAAAGCTAAATATACCATAATTCATCGATAGATACCTCTGTCCGTTTCACTCCTAATATTAATTATAGACATTATAGAAAAGACATACAAGTCAACCTATTCTTCAGTTCAATTTATTTTTAGATTTATATTCTATTACGTCCAACAGTAAATAATAAAGAGCAGAAATCTTTAGAATTTATATGTGGTTTCTAATGAGCAAGAAAACTCTTCCTGAGATAGAAAGAAAGAAACTAAACTCATCAAACCCATCCTCTCCACCTGGATAATGAGATCGTAAATCCAGTTTATCATTAAAAAGTGATTGCTTTAGAGCAGTGGAAAATTAAGCAACAATTAATCCTTGTGTCTCTTTTGCTTCCTCTGCATGGTATATAAACCTGTGATGCACATGCAAACCCTTGGAACATATTTCTTAAGCCTTCACTAGTCAAGTCAAGTCTAATCACCTATATAAAACGCTTTGAACAGTAGATTGTATCAAAGAAGCTATACAGAATCAAATAGTGTGTCAATACAAGGACAATAGTACACACTAAAATACTCAGTTCTGTTAAACTAATATCTGTAAATCTTCACTAGCTTCACCCAAACACCCCAGAGATCTACTGATTCAAGCATACTGACTCCATCGCAAGCTTTTCTGCCACGCTAATGCCTTCTCTTTGGGAAACTCAAAGGAGCATCTGCCAAGAAGGCATGGGTACATGGGGCACCGTAGCACCGTGGGCCCCTGCCGACCCTTTATCCATCTGATCAGGGGCCAAATGAGGCCCCCAGGGTGAGGCTGTGCCCCTTTGCCTGCAGCTCACAGGCAGATTAGCAGCTCTATTGAGCTTGGGGCTTTTGTGTCGCAGCGCCCAGGTGAGGTCCAGCTGTCTGCGGCCACAGGGATGCACTAATTCCACTGCAGGTCAGCGGCTCTGCATTTTTGAGCAGATTCTAAAAGGTCACATCCTCTCAGGAGAATCCAGACGACCAGCATTAGCGTCCTCACACAATCCCAGTGACCCGTGGTCCCATCTCCAGAACAACCTCCAAACACCCCCCACACCCACAAAGTCTGCACTTGGGCTGAATCAAAGGCTGAGGTGATATACAGGGAAGGCTTAAGGCTTTATCTTTTATCATCACTCCAATCCATCTAACAGGGAGTTGAGCCTTTGAAGCTGACGATTATGTTTTCATAAGGATGTTTTGACTGCGTGATGCATCTTAGTAAAGGCCCGTTGCACGTTAGGCGTGTATTGGGGCATTTGATTTAGTGTATTTTCACAAGAGGTTTTGTGTTTGAACAGTTTCGAGAGGTCAATAACCGTGCATATTTAGCATTAATGAATGGCTGGCTTTATTTCAGATCTCATAGCTCTCTGTCTTATGGCGAATTTCATCATGAAAACAGTGCCAGAGTTAAAGGAATAGCTGCGTTCTCAGCACTCTGTCTTTATTTTGCTGCCAAGTAAGGTTTTTCAGGGTAAACGTCAGAATTTGTAATAATAATCTTATTATTGCCATCATGTACAAGAGAACAGAGAACAGACATTAAACAGCAAGACCTGTTACTTCGTAGAAATCTACTCTACTTACTTATGCATTTGAAATAAAACCTTTAAATGTGAATACTGCACACTTTTCATAAGAACATTTTTGGCCGATACTTTTGGAAATAAATTTAAAAGCACTTAAATGTTATTATGGCATATGCTGTTATTAAAGGTACAATAGGTAATTGTTTTTTTTAGAAACAGTTTTGCTATATATAACAAAACATTTTTGTTATATGTATTTTATTGAGATTTTATGTAATAGACCAACACAAAGCAGACAAAAATCTGAAAAGTGTGGCGTGCATTTGTATTCAGCCCCCCTGTGTCAGTACTTTGTAAAACCACCTTTCGCTACAATTACAGCTGCAAGTCTTTTGGGGTATGTCTTTACCAGCTTTGCACATTTTTGCCTATTGTTCTTTGCAAAATAGCTTACGCTCAGCCAGATTGGATAGGAAGCGTCTGTGAACAGCAATTTCAAACTCTTGCCACAGATGCTTAGTAGTTTTGGACTTTGACTTGGCCATTCTAACACAACAGGTTTTCTTCCAGTATTGCCCTGTGTTTAGCTCCATCCATCTTCCCATCAACTCTGACCAGCTTCCCTGTCTCTGCTTAAAAAAATGTCTTGGTAGGTTTGCAATTGTGGCCTACTTTTTGGATGATGGATTGAACAGTGTTCATTGCGATGTTTAAAGCTTGGGATATTTTTTATAACCTAACCCTGCTCTGAACTTTTCCACAATTTTATACCTAAACTGTCTAGTGAGTTTCTTGGTCTTCATGATGCTGTTTGTTTGCTAGAGTTTTCTAACAAACCACTGAGGCCTTAACAGAACAGGTGTATTTATACTGAGACCAAAATACGCACAGGTGGACTCTATTAACTAATTAGGTGACTTCTGAAGGAAATCGATTGCAAAGGATTTTATTTAGGGGTATACCAGGTGGAAGCGTAGCAAGGCTCGTAGTATAGGATTGGGATTCAAGTTGCTTTATCATGGTGTTTGTAGGAAGAAAAATAGGGTAGTGGTAATCCTGAAAGAAGAGTCTGTAAAGAAAGTTCTGGAGGTGAATTGAGTGCCAGACAGGGTGATGAGTCTAAAGTTAGAAATTAAGAGGCTGATGGTGACTGTTGTAATGGGTTATGTGTTACAAGGTTGTGAGTTAGAAGAGAAAGGGAGGTTTTGGCGTGAGTTAGATGTGAGGTAATTGTGAGTATTCCCAGAGGAGAGAGAGTAGTGATAGGCACAGACTTTAATGGACATGTTGGTGAGGGAAACAGAGGTGACGAGTAAGTGTTGGGCAGGTTTGGAGCCAGGGAAACAAACAGTGAAGAACAGATGGTAGGAAACATTGCTAAGAGAATCGGGATGGCTTTGGTAAATACTTATTTCCAGAAGTGAGAGGAGCATATAGTGATTTATAAAAGCGGTGGAGGAAGGAGCACACAGGTGGATTACATCTTATGTAGACAAAGCAATTTGAAAGACATTTACATTTCTGGCATTTGGCAGACGCTTCTATCCAGAGCGACTTGCATTTAGCTCATTTATACAACTGAGCAATTAGGGGTTAAAGGCCTTGTTCAGGGGCCCAACAGTGATAATTTGGTGCTCCTGGAAATCCAACTCACAACCTTCGGGTTAGCAGTTCAATGCCTTAACCACTGTGATACGACTGTAAAGTTGTGGTGGAAGAGATTGTAGCCAGACAGCATAGGATGGTGTTGTGTTGGCTGAAGATGTTGGTTTGGAAAAAGATGTGGCGAAGAAGAAAATGAAAGGGTGGAAGCTAAAAAAGTAAGAATACTGTGAAGAATTTAGACAAGAGTTAAAAAAGGCTCCTGGTGGCCAGTTGGTGTTTTAAGATGAATAGCAAACTACAGCAGAAGTGATCAGGGAGACGGGATGTAAAGTGCTAGGTGTGTCATAGTTGGTGCTTACAAGTGAAAAAAGTGTACAGAAAAGACTTTGAAGTGTTGATGAATAAGGAAAATAAAAGGGAGAAAAGGATAAAAAGGAGGTATATGGACGCGATAAACGAGGACATGAAGTTAGTGGGTGTGAGTGAAGAGGATGTGGAGAAAAGGATTAGGTCCTCATCTAACCCTGTTCTCCACATCCTGTTGGAAAGGTCTAAGGAAAGTAAACAGAAATACCAGGATTCCCGGCACAGAGTGAAGAGGGAAGTGGCTAAGGCCAAGCAGAAGACATATAATGAGTTGTACAATAGGTTAGACACCAGAGAATGATTCGCTGTGGCGACCTCTAGAAGGGAACAGCCGAAAAGAGAAGAAGAAGTACATATTCTGTGAAAAGAGTACGACTAGGAAATGTTCGCCTAATAAAAATGTTCTGTCCGAACATTATGATAGGATTTCTTGCCTGCCTGACAATACGTATACAGTATGTATGTGCGTACCACCCTGTTTGCTGGAATACATCATTAGCTTTTTGGATCAAAATCATGTAGTAGACTATGTGAGTGGAGTGGAGCGGCACAAAAGTTCCTCTCCGCGTTTAAAGCATTTTATAAACGCTCCACTCCAGCTTCACTCTATATATTTATATAGATATTTTATTGTGTTCTGTTAGTGATGTTTAACTGTTTTGAAAAACTAAAATAATCTGACTTGAAAAACCTGATCCAAAATCACGTCTGCTCCATTTTTTAGCCCCGAAGTTAAAAAAGGTCTGAACACATGATGTTATGGTTGCAGTATTTCTTTTGGACAGAGAGGAATATAGTGTGACTGAATTTTGGCGTGTTTTGATAGTAACACATACTATAATTATGTAGTTTGTGTACCTTTATAAATTAGCACAACAACAGCAGCAGCGTGTAATCAGGTACTGTTTTATGTTTGGTATTTAGACTTGTTACTAACTTTATTTTAGTTATGTTGTCTTTGGTCGTTTAGTTTGGACAACGTTTTGCACGGTGGGATGTACACTTTCAGTGCTATTAGTTAGTCCTACTGCAATTTTTCTAAGATGTCCTACTGCACCTTCAATAACTGGAAATTAATTAACCATAAATACTATACTGAAAGATTTTCATTACATACTATAGCTCTTCAAAAACACTTTCAATTTGGATACATAAAGATTCTGGCTTTTTACAAAGGATCTGTTTGCTACTTTCTTCAAAAGTGAATTGATTCTTATTCCCAGCTATGGTGTGTAACTGATCACCGGTCCCTAAAAGATGCAAATCCTGATGAAAACACTGCAAAAATATGGTGTGACAGCAACAATCTTAGTCTTGAAAGCACTTCTTGCTGGAGCGAGCTTTAGAAAGAAAAGAGATTAATTGTTCCAACACATGTGCAATAATTGCTTGACTCCATGCCCAACCAATAGAGTGTGCAATGCCAGTCCACAGAGTAATTAAGGTGATTTGGCAAGCGCTGCCTTGCATACATTGTCCCGTAAAGTCATCATCCTATGCTGCACAAGAGCTGCCCACATATTGCCTTGAGGGCCTTCCTGTGCCAGAGTTGGGAATGTAAATGGAAACCAGGGGCACTGAGTAATCGAATAGAAGTGTGTCTGAATGCTCTTTGTCAGCATTATGTCTGAGGATGGACTATTTACTGTGCGCTCTGGGTGAGCCATAATAAATATCACTGCCTCTAAGGGGAAGCACTGTATATAGGAGACAGATGTTAAAATTACTATATGAATTCTCAATTGGCTTGATTTGAAAAAAAAAGCATCAATTTCCTCATAAGAGGATGTATATCCATCATAAGAGTCTTTCTATTAATTTCTTTTTTTCAGCTATAGTGTTATAAACATGTTGTCTATACCGGCCAAATATATTCTGGCAAAAACTAGAATTCCAAACATTACCGTAAAAAAAAAAAAAAAAAAAAAAAAAAAAAAAAAAAAAAAAAACAGAAAAATAAAACAATTGGGCTGTTTTCCCATTTCCTCTCAGCCCGAGGCAGCTTTAATGACTTTTCTCCACTCGGATGCAGGTGAGGGGAGTCTGATTCCAGCTGAATCACGCTCCATCCCCTTCCTCCTCCTTCTTAACCACCGGTTCAACCAATCCCTGAGCTTGCTGCTGCTGGATGGCAGCCATATTGTTATTAAAACCTGCAGGCGTGCTGAACACGGCCTCTACGCATCGCCCTCCAGTGCTGCAAGGAATTAGGAAAAACACCAGATACTCTGAAGAAGAAGTGGAATTATTAAAAAAACATTGGCAAAGCACAGGGGAAAAAAAGCTGAGGGGTTTAGTATGGAGATAAAGAACAGCAAGTACGAAGTATTGCGCCTTCCCCTAATCCCTCCTGCTAATGTGGTCAAACATTAAAAGCGATGGGTGAAGTTATAAGGAGTGGAATCGCACTGCCTTGATTACAACCTGATGTGAAAAACTTCCATGCTTTACCTCATTCTGCTGATGTTTGTAGGGGCTTTTATGAATTTTTTTACTCTCCCTTTTTCACTAATGGCTTCATGCTAATGCCTCCATTTGGCCAGGTATCCTGCATTAGCTTTGATAACGCTAAGCTTTTCTCACCTGCAGCCAACATGCCTGTATGCTTCCACCAGACACCATATGCAAATTATTATTAATGGTGATTCATTTACTTTGTGTCCTGTGCCAAATCTTTAATGGTAAAAATAGAAAAAAAGTGGTGTGAAAAAGCAAAAACAGCCCCCGTGTTGGGGGTTTAAACTCCACTCAGTATATCACACAGCTTCAAGGTTGCTGAGGCAACGTCCAATCAGAAGCTGTGGTGGTGTTGTGCTTGGCGCTGTCTTCGTTGGGCGCAGGTGGAACACATATGGAACAATGGCCCATCTGGGTGTGCCAGTGGCACCCATTTTAATCACACCATTGCCATGGTACTGGCTAATGGAGACGTTGAGTGGCCTGCTGGGAAGTCGCCAGGCTCAGTCTATGCCAGGCAGAAGATATGAACAGAAGACACTAATGTCCAGAATGAAGGACGAGGGAAGTACAATTAAACCCGTCGCTCACATCGGCGCTTTGGGATGAACATAAGATCAATCAAACACACCATCGTTTGTGAAATTTACAGAAGTGTTATGCTACGTCTTAATGCAGCTCAATGCCTAAATGCTAAAGTTAAGGTTAGCATTAATGCTATGTAAATTAAAAGCATGTGCACCCTATGAATCAATCAACCAGGACACCTTATCAACTGAAGCACATTTAGCACGAGCAGGCCCAGCACAGGTTAATTAAAACACAAAAGCCAGGATGGGGGGAGGCCTGGCATCCATCCCTGCCCAGTCTAAGCCTGTTTATGCCATGCTTGGGGAAGAGGATTTAGGGTTGGGAGTGTAATTTTAAGCCCCCCTTCTACCCCCTCTCCCCTTCAAACCACCAACCCCCTACCACGCTTCCACACATTCAAAATAAATCAACTCTTTGCCCCTATTCGCACCTGCCTGTTTCAATTGATTTTTGTCAACTCAACTGCTTGAGTGCCCTTAAACCAAAAGCGATTTCCAGGAAGCTTCAGAAATAAATTTAGCAAAACATATACATATATCTGGTTATACATCTGGTTTTAAATGTGCCAAGCAAAATGCCTAATCTTTGCAAAATGATTATTACTTATATATTGAACTTAACTGGAATGGTTAAAAATAATAACCCCAAACTTTCACAGGTGGACAAAAATTGGTTACTGCTTGTGGGTGAACAGCTCGTAGATCCTGTAAACAGGGCAGAAGCAATAAGGATGTACAGTACACTACTAATAAATAAATAAACTGATCGAGCAGCAAAAGGGAAAAAAATAAAATTTTTACATGAGCTTGCTACATACATACAGGACATAGTGTGTTTTTTTTTGTTCTAATCAGCAGTATTTGCATTTAAGATCTTCTCCAGAACATTCTATCTTCAGTTAAACATAAAGAATGGCCATCATTCCTGCAATGACCTTTACTGCACGTCGCCTATTTTCTGTGAATGATAGTCATTCTTCAAACTATCACATTTACAGCATTTGGCAGATGCCCTTATCCCGAGCGACTTACATTTATCTCCTTTATACAACTAAGCAATTGGGGGTTAAAGGCCTTGCTCAGGGGCCCAAAAGTGGCAGCTTGGTGCTGGGAATTGAACCCCAATCTTCCGATCAGCAGTCCAACACCTTAACCACTGCGATACCATTTGGGTCAGATAAAATTACAGGTCAAGGAGACTGATAGGAAAAAATTTGCAGCACTCGTACGAATACACTTCACTACATGACATTTAGTGAAGTATGTATTACTTTTCCTTTTAATTAACTTTTTTATTATTAATTAAGGTAATTAATAACATACATACAGTACATTTATATTTAACCATTTTTTGTTAGGGAGAGAAGCAGATATTCCTCTTTTTGTAAGGGAACACTTAGATATTATATGTATATAAACATGCCATACGCGCACACACACACACACACACACACACTACTTATGTAAGTTATATACACCAGGGAGGAGGTCTTGGACTGTAGAAAGTTTAATTAAAACCCCACTTCTGGCATGATGCATTAGATTTACCACTGAGCTCCATTACACATGCACTACAAATTACACAGACAAACCCCTGACCCATGACAACTGCTATAATCATAACAGTACCAGCTTTATATTCCGTGCGACTGTCTTAAAGTATGCAAGAACATATATACTCTGAATAGAATATATACATTTAAAAAATACTTTTTTACCTTTTTCGCTTTTACACGGAGAAAAAAAAATTATGAGAAATTTTTATGGATGTAAAAACACTGGCCTCGAGAGGTGTATCATAATGATGGATACTGTTACGATGCTACTTTCTCATGCCGCCATAATCTCAGTATGCATGTTTCCCTAGCCTTTTCACCATCTGCAGCCGGAGCCGGAGGCGAGAGCGAGCAGCAGTACAGTGAAGGCATTGTGTGCCCTGACACAGGAGGGGGATGAATTTCTCTAAGGTGGAGACGCATGAGATCGATTAAAAGCAGCAGAAAAACATATGGCTTTTTCTGTAACATGATGTGAAATAAGGTTATATTAGGTATGAGGCAATTTTGTTAGTAATAACGTACATATATGAGGAAGTACAGCCAAAGCACTGCCACTGGAAAGTAAGAAGGCTCCCAACATCTATATTCAATACTCTTTTTTCTTAATATTTGCATATCTTTATTTTGTTCGTCTTTCTTACTACTTTTTATTTATTTATTAAGGGGTTTGGTATGTCGACTTTTGTCGCATGCTAAATTATTAGCCATCTTTCAATATGTAAAATTAATAGACATTCCAGAAACATTATTCAAAAAAATGTAGGCTTTAAAAGTCTGACATAAATATTTGTTTTTAGGTCTCCTTTACATACCAGACAAAAACTACACAGTGTTCTGTCTCTTTTATTTGCTAGTCTATAAATCCAGCGTTCAGTAGATGTGACCGATCCATTTAAAGAACTCATCTGTATAAGCTCTACAACAAATTCTCAGCATGATTATTTTGATGTGAAAGGCTTACTGTTGGCCAGCAGTGAGCTTTTAAAGCCATTTCCTGCAAACAGTGTCCATCACTGCTGTCCATTTTGCGCCATTCGCTCTGTCAGCCATTATTTATCGTATAATGTTGTGTTGGGCAGCTGACCAAAACTCAGAGCAGCCAAAGGAAAAGAAAAAGGAGGGAGAATAAACATTCGCTGAAAAGTTCGTCCATTACGTTTTTATGCACAGGAATGAGACACAATATAAGGGAGCTGTAGGACAATGTTTTTCATTTATAATACACTGAGAAAGTGTACCATAAAACACAATCCAGTGATTTTCCGATTTGCACCTGTATCTTAATAAAAAAAAAAAATCAAAAGCATATTAAATCATTATTGATTACCAGTTTGAATAACAATAACCACTGGAGTATTTACACAGATAATACTGTGTTAGCATATTGAATAATTCTCTCCGAAATACTTCAGGCACTTTCAGAGCTGTACTCATTCTTTTCTCTGCGGCCGAGTAGCAGTGTTTGGGCTTCTGGGGCTCTGCTAGGGAGCCGAGCGGTTGGGTGGAAGAACGATTGGGATTGGTGTTGATTGCTTTAGCATGTGAGCATGCTGAGGGAGGACAGGCACAGCTTTACACAGCCTGGCCATGATGAAGGTTAGCTAAGGTGAGAGTCAAGGAGGCAAGACACTTTTGCTGGCCTAATGCCCGATTGCAGATAAAGTCATAGACCCAAAGAAGTCTGAGTCTTATCCTGCGGTTCTTGCAAAGTGCTTTAGTAAGTGTCCTGGCGGCAACTTGACACTTTTTTCTAGTGTTCTTAAATCACAATTTGTTGAATGTGGTATATGCAGTGTATATCATGACGATATGGACAAAAGTATTAGGACATCTATCCCTAACATCCGTATGTTTTTAAACATCCTTGTCCGGATTTACTCATATAAGGGCTTTCATGCTCTTCTCAATATTTTCCATCATAGCTGTGGGGATTTGTTGATTTTTCACAGTAGTATTACTGAGTTTAGATGTTAATGTTGGGTGAGGTCTAGGGTTCCGGTTTATCTCAAAGATGTTTCTGTAGGTGGGTTTAAGTCAGAGTTAGGCCTCTTTTAAAAACATTTGCATTCTACACTTATTTTAACAAACCATGATTTCATGGAGCTGAGGGGCTTTGTGTATAGAGGCATCATGCCAGAACAGTGTTTGGGCTTTTTAGTTACACAATTACAAATATTGTAATGCTACAACATACAGTGATGTTTTAGACAGCTTTGTGCTTCAAATTTGTAGCAACAATTTTAGAAAGACACACTTATGAATGTGTTGATTAAGTTGTCCACAAACTGTTGTCCTTATAAGGTGCCAATACCAATAGTTTTAACATATTTTATACCAGGTCCAAGTCTATACCAGGTCTTGGTTTAACCAACAAATTAGTGTTGCAATTTAGTACAATATTTCTTTCTCTGGATGTTTCTAATCAGGCCCTGCGATGGACTGGCGGCCTGTCCAGGGTGTACCCCTCCTGCCCTTCGCCGTTGCAGAGGCAGCTGGGATGGGCTCCAGCAGATCCCCGTGACCCTGAATTAGGGAATAAGCGGGTATAGAAAATGAATGAATGAATGTTTCTAATCATAATGTCAATGTTTAGTTAGTTTGCCCGATACTAAAATTTTCTAGGACTATCTTTACAGATCCTGAAAAACAGCTGCATGCACACACACATACACACACACACACAAACACACAAACCATTAGACTCTATTATCTATAACTGAACCAGTGCCAGTGGGTCCATTCATATAATTGACACCTCAAGCTAGTCCAAATTATGTTTCCCACAATGCACTGGACTTGTTTATTTATAATTAGTCTCATATTCCACAGATGTAGTAGATAATGATGTCGATGATGTTGACAATCATTTGTATTTTTTAACACTTTTTTTTAAATCACTGCCAGCATTTACAAAGTTGTATTTACTGATTATGTAAGTTTACAATACATAAGATTATATTAGAGTGACACCGTGATGAAATCTATAAGAATGGCTTAATCAAGCTGAAACAAACAATACATTTGACAAGTTGACATCTGTATGTATAACCAACATCACAAATAGAGTAATGCAGAAAGCAATAAAAATGATTTGCATAAATATATTTGGAAATGTGTCCAGAAAACCATCATGTAGCTTAATGGGAAATGATGCAAATGATTGTGTTGCATTGTGTACATGTTTAAAATCAAACAAAGACATATCGAGTGCATATCGAGTTGATGTGCAGGTGTGTAGTACCACATTAAGGTCTTTTCAAGTCTGGAATTAAAAGACAAGAATCAAGCCGCTGTACAAAGATGCTGGACCACCGATCGGAAGGTTATAGGATTAATTTCCAGCCTTTAGGGGTCCCTAAGCAAGGCTTTTATACCTCACCAGTGAAGTTGGATTAAAAAATGAGATAAATAGAAGTGAATGAATAAAATCATTCTACAGTTTGAATAAATAAATTAATCAATTAATTTCGGGGTAGTGGTGGCTCAGTGGAAGAATCCAGAGGATGGGGGTTTAATACCCAGCACCACCAAGTTTCCACTGTTGGGCCCATGAGCAAGGCCCTTAACCCATAATTGCTAAGTTGTATAAATGATTTACATTGTAAGTCGTTCTTGATAAGGGCATCTGCCAAATGCTGTGAATGTAATTAATTAATAAAAGTCTATTCCGGGTACTCCAGGTCTAAAAACATGTATGTTAGGGTGATTCTAAATTGCCCCTAGGAGTGAATGTGAGTGTGTGTGGTTGTTTGTCTGTATGGGTCCCTGGCCAATGACAGCAGGGTCCCCTTGACCCTGATTAGGAATATAGACAATGGTTAAATGGATGGATAAAAGTCCAGTTACTGTATCTCACTAGGCTGAACTATATCATCTTAATTTAAATAAAATAATGGATGAGGTCAACCTGCAACACCTACCGATTGTTGCTTTTTTTAAAGACCATTTTTAATGAAAGAAAAATATCAGTCCCCCTGGTACGGTGACCAGGAGGGAACATGTTCGGTTCGCCTAATTTTGTTATATAGAGGATTTAGAGGAATTTAATTGTTCCTTTGTGATGAATATAAAATAAACACTATTAAAATCTGTGGAATGAGGAAGTGACCTGTGCTCAGGAGTTCACTACCTAATTTGATAATTACAAAAGCATTTTTGCACTGAATGTTGGGAATAACATACATACAAAAATGTAATTTTGTGCAAAAAGATATACAGATATATTTGTAATGACAAATACATGTTTGATGTAGGTTAGTAGACTCTTATAAAGAAAATGACTAGTTAGTTACAAACTGCTTTTTTCTCTAAAAATGTTTTTATTTATTTGTCACCTAAATCTTACCGATTGCGATATCATAGTATGGGTGAATACATTTGGTTATGTTGTTCATACCACCCAAAAACTTGCAATTTTACTATTTGTGGTGTGTAAATGCTTTAAATCCACTGTAAATATGTACTGCCTTAGTTCAGGAATTTAAAGGCAAAGATTAAATGAGAGCCACATCATTATGTAATATTATACTTTGTATTTAAACAGGACTCAAAAGCCCATGATTCACTTTACATGTTATTCTTGTCACACATTGTCTGCAAATCTCACTAAAGAAATATTTGCATTCGCATTTCGTCTTTACCGAAAAGTCAATTTATGGTATAAGTATATTCAATTCATTGTGCAAGGTACATGTACAGAGCCAATGAAATGCATTTT
This sequence comes from Bagarius yarrelli, assembly GCA_005784505.1. Lineage (NCBI taxonomy): Eukaryota > Metazoa > Chordata > Actinopteri > Siluriformes > Sisoridae > Bagarius > Bagarius yarrelli. Next base: position 3,753,011 of record VCAZ01000021.1, read on the forward strand.
TCACATATCCCATCTTAGTAAGTTGGGGTCAGAGCACAGGGTCAGCTATGATACAGCACCCCTGGAGCAGGAAGGGTTAAGGGTCTTGCTCAAGGACCCAACAGTGGTTGACTTGCCAGAGGTGGGGCTTGAACCCAGGTGTTTCTGGTCTTCAGATTAACAACTCAGCACCTTAACCATTTGAGCCACCACTGCCCATAACCGTATAATCACTGGTTATGAAGTTAATAAAAAAAATTAAATGTTTTTAATTACACTCATTTGTATTAATGCACAAAAGTTAAAACAGCACAAATAAACATGTAGAAATTTTTTACATTTCTTTTTAAATAAGAACACTAACATTCAGAGTACAATAGTAAATAATGAGGAGAAGATTTATCTGTATTTGAATAGATTGAGAATTGTGTTACTACATGAAATATTCCGTTGTTCCATGCAAAACTCTTTCTAGTTTCATAATATTTTTTATAGAGGTGTCATCTGTTGTGTGATATTCCTACATGCACAGTGCTGTCTGTACTCCAGTGACCTAAAACAGGTACATTAACCCTTTAAATTAAACGAAATGAAATTAAATGTTTTTATCTAACTGCTACCATTTTTACATCCAAACACACACTGTATTTGGTTCTAGGGGGATTTGGATTAGGGATTAAAAACTAAAACTAAAATATAATTAGTTTGGAGTAAAAATCTGGACCAGAATCTTACATACTGTTGTAAAGCTTTTCAAAATGGTGGGCCCTGCTCAATGGGAAGCTGTATTTCTGGTTCATTCAAAGTGTTTCGTCATGTCTTTGTAAATTCTGCCAGATGACCAAGCTACATTGACATACCGAAAAATCTCTAGAACAGAAATATTTAAAACTCTTACTTTTACACAGAATTATGGCATAAATAAACCTAAAAACCTAAAACATTATCAGCGCTTTTGGAGACATTTTTGTAAAAAATATTTTACAAATAATCTGAATGCACAAACACATTTATTTTATAATCCACCTGCCAGAACCAAATCCCGACTAAAATGACAATAAAGATCAGGTTGGAGGGAGGTAGAATGTATGTGTGTGGTGTTTCAGGGGGAAGGGGGTAAAGGAACGGGATGCAGCCAATAGAAGACACCACTTGGGGTTTGGTGCTAATCTGAATATGCAAGATGAGAGACAGAGAGTGGTACTGCTGCCAATTTGACAGATGGACAATTAATACGAGCTAAGATGGCATCTTGGCCTGAATACGAATTGCAGGATACAGAGCTGGACCTGACGGGAACAAACAATCGTTTTTCTCACTGTAATGTGGCCCAGCTTCTACAAAATGAATTAAAGTGATGGGAGGCCATGACTGTTCATCCGAGGGGTAACCTCAAGCATTACTTGGAATAGAAAGAGTAATAAATTCACATTATTATCAAATCATGGGCAGAAAAATAACTTGTTTAGCCCATTCGGGTATTAGTTTTTCAATATTGCTAGAAGATATATGTCTTAGAGGCATATATAAATTAATTGGACCACAGAAGAAACCTGTTAGGGATAAATGCATTCATTATTGAAATGGAAAAAGAAGCTCGAGCAAAGTTTTTGGCAGATGCTTTTAAAACCATAAAAAATCAAAATAAAATCAAATAAATCATGTATACATTCTACCTGCAACGTACACATATTTGTAAAATGTTATAAGCAGAATTTTCTACAATTTTTTAATTAATAAAAAAGATCAATTTACTTTATTTAGTTAATCGAGAGCCTGGTTGATGCACTAACAAATGTAAGTGGATAAAAATAAATGCTTCCCCAAATCTCGTCCGAAATAAAGTGCTGCAAATGGTTGAGTAGCTCTTATCTGACACTTGTATGTACTCGCTGTACTGCCTCTCATCTCCACAGGTGTTTTCAGAGTGTATTGCTAGTCACATGTATAAACACTCTTGCCTAATGATTTGTTTATGTTCAGTCAGTCATCACAGACGCAATACTTCATGCCTCAAGGAACAAATAAATTTCATCTAACCTTAGCTTTGGTGCTAAATGTTATAGATTATACTGTACAAAAGGACGAATTTGTGTGTTTTCTGGTGGTAATGTTACTAGACATCCTTTTTATTAATGAATATGGTGGTAAACTATTTTTTTTTTTTTCATTTTGTTAAAGTGCAAAATAAACATAAATATGGCCATGTTAGGCACAACACGACACCTGTCTACATTTGATTCATTACATTATGCATCCAGCCACAAGAGGGCAGAAACCCAATTTCTGGTAACCAGCTTGACTGCACATCTCTCTCATTTAGCTAAAAAAAGGGGAAAGAATTACACTATCCATGTTTCTGCCCATAATTTAGTTGTACACATAATTTGTACACCTATTTTTATTACACTATACCAACAAACACCACTTTTCAGAAATAAACCTAAAAACTTTAACCATGAAAAAGCAACCGTTTGTGTATATAAACATTTTAAATAAACATCGAAACAATTCCTGATTAGTACCGAGATGAAATTATTGTAAAAAACGTAAAAGCAAGTGTTTGTCTTCTATCTAGGCCGATTTCTTACAATTTTTTTTTGCTAATTAGTGATTTGTTCTTTGGATTTGACAAAAGGATTATTCTCACTTGCCCTGCTGTTAAACAGAAAGCATATTTTCACTCCATATTCTAGTTATTTTTCAAAAACCCTAATCTTGCCATCCAGATGGTCTAAGTCTCTTTCTAATATAATTGGCTATGAATCTGGTGTGAGTTACAGCCTAACACATTGCAAAGACAGGTGCACATTTTTTTCTTATTTTTTTTTCAAGTGGCCTACGCATTCTGACAAGCTCCTATCATCCCACATGTCCACTGTGAAAAAAAAGGATTAAAAAAAAACCCTCACAAAAAATCACTTTACTCTTTTTAACTCCCTCATTTCACTAAAGGTTGACCTTCGTAAATTCTCCAGCAAGCTTGCACTGCATGTTGGACACGTGTTCTTGTCTGTTTCACATCGGTGCGTTTTATCATTTTTTGATAACATATGTCCGGAATTGGGGATGGGGAGGGGGAATGTTGATGCTTTTGAAGATTTGGCCACGTTTGGAGAGGACAACTAGAAAGTAAATGTGGGGAGACAGACGAGACCTGTGGACTTAGCTGTTCAAAAAAGAAGAACAGGGAAATGGCTCAGGGGAGTAAGGAACATCAAGTCCCGACCCTGGGACCCAGTCTCTCTACTTTCTTCTTGCTGTGTGTGATTCCCTGTTGGAGCCATCTGTCTCTTTCTATCTCTTTCTGTCTCTCTTTTCCTCTCTCTCTCTGATTTTCACTCAGCATATTGTTGTACCATCCTCCCCCATTCCACTCTTCTTTTGCCAATCTGTCCCCTACCTATGCCAGCCAGGCATGAGTGTGCCTATATACAATATGTGTTAAAGAATAGGACAGATAAAGAACGCTATTACATGTGCCTAGGTGTCCTTTATTCCCAAAGATCAGCAACTCTGACAGGTAAGGAGGATAAAATTACAGAAGGTCGGGGTGCGCCCTGCTGATGAGTCTTCTTCCGTCTGTCTGTTCTAAATGAGTTCTGTGATGTTGCAAAATGCTCAGAGGTGTGTGTGTCTGTATGTGGTGTAGGCAGTGTGTATCCTTGCTTCTTATCAATTATCTTGTCCTTTGCCCAGGCGAATGGCCCCTCCACTGCTCATTATAGCTGAGATGTTTAACATTAATTCGATTTGGGTATTAAGGCATGCCAGGCTGAAGTGTTGACCTTTTGAGAAGGTTTTTTGATACAGGAATGTATGAATCATTAAACAGATTGAAGTTTTTCCCCCCATACACAATGTAGTGGTCACACATCAGGTCAGACATATTTCTAGACAAAGCGTCTCTCATTATTTAAATCCCATATCCGAAGTCTCATTAAATGCCGTCACAGCCAGGCAGAGATTGACCTGAGCCGTAAATGAAAGTGTGCTGAGGAGACGCAATGAATGGACCCCGAGTGCAAGGGTGAAATGCCCTGCTATTCATTTTCTCCATTTTTCAATCACTCAATCCCATCCCTGAGCTCTTACTCGAGAGAAATCAGTGTGTAATGAATGGCCAATCAAAACCGACAGGGACACTGGTGGAGTGGAAAATAACCAATCAAGTGTAAGTGTTTCATCTAGCCCCCTGCACCAGGTCATCCATATGGGCACACCATGCCACCTTCTGCTCATGTGCATGCATACGAAAAAGACAGAGAGAGAGAGAAAGAAAGAAAGAGAGAGAGAGAGAGAGAGAGAGAGAGAGAGAGAGTGAGGGGCCAGCCAGCAGCTGTGGTGAGATGAAAGCAACACACAACAGAGAGCTTATGCCAGCCAGAGTGGTGGAAATCAGTAACATGCAGATTGTTTTTCTGAAGCAGGTGCTCAGATAAAATAAATAAATGAATAAATAAATTTATAAATAAACAAAAAAGAGGGCTTCTAAATATTCATTTTGGGAAATGATGGTAACAGTTTAGCTATTGCCACAATTCCATGTCACATTTATAATAAGAGGAGCTTTAATAAAGATTTTGGAATGTCGAGAATACTAGTAGGAGTGTTTTAAACTCTGATGATGTCACAGAATTATACACAGAATCGTGCAAAAACCAATAAACAGTGCCAGTGCCAGTACTACAGGCAGAAATGCCTCATTAATGAGCAAAGCCAGGGAAGAATGACCAGATTTGTACAAGCTACAATAACTTGCTCTTTACATCCATGGTATTCAGAAAAGTATTTCAGACAGTACACACACTAAAACTCAAACTAGAGTCATAAGGGCTGCAACAGCAGATCACCACTTTTCCTAATCAGAAACAGAATCTGAGATTACAGTATGCAAGAATATGGAAAAAAATGGATAGTTAAAAAGTTCCGCAGTTGTGGTTAAGGCTGCAACACCATTCTTCTAAACAGTGTTCTTCTTCCTCTAAACACTGTAACCTGAAAATTTAAATGTAGTTGTCTTAAAGTCTTAGCTTTACTTTGCCACAGATACTTTGAAAAACACAGTTGTATTAAGATAAGATGAGATGAGATGAGATGAGAAGAGAAGAGAAGAGAAGAGAAGAAAGAGAAGAGAAGAGAAAGAGAAAGAAGAGAGAGAGAAAGAAGAGAAGAGAAGAAGAAGAGAAGAGAAGAGATGAGATGAGAAGAATGAGGTGAGGTGAGGTGAGGTGAGGTGAGGTGAGTGAGGTGAAGTGAGGTGAGGTGAGATAAAATAAGTTAAAATCTTTTTCCAGCGCTGAAATGAAGGGGGGAAAAGTTATACAGTTTGATAGCCACGGGTATGAATGACTTCCTGTGGCGTTCCGTTGTAGACTTTGGTGGTCTTAGTCTGCGGCTAAATGTACTCCTGTTTGACAACAGTGTGTATTGTTGAGGATACTGAGAAGTTTCTTCAACATTCTCCTCTCAGACACCTCGACCAGAGACTTCAGCTCCACTCCAATAACAGGAGTTTTTCCTGAGTAGTGTTTTTTCACATCAACCTTGGCACATCATGTCTTTATGGAGCTTGATTTCTGCACAGGGGTATTAAAATGCTGAAACTGTTAGATAGGGTGGGCAGGTGTCTAAATACCTGGTTTCAATCTAGCTTGTTTATCTATTGTTTTAATATATCTGCTCTATAATCTGTCTTAATACGGATTACAACACACTAAAAATATAACCTAGACCTAGTTTCTTTGTTCATCTTCATCATTATTCCACATTTTGTGACTTATATGGGTTATGAAAGTGAATTTTCTCAAACACCAAGACACCAAGTAAATCTCTAAGTAAAATTAAAGTTAGACTTGTCAAGCAAATCATTTTTAAATAGATGTTTTTTGGCCAAACCTGTTTGCCATCGCAAAATCATTCTGTAGCTATCAAAGACCAACAATCCTGTATGGGAAGTCTTCTGCCATTATCTGAGCATGCTCTTGTGATCAGGAGACCATATTCATGATGACTACGACCTTTGCCAACACATTAAAACCATTACTTTAATGATGAGCATCTTACTAGTTCTAGCTGCAGTGAAATGTACCATTCCTAATCTATTCCAAACACATAAAACGTTGTACTTTCTTAGACATCTTGTGTTAACAGAGTTGGGTTTGTACATCATTTTTTATTAGCAGTTTAATAATAATCGAAGTTACTAGTTTAATAAATTAATTTATCTAATTGACAGCTTTATTGCTGCATTTATTGCTTGATTGATCGGTCGCTTGTTTGTCGATTGATTAATTGATTGACTTGACAGATTGATTGATTAATTAGCAGAGTCCATGAGATAAGATCATTAATCTTCAGCAGTTGATTTAGCTGAGCTGTAATCAATACGTAATTGAATGTATTATTTATTTATTTATATTTTTTAACTATAAGATTTATAACTAGGCTATTATATCTGGACATATTTGAACCTCTTTAAACCATAAATAATAACTTTACCACACCTACATTGTTGTGGCATTTGCATTTGCTAATCATTTGGTGTAAACTGTTAAAAACTGCTGTAAAGTAATTTACAATATAACTTTCTTTTGCTATGAATTTTAGGAAAATTATAGGTTTGAGGTGTAGTACTTTACTGCGAATTCTACAGTTTATTTCTTACAGTGTAGAATTAGTGTTAATATAAAATATAGCATAAATAAAATAGTGGGTTTTTTTCTTCCTTTCCTTCTGGAGTAAATCCAATGCCAGGGTAGCACTACTATCAACCATAAAGTCATTAGGCGATCGGGTGACACGCAGTCCTAATATGTTCTTCTAATTAAATTATAGTTACTGATATATTTCCAAGGCCTAGCCTTTCTGAATGCTTATTAAAACATACATTCAGTACCAATATTTAAGTGTTAAACACTTTTTGTATCACCTCTACGTTCCCCACAATGTACGTTTGCTTAGCATAAAATTCCACACCTTTTCTATAAAACCACCACACTTCTTAAATTACTATAGTCACATTACTTAACACACACACAGTGCTCCCTTTAGACACACACTCATCTACTCAACCCTCCCCTCTGTGTGAACGCACTCTCGTCTTAATGAGTGTAGAATTGGAAATCAGGCCTGATTATTTTTCAAGCACTCGCCTGAAGGCATGTTAGCGCTGAGCAGAGGAGCTGGGCCTTGAGAAGTCATACGTTTTTCTCTCCTTTTATTGTGAGGGCATCAGGCCTCTACAAAGACCTCGTTAGCTGATGCCCCCCACCCACCGCCCCCGCCCCTCTTCATCTTACCTCTTTACTAAGTGGCAGCTGATTTTGAATGCGGATAAAGGTAGTTGGGGCCAGGGCGGTAATTCGAGAGATCCTTGGAGAAGAAACATGGTACAGGAGGCTTCAGAGATGTGATGGGTACACTGTTGTAGTGTTTCAAATTCTGGGAGCATCTGCTGTGGCCTGGCAACACATGCTACACTGCATAACATGTAAACTGGTATAATGCACCAGGATATTGTTCAACGTGTTAAGTGAAATGGTCCAGAAATGTATTATATTAGCATATTTGGTTTTGGATGAGACCATCTGTATCTCATCACAGACAGAAAAACAAAAAATGCTGGAATGGAAATGTGCAATGATCTCTATCTCTGGAAGAGGATCACTCTACTGTGAAGAGTAACATAGAGAACAGAGAGAGAGAGAGCGAGAGAGAGATTTTAAGAAGTATCACACTGTCATACTGTCCAGTATTCAGGTGTTGTTGTAAGAGCTCATATTGTCAGTATCAACAGCTATGTGGATAAAAATGTGGCTGTGTGAGAGAAAGAATTATATAACCCCTAATAGGTAACATTTTAATATATTTTAATATATTTTTCTCTTTTTAATAAATTATTCTCATAATTTAGTTTCTTCAGGATAACACAAGGTTGTGATCGCATCGTATTGACGCAAATTCAATTCAATTCAATATAATTTTATTTGTATAGCGCTTTTAACAATAGCCATTGTCTCAAAGCAGCTTTACACAAAATGCAGTAATAGTAAAAAGTGTAGGTTTGTCCCTAAATTCTTCCTTGTTTCTTTTTTGAACAAAGATGCAGCTGCCAATGTCTCCTATTTACCACATAACATGAGTGCACCACAATACATCGAAAAACAATGCAACATGCATTCTGAAGAATAGCTTCTTTAAAATCTGACATTTTAACCTGCAATAATCACAGAAAGAGTCTGCTACGTCTACATGACCTCATAACATGATGTATAACAAATACGACATAGACGCTAGACATAAGAATAAACATGACAGTAGATCATGGCATTCTAACCTAATAAGACTTGATGTCAGAATATTATGCGTATTATATGAGGTCACAGCTCAAGCTTATGCCAAGACAAAGTCCCTTGACACAGAGGATGTGTTCATTTAACTTACCACTTAGCAAAAGCAGACTAATGCCTATTAAAATAAACTATTTTAAACGATGATGTAAAGTATCAGATTGAATGATATCTGTGTTGAGCAGAGTTAATGATTTCTAAACAACACAAGAGCAAGAGCAGAGAAGCTTAAACTGAAGATCTATATTTAATGACACTTATAACTTTCAGATAAATTCCTGAAAGATAATTGAAATCTTTTTTTTTTTTGAAGAAAAGCTGAATTCTAGACAAAATGCTAACAACAAATTGTGTTTTCAGTGTGTTTTAATTTAAAAAAAAATGTGCAGTTGAATAGACAACAGCTAGTGATGATGTAAGTGTTCTGTCTGATTGTATTGCATACAATAACTTACATTCATCTATTTTCTTAATTTGATTGGGCAGTTAAAGGTTAAGAGCCTTCGGGATGCCAGCAACGGCAGATTTGTGGTGCCAAGAATTAAACTCTCAATCTTTTAACCATCTTAACCACTAAGCTACCACTCCCTATTTCTATCAGTATTAAACTACTGTATATAGTTGAATAAACCTCTGGACCATCACCATTATATCCACATATGATAAATGTGTGTAAACAGGTTATCAAAATAGGGAGCTCAATGAGAACATACATGTAGTTAGGTAGACCTTAACCCTACTAAACACCTTTGAGATGAACTGAACTGGAACAAAGACCGCATTCCAGACCTCCTCACCCAACAGTCTAATCTCACTAATACTATTGTGGCTGAATGAGCAAACCCCAAAATCGAGTGAAAAGTCTTCTCTCTGAAAATAAGTTGTTTGTAGATGTGATGGATATGTATCTCAATGCTTCTGTTCATATAGTCTACCAAAAACCTCTGACCTGATGCATGGCACTCAATAGCAAGCGATATCAAGAGAAGTCCAGAAGAGGGCAGTGCCCATCTCCAGAATCTCACACACGTGGGGTTTTTTTCCCTCTAGTCCAGTCGTTTCTATAAAACATGGAGAGAATTTCACTGCAAACAAATAAAGCTGATAGCTGACTTTCGTCCTTCTCTCTTTAAAACCAGGTCCCTTCGATTTCAGCACAACGTCTGCTAGCAGTTGTTTGAGCCTCTTGATTTATTTGGTGATAATGTCGCAGGGTTTTGCTTTTTTTCCCTAAAAGATGGGATTTTTATTAAAACCAGTGATAGTTTGTGAATAAAGTGCCGTATCGTATAGTAAAAGGAGCTGCTGTAAAACTGTAGTTTCACTAGTGTGGAAATGTTTATTAATGTCCAGAACCAACCGAAGATCTCATGGTAAAAATACTGAGTTTCCATGACTATCTATAGGATTAAAAATGCAATTAAAAATCGCAATCAACTTTAATTCGCAGGGGTAAATAGTTATTCTTTTTTTTTTTTAATTAGGAGATGAGAAAGAAAATACTTTTAATCTGCAGTCTTATATCTGCAATCGTTCTTTATATATTTTTTTTTTAAAAAACAATCCAACCTTAACAGTTTGATATAAATGCAGTTTCCATTGACACGTTTATAGAGAAATTTAAGTCTGTATTTTAAATTCTATATTAAAAACATGCAGTTATTTCTTTGTACTGTTTTTAACATATCTATACTAATCTATTTATATCTATTCATATTTCATTTGTTTATGTTACACATAACATGTCTGGGTACACATATAATTAGATTTTCTGTCAGAAACCAGACAAAGTATAATAAATAATATTCTCCTGAAATCAGCGATGGTCATATACAGTATAATACAAGATTTTATGATTTTAATCAACATAATTATAATTTTTGATGTTTTGCTTATTAAGAGTAAGAGTAAGAGAGACTTTATTCTCATCGTATTGATACAATGAAATTTGTTCGTTAGCTCTTAGAGACCAGCAGCAGTAAGAGATCTAAAAAAAATACACATTAAAAGAAATTGCACAAGAAATTCTATATACATCCACCACCAAATAGTTTAGATATTATTAATTATAAAAGTCAAGTATACAAAGCTATAAAATCAATTCGCTTTCAGAGTATGCACTTCTGATCTTTACACCGTTAAATGTAATAGTTTGTAGACCCTTTGACAGAATATAGAATAAATGTAATTTCACTATCATGAATTTTAGGTCAGATGTTGGTTTATTCTAATAAGAATATTTTGTCTCTCAGAACAAATTGATGAATAAACACTGACAGCATTACCTACAGACAGTAGATGATACTATAAGTATTAATGATGTAATCGATTTTTGGTTTTGTAATATTTGTTTGCTAGATTTCTAATCAATTAGATTTAAAAACACAATGCCATAGTATGATTTATAGAAAAAGCTAAATGTTTAAAAATGCTTAAAAGAAATACAGTAAAACAAATAAAATAACTATATTATTAATCTATAGTGTTATGTCTGTTTAGGTTTAATGGCTGAGCATGCCCTTTCAATGTTTTCTGCTCATTGGCCTTATTACAAAAAATCATGTCAGTATTAGAATTGGTTAAGCCTGAATATTCCTATCCACAGCATGGAGTTCTGTTATGTAGTTTACATTCCCTTTGGGGTTTTTTTCACTTTTAAATGTTTGAACTTAATTCAACAATAAAATTTCATTTTAAATATATGTGTTATTTATATCATATCTGTATTAAATAATAAATCATCTTAACTGTTTAATGAAGATTAATTATTTGTAAGATTCACTAACCCAGTGGTTCCCAACCTTTATTTGTGAGGCCGCCTTTTCCCCAAGAAAATATTTTAGGGCGCCCCTTCACATTTAATGATATTATCGCTCTTGGTATTTCCTGCATTTTGTGTCTCCAGTATTGTTAGCATTGCAACTAGAACTGGTGGTAGATTCCTCACCTGGGTCCAAGTATTCCAGGGTCAGAAGCAGAATTCATGAGACTTGGTTGTTTTTGTGGAGGATGAATTACAAATTTGTCCATTTATTGGTCAACCAGGGTATTATAAATAAAATTAGCTAAAGCAATATGATGGTTCTCCTTAATGTTCACTGCTCAACACTTTTCAATGGCTGCATTTACACTGCAGGTCTTGAAGCCCAATTCCAATTTTTGGACTATATCTGATTTTTTTTTGATGACCCGCTTACATCATCTTTTAAAACTGACCAGTGTCTGATATCTGCATTTACACTATACACGGCAAAACAACCCAAGGTGCATGTACTGCCCGGAAGTACATCCACCAAGGAAGTAAAAAAGGCACAACAGACGAAGAGAAAATGATCATTTAGTATGTTACTTTCACATCATATTTAAAGGCCGGCGAAACAATGCTTTCTTTAGGCAGAGAACCGTTGAGAGAAAAAGAGAGCATAGTGTGTGTGTTTCCAATCAGCCGCAGAAAAAAAAACTTTAAATGTGGATCGCTAAAACTGCCTCTGATCTGGAACTCATTTGTTACAGTGAACAAAATTAATAAATATCAAAATACACAGTTGTTGTAAGTTACATATCGCTGTTGAGGTCCACCTGAGTTGATGTCAGCACCACCGCCCCTTATTCAATGACGTTCGACTCACATTGACAGGTGAAAATCTGATCTGTCTGCTTACACTGCACACGCTAATGCACGTATCTGATTCATATCTGATTTATTACCACATTCAAATGAGGCCTGAATCTGATCTGGACTTACCGGAATCCTGTTTACACTGTCATGAGTCAGATTCGTGTCAATCTGTACCACATTGGAGAAAAAAACTGAATTGGGTCACTTGATACATGCAGTGTAAATGTGGCCAATATGACGTGACGCCCCACAGAGCTCACCAAAGCCCCCTTGTGGGTCGAGACCCCCCTGTTGGGAACCGTTACACTAACCAACAGAAAGGTATATTCAATATAATGTTTCATGATGATAAGCAGGTGCTACTGCACGCCAGCCAGCAAGAAAATTTATACAGAGAACAAAATGGCCAAACGGTTGGGGAAGAGAGATGTCCATTCACAATGCAGGAAATTTAATCAAAAGTGTACAAGTGATTATTGTTTTTTCAATGCAAAAAAAATAGCTGTTTATCGCATCTGTCATCTTTTTATCTTTTAATAGGCTATAATGTATTTATAATCTCGAAAAGTAAAGCTTATTTGTTTGTACAGTCATACCAAAATAATCTAACAATAAGAAACAAAATATAATACATTTATTAAAATTATAACATTTATTATATTGTATTCTAATATTTATTACATTTATTTAACTAAGCAGTTGAGGGTTAAAGGTCCAAATTTTTGATACTAAAACACTGAACACCAACCAATAGCCTTTTAAAAGCAATCTTATATTTTTTTTATACTGTCATATTTCCTTTTATTTATCCTTCTTTTTAATATTATTATAATTTTTATTATTTTGCTGAATCACTAGCCCTCATGTGTTTTTGAATCCAGGATATATTATTTCAGTTAGGTATAGCATATTACAACACAATATTTATTACTCTATACTTAACACGGTTAAATGTAAGTTACATAATGTACATCAGGTTAAATGTTTCCTTTCATATTTAATCATCTTTTGTTGGAAAATATTGGTGGTTCGTTATTCACATTTTTAATACATATTTTAAGTACCTTTTTTCAAAAAGCTTTATTTATAAAAGCAATGTTGTTTTTTGTATTTAAAAAAAATACTCTATTTTTCTCAAGAATCCATATAAAAATAAAAGAAAGTATATTTAACTATCATTTCTTTTTTGTTAATACTAAATAAAAAAAAACAACATAGAATAAAACGCTTAAAACAATCCTAATAACTTCGATTTAAACCGCTTTTGTTTTGTTTCTTTTTGTTTCTTGTTCCACTCCTCCCTAACCCCCGAATAAAGGAGCCTGGCTTACAGTGTGCTCTTGAACATGAGCCAGTCAGGCACGAGTTGTGGACCAAATTCACCTGAACACACATGTTCCTCCAGCTGCAGTCTGTTAAGTTTAAACAATGCACCCAATGTGTTGCCTCCCAGCACAGTTTTTGTCTTTCTAGTCCTCTGTAAACATTTTTGATGTGCCCTCTTAGGTTTACTATAAATCTATATAGGTCTATAATGAGCGTTTGCAGAAAAAACACTAGTAAGGAATGTCGGGGGCTTAACGAAAACCAAAACAATTAATTTTATTTACAGAGCAATTTTCGGCATAAGACTTGAATCCAGTTGTAGTATCAAAAACTATTAGTGCTTTCTGCAGTAATCCACAAGTAAAACAAAACGTAGACGATTACCACGTCTTGTTCAGATGAACACACAGATTTTTAAGGAGGTGTGTTGCTGTTTCAGGCTCTCGTATGCAAATAAAGAGGGTTTAGGTCAAAATGATGTACTGCTGGCAGCCTCCCTCATGCAGTAATAAATACCCCAGGTCAGGATCATGGGCTTTCCTGTTAAGCTAAGCAATGATTACACCTGAAGGGTATGGACTGTATGTGTGTGTGTGTGTGTTAGGGAATCAGTGGCAGGTGCAGCAGCAGATCAGGCCTCATTAGCAGCACCTTCTGCCACTACCGGCCAACAGCAGATGGAGGTTCCGCCCTCACGTTACTTCACCTCATATGGAATAGTGTGTATATACAGTAGATATCTACATACTCTGTGTGCATGTGTGTGTGTGTCTGTGTGTGTATATATATATATATATATATATACACGAAAGAATTTTAGCTTGTGGTAAATAATCTGCGTTTTTGGGTTTGCATGCCAGAGGCAATTAATGGGCTAATATTAACAAGTAAAATCCCACGATATCCCCCTATCTAAAATCTAAATAATTTTAGGTGCTCACAGTAGTTTAGAGCGCTTTCAAAAAACACTCACCTTGTGTTAAGGTGTGTCTGGTGGGCATTCCTCTGGGAACGTAGAAACGTTAATAATGGCTGCACACCACATGAATGACGGCCCATGGACAATGAGTACTTTGTGTGGAGAAATTGAGGATCCCGATAGCGTGTGCTTGTGTGTGCATCTAAGAATGCATGTTTGGCTATAAAGGGCTGCTGACTGGCATCTCGATCTAGCCTCCCCCACATGCTAATACAATCCACGGCTCCCTTTATGCCCACGCGTGTGCTATGTTCAAGCTTCCCCAACCTATGTTAGATTTAACACCTTTTCTCAGTTGCATATTTCCTGAAATACAGATCTCTGTCACTTTTTCCTAGCATGTAATTTGCAAGATTCTTGAAGTCCAATATGCTGTACAACATCTAGTACGGTGAAATCTGGGATTACTTTATGTTACTAAGTTAATTAGTAACATAAAGTATTAAAAGAAATTTTCTTTGTGTTTATTTTTACTATTCATTATTTGCTCTGCACAGTTGCTTTAATAAAGGCTTAAAAGGGGAAGCTTTAAAAACAGAGTAAAAATAACATAAAGGTCGGTGCCATAGCATAATGGCTAGCGCACCGGCATACACAGTACGGCATACACTGTTGTACCTGCGTTCGAATGTGGTTCTCTCTCACCTACATCCTTGCTGTCTGTCCTCTGCTCTTAATAAAAGCAAAAAATAGCCATGAATATATCTATTAACAAATTATGTAAAGGATTTACATATCACTCTCAACCAAAGCAACTGACATTTATCTCATTATTTTTTTCCAACTAAGCAGTTGAAGGTCTAGGACGTAGCTCAGGGACTCAGCAGTGGTAGTTCCTTATTAGAAGGATTTGAACCCAAAATCTTCCAATCAGTAGTCCAACACCTTATTCACTGGGCTACCACTTCCCCAGCAGGCAACAAAAGCAAACAATGAAAGGTCATGACCTTTAGGAAAAGGTGGCAGCCAGTCAAATTTTGGTGTGAATATAATTATATATCATATTCGTAAACTAATACAAAATTTTTCTTTGGTAAAACGTAAAAGCTAGATAAATATATATCACAGTATAAAAATGGCAGATTTTTAAAAAATGTTTACTTACTTTTCAAGACGTAAAAATTAAACAGTTCTGTAGAAACGTTTGGCTAAAAAACTAATGCTAGGGTCATGCTGCATGTCACATGATGTCTTATGATGACAACGATCTTGTGTGCTGCTTTGTCTTCCTTGGTCTTCTTGGCGTCTTGGTGTATATTTTGCTATTGTGGTTTATGTTCACAGTTGAATAATTAAAAAAAAAAATTAAAAGTCTTTGTTTCTGCCTTCAAAATGGCCCACTGCTTCCAAAGCAAGCATTTTTCTTCAGAAACCGTAAAAACAGTTAGAGTGTAAGTATTTTAAAAATATTGCTGTCATCTTTGACAGACAAAATTACAACAGTTCATGCATTAATATTAATAGACTTTTTTGTGATATATTTACCTTAATTTTATACTCGTTTTTTTTATAGTTTAGTTGTTAGTTGTTAGTTGTTGTGTAGCTTTCTTTGCATTCTACTATGAATTTTGGTACAGCTATCAGCTAACCCTTACAAAAAAAACGTTGAGTGTACTTTTAGTATACTTCAGTGGTTTACCAGGTTTGGTCCTAAGGATTTTTAGCTCCAACTTGCCTCAAAACACCTGTAAGTTTCAAGTATACCTAGCAAAAGCTTGATAATCCAGTCTGTTCTAAGATATTTAAGTTCAGGTCTGTTTGAAGATATTTAAGATATATACTGAATAAAATTACACATAAGTATATTTGTTTATACTGACTCACTGCCTTAGTGGTTAGCACTGTTGGAGTTGCCTCACAGCAAGCTCTTTTTGTGTGGAGTTGCTGTTCTCCCCGTGCTTCCGGTTTCCCGGGTCTCCGGTTTCCTCCCACAGTCCAAAAACATGTATTTTATGTTTTTTGGTGATTCTAAATTGCCCATAGGAGTGAGTGTGAGTGTGTGTCTTGCCCTGTAATGGGCTGGCGACCTGTTCAGGGTGTACCCCTCCTGAATGCACTTTGTTGAGTATTTTTACACCCAAAGAGGGGTTAAAATAGACTTTGTTTAACTGAAAGGTGGAGTAGTATTAACATTAACTGGTAATAGTAAGTGGTGGTGTGACCGTATAAGATGTTTCAAGTTGCCACCCCTGGGATTCTTAGCAAAGCCCTTAACCCCCAATTGTTCAGTTGTATAAAAAAAAATTGAATGCAAATTGCTCTGGATATGAGTGTCTGCCAAATGCTGCAGATGTAGATGTGTTCAAGTCCCACAATTGCCAAGCTTTAAAGTTTACCATTATAAGCTGGGACAATTGGTCGAAAGTAATACTAAAATAGTACATTGATCTTAAAGTACTTATAACGTAAAGTAAACTTGGGGTTAATACTCTAACTGCACTTAAGTTCACCTAATAAAATACTCTTTAAGTATACTTTTTTAATTAAGTGAGGTCACCGTTAATAAACCTCTAAGTACAGCTTCACAACTCCTCCTGCAGTGTCAGTGTGACATTACGTGCCAATGAACTGTCTATAGTTGATAGATAAACATTTAACGAGTCATGAAAAACACCCTTAAGCTCAGCCGTATTTGGACCTAACTCTGTTACAGCTAGTTACGGTAATCCTATGACGTATTAGAAGTTAATCTATTTTTAATCACCACTCTGCAGATGTGGCCCTGGTCCTGTTTTTAATATCGCCTTGCTCTGAGCTCAGATGTGTCCGTGTGAGACTCAGTGCCACGGAGCCGCTCTTTAATGGATTAGCTCTTCTTGGCTCAAATCATTTATTTTGGCACCGGTGCTCTCCCAGTTCTTGGCTGGAGGGAGTCATCCTCGTTTGAGTGCGGACCTCGGCCAGGGTGTGACGAGACCATGTTAGTATGAGGGAGTTTGTGTGTAAGTGACGAGCCTGGGGGTTCCCTTTAATCAAAGCCAACTAACTGTTCCTAAATCAGTCTTCCTTCAGCCACAATTACAGTGAGTCTAGCCCGTAATTCTGGCAAGGGCTTGGGATATTGTTTTTCTACTCATTTCTCTTTCAAAATCCTAACAGCCAGTTGAATTAGATTAATGCGGTTGGTTTTTGAACAAGAATTAATCTCTAAAAATAAGAGAAAAAACTTTGCAAACAAATTAAACTTGATTCTGAGAAATTTGTTAGTAAGGGTTGAAGTAGACATGTCATGTATGCTCTCATCATTCTTGGCTTTCTTGACGAGCCAATACCCAGTAAACTCACCCCTGCCATGTTTCATCCATTTACAGTGGCACACCACAACCAGGCACCCCTCCAGTCTCATTGGGTTGTTTTGCATACTAGGGGAAGTTCATCCACAGGCTGATACTAGAAAGTAAAGACAATTTGGCTGCAGTGAAACAGAAAGCAATTGGGTTTCCGTGTCTAAATTATCCAAAAAGGTCCAATCTTTAAGGTAAGATACAGGATAGGTGTGCAACAAGCAAGTTTTCCGAATGTAACATTGTTGTGTAAACTTTTCGTTCGGTCCATGACTAACAGCAAGCTTTTATCTAGACCTGACAGTAGTTAAGTATGATATAAGATACAAAATGGCCATGGGTGCTTTAGTAGTTCCACTTGAGTTTTGACACCACTGGAGCAGATTTATGACCTGCCCTGACCACAGAGTCCTTTACCTAAGTGTGCGGTGACAGATTAAACAGCGGCTTTTGTCCTTGGCATCTGCTCTGTGGTTTTTAAAGGGTCCCGGTAGAATTCTTTCAGTGTGGTTTGAAGATTTGCTCACATATTTACTTCCAATTTGTGTATTTAATTAACTGCAGAATATTTCAAGGCTAATAATGTTGTAGTAATCAAGTGATCCTCCAGCTATGAGTTTGGATGATTTTATTTTTTTGTTGTAATTTTGTTAAAGCAAATATGAAACACAACTTTGCTATAGAATTTTGGGAAAAATGTTTGATACTGACAGATGAATGTTTTATTTTGTATTTGCAAAAAACACAAATATTTACAGTTTCTCAGTATTTAAAATAAACATTTTTCACCTAATTTACATAATGTACATTGTAGCTATTATTAGAACTATTTGTATTTTATGTCGGAATTAAAAATGGATTGGTTGCCCTGCCGAAGCAAAGGAGAGGCCAACTGCTGGGTTCATAGTTTAGGTCGTGGATTCTGTAAAGATTCCACTGGGGCAAGTAGTTGAGAACCCAAGGTGCAGTTTATTTAAAAAGTGACACTACCCAAAAACGCCTGACAAAACAACAAACATGAACTTGAAAATACTAAACTTGACTTAAGTAAACTAGATATTAACTGGTTTACTGCAGCGGTAGAGGGACAAACCGTAATCCATGATCAAGACACTGGGACACACAAAGGCTATATATACACATATATACATAAGACTAAGAGGGAACACATTAACCAAAGATAGACACCTGAAAACAATAAGGAACACATGACCAAGCCAATGAAATTATGACACTAGGACAGGAGGATCATGTGACAGAAAACAAGACAGAAAGTAAACAAAACAAGACATGAACAATAAACACAAAAAACATGAACCCAAAACCTTAAACATAAACTATATAAAACAAACATAACATAAACATGAAACACAAACAAGAAACAAACAAAATACATAAACATAAAAAATAAACATGGAAACATAAACATGAAACATAAACAAAACATAAACAAGAAATATAAACAAAAACATAAAAAAATAAACATGAAACATAAACATGACCATAAACATGAAACATACTCTTTACAGTAGTAGATCAAGCTGGATTTTAAAACTACTGTTTAATAAATATAGTAAGGAAGTATGTTAGGATGATGGTTGTCTTGACTTAAAAAAAAGGAATAAAATTTTTTAAAACAATTTCAACTTGAATATATTTATAATAGTAGACATGTTATATACTCGTTCATCATCCCTGGATTTTTGACAGTCCAATACCCAATGTTATAATTTGACAGACAAAAAATATACTGTAACGTCTACAATCCTAGATACATATAATGGCATATAAAAATGTATGATCAAACTGTGCTAAATTATTTTAAAGCTAATAAAGTATGCTGCACACGCCATCCTATTATTTTGGTTATTTTTGATATTATGTTATGCTTTTAGTGTCTTTTCTTAAATGTTCTATAACAATGTTCTTTTGTGCACATACTGTACTGTATATAAAGGATCTCAGATCTATTCATTTAACATTTTATGTTCCGTGTGGCTAATGTTTTACTGTTAAAAGGTCTGACGCCATTGCCAGTGGCTCCATAGTTTGGATTTCTAGCCAAGTTTGAAGCCCCATAAAACACACTGCCTTTCCTTTGAAAGAGGAGTAGATGTGTCTTTAAAATTTTCATTGGATCAGAAGCAGGTAAAAAAAATGATGAAACATGAGTAACACATTGGTTTATGTCATGGAATGACCGATTTTACTGTGTATCAACATGCAAATTTCTAAAGTACTATATGTTTGAATCTGGTTTTAAGTAGTTCGACTTTAATCGCTTCTTTTTAACTTTGTGATAGATTAGTATTATGCAATATGTGTGATGCAAAATGGGCTATAAAATATATAGAATAGAATTTAATAAAGTTGTGTCTGTTTTAGTTGCATTTCTCATACATAACAGGGATAAAAAAGTGGTACATTTTTGTACAAATATGAAAATGTTTATTACATTATTAGATTAAATATCTAATATCCATCAAATGTCTTTATTTGACAATATGCTTTATATATATAAGTAGATAAACTACCACTACCATGACAAACCATATGGCTTTTTTTTTCTTTTCTTTTTTTTCTTCTTCTATATTTTTGTCACTTTTTGATATTTCTACTACATGGAGGCTTTTTACTACATTTTGGGGTGTGGCTCTGGGATCTGTTTATTCAAATACAAGAGCATTAGTGAGATTATACACTGACTTTGGGGTGAGGTGGTCTGGAGTGCAGTCAGTGTTCCACTTTATCCCAGTTGGGTTGGTTCAGAGGTGACCAAAATGAAATGAGGGCCCCAGGCAAAATTAATAGATAAGATGCTTCTAAAAGATTATTTATTTGATATATCCTTTATATATATATATATATATATATATATATATATATATATATATCTATAGCTATTATACAATAAAAAATTGTCCAAACACATCAAATGAAACATTAACCATAGCTAACCTGTTTCCCAGTAACTTTATTAGTAATTGGGGTTTATTACCAGTAACTCATCTCTTGCAAACAATTGAGGGAAAGTAAGCTGGAAATAACAACAACAACAATCTTCTTGCTTTTTTCTGCTTCTGGTTCCGTTGTGTTGTGCCAGTAAGTACAGTGTACAAGAGTACAGTTACGGCTGTAAAAGCAAGCACAGCCAGCATAACATAAAAGCAGGGCCCACTAGGGCGATGCAGATATATTGCTCTATGTTGCATAGATAGATAGATAGATAGATAGATAGATAGATAGATAGATAGATAGATAGATAGAATTATTCTTGCCAAAAATAGTATGATTAAATCCAAAAAGGGGTTAATTAAGTGACACGCTCTATATATTTCCCAAAATGAATTACAAAACAATATATACAATATGAACTGAATAACATTTCTCAGATTCTTTTGGACAATATCTTCTTTAAAAAATCCTGATTGTTAATTCACCAGTGTAT
This sequence comes from Bagarius yarrelli, assembly GCA_005784505.1. NCBI lineage: Eukaryota > Metazoa > Chordata > Actinopteri > Siluriformes > Sisoridae > Bagarius > Bagarius yarrelli. The sequence continues at coordinate 3,773,997 of VCAZ01000021.1, forward strand.
GGACAAAGCCCGAACATATTTGTGCCCTTGTCATTTCCACTAATCTTTGTGGAAATGTGGTGCACATTTCTGGACATTACATACAAGATGTAAAATGTCATTAATTTTGCTGAAGATGGGCTTCTGTTACGTTTGGGAGCTAATGAAAAGAAACAAGCACACATATGGGATGGTTTTTTAAGCTCTCAAAGCACGAGCCGAGGCCACATTCACACACCATATGGGAGTGGGTGAGAGTGTGGAAGCTCCTAATGTATGTTCGACTCTTCATCCAAGAACTTCACAAGGAAGCCAAGTTCTCACCAGGAACCCTCACTCTCTCTCTCTCTCTCTCTCTCTCTCTCTCTCTCTCACTCTCTCTCTCTTTCTCTTTTTCTTTCTCTCTCTCTTTCGGCTCTAGTGATATCACCACGCTTATGAAAACCGAGGTAACATTAAAACACTGCCTTAACGCACCTCAATTTTGTTTTATGTTTTATTTTGGAGACTGTATCTCCAGGGAGCTGTACGGCCTCGATTTTTACCAAGGAAAGAAATACGCATGCTCATGATGTTTCATAACAGCGTTATTAGTTATGTCCTTCATGTTTTAAAAGAACACTGTAAATATCTACTTTTTCGGTAACTCCGGTAGGTGAGGAACTTATGGATACTTCTATGGGTTTCCTGGATTTTCTCCTGGGTTGCATGAAAAGTAGTGTAAGCTTGTGTAACTACAATAAGCCTCATCTAATAGCACCATGTCATTTCTTATGTGCATTTACAAAGAATCTCTAGAGGCACCCATTTCACCTAAGAGTGCCCTCGTTCCTTTTGCACTTTTCTGACTGTAAAGAGCAGTACATATGAAGGCATCATACAAATGAAGGGAGGACCCGTTCTCCTTCAATCACTGTGATGCAGAGCAGCTATGTGGAGAGTGTGCCAGCAATCTGGAACCAATTACCAGTCAAAAAAAAGAGGGGAGGTGGATTAGGTTTAACAGGAGAGAGTTGGTTTAAGGTAAACTGTAATAGATGGGAAGGGTTGGGAAGCAGAAAAGACGAGAGGAGTCATATTATGCCTCATTAGACTTGAGGAGGCAACGCCTCAGTTCTCTGATTGGTTAAATGCTGGAAACAGGGTATGTAGAGGTATGTAGAAATATGAGTAATTCCACAGGAAATACAAGAAACTTTGCCTAATAGAGAAAGGAAAAGGAAGTTCACATATGCTTGACTTTAATATATGATCCTTAGTAAATTAGATCTTGGAAACACAAAAAACACTGAAATGAAGTATGTGTAAAGAGAGATTTTGAATTTGCTGACCTCAAAGTGTGGTTGTGTAGCAAGCCTCATACCTCCACGCCTCATGCTATAATATTAATACCATATGCGCCACAACCATATTAAACCTCCACCTCCTCTCTCTCTCTCTCTCTCTTACTCTTTCTCTCTCTCGCTTTGTGGAAATGTAGACCATCCTGTGAACCCCACAACCTGACAGCCTTAACATGGATGCCTCCAGGGGATAATCCAACATGTGGCTGCATATGATATTACCTATAAGGGGCAAGGGGCTTTTCTGTAAGGGATTTGTTGGAATATCCTGAATGAAAAGTGTGCAGATGTGTATAACCCTAATAACAGGGATAATTTGTAACTAGGTGACTCAGAGGGGTAATCAGGTAGGGAAGGCAATTACAGGATTGGGGTCTTCATTATGGATAACCTACATTTGACCATAAAATGGAGCAACTTTGTGTCTTTTTCTTTTGTCTCTGTCAATTATTGGAGTTGTGTAGGCAAAACGTGTGGCTTCTACATGCATTTCAGAAAAATTATTTGATTAGAAAATTCATATCCTTTTATATCTTTAGGACATAGATATTAATAAATATAAATGCATATTAAATGAACAAACAATCCTAAACACATGCAAATACAGATATGCATAACGGGCACAATTTGACAATTTGTAACAAAAAATTTGTTCAAACAGAAAATGATAGCTTTCAAACAGGCAGAAACCCAAAAGCATAAATGATTAGTATAAAGCTATATAAGGCTAAGAAATACTTTGTTATTATTAATCAAAGTAAACAATATTTGCTGCCTTTAATGCATTTAACAAGTTTATGTTAAGTGTTGTATGATATTTTTGTAAGAAATATGTTCAGGCAGAAAGAAACAAAAATACTAATTTTAGGGGGCAGTGCTGAGTCAAGTCAGGGTTGCAGGAGTAAACCGGGTGAGCTGGCACTTGACCAAGCAGTCATTTAAAATACTTGATGAATCAGCATTAAGGCAAAACAAACAGGTTTTACTTTAGAACTTCTACAGAACTTCTTGGAAGCTTAGTGGCATAAATCGAAACATTTTAAGTGACATATGCACTTGTTCTGTTTCCTGAATAAATTTCAATCATTTCTTAAAACAAATAAAAAAGGGTAGGACTTGGGAAAATAATTCAGATTTATTCATTTCTAGTTAAACTTATTAACCCTTTTCTTGCAATTCCTTTATAGAAACCAGCTAAAAAAGTTTAAAAAGATTACTTCCCAACACTTGTGCCACCCTTGGTTAAAGTGGTTAATGCTTTGGGTTGTTGATCAGATGGTCGACAATATCCCAATTACCAAAGCTTGGATGTGTGTGGAGGGGGTTAAAGGGTGTCAACACCAGATCACCAGATCAACACCAAATTTGGTCAGTGTAATCCTAAACCCCTTTCTGATGTTATATTATAAGATCTGGAGTTTTTTATTAAAAGTTGTGGCTATGCCTGATATGTTTTTCCATGAAACAGGGTGGTGTCACAGCAATACCTACGAAAAAGTTGCATTGTATAGTAATAATTATCCACCAGCTGGCAGCAGAAAGGCACATATTAATGATTTTGGCACATTTTAATGATTTTGACACATTCCTGCAATATTTACTACTTAAAAATGCATATTGTTCATGGTTCGCTGTTTTCATAACGTTATCGGGCGGCGATGAGCTTTTAAAATACACACCAAAGATCAGACTTTTTTATTCAAATGATTGATTAGAACTTTGACTGAAGCTGTTGACATGTAAATTCATGATGTTATGCTTTAAAATGTTACCACATGATGATGATTATTGGATAACTGAATAAATGAGGGGGTGTTCATATAAAAATGGATGGTGTAGATAAGACCAATTATTCATTCATTTTCTATACCCGCCTATTCCCTAATTCCGGGTCACAGGAATCTGCTGGAGCCCATCCCAGCCGCCTCTGCAAGGGCGAAGGGGAGGAGGGGTACACCCTGGACAGGTCGCCAGTCCATCGCAGGGCCACACATACACACACTCACTCACTAAGACCAGTTATAAACTTTCCAATGTATCTGCTGCCAGGATTTATGTAGGATTTAAATCACGTAATTAAAATAACTATAATAATAATCTCTCCCTTTGGTTTAAACCACAACTTTAAGTCTAAATATATACAATCAGGGCTGAATATGTAGAAAACTGAACCAACGGACAAAGAGCTGGTATCACTAGTAGTGGCAGAATCATTTATTTGTTTATTTGATGATTCCACTTAAACTACAGCATAAGAACACAAAAAATTAGTATAAATTTTATGCTGTATACCATAAGTCTGTACGAACAGCTAAACATTGGCTAAGAGCATGCAAGAGTTTCATTCATTGTAAATCCTTTTGCAACTGGTGCTACAGCAGTTCAAGAACTTTGGTTCTTTTATTCTTCCTCTATTCAAGCCATTAAATAGTCTTGCACAATTGTTAAAAATGGGAAACTCTGTTATTCAAAATCTAATGTCACAAACAGTCTAAGAGGAAAGGATTTGTGTTTGTGTTTCAGAATTGCACTGTTTACAATGTTAATGGTGCAATTGGATTAAACCTAGACTACTGTTTGTTTGAGTAAATTGGTGGTTGGAAAATTCTGAGACATAGATGATTATACATAAATGTCCTGCAAAGCAGAATCACATAACACAGACACAACAAGTAGATGAGAGACAAATAGAGTAAAATGTGGTGTTTCTGTTATGTTGTGCAGCACTTGTGCATGTTTTTTGTCTGTTTGTGTCTACTACTCGGATACTGTAAGTACAAATTATCTTATCTGATACTTTTTTAAGTAGGAATGGTCTCTTATAGAATGACTAAAACCTAATTTTAGGCCATGTATATAGGTATAAAAATGATGCAAATTGTGTGCCATGACTCTTTCATTCAATTTAATAAGCTATAAATTTATTAGCGGTAATCATGGAAACACCTAATGGCCTAAAGACCTAATGGCAATTTGGACTGGCATTTATGTCAGCACACAAAACATGTGACCTTGTCCCTCTAGTGCAGATCCAAAACCTTCCTGAAGCTATTCAAAAGCATATCTAGGTTTAGAGCATATGGCGGATTTATTATCCAGAACAACAACAATTAAATACCTCCTATTCACGCAACTAAGCTGTTCAGGGACCTGCTTAAGGGCCCAGCAGTAGCATTAGGGAATTCAACTCATAACTTTCTTATATAAGGTCAACACCTTAACACAAAACGAACACAACATCTTATTCTATTTTTTCTGATAAGAAATCATTGTGTGTGGTTTGAGGTCACCTGAATTTTTATAGCGTTTTTTAACAACAGAGATTGTGTTAAAGCAGCTTCGCATAATCAGATAAGACAATAGTAAAAACTCACGAAAAACACTCAACTCAATTCAATTAAATGAATATCTGTAAATTAGGAGTCCCATATTAAGCAAACCAGAGGCGACAGCTGCAGGATACCAACATTTCAACGGTAACAAAACAGAGGAAAAAACCCTTGGGAAAAAAAACAGGCTCATTCGGGGGGCAGTTCTTCACTGACCAGACGAATCAGCAGGTTATTCCATATTCCAGGTGTAGCAAATATTCTGTGGTCTTGTCTGGATGGCTGTCTAAAGCAGGGGTGGGCAATCTTGGTTCATAGGGCTGGTGTTCTGCAGAGTTTAGCTGCAACTTGCCTTAACACACTTACCTGCAAGTTTCATATAAACCTAGCAAGATCTTAATTAGTTGGTTTAGCTGTGTTTGATGAGGGTTGTAGCTAAACCCTGCGGCCCTCTAGGACTGAGATTGCCCACCCCTGGTTTAGAGGGTCATGACTGGAAAACTGCCTCTGGGACATATTGTTTCTGTGCTGATCCACCAACTGGGCTGGATACAGACTGGATCTGGTGCAACAGTGAGCTCAGAATACGGAACAGACTTATATTAGTGTAGATGCTATGCTACACTAAGATAAGTCCATTCTACTGACCTGATTATTGCAGGCTAACAATCCTTTAAATTATGTGGATAATAAAAATGTGTGTGTTATGTGTAAGCATGTTTACACGCACTGTGTTTACACTGTATGCCTGTAGTCTGTGCAGCAACAGACCCATGGTGTGATGATAGTGGACAGAAATTAACAGGGGCAAACAGTGAAAGCCAACCACTAAGCTAACAGACCTATTCTGCCATGTGCTCTCTAGCTTACCTCCCAGCCCTTCTTCCAGTTATAACACAGACAACACAAACATAGAACAAATGTCATTTCTCACAGTTGATTAAAGGCCATTATTATATTGGCTCTATGCTTTCCCGTTTGCTCAGATGCCATGAGTTTGTTTGGAAGATTTCACGACCTTACATATTAATAGTTTTAGTAAGAATGTCAAATACGCAACAACTTATAGACTTTAAATGAAAGCATTGTGTGAACGGCTGGAATAACAGACTATTGTTCAAACTCTAACAGAGCTGCAGCAAAGGCAAACTGTAGAGCATCAGATAAAGAAGCACTATTATATTTTGGATTAAAAAGGGTTTTGAAAATCCTTTGATAGCAGTGTCTATACACTAAGTTTAAAAAACACAATGTCTTTAGGGTTGGTGCTTCTATTGGTTCTTAATTTAATGGTAGTCATATGAAAAGCCACACTGCATGTAAGTGGCTGAAATCTTCTGTTGCTGCCAGAATTTAAGCGGAGGAAAGAGCTGATTGCAATAGCCATTAATCAGCTGTTGGTGAACCTCTTAAAGTTTTACCGTAAGATAAATAGGAATTTTAAAATTTGTCTCAGACATGGCCAAAATCACACAGTGTGTGCCCAGCTTATGGTGTAGGAACTGCACAGAAGATTAATTCCAGGACCACCACCGCTGGCCTTAAGCGAGGCCCTCATCTGCTCAGTTGTGTAACTAAGATAAATGTAAGTTGATCTGGATAAGAGCTTAAGGCTGTAAATGTGCCTTAACAGTACAAATTGTGTGATTTCATTTCCTATTTATCTTCATGGAACACTGAAGCCTATAACAATTAAGGAAACAGAATAAACATGTCAATGTTTAGATAGAAAAAGGCATTTCACCATCCTTGTTGCAGAAGTTGCAGGAGAATTGACACACCATCACGCTGTGAAGTCACTTGTTCTCCCACAGAGGAACAATTATTTTACTGTTATAGTTTTATTACTGTTTTTTGTTATTAACTGTGAACTGGTTTTGTTTGTTACATCCCTGACTAGGTAAATGTAGGTAAAGTTGGAATTCCAAGTTGATTTTCTGTAATGACTATATGAACATCAACCAGTGGTGTACTGGTAGGTGTACAATTTTAATACCTCTTCAAGTATTAAAATGATCACTTTCAGAATAGATTAGTAAACATAATAGTAAACTTTTGGGTCTACTTCATTTGTACTGCAACTAGAGAAGTATTAAGAAGTATTCTGCAATTAAACCTAAAATACTAGTTCTATTCTTCAAGCACAAGTTTTTCATTATAGACATATATTTTAAAGTAAATATAAGAAAGAATTTTAAAAATATGTTTATTGTACTAATTCATTTATACTAGTCAGCATACTGGTAAGCATGTAAGGGTGTAAAAATATTACATTTTAGGTATGTAACTAGTTTTATTTTGTTCTAATTTTTATTTTGTACAAATCCCTATCAAAAGAGGGATTGGCAAAGTATTCTTGAGTACGTATAAGTACCAAGTCTGTATATTTGTCAGTATAAGCCAAGTATATCAAAGTATTTTTTTAGTATATCTTTGTTCATAAAAAATTAAACTCTAATACTTTATATTTTAATGTTTTAGTTTACTAGCAGTATATTTGAATAAACCTACTTTTTGTAAGGTTTGTCCAGGCCCTGAGTTTGTGATACACAATACGGTCTGCAGTGATTGCAGTTTGTAATACTTGCTGTCTGAAACAGGAATAAAGCAGGTTTATTTATTTATTTTTTTACTATTCAACACTATAGCCAGTTCAGTTTAGTTCGCATACATGGACTAAAAATCGATGACTACAGTCAAACCCAGAGGTGGGTAGAGTATGTAAAATCTGTACTCAAGTAAAAGTGCAAGTACTCAAGTATAAGTAACTATTAAAAAAACATACTAAAGAAGAGTGATTACTGTGTTGCTGTTATTGTTTTTTTCATTAGTAACTGATTTTACTATATATGGTATATTCTGTAAAATTACATTTTTGTAAAAGAAAATGTTTTACCTAATTTTTATCTAATTAACTAGAGGTATTGCCATATAGTGCCTGTCTACAGTCCTTTCCTAGTGACCAATCAGTGATCACTACTGTTCCAAAATCGGGGTCTGGGTCATCTACTAGGACAGAACGCTATATAAAAAAGAGCGCCAGCACTTCAATAAGCTCTTTTTCTTCAGTGTATGTTTGTGAGAAAATCAGAGAGGAAATAAATAAATAAATATGATGTCTAAAAGAAAGCAAAAAATGACAACATGACATGGGCAGGATTTTAGGCAGTGTGTGTATCCGTGTCCTCGATTCATTTGGGCACGGACACACATATGCAATTTGTTAGCTGCCTTGGTGTGGATAACTCTTAAGCACCGATTGTGAGCATTGTGAGCGCCTTCTAAAGCGTGGACTTCGCTATCGTCTGGCTTATCCTGAGGCTCAAGTTTCACTGCTGCTGAGGTACAGCGCAGGCTAATGTCCTAGGGCAGAACTAGCGGCGGAGTATAAGACGGGTCTAGCCACATCTCGCTTCACAACCACTAGCTTTGGGGCCCTTGAACTGGCTAAGGAAGCCCGGTGAAAGGGCCAATTACAGCTTTTGTCCTTTAAGTAGGCGGTAGCCATGAGCTTAGAAGGCAGTGTGGAGTCTTTACCATGCTCCCCAGCGTACAAGGAGCTGGTGGAGGTTATAACAGCCTGAGCCATCGGCTGATCCATGGCAGCAATGGTGCCCCAGTCCTCTTCAGGCCTCTTCAGAATACAGTCTGTATTTCAGAGGTTCCAAGAGGCAAAAAGAAAGTCAGCGGGGTTCCAGAGTTACCTATTTCTATGTATACCGGAAAGAAGCACCCCTAATAATCAAGCTTCTCGTATTGATTGGCACAGAAGGGCAGGGTCGCTACCCACACCCCACTGATCATAAAGGTGCCAAGGCAGTGACATAACCGGGGCCCTTACAGAGGAAGACGAGTCTATGTCAGTGGAGCTAGACCTCTGAGGAATACCACAAATCACACTCATCAAATTCCAGCCCCCCCTCCCCATTCTTCTCAGGAAGATGTCTTACTACTACTGCAACCCAAGTTGCTTCAGGGCATAAAAAGGTAATATCTGTCAGCTGTCCCCACAACAATAAGAGAGCCTAGAACAAGCTCAGTGCTCGCCTCATGCCGGAGATTCGCCTTATGGGTGGGGACAGCTGGCCCAAGGCTCACCGGAAGTCTTTTAGTACACTTCTTGGCAGTGTGACAACTACTGCCAAATGTCACCCGCTGAGGTTTCCGTCATAGGACCTGGCTATAGTGTTTAAAGGCTCTCCACCCTACAAACCACTGTAGAAGGCTTGCAAACAGACATCTAACCATAAAAACGGTGTACCTGCTGGCCATCTACTCTATCAAGAGGATTAGCAACATTCAGGCACTGTCCACATCCTTCTGTAATGCTTAGCATTCCTTTACTCATTTTCTTAGGCCAGGATGCATGCCTAAAGTACCTACGGACACCAAGTCCTATCGAGCTGCAGGCCTTTTGTCCTCCTACCTCCGGGACCAGGAAAGGCTAAACCTACTGTGCCCAGTGTGAGTTCAGGACAGCTGATATGCAAGTGGGTGGTCGAGACCATCACTCTTACTTATGAGTCAACCGGCCTCCTGGTCCCAAAAGGGCTTTGGGCGCACTCTACAAGGGGCATGGTGGCCTCCAGGGCCTTGGCATTGGTAAGGTTATCGGGTTGGGTTACCCCAGATACGTTTGTCTAGTTACACAACTGGATGTAGCCTTAACACCTGGCTCCAGGGTTTCTACATCACACAGTCCCTACACATAAATACTGTGGTGACTAAAGTGACTTAGTGCTACAGCGACATGGGTATTTTGTTCCCGAAGATTTTAACGCAGCTTGAGTTCCTGAAGTCACGTATTTAATCATGTTCCCCTGAGGAAATGAGGTAAAATTTGTTTACTGTTGTTTACTTATATAGTGAATTAAATATCCTAATTAAAACAAATAAAATTACTTTACATATGAGGGCTTTTGTTGACTCCTCTTTTCTCACAAACAGCGGTATTGCACACAATATGGATTAATATGTAAAAAACTGATCTATCTCTAGTTTACAGGCCTGCTTTATAGCTCTGTGCTCTAATTTGTAGAATTCATATAGACTAGTAATTATAATGCCTATTTAAAAAAAACAGGAAATATACACAAATACTTGCAAGTACAGAATATTTACTTCCCCAAAGTTTTTTTTAAATACTACATTATGTTTACCAAGAAAACCAATGATAGGTACAATATGTAGACTTGCAGTATTTATAAATGAAGAATGGGTAAAAGTAATAGGGATGCTATGATCATTTTAATAATGGCATGATTAATTAAGGTTTTAAATTCTTTTAAAAAAAAGTGCAGTAATGTTACCCGGAGGATGTGAGTAAAACTAAAGAGCAGAAAGTGGTTACCCACTAATGTTAATGCCCCTGCCAAAAATGCTATGACCATGTCAAATTAGGTGTTTAGATGTGTGATCAGTAATAAACACCATTATCATGAATTCACTCCTTTCATCTTCCTGAGTCCAGGCATGACCAGATGAGCACATACCTCTTTTTCACTCTCTCTCTCTCTCTCTCTCTCTCACTCTCACACACACACAAACACACATAGACACTGCGTATCAGTGATTCTCATCTGACCACAGATGTAATCTCGAATTTTGCAACCTGCCATGAAATTGCCGCATTATAAATGTGTCACATGCTAAAACATGTGTGATGACTATAAAGGAGGTATACTCTCGCACGCTGCATCACATCACTGTTAGCCATATTAAACTGCTGCATGATTGATTCAATTATGTCACGCACAAGCCATCCTTAAATGTGTCAGATTGCATTTTTATATAGTCAGCTGGCCAGATTTGTGCAAATTGTTATTAGAAGTGCCTAATTGAAATATTCAAACCCAGGTTGAGACACTTATATATTGCCCAATACGATTGGCAGTGACCAGCTGTTGAAGCTTTAGTTGAAGGTAATCAGTCCAATTGAGTTTTAGTAATGTGAGAACATCCCAGACCCCCTCTGGAAAAAAGGCATTAGTGCGGGTAATTAATCATTTTATTGGCCAAATATGTGGCAAGACCAGTGCTTATTGCTACCCATTATATCAGACCCCACCATGACAATGTTAGTTGACAGATAGAGATTGATTATAGGTGTGTGTGTGTGTGTATACAGTATGTATTCATGTGTGGTGTAAGCACATGTGCAAATCAATGGACTTGACATCTGGCACTGTGTTGTGTTATTAGAGCCAGAGGGGTGTCTACATACGTCAGGGACACAGCAGCCGCCATCGTGCGTTGACTTCTCATCAGAAAGAGATTTATAGATTAATATGGAAAATGGCAAATGCTTCCACATGGGCTTCTGTGTAGATCGACTTCACTGTGGACAATTTCCTCCAGGTCCCCACTGAATTTTCTCTTTAAGTAATAGAAAATTAGATTAAGACATTTATTTAGTGGTAAACACAAACACACAGCATAAATACATTTTAATTCACATTATTCACACACACACACACACGCCTACACCTGCACAACACAAACATATAAGCACTTGCAAACACCTTTACATCTTTATTGTCTTTTTATGTTTTTTTTGAAAAAAGCCTTTTCACATACATAAACAAAGACAAATCCACATGCATACACACACACAAACATGAACACAAAACACACACAAGTAAACACTTTTACTTTTGCCAAGTTATTGCTTGAAAAACAGTTTTTAGCATGTCTGGATTTATCAGGTTTATGTCTCGTATCATATTCAAGTAAACTGTAATGTTATGCCACAGACCTTTATCCATGTTCAAAAAAATAATAGAAATATAATACATTGTCACTTTTTAACTTACGTAAAAGATACAATAAAGAGGACTCTAATAATATAATATAATATAATATAATATAATATAATATAATATAATATAATATCTGTGACGGACTGGCGACCTGTCCAGGGTCTACCCCTCCTGCCTTTCACCCCCTTTCAGAGACTCAGGCAGAGATTCCTGTGACCCCAAATTACGGTATATGCAGGTATAGAAGATGAATGAATGAATGAATGACTAATAAATATATAATATAATATAATATATATAATTAATATAATATAATATAATATAATATATAATAATAATATAATATTAATATAATATAATGTATGTATATAATAGTTATTGGAGCCTAAATTGCTTTAAGCTTTTCTCTACCTACAGATCTATCCCGGTCGGGAATAGAGCTAAATTCTGAACAAGAGAAAACAAAGAAATAATGATAATAATAATAGTATCATAGAAATCATTTTGAAACAAATAAACTTAGTATGCCTTTTATTTCAGCCCTAATTTCCTCTCATTGGGATGCCAAAACATAATAACAAATAATAATTGAGTGACAGTTCAGTGACCGAATGAAAAGAAAGTGTATAACAGAAATAGAAAAAAACAGCATTGTTAAATGTCAGGCTAGGGCAGATTTCAAGTTGAAAGTGGCCTAAAGCTCTAAAAAAGGCGCAATAAAATAGCACGTGTCTGCTATAGCTGACGCCAACATTCAAACAAACAAACAAGCAAACAAACAGCAGGTGACCCCAGCGCACCTGCAGCTAATTATTCAAGCACATGAGCTGCTTAACACAGCACAGGTGCACACAAGCTGAACATAGAAAGCTCACACAGAGCTAAATTACCACAAAACACACACGCCTAGAACACATACTAATTAAAATGAAGAAAAATAAAACCTACTGTAGATACTTAAGTCAACAAAATATAATAATAATTAATATTATATTTAATAATATTTAATAATGTGTATAATAAATACACATGAATATGTTTATTTGCATCATATATATAACATGATTACCAAAACATTACCAAACATTCTACTCCTACACACACTTCAACTTTTAGTGGTCTGTCATTCTGGGTTTTAATTAATGTTGGGCCAAAGTGGTCCTCAAATAATGACAAATCACACATCCTCTTAACTTTAGCCAAATGCCTTTTGGCAAAAATACAGTCACACATCAAACATTACTGGGATGTTTGGCCTGTTTCATGCTCTTTAACAGGGTGAAGTGAAGGTTAAGCGGGTGCTGCGTAAGGCTGCGTTCAGTATAAACAACATCAGTTTCGTTAGTAGGCCAACAGTTATTCCCCTATAACATGAGGATAGAGTTTGATTAATGTTCCCAGCAAGCTCAGGACAAAGAGATAACTTTAATTTTAGGATCAATGTAAAATAAATAAAGCTTGAGATCTGACAATGCAAACCATTTGATATTTTTCAGCCATATTGCTGTTATATACTGTAATAACTGTCCTCCTAAAGAATGCTAGAAATGTACATGTAATTCCTGCCAGAAAGGCATCTGTGTTAAAAACATGTGCACGTCTTAGTAGTGATATGAGGTCGAGAAACTGTCGAAGACAGAATTCAGCGTTCATGCTGTCATTTCTATCCTCCAGATTTCCTTCAGTGCTTTCAGGGTCATAATCATGAGAGTTATATTTAATACAACAACAAAATGACAAAAGTCACCATTACATCCATAAGTGTTTTCGAATCATTCTATTCTAGATTTAATTTCAGTCTGACTCCTTTATTATGTGCTATTACAGTGTTACCCAGTTTATCCGATGCATTTACATATGGTTCCTTAAAAGTATGGTGTTTGGGATGTACTCTAGAATAAACACTTGCATGGGTTTTGGTGACTAAACCTGGAAAAAAATATTGAAAAAATAGAAGATTCGGGAGATATAAAGGAATGGATCTTTTAAAAATGAGGAAAAAACAAGCCAGAATTTTAATATATGACAAGGTCAAGACACGTGTGTCAGAGTAATAGAGTTCACCATGTGGTTCCTGTGTGCTTCATGTTTTATACTGCAACGTCTCATTTCTTCCAATATTGCATTCTATAGCCTGAAGAGAATGTCAAGAGGTCCAAGAGCAGACCGGCTTCGCTAGACACACACTGCTCTTAAACACTATAATAATCGTGTTTGTGGTGACATCTGCTTTGACTTAACCCAAACACTCGGCCGTTTAATAAAGCATATAATCAAACTGCTGTATTCAAGACAAGCAAACAAATGTCTGGTGGAAAGAGCGGGAGAAGAATTCCTAAAGACTGTCCCGCTTCACCCATAGCAATGGCATTCTTTAGACGGCTCCTTCAAATGCACTACACAAACACTTTGCTAATCTCAGACACTGGACTAATCCCCTGTGCATTAATGGGGGAGAAATTTAAACATCACACTCCTATTCCATAATATACATCCGGACACTTTATTCCTTTTACACTTTATATCTTACTCCAATCTTGACATTTTTATGCATTGCTATGGTAGAGGAGTTGCCCAGGGCTCGGTTTCGTGGTTGTTATGTTGCATACAAATCGTTTTGAGTCTAGACAGTGATCAGCATCTAATCCAGTCAGCAGACTATTGACTAATTAAGAAGTCTCTAGTTCTACCGCCTCATTTGTTTTACTCCTCATTGTTTGTATAACAAGTCTGTTTGTATACTAGCAGACTAGATGTTGGGATTTTTTTTTCATGAATCATTCTTGAGCATTTCACTATGCTCTTTATCCCAGGTCAAAGTAAATCCAGTGCGGATCCAGTGCGGATCCAGTGCTTATCTCAGAAACACTGGGCATGAGCTGGAAATACATCCTGTTCTGAATGAGATGCCAGATGTTTAGATGTAGATTGACACATTTTTGGGATCTGGGAAAAAATTAGGAACCAGAAATATTCCCATGGGGGCCCACAACTAAGATCAGGATCACACCAGGAACAAGTATCTGTAGAAGTGGTTAAGGTGCTGGACTGCCACTCAAAACACAGTGGGTTTATTTACCTGCATCACCAAACTGTCTGGGTTTCTACTTGAGCCAAGTCCATTAACCCTCAACTGGTCAATTGAATATATTGCAATTGCATTGTATTTAAAGTATATTAATAAAAAGAAAAAAGAAAGAAAGAATGAAAGAAAGAGTGTTAGCAATATCCACTCAGAGTGAACCCGGGTACAGCAAAAGCAGTGATACTTTTTGTTTTAATCTCATTCTTTTCTCTAGCTGTGAGAGAGTCTTAATCCTGCTGTGCTGAAAGACAAAGCCTGCAAAAGCTTCCCTTTGCTCTTGATTTAACTCCTCATTTTGACTCCCACCGCAGGAACATGATCCCTAGTCATTTCCCTGCACATCCCTGCTGCCTGTTCTCTCCATCACCACCACCAGCACAGAGCTGAACTCAATCATGTGCCGTTTAAAGTGTGAGCGTAAGTTACAATCCAGTAGAGCTTTTGATTTCGGTCCAGCTGTCAGATCTACAGGCCATGCATAGATAAAAACATCTGAAATAAACATTTGAAGGTACCACTTAGAAACAAATCGAACAGTTGTGTAAGGTCCAACGCCGAGTCCTCGATGTTTATGAGTTGGCACATTAAGAGGTTTTTCCGCATTTTAATCCACCTGCAAGCAATTTCGCTACATTTTTGCGGAACAGTGCGGAAAAAAAAGGCTCAGCTAACATGTTCAATCCCGGTGCAGTTTTTCAAAGGGGAAAAACAGCATGTCAGTGGCACAGAAATATGCGTGTTTCGTGGCCCAGTGAGAACTTTCTTGACAGCCAGATTACAGTCTAGTGCATTTTTGGGGCTGTTATCTGACAGTTTACTACAAGGTAGTCAGTGTGTGCATAGTTGAAATGTTTTCTCCTAAGCTTAAATGCAATCTGATACCATTCTTAAAATTAACATAACTTGTGTTTTTTTCCATCCTTTTCTACAGACTTTTGAGGCATAGCAATTACCACTCTAGAAGTTTCAACCATGGTTATTTATTCCTTTTAAATCTGAATTCCCTAAACACGTACTTATCCCTGCGTATACTGTATACGGTTAGGAAGGAAACGTGTTCCTGGTGTTGAGACTATCTTTTTCTGCCTTTTTCTCTTTTACTTTACAGTTTAATTTTGCTTACTGAAGTCATGGAATGTATGAAGCATATATCAAGACTCTGAAGGAAATTTGGCAGTCAAAGTGGAATGGCTAGAACTATACAAAGATGTTGTAAAGTGAATGTTACTGCTATAAGTGAGAAAGGATTTAAAAAAAAGTGTAGCTCAACCCAAAAAAAGATGTAAGGAGACAGCTTGGTTTTTAATTTCCTGCATTTTGGGGGAAAAAAATGTGGATTGCATACATATGAGCGTAGCCTCTGTAAGTGTGTGATCTTTGTTGGGATACATAAGTTCATAGGGGTCCATGTCGCTTGGCATTCATATATCTTTTTTTCTGTTGTCTGAGGATGCATAAACACATACACACACACACAGTCCCAGGGCTGGTGACATCCCAAACTGGTACAAGAGGCAGGGGTGTATGAGAACGGAACCACGCAGGGGTGTGTGTCTGCGAGCCCCTTTGAATAGCCAGGCAGCACTCAATATCAAGTTTGTTTGTTGCATCCCTCCTTGTCTGTGGAGTATGCAAATTGGCCGTGTGTGTGTTTTTGAAGGGGTGCCCCGAGAGGGGGGGGTCTGTGGGAAAGTGAGGGAGCTAATCCTGAGAGTTCCATCAGGGAGGAGAAGACCATTCAGTCCCTCAACCCCTCCCTCACCCCTCACCACTACAACTCACTGCACGCCACTTCGCAAGACAAGGACGTGGTGTTTTTCCTTTGTGTCGAAGTCACCCCCCTCCTGCGTACACACACAAACACTTTAATGCTGAACACCTGTTTCTGCACACACACACACATACACACACACACACACACCCGTGTGATGCGCAGACATCCCACGCTCCCGTCTACTGGGGGGGCCACACAAAGAGCTTTTTCATGGATAAGCACAAACCAGTAGCATCACATGCACCCCAGTAAATCAGAATTGGGAAATCATACCATGTAGATGAATATAAGGAAACCTATAATGACAAATTTATTTTTTTATCTTGGAGGATATAGCAATTCTGGGAATCGGTTACTAGCGGCTAGTTGAGTGTGTTCAAGTTGAGTGTGTTATTACGCTTTTTCTTCTGATTTCTTCAAGGGCAGTCTGTTCTGCGCTGAGCACTCACAAGCAGACCCAGCTTCCAGCTTTCTCTGTTTGAAACAACAGCAAACACACACGTACATACACACCTTAGCCTCTCCTGCTGCCCTGCAAAACATAACTGGCACAAACAGCACTTAACTTTATCAAATGACCCAGAGTGGGCCTTGATCGGACGCAATACATATGTACCTATTAAACACACATGTTTATTTAACTAGGATTTTTTTTATTAATGGCATTATAATAGCCTTAATTGATCTGAGATCTTTTTATATCAGCAAAGGAACACTTTGTTGGGTTTTAACGTTGAAGAACGGGTGACGATTTCAGCTTAATTTTAAGGGTTCAGAAGAATTTGAGATTTTTGGCAAACATAACCCTAGGTATTTATTCAATACAGTGGTTAAATTAACTAAAAACATGTATTGACATTTTCCATTAGCACAGCAGTGATAAATTTATGAATTACTTTAATTCCAAGATCGATACTATCAGAGATAAAATTGTGAACGTGCAGCAAACAGCCGCAGTATCGCATCAGATAGTGAGCTATAGATCCCCCGAGTAACAATTCCACTCATTCGTTACTATAGAAGAGAAAGAACTTTATAAACTCATCAAATCATCTAAACCAAGAACATGTATGTTAGACCCTATTACGTCTAAGCTCCTAAAAGAGGTAATTCCTGACATCATAGGTCCGCTTCTGAATATAATTTATTCATTATTGTCATTAGGATATGTCCCCAAACATTTAAACTGGCTATTATTAAGCCGCTAATTTAAAAATCACAACTTTATCCCAAAGATCTACTTAATTACAGACTGATCTCAAACCTCCCATTTCTGTCAAGATACTAGAAAAGGTAGTATCATCACAATTTAATTTTTTCTTAAAGAAAAATAATATTTGTAAGGATTTCCAGTCAGGATTCAGATCCTATCATAGTACTGAGACTGCTCTAATTAGAGTTACAAATGACCTGCTGCTATCAGCTGATAATGGTTGTCTCTCTCTATTAGTGCTATTGGACCTTAGTGCTGCGTTTGACACTGTCGACCACAACATTCTTTTAAATAGATTAGAAAGCTTTGTTGGCATCAGCGGAATTGCGTTTGCATGGTTTAAATCTAATTTATCTGACGACCAACAATTTGTAGCAGTGAATGAGAGTACCCCAAGGCTCAGTTCTAGGACCGTTAATTTTTGCACTTTACATTTACAGATATTTTTAGGAAACATGGTGTTAGCTTTCACTGCTATGCTGATGACACTCAGCTATATATTTCTTCGCAACCTGACGAAACCTACCAATTCAAAAAACTAACTGAATGTCCAGTTGATATAAAAGCTGGATGACAAATAATTTCTTATTGCTCAATCCTGATAAAACAGATGATAAAAATTATCGGCAATAAAGCCTCTGACTGTAATATTCTAGATCACCGTCTTACACTTGATGGCTACTCTGGCAACCCTTTGTTTATATTTAATTTAATATATTTAATTTATATTGAGGTACTGGTGGCTCAGTGGTGGCTCAAATGGCTAAGTTGCTGATCTGAAGACCAGGAACACCAGGATTCAAGCCCCACCACCAGCAAGTCAACCACCATTGGGTCCTTGAGCAAGATCCTTAACCCTGCTACAGGGGTACTGTATTATAGCTGACCCTGTGCTCTGACCCCCAACTTACTAAGATGGGATATGCATTACATTGTACATTCATTGCTCGGTACCTTGCACGATGAAGTTGAATATTAATATTATATCAATCAAATTGAGTGTTTTATTGAACGTTTAATATTGTCGTTTCTAATGTATTTCTGTAAAGCTGCTTTGAAACAATCCCAATAGTTAAAAACACTATATAAATAAAGGTGACTTGACTTGACTTTTAATGTTCATTTAACTGGGCGCTCAGTGAGGCCCAAATGTTCTCATCCCTGAGCATGTTGGATTATAAAGACATATCCTGCAGTGCTGCTGGCTTCCCACTTACACACACACACACACACACAAGTGTGTTAATATCTATCTATCTATCTATCTATCTATCTATCTATCTATCTATACATGTATTTTTATTAACACATGTTATCTGTTTCATGTAGTCTCAGTTTAGAAGCTTCTCTGGACACACTGGGAAATCTCTTTCACTGCTGCTGTAACAGACAAAAATAATTACAGCTAGATTTTGGTCATTCTTTGTTTTTACACATCATGTTAAAGCTTCCCTTAAAAAACAATAAAGTTTGTTTTCGCACATCAATCAAGTGTGTTTTTTTTGTTTTGTTTTTTAAAAAGCCCAAATTAAATCTGGTTTCATATAATTACCAATTGATTAAAGTTTGTAAAGTTGGAAATGTTTTGTTTTGATCCTGAAATATGCTTTGAATTATTTTTCGCTTTAAATAAAATATATTTTCGATTTCCAAAATATAATTTTATTCTGCATCACATACATAACATATATTGAAAATATTATTTGGCCTAAAATTTTTTTGTATTGTAGAGTTTCACTGAAATATTAATTAATGGAGATATTTTTTGTTTGTGTAAATAAGCATTCTTCCTTATGGCAACCAGTGACAAGATCAAGCATGTGATATACAGTATGTTTCTGTTTTTGTGGTGAAATTTAGTTCGAACATGATCTAAAACATATCTTTCCAAACTCAGGGTTGTTAAAGTTCAGTAGTAATTGTATTTCTTAAACTGTAATAGTCGTTGTTTAGAAGTTTAAGCCAAACATTATTTAGATTTGGATTTACATCAATTGATAGAAACCCTAATCCAGACTGATTTACATCATATTAGCACATGTGAAGAGTTAAGGGTTAAAAGCCTTGCTCAAGGGCCCAGCAGTTAAGAATTATTAGATCATTATTTAGAATTGAACCCATGATCTTCCGATCACCAGCTCAACACCATAACCACAGAGTCACTACTTAACCCTCTTTCTGACCCTATGGCACTGTATCATAATTAACCCTCCACTCTGACTCCAAAATCCTAACTTGAAAACGTAAAGAAAGGAATTTTACTAGTGTGCTTAAATGTACAATATATATGACAAAAAATATTCTTATTTTATAACTAAAATGCTAAATAAAATAGATTTTTTTGCCCATGCAGCTTAAGAACAATTCTTAATCTTGCCTTATGTGAAATTTCTTAACCCTTATAATATCTTCCTGTCAAACATGTCCTTCTAAGTTACTGTTTTTTCTCTGAATGTGACTGTTTTAATAAGCATTATCACCTAATTATGTAACACCATATAAGAATTACATAAAAACTACAATTACATAAACTATAAACATATATCTAATATAAAAACTTTATACAAGGTTAAGTTTGACCTAAAGTCAACCCTGGGGTTAATTCTTTAGCATTTCATGATTTATTGCATTTGCAGCATTTGGCAGATGTCCTTATCCAGAGCCACTTACATCTTTTATGCAACTGAGCAATTGGGGGCCAGGAGCATGGTGGAGCTGGGAATTGAGCCCATCATCTTTGGGTTGGTAGTCCAACACCTTAGCCATGAGCCACCACTTTCCCCCCATTATTAAAACGTTACCTGCACTGCTTTGTATGTAAACTTTTCTCAACAGTTTTAGTTGCATTGCAGCCATGATAGATGTTCTAGTTCCTTCAAGTTAGTTAAGCTTAAAGCATCCAATACGCAAAATTACACAAATACCAGAAGAATACAATTAGTGTATAGCTTTAGCATTTGTTTACAGTAAAATTGTGTTTTTCAAGTATCATAAACCAAAAAAGACAAAACAATCTGTTTTGAAGCATAGCTTGTTTTATTGTTTAAACAGTTTTGCATAGGAAATATATCCACTTCCAGTAATTGACTGCAGTAAAAACAGCTGCTAGCAGTATAGGCTGGATATAACAGTAACAATCACAAAAAAGTCAAGCATTATTTACACTCATTTTGGATCTTGTGGCAATTTTATCCCCTGCATCAAACGCAGCTAGCTTAAAGGCAAAGCCCATTGTTTAGCTGAAAAAATGAAAAAATACCCTCACTGTCTCCTGAAGGACGGTGAATTAAACAAGTCTTCAATGATGTACATTCAGGAATTTACGTCGCCCTGTCCTGGGTGTTAGTACATTCTCTAAAGGCTGATACAACCTTAAAACCTTTGTTAGTGTTATTGAAGTCATGGTACACATGCATGGCTCAAAAAAAAAATCAGAAAAGGGTGTAAAAGTGCCACAAGACCTGAAAGAATTCAACCCTGCTGTGGAGCTGGCAAGCATGTTTTTTTTTGTTTGTTTTTTAAACCGACATTTTTATCTACGGTAGTTTATCTAGTGTAGCATTGACATCTAAAGAAACACACTGCCCAACTATCTATTTAATCTCTTTAAAGAAATATCAAGAGGCCAGGGCACTCCATTCAATAGGACTAAAATATTCGAAAATAAACAGAGAGCACAAAAACACCTTAAAAGGAGACACGTCACATAAAACCTGGGAAAAAGGGGGAAAAGTTATAATAAGATAAAAATACAGGAAGAAGAAACCCACACGTACGGTTCTGACTGTTGTTGTTTTTTTTCTACATTTCTATTTTTTTCCCCAGAGAATTTTCAACCAGTGTTGTTTTTCTGTACAATGTGATGTCCACTGAGACCATAAGCTGGAACAGGCACTGCTTAACATATATATACTGTATCTATTTTTTTTTTTTGTTCTTTTTTTTCCCTTTTTTTTTGGTAAACATCTGAAAATATGCTGGTTTTTTTCATATGTTCCTGTTTATGTCTACCTGATGTTCATTCATGCCACTGGAAATGCCCTTAGAAAACAGAACTGAAGAAATGGACTGAAAGGATCTCCTGCTTTTTCCTGTGGTAAATTTATCTTCAGGTGAACTAAATAAAGATATTGCGTGAGTGCCCCAAGCGCCTCCTTGCACGAGGAAAATACTTGTGGCCTTCTCAGTGTCCATGAGCATGGCTTTCATTACTAACTCTACATGTAATACTTTAACCAGGCCATCGTCTCATAAAATGTAAAACATCTAATGCTATGGAAATCGGACTTCTTCCCAACAAACTAATAAAAAAAGAATAATAATCAGCCCTTTGAAAAGGAATGAAAAACAAATCTAAACTCAAAATCACTACTGAGACACAAAAAAAGGCAGAAATTGACCAGAACTCCTCTCAAAAGCCTCACAACACCGTGTACTCTGGTGAGCGACACTATGACACCATCACAACCAATAAAAACTCAGATGCGAGCGTCCCGGCTCAAAAACCTGATGATACGCACGAACCGTACGCCCAAACAAGGCGCCAGTGAGAGGGACAGTGGGAACTGTGGAAAGTGCAAATGCTCAGCTGTTTGCCAAACTCTCCTCTGTGCTAACGACATAAATGGATATCTGTGCGGCTGTGCAAAGGCTCCTGGGAGTTTGAGTTATCCCGATACTGACCTTATCCTAACTACACGGTGAAGGGGGTCAACGCTGCTTACTTCACAGGCTCATCACAGCCCACAGAAAACACACACGAATACTGTGACTTCAACACGCTTACACACATCACAAACTAAATGATTCACTGTACTATGGGTAATAACGTTTCACCAACAGCATTACCCTGCTAATCGCTTACAACAGATTCGAATTAGGTGCCTTTTTTTTTGTTCCAAGAGATTTCAGTTCCCTAATTTGGCCCGAATCAGCGTTTCCTTTTTTGTCCTGCTATCACGAAATCGAGCCGCACAGTCGACATTTCAGGTTAATCTACTTAGGACCTTCATCCGTTTTCACGCAACATTGGACTGTACCTCCACTTATTATTTGTAAACAGCTAAAGTTGACCAATTTAGCTGATTACAAAAAAGGGTAGGGAACAAATACAGTGTACAAACTTTTGTCTACAATGCAGGTTTTGAATAGAATGACTCTCATTCTTCCTTATGGTGTGGACTGAGTCCGTTAGACACACACACTCTGACACACATTAGCATCTAACACAAGCTTCCGAGCTGGCAGAGTGAAATGGAACCCTTACAGACGAGATGCCCGATCAGACTAGTGCTGGAACTCAAATTGGGTGTCTTTTATAATGATATGGGGAAAACTCAATGTTTTCGCAACATGAACTGATCCCTCCTTTTTTTTCCTATTTTTATGACACATAACAATCTCTACATCGCACAATAAGCCGAAAGGAAAAAAACACAATTTTACTGAATATTTACAATTCAACAACTTCAAAAAAAAGTTTGTTTTAGTTTTTTAAGCATTTAGTCATCATTGTTGCTGTGGCTTAGTTTTACAATTCAATTCAAATGGGCATCAAATGTATTTATGTGTTTTAAAAACATTTGCTTTTTCCAAGCAAGGCTGAAAAAAATTACAGTGAACAAACTTTCGTCTGGTTGTTTGCTTATCTTCCGGTCATGTCAGTGTCCAAGATGCTTCCAAACAAACAAGCAGGTTTTTAAGTCTCCCAAATTCTACACTTTACAGCCAAAAGTTTATGAACACCTCATCATTAGAGCTATATGAGGTTCATCTCCTAACTGTTGCCAGAGGATGTTTCTGTACATCCAAAATGTTTCTGTAGGATGTAACATTGCAATTTCCTTTCACGCAAACTAAGATGCCCAAACGCTGTGCCAGCATGACAATTCCCTGTGCACAAAAGTCCTAAGCTCCATTAAGATATCGTCTCAACCCCACGAACACCTTTGGGATGAAATAGACCACCAACTGCACCCCAAATGTCCTGTCAGTTCTCATTGAAGCTCTGAGGAATGACTGATGCACGAAATTCATAAGCTACATTTTAAAATATAGTAAAAAAAACATTTCCGGAAGATTGGAGGTTAATATAACAGCAGAAAGGGGAAATTAATCTAGAATAGGGTGTTTAAAATTACATATGGATATAATGGTCAGGTGTTCACAAACGTAGAACATTATAGTGTAGAACAGACTGATCCCATCAGCCATCAACCTACAGCCATCTTTAGTGTTCCAACCTGATGTCGACCCTCTGACCCTGGCGCTGCCATCAGTCTGGGAGAAAAGCACTTCAGTGGCTCAGCTAATGGACAAAATGGCTGCAAAGCACTTCGACTTTTAACTTTCTCAAATCCAATAATGAAAAAAAAAAACTGCAGGTTCAGCAGTGCACATAAAAACATTATTTTTGATCTATTTTTTTCTGCACAAGCATGATTAAAACGAGAAAAGATTAAGCTTGACTTAAGTTTTTCTGTCCAAAGTTCCTTTGTTTTAGAGGACATGTATAGACAGATATCTAGAATGATTTCAGGGCTGCTGGACCAGAACATGACCATTAAATGGACTGAGTACAAGCAGCAGAAATGATGCTGAATGCCTTAAATCTGACAATTGATCCGGATAGAACGCTCGGTGGCGCGTAATGCCTGAGTTACTGCTTTACAGTTTGTAAAATTGTTTCTTTGAAAAGGGCACTGCAGGTGCATGATTGCCTAGATGCTGTATAAGTGCTCAGCGTTAAAATCGCAGCCGTCCTCCAGACCTAAAGGAGACTGCATAAGGCCCTTCCTCTATAGTCTGTAGTTCATCATGTGTAGTATAGAAAACGGATTATGAGTTTATACTGTGTCCCCGAACCTGACTCGACGAACCCGTAAGGCTGAAACGGAAACATCTCAAGATAAGAAAACGATAAAAGGACATCATTTCCAGATTATTTTTTTTCCTGATTGTAAGTTTTTAACACGCAGGTACGGCGTGATGATTGTAATGCATTTCATAACAAGTCACTTATTTTATTCATAAAAATGTAAGGCATTTACTTGCATATTGCTTTTGATAATATGCAGAACCAACGCTGAAGATTCTTCTTCACAGCTTTTAAGATAAAGTACGAACAGTTTAATGGGTTTGAAAAGTGTGTGAACGCTGTGATATTATCGGCAATATTGTGGAGTAAAATCCATGGTCCTCATGTAAAAAAAGAAAAATTTGCGCTGATGATGAATTAAACGCAAATGTTTCCTTTTAAGCGCTGATTGTCAGTCTCAAGTCAAGCTTTTTCTCCCCAAAAATTGAAGCCCCAAAAAAAAGTCGCTTCATTCAAGCAGTGACTTTGCAGCCATGTTGAACCAAATGATGCCCGCTTTATAGTGTCAAACCAAAACTCCCTCACAGAGAAAAACATATCCAAACTTTCCTTGCTTGTGCGTCTCCGTCTGTCAGTACACTCAAAAAAAGAAAAAAAGACCACTCACTGCATAGAAAGCAGTTCCCACTTTGGTCAACAAAAAAAAAAAGAAGGAAACTCACAGAACAACAAGAACATTAACAAGGACATCATCGACAAAATAAATGTTTACACTATTTGTATCTCCATACTAGCTTCTAATTGTTGTATCTAAAAGCACTACCTACATAGGCAAAACTTGGTATTGCATAATTCTTATAATTCTGGACCCCCCCTCCCTCCCCCATAATGACTGGAAGATGAAAATAAACTATTAACAAAACGAAAGAAAATCCCACAAAAATACTGAAAAATAATGCTGTTTGATTATAAACCTTAGAACAGCAACTATACACAGACTTGATATGCACTGTAAATGTGAGATAAAGTAGTAAATGAAGCTAAAAATCAACAATGACACAATTTCATCCAGAGTACAAAATATTTCTTATCATAAAAATGTTATTATCTTTTCTAAAACGGTAATAAATGCAGCAAAAACAAGTGTAGTGATGTTTTCTATATTCAAAGGCAAGGCACGTAATGTGGACTATATATATTCGTGCAAATTAGGATTATTGGAAAGATTAGTTATATAAATATATCTGATTGAAGAGGCGGTGGCATTGGGACTGCCGTGAACAATCGGAGACTAACGGGACTCTCGAGATTTACCAAACCGGCCATAAAAGAAGCACCATGAAACCTAGCCTCACCCTGCAGGTTAGTGTTTAACTGAGTGCAGATTTAACACCTAACAAACACACACACACACACACACATTTTCTCTTAAATTACTTCACCAGCCTGCGTTTCTCGTGTTTTTTGTCATATCACGATGTAAACAGTAGCTTTACAAGCTAATGGCCCAAATGAAAATGCACGCTAGATATGTAGGGATTACGTAAAAAATAAAGAAAAAAAGAAGCCATTTTATACACGCGGTGTGTTTGTGTCTTTTCACCTTTTTTTTTTTAAGTTTCTGTTTGTCATCTTACATAATAAATTAAAGAACAAAGAAAAACAGTTACCCGAGTGCTTGGGTACGGCTCAAGATAAGTGCTGTTTTGTTCGTGTTCAGTTCTACGCAGGTAAACGTTTACTGTCAATCACACTTCTCCACTCATCACTTTCCACCATGTTCATATTTGAGGATGCAATTAATTATTTTTCTCATTTCAAAGTGAACTTAAAACAGTTACTCTCCCTTCCTTTAGAGTCCCAGGGCAGACAGACTATGTTGCTTCCCTTCAGTAAAAAAAATCATTCGAATTGCACTTGCCTCATATGACATATTTGCTTTTTTTCTCCATTTTTTTTTTGAAAATCCTTTGTAAAGGATACATCACAAATTTACTGGGGTTGTTTTTTAACCTAGTAAAACAGTTTTTTTTTAACTATAACAATTCAGAGTTCTTAACTCTTTAAAGTAGATATTAACCTTTACCTTTAAAGGAAATACAAATCCAAGATTGACAAGATTACAGATACCAAAAGGTGCCTTTTTTTTCATCATGGAAAAAGAGTGAAGTTTAGAAGGCAAACAAACAAACTAAAAAAAAAAATTCGAAATTGCTGAATTTGTTCCTATGGACATGTAATGATGTGGCTTGAGCCTTCTTTTATAAATCAGAATTAGAGCCTGCTTTCAAAATAAAACCCCCAAAAAACCCATAAAGAATTTTAAAGTCCAGCCAGCCAGCCCTTGTGTGCCTCTGCTCCTACACTCAAAAACCAAGCCTAGAAATTGTGACATAAGAATAATTAAAAAAAAACACTACAAGAGTCTAGCGTGTCATGCAAAACATTAAGGCATCTAAACATTTGTTGTATGGTAAATATCACAGTATGTCAGTTGAGGGGCCTCACACAATGACTGACTGGCATGGAGAGGCTCGTGCCAGCTTTGACCCAAACCCACTCTCCTGTTCTAGGGCAAAGTCCTTCAGTGGGAGGGACAAATTTCAGTGGAGATTGTGTAAGTGCTGCCTGCTGGTTTGGACCTGTCACTCCACTGTCAAGGTTTGGCCCCCGCTTACACCCCTTAGTTGCTTGTCTCTGCCTGAAGAAGGGGCTCACCAATGATGTTTATGCTGTAATTCTGGACATTTGTTGGCAGAATCTGAGTCCCGTTCGACACTTGGAATGGAATTAAGCTCGCCCAGGTACCAGGACTGTGAGAGAGAGAGAGAGAGAGAGAGAGAGAGAGAGAGAGAGAGAGAGAAACATAAACATAAAGCAGCCATATCAGAATCTACTTCCTTAAAGATTAATATTATTATTACTAGTATCAATAGTTGGAGTAGTACTAGCCATAGTATTATTTTCCTTGTCTTGTTGTTAAGCTATTATTATAGTTTAATAATATAGTAGTTGGAGTAGAAGTAAGCATAGTAACAGCATTAATTACAATTACATTCAGCCAATCAGCCAAGTTTAAACAAATATCTTTAGTTGAATCAAGTAATGCTAGTTATATGCTAATAATAATAATAATAATAATAATAATAAACAATTACCAGATTATACAAAGGATAATAGGGAAGGATTTTAATTTGAGTCAGTGATACGTATCAGTGTCCGCCAGTGGTACAGGTCTCAATTATTTCCCACATTCTGAAGGGCTTCATCCCTCCTTTAGCACTGACAGCACAGGAAACTCAAGGAACAAAGGTGCCTCAGTAAGTGGATATTGCAAAAGAGGAGTCCCACAGAGAGCTGACACCAACCCTCTGATCAATAGGGTTAAGTCAGAGGCTGATTGTGTAGCGCACTTTCCCATCCGCATTCAGCACATGCTAGCCACACAACAACACAAGACTGTTAATTGCGAGCCACGGCGCAGGCCTTGAATGCGAGAGACGCCGCGATGCACAAACAGCATGTTGTTCCCTGGAGGGAAGACAGCAGGGGTCTGAATGGTATGTACATGTGTCGAATAATTAGGCAGGCCAGAAACCAGTCCACCCTCCTCCTTTCCCTGTCTCCTTCTTAAATACCTGTCTCACACAATCGCCGCTTTCTGTTTGCAGATTACAGAGCGTGCTCCTGCTCTTTCAACACCACCAGGCGCACACAGCCACCGCTTTGTTATTCTCTCCCTTTTACTTTCTTCCCGCTGCAAAAAAGAAAGGGAGGACAGGGCAGGCCGGGGGTGGGCGAGGGCGTACTGGGGTGTTTGACGGAAGGCAACAGTAAAGAGAAGAAAGTGAGTGACTTTTCCCTGGGATCTCCAGCTGCAGGTGCATAGTTTTGTTGGATCGGCTTTGGTTGCGAAAAAGAAGGGGCACTGAGGGAGTTTTAGGGGGTTTTCTTTGGCAGTTTGTTTGTTTTCCAAAGGGGACACGAGGGCTCAGGCTGATGCCTGGGGAAGACAACAGGGTTTTGGCAGACCTAGAACACTGACTTTATTCTTCCCTTTGCTGCCTGCAGTGATATGGCTGACTGTGGCCATGAATGTGGCTAATGACAGTCTGCATTTTATACAAATCCCCAGCAGCTAGAGGCCTATACCTCACTTAAAACAATAGAGGCAAGGTTCATCATTCAATGGCTAGAAACGTGGGCAAAATTTATAACACATGGGATGTGAAGGGAGAGAAAGGAAGAGGAAGCAAATGCATGGCTAGACAAAAATCAACTATCTTAAGCTTTTTTTTTTTGTACAGCTTTTTTCTTCCTCTTCTTTTGCCCCCCTTTTTTCCCTTTCTCCTTTTTTTTCGGTCTGCTCGAAATCATCTGACAGGAAATGAGAGATTAAGTTTTTCCTACCTTCCTGAACAAAGAGAGCACAGAGAAGGGAAATACTTTGAAGCGATTTGGCTTTGGGGTTTTTTTGTAAAGATAGCTTTTTATCCTTTTCTTTCTATGTCCCTCACTCCCTTTGCAACATACTACTCACTCCACAGGAACACAGGAGACCCGAACAGCAGGGGATTACTTTGTAAGCTCAGTGCTCACGGTCTTCAACCCTTCTGTCCTCCTATACTCCAATCCCAGCCTTGGCTTTTGCAGAACGCCTGTCCAATTGATCGTTGCGGATTGTGGGGTGCCACCCCTTTATTTAATAGTTTTAACTTCAGCCTGGCATTACCTAATGTCTGGTTTCCCCTGGATACCAGATGTCTTAATAGATGACAGCTCCCCATCCACTGAAACCCGATGAGGGAGAGGGACAAGGGGTGCGAACAATTTTCCTCACGCAAGGTTGATTTGATCGGTTTCTATCCTGCTGAATCCCCTTCACGCTCATGGCTTGCCCAGACACATCTTTTTGTCCCATCAAACTTTTTTCTGGCTGTATGGGTAGACATACAGCATGCCTTGATTTGGGATCAGACCCTAGATTAGATTATCTAATGGCATCTAAATGGATAGCTGACCCAGTTCCTGCAGGAAAGCAAGGCCCAAAACTATGTCCAATTTGATTTGCTTTGAACCATGGGACAGCATGCAGGAGTCTCTGCCAGTGCAGCTCTATCCACATGTGAGAGGCAAATCGCATTTACATACATTACCTGTCAAACATTCTGTTTTTCAAAATATTTTAGAAAATGTTGCATTTGTCTTGTCTGCAAGAACAATTTCCAATGGCTTAGAAAATTGTACCATGGATATATTTGGGAATGCTGACAAAATCAGACACACCACTGAACATGCTAAGTAAAAAAAAAAACAAAAACACTTTATTATTTACACGTTATTTAAATAAAATTACTTTAGATGTTAGTCAAAGATGCTCAACTGCCTCCGTGAATACTTTATGGAGCTTTTTGGACGTGTGTGTGTATGTGTGTGTGTCTCTCTCTCTCTCTCTCTCTCTCTCTCTGTCTTTCTTGTCTCTTTCTTACTTTTATTTAACCTCTTCCAGAGAAGTTTAATTGGGTTCAAATCAATAAGTAAATAAAGAATCAGTTTTGTTATAGACAGATCAGCCTTCCATTTCTACCATGAAGAGAAATGTTTGGGTTATAAACACTAGTGTAAGTGTAAGTGGTGGCTTAAAAGGTTAATGCGCTGGATTACTGATTGGAATTTGGGGGGGTTTAGTACTACTAGGTTGCCACTTTTGGGCTCTTGAGCAATTTGAGCTATTTGACTTTGCTGTAATGTATGTGACAAATAAAGGCTTTTTATCCTTATGCTAAATATAAACAGGCTTTTCATTGATTAGAATGCAAAAATGGGAAAATGGAAATGGAAAGGACCTGAAACCTCACTGACTGCAGAGGACGTGCTGAGAGAGAGAGAGAGAGAGAGAGAGAGAGAGAGAGAGAGAGAGTCCAAGAAAGAGACAGAGAAGCTGAGGAATGTAAATTTTCTAAATAAACTTCCACAGACAGATGTACACAGACAGAAAGAGGTTGGTCTGTTATTTCCAAGGGCACAATCCAGCTTTCTACATTTACAGTAAAGCCCAGAATATATAACCTACCCTGTATGGTAGGTCCTGCTCATTACAATCTCTCCTCTTGTCTGTTTCTATAGACCTACAGAAGGTAAAAATTATTTCTCGGTCTTGTATACATATCACTTGTATAGAATTCAAAATTAACAATATTTATCTGTAAGACAAAAAAATTAAATTAAGAGGATGTCAGATGATGTTTATGAATATGAGTATGATGACATGAAAATAAAAGAGAAAGAAGAAGATTTCTTATAGGACAACTCCCCAAATCATAAAGAATATCCAAAATATTATATGTGTATCTGTACCGAAAAATTCAATACAACATGTCTCATTATATGATGATTGCTATTACAGTTTGGGTAATAATTTAGTTTAATTGCCACTGGTTATTTTGCAGTTGTTAGTTTTGGCACTGGAGGCTGAAGATAAATAAAGGGGCGAAATCGCCAAAATAAATGGAAGGCCAATTATATATATATATATATATATATACTATATATATATATATATATATATATATATATATATATATATTACACATCCCAACCCAGCGGCAAATGTGACTAATACACAGCCAAATACACACAGGTGCAAGCAAACACTCCTGTACCTTAAAAACAGATATTAAACAAGGCAGGTAATGTTAATCATAATAAGATCATTTAGAGACGAACGCATGCTGTAGAATTTGGTATATAACAGCCTGCCTGGAAAAAATTATAAATTATAAATAAAATAAAATTTATTTAAAAAAAAAAAAAAAAAAAAAAAAAAAAAAAAATAAAAAAAAAAATATATATATATATATATAGATATATATATATATATATATATATATATATAGGGGAATATGTCTATGTACTGTGTGTTTTTATACAGATAATAAGTAGCATATACTTTTGGTGTTTGTTGCCGACAAAAAAATGCTTGATTTTGCTGCAGTCGTTTATTTCTTTACAAATTTTGTTTATTTAAGATGCACAAAATTATATATAAATTAGCAAAACAGCAAGCCCGAAATTCTCTTCTAAACTGCAAAACCACATGTGTATTAGCTTTCTGTGATAGCTGTGCTCATGCTTGGCGTTACATAAACGACAGGGGATTTTGGCTGAATGTGTGTTGTGATGATGTCACCTGACAAATCTGACAAAATTTTACAACTTGCCCAAATCTCTATATATTGTAGTGTTTGCTAGGATTGCTAAATCAATTCTTAATTCCCAAATGAATACTGAGTGCTAGGGGATAAAATCTTACGGAAGTATGTGATAAAGTGAGAGGGGGGCAAAAAATATATTCCTACTTTTTCTGTTGTGTTTATGACTAACACATGACTAGCGTAGGAATTTTACCGGCGCTTATTTGCAGTTACATAGGCTGACACATCTGATTCTCGAAAGCCCTCTATGACGTTTTTTGGCACCTTCTATGTTAGATTGCCTGACTATTTAAAAGAATGTAGTCTGAAGTTCCAGTGAAGCTGTACAATAAATACTAAAGTCTGACATGCATTCCTGGAATTCAAAATGGACTCTGTTCCATGGTAGAAAGCTGATAAGACCTATATCTGTCATGCTGAGTCATACTGCCTTCTTACCCATGTCTCATTCTAAAATTGATGCTGCTTCTTAGTTATATTTTATTTAACCACTTTATCTTTACACAACTGTTAACCAACTAAACTTCATCAAACATCAGAATGTAAAAAAATCCCAAGCTCTGTGTCTTTAACCATAACATGGCATGGTTGTTGTTGTCAGACGAGCTAGCTTAATTATTTCAGAACTACTGGGATTTTTTAGCCATTTATACAATCACTCTTTACATCCACGGCGAGCGGAAAAGCATTTCCGAATGCACCTTTAGGAGGGTTTGATGTTTTCTTTTTCTTTGCACCTGGCTTTGATTATCCAGTGTGTCATTCGTAGTCTTAAATTACTGTGGTTTCACTATTCTGATGTTTGATGGGCTTAATGCTGCTGCTATAAAACTGGATACCTGGATACATAAAGGATCAGGTGTAGAGGTGTTCCTAATAAAGTGTATAATAAGTGTATTTCATTTTCTCAGAATTTAATTAAAAGCTGTTTAGCGATTAAGGTTTCAATATTGTACAAACGATGGTGTGAGGTGCATTTGCAAAAAAAAAAAGATACATGGTTGCGATAAAAAAAAGAAAAGAAAGCACAAACACAGGAGAAACGTGATGAAGGGGTGGGTTAAAAATAAAGGAAACGTTTACCTTTGCCAAGAAATCCCCAAAGCCTCCTCTGAGCCATAAGACCTGATGTTTTGATTCACGGGCCAGTCACAAATCCTCAGCTGTCAATCAAACACCTCTTAGTCAGACAACGGGGCCAGCACAACGGTACTAACACACATGTAGCATGCAACAAGGCCAGGAGCAGTCTGTGCCAAAACTACACACACATTGTTAATTTGCTACTTTACTTATTTACCCTCAAAATACTGTTATATTCTATGAAATGATTTCAGATTTGATTAAATTAGCCCAGAGTGTATGACTTAAATTTTAGAATGAAATTAGGCTAATTCTCTATTTTACTTCAACTCAAACATTATAATCAAAATGTGACTTTAAAATGTAAAAAAAAAAAAAAAAAAAAAGGACAAACAGCAAACGTTATATGTAGCATGCAATATTAATGGGGTAACCAATAACTTTCCTGGAAGCAAAAGAAGAGGTTAGTTTACAAAACTGAGGGCTGGGTTACATGGATATCATTCATCTGTGCCAAAAAGCTTCTGTGAAAATACAGGGACATGCGTTCCATCTGGTGCATGCACTTGGACATGTAAGCTGCTGTTAGACATGTTCAGGCGGATGGTTCGACTGAAGTATGATCATGCTGTGTGGTATCAAATATGCCTTTTTATAATGCCAACCTATAAACGCAGAGCCAGCCCAAGGCATAAGCGAACTGAGCGGCTGCTAAGGGCCCCTAATGGAGCCTTAATGATATAATGAGGGGAGCTAAATGAGATATATATATATATATAAAACACAAAACAACTATTCAGCTACATTTCAGTACACAACATTAAGTATACTATTTAGTATTGCAAGACTATCAGAGTTAAAGTGCAAATAAATACCAGAGCACGCTCGTGGGTTTGCTAGTGTTACAGCATAGATGGGTATGATGTAGGCAACACTTCTACAACAAATAAAACTGATAATGGGTGTGTCAGATTTATAGTGTGCAAATAATCAAGGATTAACAATATTTAGTCATATTGGCTGCACCCTAAATAAAAATCTGCTTAGGGCCCCCTAAAGGTTTGGGCCGGCCCTGTATAGGTGTATTTAAAAATATACCAAATGAGTCTCTTCCCCAAACTGTATGGAAATGCTGTGTAGAATGTTTTTTGTAATGTTTTTCCACATATGGATGTGAAAGTCAGGTGTCCCAATACTTTTGTCCATACAGTTTATAAATATAGGTGGTGGGGAATAGAATGTAAAGCTCACACAAGCACATGGGCTGACAACAGATGACAAAGAAGTACAAATAAAACATAGCAAACAAAAGATAGCAAGTTAAAACAATACAAAGGCAGAACTCTATCTTTATCAGTCTATCTGTTACAAAGATGCCCTAGAGAAATACATCATCATCATCATTTCCGCCCACCTGCCCCACTGTCACTTATCACTTGCACCGGCTCTTTAACAAGCTTTAGTCAAGGCTTTTCTATCTTTGAATATTCAGCAGCACTATTTTCAGTCAATAACGCTAGCAGTTTTTGGAACAGTGCCTGTTCGGTTCCCAACATTAATCCATTTGCACTGTGATAAATCTAGGAAAGCAAAAAAATTGATTTTCTATATTTACTCCACAGATGCTTTAGTGCTGACCCAAAGAGGCTTGGCTGGGTAAAATATCCATTTCCTAGACTGATAGCTACATGAATTAGCAAACTGAGCACGAACATTAACAGGAAATTAGTCGAATTTCACCGCTTGATACAAAAGCCTGGGAATGGCAGGTGCCGGTATGAATGATAAATACGGTTTACGCTGAGAGCCAGTCAGAGAAAGATGGTCTAGATTAAAAATACTAGCAAAAGTTTCCAGATAAAGGTTTGTGAACTTTAAGGCTAAACTTTGCTACAAAACTAAACATAGTTTTAGTGGAATGCAGTGTATGATAGGATATAGGAATTTTTTTAAGATTTCACACTGTTAGCGTGCGGAGATCCACTTCCATCAGTAAAGCTGCCAAATTTTCTTCCCCACAAAAGTTTCTGTATGTTTATATGTGTGAGATAGAGAGTGAGTGAGTGTGTGTGTGTGTGTGTGCGCATGTATGTGAATACAATAAAAAACAAAAAAAATATTTAAAAAAACAATAGCTTTAGGCAAAGCCACGGTCAGCTATCAGACAGTTATAGTGGCAGGCATTCCTTCGTCCTGTTTTGCTAGCCGGCAACACACACACAATATGTGCTGAAAAGTAACTGCAAAGTTCAACGACAACTGTTTTGGTAAAGAGTCTATTCTATAGGATTTTCAAACCATACTGTACCAACGAAATGAAAGTAATGGGTAAAAAGGACAGCGGATCTTTTGTTACTGTCATAACTACACTTTTAAAGCTCAAAAGATAGTCTATACTGACAAAGTAAGTTTCAACCGACTTATTCTTACGAAAATTTCATTATAAGCCCACCGTCGTATTAAACTGACACCGAAGCTTATCTTACTCACAGAGGTGCAACTCGATCACCTGATATGTCAGTGTCAGGTAAATAACATCAGCACGACCCAAACACTCGGCTCCGGTCATCAATTAGGAGCTGGTGAGTTTCTGGTGAATGCTTCTGGAGCTGTAGGTGCCATCTGTCCGTAGCGGCGGCAGATCATAGAGGTACATCTTAGCCAAGTTAGCGCTAATGAACAGCTGTGTGTGTGGGGACTGGATAAGTGCACAAACATTAGATAAAAACCAAACAATTTTGATCAGCGATCAGTCCCAGAAGTGAGACTAAGGCTTTCTCCTGGGATTGAAAAGAGAGCGAGAGCGAGAAAGAGAAGGGTTAGACGCCCTCAGGGAGAAGGGATAATGAAATCTTTTCCCCGCTGCTGTTTTGATGAGCGCTTTACACAGCGGTCTCAATCTGGAGCAGGTGTTTGGGGTGCTCCGTGTTTATGTGTGTTGCTTCTTACATATGCGAATTCACCTGTTATTTTCCCCAAGTGTACATGGGTGGGAAGTGAACTCCAATTGATCCAAGCGGATAAACAATGGTATTGTAACACTCGTGCACAATAACCATCTGTCTGCATGTCTGTCAGTGTTTTTACCTCACCCATTTATTTCGTGTGCGTAATTTCTCGTTCCAACACAAAAAATCCTTCTTATACTTCTAATATCATGGGGTGCATCAGTAAGAGGATCATTTCTTGCTTATTCCTTACAATATTGAGGTGTCTGTCCGAGGAAACACAAATTCCTCTGAGGAAATCAATGCAGCAAGGTCATAACCGTTGCTCGTTATTCGGGGTCAGTTACACAAGCTGTGATTTGAGGCTTACTATGAGAAAGTGGTGATCAGGTCTAATGGCTGCACTTGCAAGCACACGCCTTATAAATCTCTGCTTAATCCTTAGAATCTATGTTAGATAAGTACAGCACACCTGATATAGATCTTTTAGACAATGTATATTGTATAATGTATAATTGAGTTCTTTAATGGATTTCTAGTGGTCACATGACCAGAATTGTTGACCAGGAAGAGGTCTATAGAAAAAAAGGTTATACAAGAAATAGAACTATTGCTACTTTAATCAAATAAGATGCTGCTACAGTTACAATTACATCATCCCCTAACCGAGCCTAGTCGTTTACTGCAGATTCTACACCGGTTCATTCTTTATGTATACTAATTAGTTTGACAAGAGTGCTAATATTAGGTACAATTAACATTAGCACTGGTCTGTTTTGCTAATTATACTTCCTCTGTTTGTCTGAATGCAACTGATACTAGACTGATAATACTATGTGTTTGAATTGCATGACAACAATACAGTGTTTATAAGATATACTAGAAGATATATTTTCATAAATTAGGCAAATGTAAACCGAATATGGCCGCATTTACACTGCGTGTGACCCAATTCTGATTTTTTCCTCCAACATGGCACAGATCGGATATGGCCGACGATTGTGTAAGCAGAAAAAAGCACATGGTTTCCCATATTTTTAGGTCAGTTTCAGGCCTCTTCTGTATGTGGATGTAAATCAGATATGAATCGGATACGTGTAATAATAAAACTGTCTGTAATAAGCAGACAGATCAGATTTTCACCTGTCAATGCGAGTCGAAATAACAACGAAGGCGCATTACGTCAACTCAGGTGGACACCAACATCAATATATATAACTGAATGCAACTGTGTATTTTAATATTTATTATTTTTGTTCATTCAAAGCCTGTTTTGTCTTTAAACAAAGTTACGCACTATTTAAAAAAATAATAATTTACAACTTGTTTATTGTTCATAATTTGTTTCACCAACTTTTAAATAGGACGCAAAATACTAAATAATCATTTCGTTTTACTTCTTCCCGGTTAGTATGTCTATTTTGGGTCGTTTTGTTGTGTATAGTGTAAATGCAGATATGGGATATGGGTCAGTTTTAAAAGATAATGTAAGCGGGTCATCAAGAATATCAGATATAGTTACAAAATCGAAATTGGGCATCAAGATATGCAGTGTAAATTCAGTTTATTTGTCCATATTGTGTGTAGATTTGTCAGTTAATCAATATTAACTTTGGCGAAACTGTCAAATGTGTAGCAGAGACGTCACTGCTGTTGAACTGAATATCAGCACAGCTCAATTCAGTGGCTCATATTCCCAATGTGCTGGTACATCAAAAAGAGCTTAAAAAATACATCGCTTTATTTCTGCCTTGTTATGATAAGGAACAAAAAATTGTTGTTTTGTTAAAAGAACTCATGTATAGCTGGGAAACATTCTAAATGGTAATTTGGTCCTGCTGCTGCTATAAGGCCCTTGTGCACACCGATCATTACTGCTAATGAGTTCCGCTTAAACTCTTGTCACATCAGCAACAGCCGATCCCAGTAACATGGCAGCTACTCCCAAGCCCTTTTTAGTTTCTTATCAGTTTAAATAAAACACTAGGACCCATAATTTAATGGCTAATTAGGAGTTAACAAGTCAAGAGTAGAGCGATAGGGGGGGGGGGGCTACCGCATGAGTGAAAGTGAGACATGTGATGGAAAAAAGATACTTAAAGGCAAGTGAGAGAAAGAGAATAGAGCAAAAACACAAAAGACCGAAAGAATGGAAAGCAAGCATAAACAGGAGCAGCGGCGTGAGAGATAAAGAGAAAACAGAGAGGAACGAACATCGGCACAGTGAGTGGGCTCTGCAGAGCGTCTGGAGTCTAGACACTCATTCTCAGGTTGCAGACAGGGCTACAGGGAGCGCCAAGCCCTACGGCATGCTGGGAAGGGCCGGCTGTACGGCTGTAAGGTGACTCCCCGGTGACGAGTGTAATGCATACGGCCCCCATGTTACACCACGCAGCTAACAAAGGCCTGGCAGGGGAATGCAGGTGTCAATACAACTCATTATAAGCTATGATAAAATACCCCGCATAAAGGCCAGGGTATACCGGAGACGTTATTTACCCTGCTGAGTTCTTCAAAAGCCACAAGCCCGACATGGCTCAGGCCTGCGTTATACACATCCCTATGAAAAAAATACATAAAATCTTTGGCTAAACGGTTGCTCTTTTACCTCGTCTGTTTGTGGCACTTCTTCTTTATTCGGTGCAAACCAAAAACCATTAAAGCAGTAAAACATGCGAACGAGATATGTACACTTCCAAGCATGCACACAACCCCCTATTCCCTTCTTCCTCTACAGGTCTGTCTCCATCGTTTCATCCAGCCATCTATCTTCTAACCATAAAAGTGTGACCTCTATTTCGACATTCTTTTCATCCGCATGTAATTACATATAATAGTCCGAGCTTTGGCAGAATTAAAACATGTTAACACTTAAGATAATTGCGGCATGACAAGAGGAGAGACGTTTCATGGGATATGAAAAAGTTATATA
The DNA here is from genome assembly GCA_005784505.1 of Bagarius yarrelli. Classification (NCBI taxonomy): domain Eukaryota; kingdom Metazoa; phylum Chordata; class Actinopteri; order Siluriformes; family Sisoridae; genus Bagarius; species Bagarius yarrelli. Next base: position 3,812,472 of record VCAZ01000021.1, read on the forward strand.
TTTCAAGCAAAACTTTTGCTGTTTAAAAAAAAAAAAGGAAGAAAAATTCTCAGAGCTTTACTGTACATCTGTGGTGGGAAGCAGCATATGTCTCCGTCCAGTTCTGCCAAACCAGAGCGCAATAAAAGCAAAGGCTTGCCATTACTCTAACTCAGGAGCAAGGCAAGAGAAAACCACTAATTATTATAAAGCCGCGTGCAGATGAATTCAATTAAAGGAGGGTGGAAAACTGTAGCCTCGAACCGGGTTTTTCCCGCTGAACAGAACTACCACACGCACGTGCACACACACACACACACACACACACACACACACACACACACATAGGCTGTTTTTACTTTCATAATAGAATTCTACCAATTAGATTGGGTCATTTAGGGCAAAGAATTTTCTGTAATAATAAAATAATATTACACTAAAATGTATCCTTAAAAATTGGAACACCGTCAGTTTCCCTAAAAAACTCCATAAATATGTTAAAAATGATTATTATTGATTCATTTTTATGTCTTTACATTTGAAATATACATCATATTGTATGACTATTGTATAGGTGGCTACTTTAAATTTAACTATAATTTAACTAAAATGTTTTTGTCACTGATGATTACTTACAATTGGGCTGTCGTCATGATTACATGATAACTGAAAGTGTGTAACAAGCCTATAAAATAATTTTCTAGAAACCTTCCTAGAACTCTTCAGTGATAAATAAAAGAAAATGGCTTTAAAAATCGCATTAACAAATCATTCTAATTCAGCATGAAGTCAGGAGGATGTTTTGCTTAGTGGTTAAGAAGTTGGACGGCTGATCACAAGGTCATTAAGCTGTTACACTTGGGCCCTTGTGCAAGGCCCTCAACTGTAAATGAGACTGTAAGTTGCTCTAAATAAGGGTATGGCTTACACGGAAATTACTCCATTGGAATAACTGTATTTTTTAAGAATTATGCCTGTGACGTACGGTAGGACATTATGTACTATGTCTTCTGTAATTAAACTTTAATGTGGCTCGTGTAAAATAAAAAAATAATAAAATAATTTGACATTATCGAACTCAAAAATTCCGACAATATGGTGGCGAGTCGCCATACAAATGTAAACAAAATGTTATCACTGTTATTATTATTACTACTATATAAGCAATTGTATTTTAAAAAGGTGTCCTGAAAGTCAGCGGAGCTCCAGCGCATTTGAAAGCACCAGCGCTTCCCATGTCTTTGGAGTAAAAGAGAAACAGAGGGAAGAGAGACGGGAGGTATGTCTGATTTGCAGTGCTACTTGTCTCTTCTGATACCTGTAGTGAGACTTGAACAGCTGGATGGGGATTTGGAAAGAGCTAAAAGAAAAGCTCAGGGAGAGGTGGGGTGGGGAAGAGGGTTGGAAGGGATGAGTAGCATCTCACCTGTTGCTGGTGGAGGAAGGCTGGGTCTCTAGGGCTCAGTCCTACAAAACGGTTAGCTGTAGGGGTGCCGGGGGCTGAGTAACCTGAAAACATAAACAAGTTAACACAAACTCATTAACGGTGATGCCACAAACAAATGTGTTTCTTTAGTTTAGTTTTATTTAGATAGACATAATAATTCTCTGAATAATCTCACCCTCTGAGGATGTAGTGATTGGCTTGGTGTCAGGCATAGAGAGAGAGACGGGTCTGACTGCTCCATGGTGGGGCGATGGTGTCAGAACCGGCGTAAAATGGCCCGGAACCTTCCCCACCTGACCGCTGCTGTTCGGCTGCCCCCCCACACACACACACACAAACACAAAACTAATCAGAGTGGTATATAACAGACTTATATTTCACGACAATATAAAAATCCATCTCTATTTCAGAAAAAAAACACTTAAAAGTAGTTTTGTGTAGATTTTTCAAGCAACACTCTTATTTATTAAAATGACAGAAAGCCGAGAGTGAGAAAGAGAGAGAGAGAGAGAGAGATTGAGAAAGACCACCTAAGCAACAGTTGACTAAGGAGAAGGGGGGGAATTGACTCCTGGAGACAGACGCTACAGAATTGCGGCGCTCTGAGTTCAAACTTTACCCGGGCCTTTATGAAAGAGAATGGGGACGGTGGGGTTCCCCCGTGTGAATAGAATGTTTAATTAGGGTGTAATATAATCCGCGTTAAAGCAAGCATAAAAACATCCTGGCCCCCGTCCACCCAATTATTGTCACCATGTTATTTGCAGAGCGAGCTTACCCCGCCGAGCGCCGGACCTTGGCAACGCCAAATATTTATGACCTTTATGGTTTCCTGCCGCTTTCTCACTGGTAACAGCCCCCATGCACTCTACCTCGTCCGCTCTCACAACCACTTCTTTACACTGGATATACAACTCTGACATCACAGGATGGAAACATGAGAAACCCCAATAGAATTAAAAGTATTTCTATGAGTTTGTGGACGTATGGTGGCCTGGATCCTGCTTTAGTCTTCCTTTTGGACTTCCTACTGGCCAAAAAGCATGGAGAAAGGTGGCAAAGTCCGGCCTGTCCTCTCTTGACCAAAACGGACACTTTAAACAGATTTATGCTCCTTAATAAATCAAGTCAATTTTTTATGACCTTTCCACACTTACTCCGGTTTCAAGAATCATAAAACGCTGCTATCAAAATTTATTTATACTTGGAAGAAAAGAAGGTAACTGTCAAATCCAGACAGTGTCACACCAAAAGAGAGAGGGTATAAAATTCCCTTAAGAAAATGTTTGGACAAATTGACAATTTTGTGGATAGAATTAAGATTGACTAAAGCTGGCTGGGTTGCCCTGCATTAAAAGAAAAGAGAGGGTTAAGAAGAGAGTCAGCAAGAGTCTGTCGGTCAGTGGCCAAAATGGAATGTGTGTGAGTGCAGCAGGAAGGATGCGGGCTAAAGCTTTAACACGACATTGCCTAAAACTCGCCAGCTCATCCAGAATAACACAATAAACACTAAAAATGTGTCTGAAGCAACTGTAGCATACTATAAAATAAAGTTCTGTACAAATAAAGGTCAAAAAGGGCCACCACCAACATCTGCATTGTGCTTACATCTACAGCATTATACTAAATGCCCTTTTTTGCAACTTGTGACAAAGTAGTGATCCTCTGTTTGCACATGTTTATGCAAAAAGTGCTTTGTGGGTCTGTGTAGTTATTTAGTTTTGCGTTGTAGCTCTATGTTTAGGGTAGGTACATACGTAATAATTTGACTGTGTACTAAAGCAAGTTGCTGAAAGGGTAGCGCAGAGGTTAAGGTGTTGGACTACCAACTTGAAGACCCGGGTTCGATTTTCAGCACCACCAAGCCACCAATGCTGGGCCCCTGAGCAAGGCTCTCAACCCCTAATTGCTAAGTTGTATAACAGGGAATAATGTAAGTCGCTCTGGATAACGGTGTATGCCAAATGCTGCAAATGTAAATTAATAGTTAAGGAAGGTTGTGAGTTCATTTCCCAGAATAACAGTGTTGCCACGGCAGGGTCCTTAAGCAAGGCTAATTATTCTATTAACTAGATGAATAAATATAGGATGGGTAGGATTAGGAATAAGAGTTTCTCATATTTAAAGATTTTGTCCCCGTCTCTCTCATACTTCACTTCCTGCCTATTAAGTGTCCTATCTTTTAGTGAAAAAGCATAAAATGTAAAAAATTACTGATAAATATTTTTTAAACATGTTAAATGTCATTGTATAACCATTGTGTTAAAACTCCAGCATAGAAAAAAGTCACAAAGTCGAGGAACGACGGCTTTACTGGTTCAAGCATTTATTGCCTGGTTGTTTTGGACACCCAACTTCTCCCGTCATTTCTGTTCTTACTTTCTTCTTTCCTCCCAGTTAATGGTGTTAGGGTGACATTCCTGAGGCCGCTGCTCCGCCTGCCTCTTGAGCTGAGTAAGAGGAGCCAACAGAGCAAACCTCTAATGATTTTAGCTAAACTGGGTCAATTACTCTACCAAATAATATGTGGCCCGTTAATTAAACTGCAGTCCCGGCTCATGGGGAATAACAGCCGAACGAGGGAAAAAGAGAAAAACAGGCCCAGGAGAAAATAGAAAGAGTAAGAGAAAGAGAAGGAACGTTGAACGAAGATTTAACAGATGAATAATGACTGGCTGGTTTTATTTTAAAGACTAGCTGGAAGAAATAAACCAGCCACAACTTGTTACTGTATCATACACATGCTGCGACATGACAGAAAGTAAAGGGATTGTGCAATTTGAGGCTTCTGTACACTAAACGTGTCGATGCACGTAATTCCGTTGGGTTGCTTCCTTGTAGCTTGGACAGGTTTAACGACAGAAGACTTTCTCGTTTGTTTGTTCAGTTATGTTACGCATGCATGAAATTTAGCACTCACCTGGCTGCTCTGAGGGCTGGACGGATCGTAAGGCTGAACATAGTTCTTGAGCGAGTCGGCTGGGTTGAGGTGTGGAGGGTAACGAATGGTAGGATGAGAGAAGTAAGGCGATGGAGCAGGAGGGAGGATGGCAGGAGCTGAAAACTGCAGCGGAGAGTGAGGGGGAGGACTCCTCGTGGAGATCACTGTACATACACACACACACACACAAAACATGACTAAAGATCAGGTTTTTTTTGGAAAAGTTTTGTAAAACACATACACACATTCCCAAGTCTGTACAAACAGAAGAAGTTTAGTTTTATCCACTTTTACCAAAAATGTGATATTTTTTTTTATTGATTATTTAAAAATCACATTTCATGAGGGCTGTTTCTGTATATTTTTAGAGGAAATTGTGTTAAAGATGAATATTGGAGACATTTCTGAACATATTCCGAACAGTTTTTATTGCAGTGCACACACATGGCTCACTGTTGTCAGATTAGAACACCTGGTATTGAATTAATTAGCAAGATTTTCTGTGTTATTAGAAAGTGTGTGGAATGTTTTCAGTAAATAAATAAATACAATAAATAACAGGTTTTAAATGTGGTGACGAATGATTTAATCTTGTGCGGATTTGTTGTTGTCATAAAACTTATTTTTAAACAATGAAAATACAGGTTGTGTATAATGGATGTTAATGCTGATATTCACGTATTTACATCATATAAAAAAACCTTCTTTTCTATTCAAAATATGATATGTCTACTAGTCATTACCGTACATTGTATTATGTATTAAAAAGGTTGGACCCTCATTTGTATATCTTCGTTATTCTTCCCAACCAACACGAAAAATTAATTTGATACAGGTTTAATTTTTTTTATATGGTGCGTCAAAACATTTAGTGTGTCCAGTCAGGATGTGTCAACATTTTTTGTCAATTTTGGCATAAAAGCTTCTTTTTACTCACTCACTCACTCAGTCACTGATTTACTCAGTCAGTCAGACACTCATTCACTCACGCACTTACTCAGTCACTCACTAAGTCACTCACTTGGTCACCTACTCTCTCAGTCACTTATTTAGACACTTAGTCAGTCACTCAGTTACTTACTCACTCACTCAGACACTCACTCAGTCACTCGCTCAGTCCCTCAATTAGTCAGTCACTCAGTCACTCACTTCACTCACTCACTCAGTCACTCACGCCTTCACTCAATCTTTCACTCAGTCACTTACTCAGTTAATCACTCACTCAGACACACACTCAGTCACTCACTCAGTCCCTCAATCAGTCACTCACTCCGTCACTCACTCACTCCCTCAGTCACTCACTCAGTCACTTACTCACTCATTCAGTCACTCACTCACTCACCCACTCATTCACTCACTCACTCACTCACCTAGTCATTCAGTCACTCACTTACTCACTCACTCACTCACTCATTCAGTCACTGACTTACTCACTCACTCACTGATACTAATCATAATAATAATGATGACGTGTGTGCTTTTGGTGGACTGTAACATGTTTAGGCGGAAACGTACCACTGTGACCCACGCTTGTCAGGCTTGGGTGATGATGCTGGGGAAATGATGTCAGGCGAGGGGAGGAGTCTTGGGGAGAGGTGGGGCTAAACAACGGTTTCTCTGTCTTCTTCATCGTAGGAGAGGAAATTTCAGCTACAGGAGAGACGGACAGTAACAAAAGGGTTAAAAGACAAATAATCATAATATTATAATATATTTTCAGCATTTAATCAAAATTAAGAAAGTTCCAATACAAAGACACTTCTTTTACTACTGTGTGCAAGTGTATGTGTGTGTGTACACACTCTTCTCCCATTTCTCTAAACAATCAAGCCCGTGCATCTTTGCATTCCAGAGCACGCTTTAAAGCCGGTGACGTTTCGTCCATGACAATGTACGCTGGTGATTTTTTATAATTGACGTCATTGATTTTGTCGACTCATGCTCGCAATCCTAATCAGGACAGAGCTGAATGGAATGTGATTCTGGCACAAATCCAGCAGACCAATCACATTTAGAAGCAGCTATAAATTCAGGCTTTACTACAGTCGTGAATGTGACCTTCCTGAACCGTTAATAAAGCGCAAGCGGCTCGTTTTACAATAGTTAGAACTAGTGAGTCAGTTCAGTAGCTCTTTCAGAACTTCTTCTGAGAATTTCGACCCTAGAGATTACGGATCATTTCCAGTCAAACTCTGTGTTCATGCGGAAGATGCTGCTGCTGCTTTGGATAATGTTTTTGAGAGAGTAGAATTGAAGAGCTGAGGTGAAGGAAGAGAAAAAAAAAAGAAGGAAACTTATAGGTAAACAAAGCTTGGCTACATGAAGACAAAGGCAGTGGAATGCAGGGAAATTCCTCTCTCTCTCTCTCTATGCAAATACACACTCAACTGCAATGTGTGTGTACCATAAAGGCTTTGCTATTATGCTTCCTGAACATGGCAGAATTTAGCTGCAACTGCTTTTGACTGTAACATAATGGAGTAACATAATTTATCAACCGAAAAAAAAGAACCTCTTTAATCATGTCTTGTCAGTTTGGCAAGATATGTTAGAAAACTGATATTTAACAGGGAAGTGATAGAGATTCAGTATGATGCCACCCTGGATAAAAGTTGAACCTGACTTATGTTTTTATTTATTTTAATAAGTTATATTTAATTAAAAGTATAAGACAAAGAACGGTACCGGACAAGCTTAAATCTAACCCGGGTCGCCCAGAGCAAGAAATACGTGCCCACGCCTCAACCCACTACGCCCCAGACAAAACCAGACTTATCCTGAATGATCATTTTGTCATATCACCTACAACAACACTATGTGACCAAAAGTTTGTGGACAGTAGATCGTTACACCAAGATGTGGTTCTTGCCACAAAGTTGGAAGCAGAAAGCTCAATAGATAATGGGTTTTTAATAGGGGCTAGAGAACCTGTTCATTCAGAGGTGTACACACGAGTAATAATAAATCCTAGCTACTATTTTTTAGGTGTCCACTAGGGGCAATCTAATTAGTCCTGTAGTGAATTATCAGGTGGTGTTTTGAGCAGAGTTGGTACAATCAAGTTCAGGAAAGAGCAAGATTTAAGATTAATATCAGCGAAATTAAAACTGGTGAACCGTCTGACAAAAAGAAAAGGGAATGTGGCTTGGCAAGAACCAGAGATTGGCATGTTGTGCTTTTAGAAACAGGCACAGCCATCACACTAAATTACCTAATCTGGTTAGATATTTATGCTTCAGTATAATTAACCCTACGCATGCTTGCCTGGAGATTGCCTGAGCTTCATGAAGACAGGTTTGCCATAGAGAACTTGGTTGTCCTGCCCAAAGCCCTGACCTTAACCTTACTGACCACATTCAGGATTAAACTTTACATTACACCTTCTAATCAACATCAGCGCCTAATTACACAAATGCGTTTTGCCTAAATCTGAAATAAGACGTCCAAAAAGCACATGGGTATGTTGGTCAGATGTCCCAATTCTTTTGCTTAATTGTGTAAGTGTGTGTATGTACATAGGGAGAGAAAACATGTTGTGACTGTAAACAGATGGTTTTTATGAGTCTTTTCCTTGGGTGTAAACTGCATATGGGGAGACAGAGAGAGTGAGAGAGAGAGAGAGAGAGAGAGAGAGAGAGAGAGAGAGAGACAGAGAGAGTGAGAGAGAGAGAGAGAAATGGAGGGGATTGTGAATTGTCTCAGGGAGTAGGCCAAACAATGTCAAAGTCATTTCACAAAGTTTACATTAGGAGAAACAAACGTGTGTGTGTGTGTGTGTGTGTGTACTTAGACTTGGCTGAGTTGCTCTGCTTCTGTCATGGCCTCATATGGCTTTAATATCAAACCTTCTCTTTTTATAAAAGCTCAAAATATTCTCTTTCTTTTCAGCTCTATACTAAACCCATTTTACTCCTTTAACTATCCCTTTGCCTACTCCTTTAACTACTTCTTCATCCATCACTATCCTCATCTACACTTCTTCACTGAGATAGGCATTGTGGATGACTAACGAGGAGGATAGTAATGGAGTAGAAAGAGGGATAGTAAAGGAGTGTAGAGAGGGATGTTAATGGAGTAGAAAGAGGGGTAGTGAATGAGTGTAGAGAGGGAAAGTGGAGGAGAAGGGAGAGTGATAGTGAAGGAGTGTAGAGAGGGAAAGTGGAGGAGAAGGGAGAGTGATAGTGAAGGAGTGTAGAGAGAAATAGTGGAGGAGTAGAGAGAGGGATAATAAAGGAGTGTAGAGAGATAGTGGAGGGGTAGAGCGCAGGAGGTAGCAAAAAAGTGAAAAGGGGGATAGTGGAGAAGTAAAAAGCATTGTGAAGGAGGAAGAAGGATAATAGTGGAGCAGTGGAGAAGGAGATTGTGGAGGAGTAAAGAAAGGGATAGTGATGGAGTGGGGATGCGGATAGAGAAGAAGTATACTTAGAGATAGTGGAGGAGTGGACACTATCCTCCTCTTAACTTCCCCACTATCTTTATGTCTATTTCTACCTATTTGAAGAGTGAGAAATAGACACTCTCACTTCTCAACGACCCATCTCTCCAATCATCTCTACACCCAACACCCCCCCACACACACACACACACACTCTCTAGCACTCAGCAAGCTCGTTTTAGTAGTAGGCTAATTCAATGAGGAAAAGAAAAAATATTTTCTCTCTTTCTCTCTATCAGTTTCTCTCTCCCACATGCTGGCCACCTGTCAGTTGTCAAGGGACAAGTTCACACTGACGCTGCTGCACCTGTCTGCCTCTCTTTTCCTTCCTCTTACTGCATCTTGTTTCTTTTTCTCACACACACATACACACACACATGGACGCACACACACATATACAAACACCTGTCATTCTGATCCTATCAAACAACCCCTCTCTCTCTCTCTCTCTCTCTCTCTCTCTTCTTTCTTTTTCTCTGTCTCAGCCCCACCCCCATTCCCCTCTCACTGACCCCCTCGGGTGTTCAGGTCATGTCACGCATAACCCCTGCGTTAACCCCTGCCTCACGGCCTGGCTTTGACCCCGAACACTTAAGTCACTTAACAGGTTGGGTCAAGTTTAACTGCTGCCACACGCCACAGTGAAGTCAGTCAGCCCCGCCCCCCAGCTCTAAACAGCCAATCAATTACTAAGCCATGCGAAAAGTAAACTGAACACAAAAGGGGTTAGAGGTCAGCTTCCTCTAGTCAATACAAGCCGACTAAAGAAAGCTTCATGGGCAGTTCACTATGCTGTGTGATGCCATGAACAAATCCTGATAAGACCAGTGGAACTTGCAGTTATAGTAAAGTATTTAAAAAAATAATGTGAGAGAATTCATTATAATAATATTATAATAGTAGAAAACATCTTATTGAATTAAGGAAACTGCTTAAGACAAATATTACAAATTAAATAAAGTAAAAAAAAATCATTTCATGCTATATAGGGTGCTCAGCCATGATACAGCCCCCAGAGCATGGAGAGGGTTAAGGGTCCTGTTTAAGGGTCCACAGTGGTAACTGGCTGGTATAAGTTTTGCACCCCAATCCGCTAATCAACAACCCAAAGCCTTAACCATCTGAGCTACAAGCATAAACATAACTGATTTGCTCCCTTCTCTTCGGTCATTATTTTACAAACTGAGCAAGCTTAATAAAATGACCGAGACTCACAATCTCATATGTAACAGGAAACTACATTTTTATAATTAAAATTCAAAAGTAACAGAGAAACGACATTAAATTTACTTAAGTAAAAGTAAATTTCTGCCATTAAAAAGTAAATTGAGTGCGAGTAACAGTAAGGTCATTTAAAGCTATTCATAAAAGTTATTCTTTTCCCCTTTTATTTTTTTTTTACCTCTTTTCAGGTAAAAGAAACACGTTTCTACACACCTAGGGTAAAACCACATTATAGCTACACTTGCATTATAGCTATACATCACATACCAATGTTATATGTTATATTATTATAATAATATCAGAAAATTAAAAATATTATAATTATTATTACAAATAATTATTTTCTGATATAAAGTGCTAACATTGGTGTGTGCTGTATCACCGCATTGATACAAATTATAGCTACAAGTGAGTGGACACATAATAATCAAACCCACATGTGGTTCTTTCCCAAACAAAGATGGACGCTTTAGCTTAAATGTGTAAATTTTGTGTATCAGTGTTGAATGGTGTATAACATGTTATATGAAACAGATTGTTAAATAACAGTGCTTTTACCCTACTACTAGAACCATTACATCCTGTTCTTGAGGTACTGTGACAAAACAACCCTGACCCTCATGACTTCATCTTAATCTAACCCAATCATAACACTTCCTTGGATTTGGATCTTTAAGATAAACACACTCGGTGTAGTCAAGAGCCAACTTAAAAACACTGATGCTTGATTTTACTCTACTTCTGATCACTTTTAGTAAGTAAACACACATGCAGACTGACGAATCCTGTTTCAATTACAGGCCGTCTGTATAGTGGAACTTGGCCTTGTCCTCCTTTTGTAGCTATGCAGAAAGTGAAAACACCAGAGCAGTGGGCTTATCTGAGGTTTAAATCACCGCTAACAAAAACAAACAAGTCCTTCTCTGTGGGGGAGACAAGCTCGAGGAGCAGAGCCCTGCACGGCAAAGCACGGCTGGTGTAGGAAACGTTTTCCAAGCAGCTATGTGAGGAGCGCAGGGGGCTCTACGCCTTTGAAACAGGCTGCCAGTGAAGAATTTGTTTTTTTACCTGTGCAAGTGATTACTTAGGAGTTCACCAGTTCACCATAAGCTGCTAAGGAAGGTGATAGAACTAGTTTATCAACATTGCACTTCACTGTGATTCAGGTAAAGAAAAGAACACAGCCTCGTATCCTCTTGTTGCAGACCAGGAGAAGGTTGAAAAGCCTAGAAACTGGTACCTCAGTTTTCTCAGAATCGCCCGTGAGTTTACTACTTAAATCATCTAAGTATCTAAAAGATAAGCAGCTATCGAAATCTAATTTGGAGGGCAATTTTTTTTTTTAAGAAATGTAAAAACATTTTTAATTTTTTTGAAAAACTAAAACTCAATATACAGTTTGGTCTAAGAAATTTATCAAACTTCAAGTAAATCCAATCGAAATGAATGTCTTTAATCAATAAAAAGTACATTATATAGCCAAATGTTTGTGGACACCTTACCAGAATATATCTAAGCTAGCATATATAACTTAGATATGTGAACAAAACCCTCTAAGCTCCATGAAACATGTTATGTTATGGTCTGTCCTGCACAGAAGCTCTGACCTTAATCCTACTGATTATATTTGATATGAACTGCACCCCAGACCTCCTCAACCAATATTTCCACCTGATCGCACTAGTGAACGAATCCCCACAGCTACACCTTTACAATCTACTATAAAGCATTAACAGAAGTGTGGAGATTATTATAGGAGTAGGACTGAGACAAAATCTGGAATAGAATGTTAAAAAAAAATCACATACGAATGTGTCAGGTGTCCACTTTACTTGGTCTATATAGTGTATAAGATATATAAAAACAAACCAAGTGTTTTGGATGAGAGGATGGGTTGTGGAAATCACCTGATCGATTGCTCTGTAATAAATCGTGCATCGGCTCATTGCTTGATTTCATTTTTGGATGCCCTCTAACAGATAAGAACAGAGTCCAAACGTGTGCATTTTTCTGACCACATGGCACCGCGTGGTATTTACGACCAGCAAGAAGTCACACGCTGATTTATAGCTCGACCAAATATTAGTATCCTCCCAAAAAATAGATATTTATTGGTTACATGATCAAACGTCTTGTAGATGATGAGGGTTGTTTAGCCCAAGGAATAACATAAATCTTTCAATGGGACAAAAGGATCAAAAGAAGAATGCTAAAATACATTAAAATTAAGGAAATAGTTCAAATTCAATAGCTCCAATATAATACGCACACACACACACACACACACACACACACACACACACACGCACACCCTGTTTTTGATTATAAAGCAGTATTATTTTTTAGGTATGCTCCATGTTGTTTTTAATCATTATTGCCCCTGGATGAGACCCCGGGCCTCAAGTACTTATTCACCTCAATTCAATTCAACAAGAAATACAAAAATTCAGTATGAATATGATTCTAATTAAATGTATATCCTCAATGAGGATAAAGCCTGAGGCAATGGTGGCAGGTAAAATGCTCTGAGCTGATATTAGAAGAAACATTATTAGGAACCAGACGTACATGGGAACCTATACTTATCCTCATCTTGGTGACACCAGAGTGTGTGTCTAAAGATAAGGTCCAGAATAGTAACTTTTTTTATAATCAGACTTTTGAGCAACTAATGATATTAGTATATTCGGATTTTAACACTCATTTCTTCCTGCTGAGGTAATTAAATATCCAATGGCTGCTTGGTGTATATTAGAGTAGCCATTGCACCTACACTTGTGTTTTAGGGGACAGGAGGAAACCAGAAAAACACAACCCAAGTTTTAAAAATCCAAGCTGAAGTTCTTCTCTCTCACCTTGGTCTCTCTCATGCCATGGTCGGCTAACTGGTGAGCTGGGAGATGAGTAGAAGTCGGGGCCTGTAGGACTCGTTTCCATGCTGTCCTCTGGAACAGTTTTAGGTCGTTTACTGCACACACACACACACACACACACACACACAAATACACATAGGAATGAGGGAGTGCTGCATCAATTATTTTTGTGTTTAGAAGCATATGTGCAAATATAGTGTTAAATTGTATAAGTGTGTGTGTGTGTGTGTGTGTGTTCTCACCTGCCAGGAGGGGAGGAGAGTGAGCGGTGTAAGCTCACTGAGTTCAGGTCATGGTAATATGGTTGGCTGGGCATATCTGCCATGGTGAAGTTCACTCCTGCCCCCTGTGTGATAGGAGCTAGTGTGCGAGAGAGAGAGAGAGAGAGAGAGAGAGAGAGAGAAAATAAGGATAAAACAAAAGAAAAAAGGACAGTAATTCAATTTAGTTTCCAGTACATTAGCTTTATCTCTCTTTCTCTTACACTAATTCGATACAGTTTCTCAGAACCTGTTTCATATACGAGGGAACCCGAACATAACCTGAGGATATAACTTGATCTCTGTAAAGGGCTGCCTTCAGGGTTTTAAAGGTGGAAGATGTATATTAAAGATATTGGATGTACAGAAGGAAAAAAAATGCAACCGGTTCAACGGCCCGTTTATTTACACACAACTGCTTTTGGGTCGGTTTGCTCTTTAATAGTGTGAGAAATCTATAGCTGGAAATATAGGTATATAGTGTATATAGAGTGATGGAACATCCTCTAATAGAAAATCCACATTGTTTACCCTTTAACCTTAAGACTGACACAGAAGGATGTAGAAGGATGTAGAAATGTGAACCTCGGGCAATATTAGGTAATGTCTCTGCTACTATAAAATATCTTTTAATTTTGTTTATTAGACAATGGCCAAATATTTAACAGCACTGATGTATTCATTTAATACAAAATGACAAGATAAAACATACTACACTCTTATCGTGATCTTTTATGTCGACCATGATGACAATGATGGACTGCATGCAAATCAAGCCATTTCTATTACACACCAGTCACTGTTTTTACTGTTTTTACTGAAAAAAAACAACAAGACTGGTCTAAAATGAATATAATAAAAGTTATTTAATAAAATGCATTTCAGATTATATTCTTATTAAAGTATTTCTTAATTAACTGTAATAACATTAATAATACTTCCGATATATTATTCAACATGTAATGTATGTGTTTTAATAAGCTGCATTATATTCGTTTCATTAGAGCAAATAATGTTTTTTATTGAAATTTTTTATATTTTATATTTTAGTACCTGTTTTCAGTAAGATACTTTGTTCCTCTGTTGGGATAACCTTACCCAGACTTTTAGTGGTTAAAACATATTAGAAACGAAAAACAAGCCCACTGTTGGGCCTCTGAACAACCCCTAATTGCTCAGTTGTATAAAAGAGATAAATGTAAGTCGCTCTGGATAAGGGCATCTGCCAAATGCTGTAAATGTAAATATGAGGTAGGCCCCCACTACAACACCCAGTTTACCGTTACTACTAATAAAACAGATCTCTGGGGGCCCCCAAAGTGCATGAAATCTTTCTTAATTCACTCCCAACTAGAAATTCTTAAAGTCATGATACTAAAGGCAAACACAACAAATCAGGCTTAAATTCCATTTTCTGACCACCAATCGAAACACCTTTAGTACAATAAACTATTCGGTTTAATGTTTAATGTAGTTTTAAAGCATATTATATTATAAGTATATGTAATTCATGTTTAAATTTAGTAAACATAAAACTCATTACCGTGTCATTTTAAAACTGTTAATATCAGTGTATTGGTTGTCATTTTGTATTAACCATATACAGTATTTCATATCTACAGGATTTAACATCTGCTCGTATATTTGCTGTAAGTAAGTTTAGTTTATAAATAAAAGAAAAAAATGTATTTTTTCTACTGGGAAATTACAACCGGTGATAATCACTATGCTGAATGCAGATGCAGTGGTGAGAGATTAGTTAGTAAAACTCTAAGCGTTCCCTAAAAAGCTCGTATTCCCATATTAGGATTAACTGGACTAACCCTTATTAGGGTTAGTGCTTAAGGTGGCCACTCTTTCCTAACATCTCTAAAGCCAGACTATTAGGAGTGACAGGTCCAGTGCATTAGCTTTGGGTGTTAGTTCTGCTCCTCATTTGGTGCTGAAAGCCTGGATGATTAGAGATCCAAATTTCTGAAGCCCCTTGAAAAGATCAGCAGTTTAAAGAGGCCAAGTGTGTGCGAGTGTGTATATGTGTATGTGTGTAAGAGAGAGAGAAATGATAAAAAGAGAAAGAGCAGCCTGTGTGTGACACTGGGCATTTTATTACATGTAAAAGGTGTAACGTGTATCAGTTACAGTGTCATTAAGTGCATGTGTGGGTGTGTGTGTGTTAGTGTGTGTGTGTTTGGAAAAGGCGGCCTCATAACCCTTTGGCAATACACACATATCCTGCCTGAGGGAGGCATTGTCCTCAACCAACACAGAAAGAAAGATTCCTGTTTGAACATCTGTCATCGTCTTTGATGAAGGCAGGCATGTCAACGCACACACTCCTGTACAGTCATTCACACACACACATACGTGTTGACATATATGCATGCTTTCACACACTGTATACACACACACATACACACTGCTCCCAAGACCT
Source organism: Bagarius yarrelli (assembly GCA_005784505.1). Classification (NCBI taxonomy): domain Eukaryota; kingdom Metazoa; phylum Chordata; class Actinopteri; order Siluriformes; family Sisoridae; genus Bagarius; species Bagarius yarrelli. The sequence goes on from VCAZ01000021.1 coordinate 3,828,062, forward strand.
GCCAGACTGGATTCTCCACACTTGTTCTGCTAAGGACCTCCCTCACTAAGCCAAAAGGGCTGAATGTAAAGCAAGACAGTGTGTGTGTGTGTGTGTGTGTGTGTGTGTGTGTGTGTGTGTTTGGGTGTGTGTGGTGTGTGTGTTTGTTTTCTTTAATGGTATGTAAGTATGTATGGCAAACTCAACTTACTTCTGGATACCCTGACCAGCTCTGAAACGCTGAACACTCCTGATTTGACGAAACTGTCTTCCAAGTAAACTGAGGAAAGAAGAACAACACAGACTTTAGCTGCAATGATCTTTTATTTTATTATAATGGGTCATATTATTTGCAATAATTAACATTCAGCTTTTATTACGCTAATTAAGAGTTATCGTTCAGTCTCATATATCACAGTTATTAACCAGTTCTAGTGCTTATCCTGGAAAAGATGTGGATTATTCTGCTGTATCGAGGGTTAAAGTCTGTACGCTCGGTGAGGGAATAATAACAATGTTGTTTAGTATCAGATGTAACTACAGACTTAGACTAGACTTAGCCCAGTGTTTAAGATGATCAGGATGCTAGGACCACCGAGCTGCCACTGCTGGAGCCCTGAATGAGGCCCTTCACTCTCCACCACTTAGTTGTATGAATGTCAGTTGCTCTAGATAAGGGGGTCTGGCAAATGCAGGAAAGCTAAAATAGGTAGTGTGTTTCAGCTACTCATGGATTAGATGTCAGCACTGAGTAAAGAACAGATTTGTTGTTCAAGATGAACAAAATTCTAATAATAACAAATACTAAAATCAGTCCATTCCCTCTCTGTTAAATAGCATTTTTACGTTACATTTACAGCATTCGGCAGATGCCCTTATCCATCTCTTTTATCCAACTGAGTGATTGGAGATTAGGGACCTTGCTCAAGGGCCCAACGGCAATAGCTTGGTGAATCAAACCACCGGTTTTCCAGTTAGCAGTCCAACACTTTGACCACTGCGCTACCACTTTCCCCAATTCTCCTACTTCATTTTTTACAATTGCAAAATTGAATGCAAATTCAAATTAACTAATAAACTAAAAAATAAACTAACAAACTCAATAAATAACATAAAAGCTTGCAGTTTTTTAATAGTACAGCAGATTTTTTCAGATTTGTCCCAAGTCGCATCGTGCGTTTTACATAAGAGCAAATATTATTAAATCCGTATGTGTCCTCACTGGTGGAAGTATAAAGAAGGAAACGCTTGTGAGGTCATCAATTTTTAAATACTGGGCCACAACAACAAAAAAACATTCTCCAACATCCTCGAGAATGTGAATAGCAGACCGAATAGGGCAACTTTAGAGGAAAAGTTGTTTAAACACATCCCAGTGAGAGTAAACTATAAAGAACACAGCGCAGGGGTGACGGATTAGTCGGACCAGGTGAACTTGTACCTTCAGCACAGGGCAGGCATGAGTCATGACCACACTGCTATTCTTCAATAAACCAGGAAAGATGAAAAACCTGCTCTTGTGGTGAATAGCTAATTATACATCGCTGACCTCATGCTAGCACCTGACATGGCAAGCGTTATTTAAGTACAGAGAGAAAAAAATTAGGCGGGAAAAGAAAGCTGAATGGCGTGCTGGTGTGTTTCTTTCTATACAACCCTATGAGGGCCTACGCTCAGTGACATAAACTGCAATCTGTCAAGCATTCTGTCACTAAAGAAATGAAATTTCTAATTTTCTTTCCAATTATACGAGACTATATTTGGCTTTAAGGGTGACTTTAGTTTATTTTAAGGAATGACCGATGTTCCAAGCCAAATAAATATCTCACTGCAAATTAGCGAGTGAACTTAAACAGCGCATATTTGCGTCTTTTTCTCGTTCTGATTTGAAATGGTCTTCTTTTCAATGCAAGAGAACACTGCCAGCTGTGAACCTGCCACCAAAACAGCTGCTTTAGCGTAGGTCTTGCAGGGTCAGTGAGGAAGTCAGAGATCCTAAAGATTCCCACACTGAATCATTATTAAAACCCAGGATGTGAAACATAACCTAATACACACTTTTGACTGATACATGTGGGATGTTCCATTTTCTCCTCTACGAATTTAAGCAGAACAATCGCAGCTTCTTACATCAATCATCAACAGTTTCTTCCGCGATTTCTCAGTCTGTACCCAGTAAATAGGAGATCACATTAGGCTTGCTGTGATAATTACTTGCCCACCGCGCCAGACCCCTAAAACGTCATTTTTCATTCTTTAAAGCATTAGTTTTGCTATCAAATATTTCATTAAAGTAAATAAAAAATAATCAAGTGAGGTTTTCTTCTATTTTCTCGTCCATTCCAGCAATTAATGCCGATATTTTCAATTGTATGCATTCCAAAATGTGCAACAAACCCTTCAACAAACCCTATACAACACCCCCCCCAGCCAATCCCTCAAAAAGTCCTCACTATCACAACCCTAGATGTTGTGTCTTTTGTTGTTCAAATGAGGTGAACAGAGTTCTAATAACAAGAGTCCGTGCCAAGTTAATTGCAATTTTTTTTTTTTTTCATTTGTTCTGGAATTTTTTTCAGACACACACTTATGTGCATGAAGATATGCATGAATTTGCCTATTTCATAAAACCCAAAAATTTTTTGAATGGCATTAGAATAAAAATTTGCTTGTGAAAACATCCTCCAGGAGATGACCTTTATCAAAAACTTTTGGATTTACATTTGTCAGTGGTTGATTATTTGAGAAACATGCTTAAAGGAAATTAAAACAAAAAGCTTGTAAGAGTGACTCTGTAAAGGACATCGACATCAATATTAAAATCACACAAACTGACATATGTAAAAGAAGCAAGCTTTTCAGGAACATGGCATGAGATTGTGCCAGGTCACGAGAACTGTTATTAGATAATGAGGTTGAGACTGTGGATATTTTCTTTATTAACAGTGTCGAAATAAAAAATAAAAAATTTAAAAAATCTGAAAATTGATTGATGGGACCAAAATTGGAAATAATGTTTCTGTGATCGAACAAAGGCTTTCTACACTGGATGTGAATGTGTGTGTGTGTGTGTGTGTGTGATACCTGGAGGGTTCTTGCCAGGCTCATTGTTACTGGGACTTCCTGACTGCTGTGAGTCTGTAAACAAATATAAAGAACGTGGATTAGTACACAAAACACAGACTAAGTGACTCAAAGAGCAGCGGCAGCACAGATTACAGTCCCCTCATTTATAATCCACTTCCATTCCAGTCAGCTTTATTTGTTAAGCTCTTATTGCTTTCTAGAGCTTTTTTATTTGTTTCTCTGGCAAAGGGGAAATTAGTAAAATCCTTGATTATCATCACCCAGAGCTGTGACTCTTAGGATAGACACACTGACATCTGGTAATAAAAAGCTAATTTGTCTTCTAGGAAAAGCAGCCAGGTAAAAAAACAAGTGGCCGTTTTAACACTGTACGTTTTAATTAAAAGTATTAAATTCACATGCAAATCCATGATCTATTTTGTACATGATGGCAGTTATTGTATGGTTCCCACCCAACCCCCACCTCATCCCTCTCTGGGAAAGACTGCAGGAGCTCAGTCCTGACAGGCCAGGCCAGATGTGTGCAGAAACATGTTTTTTTTTTTTCAGAATGGATGAACTAGAAAGAGAGAGGAAACGTGCAAAATGTGTTCTGTGCAAAACAAATCAAACGAGCGGGAGGTTTTTTTGAGCTTGAAGAGCCACACACGTGTAAAAATCACTTTTGGAGGTCTGGAGTTGAATCTACATCACATAATGCAGACACGGTTCTGAGAGAAATTTGGAGGGGCAGCAGTGAAGGAAGGAGGGGGCGGTTTTGTGAGAAGAATCCAGCATTAGGTTGCTCTTTTATTAATCTGAACCCTGACGGGTGACTGTTACCTTACACGACCTTCTAAAAGCAGGTGTGTAGAATTCCGCTGACCATGATTTCTGTGACGCTGTAGGATCTTCCATTACGGATAAAACTCCACAATTGGTTTTGTCATTTGTAGCTTAATGGATTAAACCAAAACAGCATAAAAGACATCAGCTTAAGCATAGCCTGAGTTTAGTATTGCTTCAGCCGAGCGTGTGTCGTCCACCCGGGTGATTTACACAGGCTCTTTGCACATGCTTTCACGCAACACAAAGAGCCACACATGTTCAAGGGGCCCTAAAAGAAAAAGCGAAACGATATGATCTCTTACAAGGAGACTGAGAACTGCATTGAACTCCTTACATATATTCTTGTGCGGAACATCATTCCTCCTCCACCTCCTCCTTCATTTAATGGTTTTGTTTCAGTAGAGGATGAAGAAGCGATATACAAGCATTTAGAATCAATTTTCTAATGCAAAGTGTTTTTACATTTTAACAAAAATTGATTGGATTTGGCTTGAAATTAAAAAAAAAAGGAAAAAAAAAGAAAAAGCAATTCTACCGCTTCAAAAAGTGCTACAGATAAATTATTGATAGCATCTTTCACACACACAATCACACAGCTCCTTCTAAAGCCGTGAGAAAAGTCATCTACGCTCTGTTGGATTTAATAAGCCCAAAGCCGGACTGGACTATTAAAGGCCTTTTATTGGTGGGACTGGTGCAAGCTGGCAGTGTGACAGTGCCAGCTCTGATGCCAACTTCCCATCCCCCTTTCCTGCCGATCAGCCTTCACATATGCACTATACGCCATCCATCAGTCTGGATAAAGACACCTCCTACTGAGTTCCAAAAAAGAGAAAAAAAGCAGACAGAGAGAAAGAGGGGATGGGAAATAAAATGGCTTGAATCTATAGGTGCATTCTAGCATAGCGTTGTTTACTGTGATTAAAACAGAAACAATAGAGCAGCTGGCTTGGGTATTTAAACATCAAATGCTCCAGACTCATTTTTCATTACGGCTATGGACGCAAACCAATACTGTAGAAACACACTTCACAGATGTCGTCATTGGGTATGAGAACTAAACCACAAATGTGCTTGTTTGATTACCAAAAAAATATTTCGAACAGAATTTTACATCACTGTAATGTAATTACAAGGTTACGCCTGTGTGTTCAGATGTGTGTGTGTGTTCCTTTGCAAATGTAGCCTTCGAAATGAAAGAGAAGTATTGGACACTGAAAACAAACGGCAGTAAGCCACGCTTATAAACAGTTCGGCCAAGTCTGTGCTGAGTGTGTGTGTGTGGTTGTAAGTGTGTCTACTTGTGAGTGTAAGCCACAGATACCTGAAACACACAGAGCCTCTCTGAGCACACTTCTTGGCACCTAATGACCGTGTCAATGTTTAAACAAACTAGCAGAGAAGTGGAGTTTAAGAGAAGACTTGAAAGAGACAAACCAGTGACGATATACTGAAATTTATTTTACTGTTATAGTATTTGATTATTTATCTTCTTTATGGTTTATACATTATAATATCTTTCTTTATAGACATTATATATACCAAGAATTAGAAAATTGAAGAAAATTAGGTATTTATTTTCCTAAGAACCAGTATTTATTTTCAAAGAACAGCCAAGCATGTAATGACGTACGTTTATTTGGCATTTGGCAGACCCCTTTATCCAGAGCGACTTACATTTATCTCTTTTTTTATATTTATCCGCCAAATGCCAGAGAAGTAGATCTTTTTTTTTTTGGTCTTCTGTCTTTTATCTAACACACTAACAAAGAGATCATTTATAATATTTCAATAATCATAGACTATCTTGTCCTTCTTTTTTTGACTTGGTGTTTAGACTAGCTGTGTACAATCCCAGGATTCACAGTCATGTCCAAATTCACAGATTTCCTTCTTGTACCAGTGACACAGACGGTGTTAAATCTTACGGTCACAGGTCAAACCTCTTTCCTCCTTTAGTTGGATTCCATCTGTCGGTTTCTGATGTGCAACTCAGCGCAACATTCTTTTTACACAAGTCATCAAATTATATAAGGTTCATTCCCTTCCAATTTCTTTACAGAAGAAAAAAAAAACTTCTTTCTTCGGCAGTCTTTCTGTGGAAACACACCTCCTACTCTCCCTCAACTAAACATAAACACACACACTCACACTCCTATACTTGGCACGATCGCTGTGCAGCCTATCCGGCCTGTCGTCTCTGCTTTGTGTTTTGTTTAGAGCTATCACATACTTTAGCAACTTTTCTTTGCTGGCTGAAGACTGGGCTGTATCACACACACACATATACACACACACACACAGACGCATACTTACACGCACAAGCATTGAACGACAAGTAACATGCATACCGTCGACATTTCAGGAGGAGGCGCCTGGCAGCCATTTTAGAAAGTGAGCACGGCTGCACACGTACTGGTCTGCTTGCCAAGAAAACCCGGCATTAGCCAAGAATTCTTCCTTTCCTTCGTTCCTTTTACTCTCTCTCTCTATTTTATAGGCCAACCATGAAGAAAGAGAGAGAGCGAAAGAGAGAGGCAGAAATATCTTCTAATTGTGGGCTGTCCTGCTTGAGATGTTTTGAGCCGTGCAGCTGCACTAGTGTAAATACTGCCTGTGGCTAAATGTGTGTGTTTGTGTCCATTTTTTTTTCTGTGTATTTTGGTGTGTGTGTATTTAGTCATTAGTTTTTTTGGTGCTGGCCGAGCTGAGCACTTATTACCTCACGGCATGTAGGGTGACAAATCAGCCGAGGCAGCCCTTGGGTAACGACTGTTTAAACTTTCTTTTTTTCTTACCTTCTCTCTCAATCAGCCTGTATTTACATTTCCATCAATTTCACAATCAGTCTTTCAACCTGCAATTACCGCTTTGTTTCGGCCCTTTAGTAGATCTCTCGCAACAGCCTTATCGCTTGTGCTTTCCTCACCAACACGCTCTCTACCATGCTCCTGCTGTCGTTCTCCTTTGTCGCAGGCCCAGCGCTTGTTTACTAAACACCGGGCCTTTTATCAGAACCAGCCATAACCTAAACAGAGATAGACGGGACGAAAGCATCCTGGCAGATATAGAGAGAGCGAGACGGAGTGAGAGAGGAAGCCTGTTGTGGCTGTTCGGGTGCCAAAGCCGAATCGCCTGCGCGGGGTGTGAATAGCGGGTACACCAAAGCCAATGGGCATCTGTTCGGAAAGCTGACACAAAGGCATCCGAGCGTCCATCTTGTAATGAACTCGCACTGTCTCGCATGTTTGTCTCTGATAGATGAAAATAGATGAATCAATGAAGGATTTTAAATGTTGCCTATGGATGTAGTTTTGTCTTAAAAAAATATCGTTATAATAATTTTTTATTCCTCTAATATCAATACACAAGGTAATCTTTGGAAATGCTTTTTTCTTATTCTTAATATTAACATAGATTTTTTACATAGTAAATTTTAGCATCATACATTAAAATCATACCATATAGCACTAAAACTGCTATTTACACTGTTTAACTACTAATTTATTGTTTATAAAAAATAGCTCAAATATAAAATAATAATATGTTTAATAACAAATTGTATTAATTGTAAAAAATTGTATTTATTTATTACGTTTTTGATTTTTTTTTTTTAAATGGAAAGTCAGCAGCCAGTTATCCTATCCAGTCACACTCACGTTTGACTCATCAAGCTTTGGAGTTTTTATTAAAAACCAACACCAAAAAAGCAATTATGCAATTATGGCTTAAAACAACTATTTCTAAAAATTATGACTTGAGGAGGAGAGATTAAAATCAGTTTGATGAGGAATATAAAGACTCGTGTAGAGGGGGTTGAGGTGGAGTAGCCGAAAAGCTGAAAAAAAAGTGGTGGGAAAACAAGCAGAAAAATGATGTGACAATAGAAAGTGTATAAAAGTAAAAATCACATGATCGAATAAGTACAAGGACAATGTGGCATTATTGATCTGTCTGTGTGTTAACAAAAGCCACTACAGTCTGACATACAGCGTCATGCAGAGACTGTTGCATTACATATGTCTGCTTTGGCAGTCCAGCACCGAGACCACAGAGACTCATCAGTCACATGTCAAACCGTAGGTGTCACAGTGACACGCACCGTGCGCCTTCACATCTCGGTGACAAAAGCGGCACAGAGCGTGCCCAGATCACCACAGCCAAAGGTCAAATCATAGACAGCTTATGGAAATGAGTGTAGGAGAGTTTTCATTTATGCAGGGTCATTTTCAAAATGTCTGCTGTTAGTATGTCAAGGAGAGGAGATTTGTATAACCGTGAAGATGTTTTTTCAACGTATTGGAATAATATTTCATGCAAAGACTTTGCATACCTGCTTATATCACCAATGCAAATGCTTTGTATTCGAAACATTAACAAAAAAGTGTATCTTAAATGAGCACTGAATTTTTCACCGCTGCAGTTTATTACGTTGTACGAGCTACACTTAGATCAGGTACGAGCAAATCCAATGCCAGATGACATGTTTTTTTAAAGCTTGCTGCCGTTATGATGGTTTGAACCTTTGAATCTAGTGGTTTATTGACTGATACACCGAGCCCTAATAATATTTCACTACAAATGTGTTTGAACGCTATCAGTGCACACCGAATATAACTCCTGAAATGGTTGAACACCTGGAGAAAATGGATAATCAACAACTAATTCAATAATACACAAGTGCTATTCGAATTTCCTGTTTCTTTTTAACCCTGCAACAGCATGGACATTATGTAGAGAGATTAGCACACAGCTCCTTCCCTCTTGTGTTTGTCTGCAGGGTATTTATAGCAGTAGTAAAGACTGCATTGACTGAAATTGTATGACATCTCATCAGGGTATCTTTCCTTCCCAGTGACAGCATGCCACTTGGATGTGTATTGTTACTTGATTGGCTGAGTGAGCGGCCCATTTGCATGAGTGTGCGTCGTGTCGTGGGACAGTGGGGGGAGGTCCGGGCCGGTTCGGGCCTCGTCTGTGGCAACTGGCCAACAGTCTTTTGTAGTCGTCGCAAGCTGGGCAGGGTGGTGGGCACAGAAAGAGAGAACAGCGCAGGGAGACACAGACAGAGAGTGAGACTATAGATTTAATTATGCATGCACATTTTCCCATTCATGGAGGTGAGTGCGAAAGAGGGCGAGGGGTTGGGTGGCAACCAATGACATTCCACCGTACAGAGCTCCTGTCTGGAGGAACACTAATGAGGTGACACTCAGCGGCTGGAGCCCAGCCAAAACAGTCCATTAACTCCACACAAGTAGTTAAGAGGAGGAGAGACTGGAAGGGGGCAGACGGGGAGAAGAAGTAAAGGAAAAGTTCAAGAGAGGGAGTGAGAGAGGCGAGTTGTGAATGACACAACGGGGGGCCCATGGTAAAAGGGGAGGGGTGGTCATGGTGGGGGGGGCGCTTGTGATGGCGAGCGTGTGCGTCTAAGTGTATAGAAGGTCAGTAAGGCTGCTAGAGTCTCATGCACTCGGAGACCCAGACTCAGACAGGCTTTTAACAGTCTGCCTCCTTTCTTTCATCTCTCATTTTCCAAGTCAGACTAGCGCAGGATAATGGCGGCCGTTTCCTTATATCGTAATCGCAGTTCCGAGGCTTTTACGTCTGTCATGGCCAACAGTCCGGGGTGTTAATCAGTCGGACGGAAAGCGGCGATCGTTTGTACAAATTAAATTTGATCCTCTGGCATGCTTAAATTACACCTATTAAATGTGCCATCACTTAGTTCCTTCTCCAGTTAACTCAACACACACATATACACACTGAGAATGTAAATACATTATTCCAACATGTCACACAAATTGCACTTAAATGCAAATAAACTGTGGGTCGGGACAATTTAGAGACAGGAGCACAGCCCACAGACACAAACACGTTCACACACACACACACACACATGCGTGTATATGTGAGGCACACGGCAAAAAAAGTTGTCTCACCACATAGTTATGTTTGCTCTGTCAGAACATGTTGTGTGAACCTTATCTCCAGCAAAAATCACACAAAACTCTTCAGACTCAAAGCGTTTGGCACACGTCCACTAAAACCTCCATCAATAACTGAAATAGAAATATTCATCTGAAGGAAGGGAAAGTTTAAATAAGCACAAGTTTTGACAGGATGTTTGAGGTGTCATATTTTTAACGAGTGTCTCAGTGATTAACACAAGAAAATCACTTTGCTTTTATGTGGAAGATGATCATTTCAGGCAACAGCACCTACGCTGTAGCAAAATTACTGGCACCAAGTAAATAAACTGTTATGGAAATAATTATAATTGACTTAAATATTAAAATGATTTAATTAACTTGATTCATTGAATTTAATTAGACGATCTTCAAATAGTAAGCTCTAACCTATAATTGAAGTCATTTTTTTATACCTTTACCAAGTCATAGGCTGACTTAAGGCTGACTATATAATATATATCCAGTCATACTTAAAAAATATAACAGCTGTGTTTCTTAAAAAAAAAGAAATGCATCGGAGTTTAACAAAAATGTAGAATGGGTGATACAAACCAAAAAAATATGCATTTAATAGCAAAATGGGTTGAATCTATTAATTTACCTGCTAATATACTGCTTTGCGTTTCTTTGAATGAAAAAACAATCCACTGTTTGCTTTTTAAATGAGATGGTAAAATAAATGAAAATCAACTGAACCTCTATGGTGAAAATGTTAGCTGTCAAGGTTATGGGTAAATCATAGGTAAAACACTGATTCTCATCTAATCCTAGAATTCACAGACAAAGAAACGACTCTTACCCATGTGGCTATGTCTATGTTTATACTGTTTTAATCATTAAGTTATTTTAGATCAGTTTGATTGATTAAACTGAAATGGTTTTATTCAGTGTTTATATTAAAAAAATGGATATGATTAGAAGGCAAAAAGGGTTTTTTACGCTGCACATTGTGACCGTCCCGGGCTCAGCTGGTGACCGGGCTTATGTGTGAGGAAAGGAAGATGGTGAGTGAAGTAAAGTGCCAACTCCTGCATGAGAAGAGTGGCAAAGTGCCAAGGTGGCAGGCAATGAGTATCTGAGTAAGGCTCAAGTCATGCCAGAGCCAAGGGCAAAGGAACTATTTACAGATAAACTACAATAGACATACACACATACACCTGTAGCCAAATTGGAAAGATAGTGATTTTTTTTACGTAAAAACGCCACATCTCAGGCAAGATCTTGGGGGAAAAAAACTTCCAAAGTAGACAACACATGTCCGAGCATTTTTTAGTGCTACAACACTACTAATTTCAGACTGAAACACAATCGTGAAGTGAAAATAGATGCTGCAGAAGCTTCTCGTGCTTTGTTGCTGCCACAACATTCAATTATCCAAAAAAGTGCTCTTAACATTGAGGCTCTGTTTTGCATTTAGAGAATCGGCCACTGCTGGGCCCCTAAACCAGGCCCTTAACTGCTTAAATAGATAAATCGTAAATTGGTCTGGACAAGGGTACCAAAAATGGAAAGATAGAATACATCTAAAAATATTACTAGAAAGAACAAAAAAGTCACGCGTCCTTTACCACCTCTTATATCCACCAGTCGAAGTATTATTTATTTCATTCTTTAATGCTGTTGGATATTATAATTCATGGATATCGCATGTCTTATTAAATGGTAAACTAGTCTAAAAACCTGACAAACACTTAACTAAAGTCTCTATAGACTGAGCGACTCCTGGGGCCCTTGCACCTCTGTTAAACGCTTGATCTGGGTAATGAGCATGGCGTACAGTGGACCTTGTGAACCACATACCAGACACCCGTTAACTGAAAGCAGCCATGTGGAATGCTGCATTGAACAATTAACGTTGCATACACAGTGGCTTCAACGAGTACTTTACTCTAGTTATTTATTTACGCTTTCCAGGTGAAAGTTCAACATTTTTGACAAGATGTATTATTATTTAATAAAAAGCCTTCTAGATGGTTTTAAAATTAAGGCCCATTTAAAATTTAAGGCCAGGGCGGTAAATCAGACACCCTTGAAAGGGACACAGCAAGAACACCGCGCAGCTGATAAAGCCTCTCAGGCGGAAAGTGTCGGTAGGATAGTGGCTGGTGATTAACACAAGGATAATGAAGGAAGCTCTCATTCAACTCTAAAGAGCCCTGTGATGCCCGCTACAAGGTCAGAATACAGGCAATGGGCCAGTCATGTGCAGCAGCAGACTGGTGATCTCAGCGCATGACGGGTACTTCTTTCTATTGCGCAGATGCTACACCATAATTCACGCTCTGTTAGTTGCAGGTTCCCTCCTCCCTGGAAGACACTTAGACAGGCATGTGCTCATGAGGCTTGCTGGGGCGGCCCTGGGTTGCAGCAGTAACAACATGTGGTTTGGCTCCAGTGTTCAGTTTATATGCGCGACAGTGAGAGGAGGAACCGCTAAATGAATTTCAGATTCTGTTGTTCCAACATCATAAACAATGTTACACAAAGGTCTGGCATTAAGCAGATGAAGAATGTTACTATTAACAGAAGCTGGTATGTTTTCTTCGCAGATACAATATCTAAAAATAATCATTAAATTCAGGATTCAAACAGCAGCGCAAATAACGTATTACATAGAATTTGAACTTGATCACTTTTCAGTGTGTGTTTAATTTTGCAAATTCATTCAACTTTTAATATCATACAATATTCCTAGTAGTAGCCAAACATTCAACAACAGATTTGTCTTGAGGAGATCAATGATGAGAAAAAAATCGTCTGTGGTGGAGTGCAAACAGTGTTGCTCTTTTTGTAATCACTGTTATGGAGCATAAGAATTACAGCAGGCTTCCCTGCACCGTGTGGCTATACTCGCCCTCCCATGCCGTGGGGCTGGGAGTGCAAAAAGGCCTTTGTGTGCGCTTTAGCTTTCTGGAGGAGTGTTGGTACGCTAGAGAGAGTCATAAAGATGATTTAGAAGAAAAAGTGTTAATGTTTATCAAACTGCATTTTTTAACAAATTCTTTAAGAGAATGGGTTATAAAAAAGCCATTACAAGTTATATAAAGCGAAAAAATGTTATGATCTCACAGTCCGGTAGCCAACTAAGAAATACTTTGTTCGTTGTCCTTAATTTTCTGCTTCTTACTGCCATATGTACGGGTCTGTCCGACGCCTGTCTTTGTATGAACCCGAACAGGCTGATCAAATTTTGTTAGAAAAAAAGGTGAGCGAGCGGTTGAAGCCGGATAGCAGATTAGACAGCTGTGGTATTGGTGGTAAACAATGCTTGGGAAGAATCGTTTTTTTTTCTGTTTATGGTGTATGAAATATGTTTGTCAGTAAAAGCTTGGTCAGTGAGGAAAAAGGAAATAAAGAAGAAAGGGGTGGAGAATGGAAGGAAATCACAAGTTCCTTCTCAGTCATGAAGATGCATGAACAACTAACGTGTGTCATATTAATCCAAACGCCTAATCTAAAATCTAAAGCCCTAAAAACTTCTGGAATTTTTTTTTTACAGCCCAGGTATGTTACCATCTTGTGCATTAATTATCATTGCCTGCAGCCATTTTCCATCATTTAAAAAAAAAAAAACTTCATTGCTGTTTATATTCTGGTGCTGCCATGAATGCACACACATCTAATAAACCTGTTGGTTTTATGTTGGTAGCAAGTGAAAATTACAGTGGTTGAGATTAGGTACTGCGATGGTATTAGTAAGGGTTTTTTTCGGCTTTGTAAGCCTAGTGGAATTCGGTGAGTGTGCATACTGAACAAAAAAAATCTGTATTTCGTAATCTTTTGCTTTGAGGAAGAAGCATTATAAATCACTTACATCGCTGGAGTGCTATGTTTGTATTAGTAAACACTAATGGTTTATATCTGACCATTTCCAATTAATAAATCTGTACAAACGTTTTTTAATATAATAAATCTTTTTGATTTCTTACATTAAAAGTTGAAGCTAAAATAACAGTCCCGCAGTGCTTGAATAGGCTGCAATCCAGTAGATATAAAATGTTATCTGCATGCATTTAGCTGAACACACTATTGCATCATGGGAACTAGCAAAGACGTCAAAGAGCGACAATGTACTCACACTCAATAATCTGCACTCTTGGCAAGTGTACATGTCTCCTCCAACCCTCATGTCCTTAAATGACTTTTTTTTCACAAGGATATGCAGTGAAAGCGACACATTTGAGTCTCAGGCCGAACTGATCCCAGGTCCCAGGTTATGTGTATAAGGGTTTCTGCTAAAGTTCCAGGTGGTTGGCAGAATTGCCACAACGCTTCCTCTGCACGCTGTCCAAGCCGCTTGAGCTTGGCACATCTCACCTAGAACAGCTTGGACCGCGTCTACAAATATTCGCCATGGCAAATTCTGGACCCCATACACTTCCTAGTATTTTGTAGTAGATATTTTGTACTAATGCTCAGGCCTCAGTCTGGCCTCTGAAAGAACAAGCAGAAGAAAGCTAAACTACTGTACACCAGGAGGAGGCTCCTTATAAGCTATTTATGCCAGGACGACACAAAGGTATGCCTTTTTTTATCAGTAGAAGGAATTACGCAGATCATATGTCACCATATGGAATTCCTTTTACACATAATGCATTTCCTTCATGGAGTCTGTGAGAAGCCATAGAGCATATCTACTGGGAGAACTCTTTGGGACCAGGGGAAAAAACTTCAGTGCGTGGGTGTGGGTGTGTGCGTGTGTGTGAGCAGACATGGGGTGGGGGGCCTCTGTCAGGGGCAGCCTCGGCACACTGAGCAAAAATATGCCATATGCACTCGGTGAACTGGGGCCTGCAGGGCTTCTCTCAAGGTTATTAGAAAACCCTGCACACCCTGTGCGGAAAAAAACAAATAGTCCAAAGGAGAACTAAATGAAGGCTCGAGTTCTGCCACACCTCTCTCACGTGTGAGGCCCAGGAGGACTTTTGAGGAGCTCCAAAAACATTTTGGGCTTAACAAGAAAACTCTGTCTGATCCCTCCTGTTGTCACAATGACACGGTCACTGAGACAGAGCGTATGCCTTTGCCTCAGATAACAGAACCGCCTGTGACACAGAGTTTCCTTCCCTTTGCCGGGGCCAAGAGCCAGGGTTGTGCATCCGCTGCTCCACCCCCGGGTCCTCATCCACACAAAAGTAGGAAGCGGCAGCCGTGGCCACTCGCATTGTGACAGACCTCTCTAAATCACGTCTCGTTTCATCCGCCGCGCTTCATAAGAGGTTTCGGCAGAGGAAATTATAAACACAACAACAGCACGTAAATGCATCAGCCACAGCTACCCAAGCGCTTGGAACAGAGAGCTAATTGAGTAACACTGCTGCCTCGATGAACTGGCGTTAGGTTACACCGTAAACCAAACCTGTACATCGGCGGACAAAAGTTGCTCAGCGAAGTAAACAGATACTATCAGATCGAAATACATAATACAACATACCAAGATACCATCAAAAACAAGGTGTACATAGTCCATGACTTAATATAATTAATAGCATTTCTTTCTGAACTTTTGGAAGCCTTTATATACATCTACTATTGTACGCTAGCACGACAGAAAGAGATAATAGTTGTGCTACTGTTGTGTAGCTAATTAACCGATTTCAATCAAAGTAACACATCCTCTGCAGACATTTTTGCAGAATAAAGACATCAAAATGTACAGTAGGTTTCAGGTCTCAGCAACTGAGCAAGGCCCATCGATAATAGATTTTTGTGCTGTGTGGGCAGTACATGCAGAATGCCAGAGCTCAGGAAAGACAAACGCAGAAATACTCTGAGCAGAGAACAAGACCAGGCAGCCTGCAAAGGGACATGATGTGAACTTTATGAGGAACTTGAAGATGTGAAATTCATAACTAGGTCTGCTGTTGAGCTGCTGTTGCAAAGACCCTTAGCGGTAAAGAAAAAAATGTTCCATGTCACTGTGGGCTTTCTATGCAAAAAAACAACAACAAACCAACAGCTAAAAGATTAGCTTTAGCTGCTCTTTAATACACTGCTCCTTGATAAAACATATTTTATCTAAAGTCCTGTGTCTTTTTACTGACCAAGGTGGTTTTAAAAAGAAATGGGACTAATTCTATCTTTATAAGGCAGACGTTGTCACTGACAGCCACAAAGCGAGATAACAGTCCGCTAATACAACTTACACAACCGTCCCGACTGCCTGAGAAGGCCGGATTAATGACAAACCAGCCAAACTTGATAGAACATTTCGGTAAGTAAACAATTTGCTATCACCTCATTTAACCTTGGCAGCTGCAGTTTTGTAGAAGACGTTTGCAGTGTTAACCCTTAATGCTCATGAGACGCTGTGTATAGGCAGCAGGCTTTTGACGTAGACTGGCACCAATGGGTTAAACAGTACATAATGCACTTGCACATTTATTAACGTTGTTTAAATGTAAAGAAAGAAAGTTAAACAACTTAGCAAGTTTAAAGTACAGTACCAGATGCGGTTACTTTGAACTATGCAAACATACAAACCCAATTTCACCTTTTTAAAAAAAAAAGAATGGCTATACAACAAAACTCACACAAACATATGTCCGTGTGTATTTTTAGGCTTGTGATTTTGGATCTGGGACGTTCCGCCTGCTTCTCCCACTGTTGAAATGTGGAATGATTATCATGCACACAGTATGAAGCATTGTGAGTCCATGCACGTAGTGCACTGTGCCGGACACCAAGCTAAATTTAGCCTCATTGCTACCCCTGTGCTTGGCCTCCAACTGTCCCTCTGTGAGCTTTTCTTTTGTTCTCTGATTCTGCATAGCTAACCTGAAACAAGCAATTGCTTCAAACTGTGTTTTTCCTTGAGCACCTCTGCATCATCAAATTTTTATAAGAAACAAATGCCGCACTTACAATGGGTCTCTAAATTTAAAACCTGTTCCAATGGCCAGGCCGAGTTGTTGTGGCTTTCCGCCTTTACTTTACTGTTGATTCTCATCACAATTGGGTGCGGTTAGCAGGTTAGCTTACAATAGAAACCTGATCTAGAGGCTATCAATTAAGCTTTGAGCTGAGAAACCGCACACGTAATGGAGAAGATGAAAGTCTGCCTGCGATGCTTAGTTTACGTTCTGTCTTAGTGGTTTCTGCCGTGTGGGAAGGGGATAAGCATCAGCAACCCTATTATCTCTGCTGTGAAAGATGTAAATGTTTGTGTAATAAGTCCTTAAAGTCCTAAGCTAGAAAGAAAAGTGGGACAGTAGTGGGAATCTTACACTTCATTATAGAGTATGTCCATAGCCTGTAAAAAACAAGACAGTCTTCCTATACCTACTAGACTGTAAAGCAGGGCAAAGGAAACTATAATTTGTTACAAAGATCTATTTTAATTTCCCTTTAAGCCTGCTGTCAGTTACTGCAGGCAAAACCGAAGGGTTAGAACCGTCACTACTGTCCCTTTTTTAGACTAGAGTTGTCAAGCTCTAGCCAAA
This sequence comes from Bagarius yarrelli, assembly GCA_005784505.1. Lineage (NCBI taxonomy): Eukaryota > Metazoa > Chordata > Actinopteri > Siluriformes > Sisoridae > Bagarius > Bagarius yarrelli. Next base: position 3,845,370 of record VCAZ01000021.1, read on the forward strand.
GTTTTAATATGTTGTCCAATCCAAATTGATTTAGCATCGCAGAGGACAAGCAATGCTGGCCCTGGTATTATCGTGAGCCACTTTCATGAAAGGCTGAATGAATGAGTGCTCTGTTCGGCTGAACAAATGACAGACATCTAGTGAAGTCTTCTTCAAACATCTCCTACTCTACCCAAGTTGTCTCTCAGGCACTGGCACCTATTTTAAATGAGACCATGTTGAACAACTAAAAAAAATCACTGCTGGAAACAGTTAGTGTGGCATTTTAATTTGTGGAACACATTCTTAAATTTCACTTACATTAAATATAAACACCAGGAGCCCCCAAAGAGGGTGGATATGATATCACTGTTTTACTGAACTCCCAATACGTCTAATTAATGCCAGCATAAACATGCCAAATCTCAACACAGTGTTTACTCTTTTACATTTAACTGGACAATGTCATGTATTATTTTGTTGCATGGGCCAGACATGTCCCCGCATTTTCAACTATTCATACTGTAATAAGCAGCGGAATGGATACAGCCAGTAATCATAACCCTGCCTCGGGCTCTATGTAATGCTATAAGCTGAACTAATGTGTTCAATACACACTGTTCTGCGTGCCTAATCACTCTTACTGTACTGTATCAGATAGAACAGAAAGCTCGGGTAAAAAAGTATTTCTACTTTTGTAAGCCACACATTTACCATATTATACTTCATTATCCTGCTCTAAACACACAGACAGGCACTGGATTCGTTTGACAGGTCTTACTTAAATTAATTAGTTGCAGATATCAAAATGAATAACCATCATGAAAACATTTAAGAAAGGAGACAAAAAGAAACAAAATAGAGAATAGAGTCAGATGTTTATTATGAATAGAATAGACAAGATGTTTATTATGTTTGATTTTAATTAATTAGATTGAATTAAAATTCTTTTTAAGATATAGACAGGCTAAAACTAAATGTAGATAAAATCATGTCTAATGTTATTATACAATAAATGATGTATCAACCTATAAAATCCTACAGCCTATCAGAGTCCATACGCAGGTTGAGGAACAACTTGTGAAGCCTAACTTACCTAATTGTAGCACTAATAAGCCGATAGCAATTTATACCTAAGCATACTGATTCACAAACTTTTATCAAATATAATTTAAACTAATGTTGTTGTGTGCACCTTTACCCAGCAACAATTAATATTAATGTTACCCCACACGGGGGTTTGATTACAAAAATGTATTTGTTTTAATTTATGTGCCAGCAAGTTGTCTCTTTTTTTTTTTTACACAACATTGATTAATAGCAGTAAGTGTCTACAGATGATGTTGACTGGCACTGCTGATCATTAATTATTAGTCAACCTTTAATGTAAGACAGCTGATATCTACTTTACTGCCTCGATATGGCTGCAAATCTTATTTTCTCACAATTTTGCAAAACTTAGATGGAGTAAGAACATGGGGAAGCTGAGACCCCTTTAGAAGCATGTAAAGAACAAAAACAGGGCTATGTTTAATAATAGTGAACCCACAAAGCTGCTGTCTGAGGTAATTCTAGTATCTGATTTATATTTATTTTAAATTACATCATAATTTAAAAATTACCCTACCTTTAGCTGGTTGAAGAACACAAATGTCACCATCAATGTGTTTGTACCAAAGAACAATGTGTTTGTATGTCACAAGAATTTTCAATAAAACGCTAATATGTTTTAGCCTTCAAAACATGCTGATTTTATTATTAAGCAAACAACTAATTGAAGAAAAAAATAAATAGCCGGGTCCAAGTGCAAGGTCTCAGAGATTTCAGAATTTCTATAACACACTTATGTTCTTTCAATATAATATCGAGTTCCAAGTTATTCATAACTGAAACACGTTTTTTTTTTCTTTCTACACACACTGTTATATCACCTATAACAGAACATGTCCTTGCCTCCTGGAACCATATTCAGGTTTGCCTTTGTTTGGTTTAGCCCTTATCAGGAGCTGCTAGGCTAATCTCCCCTCACAAAGCCCTCCATTTTGTGTTCCTTGCTGCAGATAGTGTTACATGGAGCACAGGGCCAGAGGGCTGTCAAAAAAGCCGGTGATGATTAGCACATTTCCTTTCTCTTCTACGTGCAGATCTACCAACCGACAGTTCGATGATGAGGCTTGATGATGTCATAAAATTTGTCAAATGAGCAACCCGTTGACTTGGTGACTGCATAAATGTTAGCATGTGAAATGAATTCCAGATCACGCATATACAGACTGTTTGGTAATTATTACCCATGCTTAGACTCACATTTAAGGCTGTCGTTGCTGCTTTTATACCTGAACTTTTTAAGACACTCATTATGATAATGATCATAATTACTTTTTGGATCTTTATCCTAAAATGTTCTTACTAATGCATGTTATTGGCTTTGCCAGTGAGGGGTGATGGGACATTGTTAAAAGGCCCGGGAGTATTTCCACAAAAAGTGCTGAGGAATTATGATCTGCTGAATGTCGTTAAGCACTTTCGATAATGAACAGTTTAAGGATTTGGAGATCCCCTAAAGAAAAAAAAGGTAGTGAGGAAGGACACTTGTTTGTCTGGGCATATGTGTGTGTGCTGATGTGGAAATGGGTTCCGCTCTGGCAGGCCTCTTCACAGACAATATTTAGAGGTCTCCAGTGGCCCACGTGGATCTCTCACACACACACACAGACACACTCTTCCTGGACAGAGGGATATAAACGTTGTAGGGGCCAAACTGAGGGGGCCCTGCCCACCACACGTGTCCTCATTGTTCTTCTTAGGAAAAAAAGAGGGAAAAATGAGGGAGGGAGAATTTTTTTTTTCATTTGCAGGAAAGGGAGGGGCTGAGCAGAGCGGCATGTTTCTCATGTTCTGAGCAGGAGTGAGCAAGCGAGTGAGTGAGTTTGGGAAAGAGAGAAAGAGGGCTAACAGGATTCTTTCCTCCAACTCGAGCGATATACTCAATGTTTACACAGGTGTTTTACGAGCTCGGCCGATTGGGCCGCGTGTTCCGCAACATCGCACTATAAATACTCCATCAGACAGACACGTTCTGTACTGACACAGCTGCGGAGCCAAACCGCACAATGCACAAACCTTACAAGTTAATGCACCCTATTATTTTGAAAGATTGACCTTTCAATAAAAAAAGAAACACACACACACACACACACACATACACACACAAATCACTGTTGCTTTCCAGGAAATAATTCTGTAGTTCCTGTGTAAATCTATGTGATAACATTTAACAACTTCTTATCTTCATTACTGGGGCCATAAATGGAAACATGCTCACAGGATAAATATAATAATGCAGGACAGTTGGTGTCGTTTAGCTTGTCCTTACAGCGTTTACGAAAAAACACAGACCATTTCAAAGTTTTAAACGAACCACGTACAATAAATCGCACCTTACTTTTTACCCGCCAGGCCTTTGAATGACTTCCTATCAGCATATCTTTAGCATAGTTTTATCCGAGATCAAATCTTCAGTGTGCAATTTTACTATCTAATGAGATACATTATTCTGATGGCATGAGGAAGAAATATTAGGACCTTAAAGTGAAGCAAACTATTTTGGTGGTCATACTAATTAAGAAAATCTTTCAGATTGCAGGCCATACAGAAGTCTCATCTTATAACTTGGAGAAAGTGTGAAATAAGTAGTCCCATTAAAAAAAAAAAAAAACAGAATTACACCAAATTACACCAAAACTAAACACAGGTGCAGAGGCATTGCCTAAGCATATGCATTTCAAATATTCAGATGAAAAATTCTTCCACAGCTCACAAAGTGAAAGTGTCTTTAAGTGCCAAACTTTCCACAATTTAAAGGGAAGGCAAGCTTTCGGCTGGGCTGCATGACTTGGATGTAGCAGAGACGGAGGTGAGGTGTAGGTCTGGCAGAGATCACTCACAAAGCTCTCGCCTCTCCTCCATCGAGCAGCCAAAACTACAGCTGTGAGTGGAGCATGCTGAGGTAATTGTTATACATGCTTCACTCTGACACAGATTACAGGAAAATAAAGCGTGCATGCCAAGCACAACACATCATTTTAACGTCAGTTAGAGTTTGTGTGAACGAAAGTGCATGCCTTTGTGTATGAGAAAGAGAGGGAGAGAGAGAGAAAGCAAGCGACAGGCTGCCTAAAAAAAATAAGGGACAAACTTCGATAGCGTTTATTCAACCACATTCTCTGGAAAGAATGTCAGGAGGAACAAACACTCTACTGTTCTCTTGCTCTTTGGACAGGAAACAGGATTTATACACAAACAAACTATACATTAGCTACAGTTTAACTATCAAAGAATACATATGCATGTGGGGGGGGGAGTATGCGTGTGCTGACCGGGCTGGGTCTTCTGAGGTGAATTAAAAGTATTTAGGTCATTAGAGCTTCGACTTTAGAGCCAAGTGAGCTACAGCCGGAGGGAAGCAGAGCAAGAGGCCCCGAGCAGGGGAGGCTATCATGTACTGTATATACATCCTGCACCAGTCTGAGCACATACTCACACACTCTTACGACTAACACCTCCGCCGCTTTTCGATCGCACACACCATAAATATGACTGTTACAGCCTTAATGATCCGCACGTAATGCATAAAGCTTTAACACCTTAACACATGGTGAGAAATACAGGTAAAACACTTCCTCTATTCGCTATACATTAAAGCCCTGAAGGTATAATGCATAATATTTGACATCTGGAAGTAAGAACTTACTGAGTGTAACTTTAATCGCTGACAATTCAGGAAGTCGCCTATATATACATATAGATATTAGATATAGATATATCAATAAATATATCTATGAATTATATAATAAAAATATATAAATAAATGTGACTTTCGCAGTTGATGGACAGGACTTTGTATTTGTAATTGAAATACTTTTGGTTCGATGTGTCTACGTGTCTGAATCACTCCTGTCTGGATCGTTTTCCTCACAGTAGCTTGGCTTGTCCCTTATCTCTCCCTCCTCACTCCCCACCTTAACAACTACTTTTCTTAGGGGGTACTTATAATAACCACCGCACAAAGTTTCTTGTTTTTTTACCTCTTATTCTCTCTCTCTTTCTCTCTCTCTTTCTCATACACACTCACACGTACACCCGCATGCACTTTAAGAACTCTTTATGAAGACCTACTGCCTTATACAAACACAGTCAGGTTCTATTGAGGTCTTTGAGCCAGGCACTAAACAAAAGTAAGTGTTCATCTGCAGCCATGTGTGTGTGTGTGTGTATGTGTTTCTCACAGGCGGTGTGTGTAAAATCCAATTATGAAGGCCATGGCATTAACATTCCTGCAGTCTGGCAGGTGACAGCAAAGTCCTTTCAGTGCATAGGAGGGCTGCGGCTTGACCAAAAGCCGCAATGAAGACAGAGACACTGAAGGCGGTAGTCCCTCGGGAGTGCGTTCACAAACACTAGACTATTCTTAAAGGGTTTAAAGCCTTTTTTTTAGTGAGGGTATTAGACACTGTCTGAAGCACCGAGTTGCTTGAAAGCTAGAGGGTGAGAACATGTTTCTGATACTCTTGAGGAAATAAGAGAGGATGTGTGCATTACATGAGTAGACTCCCACAGTTAACTATAACAGAGTCAGCTACATTCTATTGTTCATTAATTCTGGCTTTACAGAGACGCAAACGCAAGTTGAAGTTGAGTTTATAAATTATTTAATATATGGAGTATTTGATCCAGAGCATTAGTTTAGTAAAGACATTCTCTTGCCTATAATTAAAATAAATGATAGCTATAAAACACTTAATATTGACGTTATAAAATGAAACCACTGTCTGGTAGAGTAAATAACATTGATTACCTTGTTACAATGGCACCCGATATATTAAGCCGCAAGTAAACAGTTAAATCTCAAAATAGATCTGGTTAAATGACTGAGGCAAATCACATCTTGTGAGGTGTTTCTGGCATGCGGTGATTAGTACCCGACAAAAGTGGCCTAAGGAAGGACAACTACTGAACCATCAGCAGGGTCAAAGGCACCCAGGGCTCGTTGATTAGCCCCATCTGGTCTTCAAGCAATGGAAGAAGGTGGTCTGCTCTGGTGAGTCATAGGTTTCGCATAATATGGAGGGCCATTTGTGTGCATTGTGTTTACCTGGGAAAGAAGTAGTGTGGGAAGATGGAGGTTTGAAGCTCTGGGAAAAACATTATTGTACACCTACCAATAGACTTACCCAATAACAAATGGAAAAATTAACTTTAGGGCTCAAAAATGTGTCTTCTAAATTCCCAAGATCTCAATCTGATTGATCATCAATGGGATGCGCCTAATTTAGTCTAATTTATAAAGGCTCCTCCCATTGAGTCTATGCCACAACACAGTATAAGGCAGTATAAGTTTTAATAATATGACTGGTCGGTACATATAAAATAGCACTGCACATTAAAAAATTGTTACATAATTTAAAAACGAATATTAAAATTCTCTCCAGCGGTTTATGCACTTCCATAATCCCTTCTTTTCCCAAACACAAAAGTGACCCACAGGTGTAAATACACTCACAGTGATCAGATATCCTTGGAGGATGCCAGACAAGCAACGTTGGCCTGTGTTATTATGCAGGTGGCGAGTATCTCTTACTGTCTGTGTGTGTGTTCGTGTGTGTGTGTTAGTGAGCACCTTACTAAGCTACTGTGATAACTGATCTAGGACCTGAGACCTGAGAGCAACCACCAGGCAAACCACACAACTACCTCTTTATCTAAAAAAAAAAAAAACCCACAACTCCAGCTTTTTTTTTTCTTTTACATCTTTGACAAAATAGATATTTAAAAACACTGTCTCTTTTTTGTAAGTATACTGAATAGAAAAGGTACTGGAAAAAAATAAGGGAAAAAAGGCTAGAAGGCATGCCAAGTGGTCCTCAAGTTACCTAAACTTTCTTAAGGGCACGGCAGATCCACTTACCCCCTACTTCTCTCCTTCTAGCTGGATTTTATTTCATCAGTTGATTAATCCTTATTAAAAGAGGAGAGGGAATGACGTGGTTATAATACAGGTCCTCTATTCTTTACCCTATCATAGTATCTCACTGATAGTGTATAACCTGATCCATGTAGCCTTTTTTTCCAAAAATCATGGAATTTAGTGAAAGACATAGAAAATGTAATATTCCTTTTTACGTAAGAAAATGTACATTATTTTACACTAATGTAAGTGTTTCTGGTCTTTAAAAAACACTCATACAGTAGGTAATCTGGCCTGGAGTGTGTGTGTGTGACTTTGTTGTAAATTGACCGGGTAATCTTTATTCTTGCCAGTGTTGGTCAGGACTACCCCAGACTCTTTCCAAGTCTTGTGTTGTTGTTTCTCTTTCTCCGCCTCTCACTCTGATGTTCTGGGCAGGAACTTTGTGGCTTTGTCCACGAGCTAAGATTCACAGCCAAGCTTAATCATTCTTGGATGTAACGGAAACAAATCCTAGCTATTTTTTTTTATTCAGAGGCTTTCCTTATTCCATGCCTGGCACATAACACCACTTTTTTTATTACCATATACTCTCCATTCTCTTATTTGCAGTGATGATTATATTAGGCTTAAGAAAACTTGCCCAAAATCTTAGTGAACCTTAACCTGCTAACTTTAATAGACTATAAAATGTTGTATGTTTTTTCTGCTTGTACTATAAATCCAATTCTGCTGCAATTCTGGACAAATTAAAGGAATTTATGTACGCCTTTTAAGCCTAGTCACGTTATGCAAATCTGTTTGAATTGATGGAGTTGAGGCATAGATAAGTGAAGCATACGGCTTAAGAAATAGGAGGCCATTAGTCTCATGAAGAGTGTGTATTCATTTGAGTGGAGTCCAGCTGACAGTGACCACTGCAACATGCACTTCATCATTTCAAACCCAGTGGGAATGTAGCCCCTGACAGGCCACTTCCCTCCACACATTCATCCCAGCCAGCCACTGCAATGTATTTTTCTGTTGGGGGGTTGGGGGTTGTACACACACATGCACATATTTATACTGTATTTGCTGTAAACCGCTACCTCTCACTTGCTCGGCCAGCAGGAGTTGAAGCAGGTTGGCTGGTTGTGGATTACAGTTCGACAGTGGCCCATTGTTAATTGGGCGCCATGTGTGAAAGAACAGAGAGATTAGTTTGTACAGCTGCTGCCATTTGTCATAACTGCCCTTAACAAGACACACATGGTGAGCCTGGTTTGAGCCTCTCCAGCGTCAAGCTCCTGCTTTCACACTGCCAGATACTTTAGCATAAGCAGATGAAGATGTTTTAATAAAAACAAACAGCTCTGATTTCTCTTTCTACCCTCAGTCCCCTCATCCAAAAACACCAAGCACTCTCTGTATTTCATTTGTTCAGTGTTTTAGGGCTGTACGACTAAAGGCCACTGTGCACATGCTGTTTAATCAAGGACAGACGAGTTCACATGGCCAATTTTCTAAACAAACAAGTGCTACTCTGAGGCAACTTGCACACAGAGTCTGAAAATACTTTTTTTCTTCGAAAAAGGCAACACTTTTAAAATAAAATACTTATAACTTAAAAAAACACTTTAAAGTCATTAAAATGTCTGTCAGACCAGAAAGATCTTTAAATTGTATAAAACTAAAAAAAAAATGGAAAAACAGCAGAATACTTTCTTCCAAAAAATCTTTAACTTGCGTTTTCTTTTTCTCTAAATATTAAACTACATCAGTATCATACAGTTGCAGTTTAAACACACATCTGAAATATTTCAAAGGTGGGACATTTTAATGGAAAGGACACCAGCTTATGCACCAGAATATGCACCTTTTTTTTTACCAAACCTCAAACAAATAAATAAAAGTCATCCATTTACAGTATGTCTGTTTATGCCTTAGACCAATTAAAAAAAAAGAAAAAAAAAAAGAAAAGAAATTCTCTTTTAAAACATTTAGCACACTAAGTCAGAGCTTTACGCTAGCACACAGTGTAACAGCCTAGCAATTTCCCTTTCTAAATTTCCCTCTCTAAGTGAATATCTTTAGCCAGACTGATAACGCTGTCTTGACCTTAACTTGAGCCGCAATCAGCATTTTCAGGCCACATCTCTTCCAATTAGTCCTAAGTGCATTAAAATGTGACAGCTCTCTAGGGTTAGCGATAAAGGCTAATCTGTCAGGCAGCTTTTGGTCAAGGGGCCTGATCCCAATCTACGGCTTTTCAGCTATCTGCTATACAGGAAGAACACAGTACGACTCCCTCTAGACTAGTCTAGACTTCAGTCTAGACTCCTATTTTTCTCGGTTTTCTTTCGATAAAGCTCATTGCCAACTCGTTCTTTCTCACCACACACAATAGTTGTGTGTTTTTAGATTTCACACCTCTGAAAAAAGGCAATCTCGTTCACAGCATCTACCCCGCTGTCCCAGGAGCATATACACACACTTGTTTTGGGTTTAAGTTTTAGCAATAGTGTACATGATATGTGAATATAAGGGAAAGGTGAGCTTTGCTCTCTTTGGTAAAACAATTGTGAACTTTCCTCTAATCCCTCTTTCCCCAGGATCAAAGGTTGACTGTCTGACACAACGATATAAAATATACACAACTCTGCAGACTATTTAGAATCAATTAATGAATTACAGGAAATAGCAGGTCCTATTTGAGTGTGTTGTGATTGAGGATAAATGTGCTAACGGCACTCTGAGAGAAAGCAGACATTCACCAGCCAGCCCTCAATTCCAACCCATCTTAAATTCAACTTCATCCTTTTGCTAGAAACTTTCTTTTCCACCCCGACACCCAGACTTAACCAAAGCTACTAATCAGGGGTTTAGCTGTAAAATAGCGATTACGCTGCTTTGCCAATATGGACGCAAAAAGAAGTACAGGCTTTAATCACTTAACCAGCATTCACATAGCGGTAACGGCGCTTTTTCTAGAAATGCTACTTTAACTATTCTATGTTGATAGGTTATTATTTTGGGAGCAACGCATAATGTTATTACAGGTTTAGGGTCTGTGCACATGTAACTGTTCTAATTACAATCTTCACTGGATTAGGGACCGTAATTGAAATGTGCACCCTTAAAAATACACTCACACTACAGACAGATGCTGTGGTTAACCCAGAGTGCATGTTTGATTTCGTTTAAATGCAGGCTTTGGTAGGCCTGAATGAGCAAAGTGAGCAATTGTGTATTCGTGTGGGTGTGGTTGTCTATTCGAGCAGGTTTATACTCTGTAAAAGACACAGGGGCACATGGAGACAGGACAGAAGGGGGTATAGAAATCAGATTCCTAGAGATTTTTAGGACAGGCCAATTTGAGAAGAATTCCAGAAATCTGGAAACAATGTATATCCTTTCCACGTAGGCATTCGTTACAAGGGCCCCACACAGCCGCCAAGGCTAGCTTTCGTTGGCAGCTTCATTACAGTAAGCTTTGACCAGAATATACTTAATATACTTAGAGACAAGGAGCATACTCAATTTCTCGCCAATTCCATGGCCAAATCGATTGCCCTTTTTTTGTTCTATTCTTTGTTGTATTTCCATTCAACCCTACTTTTTCTTGTTTTTAAAAATGATCCACAGCCCTATTAAAGGGCTGTTTTTGAAGATCTAGCACGTTTTCATAACGAGGCATGCTACATAGTTCATGTATAAAATGTAATAGTTTTCGCGAAGGTTTTTAATAAAAGACTTATGTTAAATTTCTATTTATCATTTAAAACCAAGTTCTTATAGGCCCAATATATTTTTTAAAGCTTTAGGCATCCCTGGAAACATCTTAAACAATCGCCGCCAGATAAAGTACATCCCCTGGTCTAAAACTCTGCATTTTATAGCTTTGTATTACTTGTCCCCTTTCAGACAGACTTTTATCTGTCAAGACAGCCCTTCATGTGTGCGTTTAACTCTGGGCCGTCTGTCTCAACAGTGGGAGGTACTGTACCAGACCAGACAAAAGAGGAGGCGGCCATCACTCTGGGGCCTGTCTGCCCTGAAAAAACTTTTGCATTGGGCAGAGGGGGGAAAAGTCACAGTCTCCCTTAGCAACCTCCTCAATTGTCTCTGACCCTCTCTGGCAGCCATTCATTCGCTGTCCCCCTCGTTAAAAATGCCTGTTGGCGTGGAGACGTGCAAGACACCAGTCATTCCACACTAAAGGAATTCAGACCTTTTCTCTCTTTCTCCAGTTCTCTCTTTCTGAGCATACCTGCATTCGATATATCTGTACCTCGCTTACTTACTCTGTCAGATTTCTGCTTTTTCGAACTCCAAAATCTTTATAGTTTATAGGCCATGTTCATAGCTGCATGAGAGAGGAAAGCTATGTTATGGCAGCTGGTGACAGTAAATGCTGTAGTGGTGGTGGTGATGCTGGTGAGACAAGACCCAGACACCCCGTACAGTGAGCTATAGAAAAAGACGATGAACCCATCAGTCTTCCCTTAAGGGAGGCGTGGGAGGCAAGGGAAGGGGAAAGGGGATCTGTTGATGCTCTTTGCTCAGCAGGGCTCTGGAGAGCAGCAGTGCGTCCTGCGTTCTGCGCTGATGACGTGAAACTCCAGGAAAGTGAATACTGAAAATACAAGATAAAGCTTTTGAAAGGAAGAAAAAAAAAGGAGCATGTTTGCCTGTGACGTGACCTCTACGTGATTTTGCATGGATATTTTCAGTCATAATTTTCCAGTCCATTGGACTATTTCTTCCCTCGACTAAGGGTTCAAATCTTTCTTACTGAGTCTCTCACAACGATTAGAAGTCAAACTAACTAACTTGCGTGATGTTTAAACAAGTCAATGTCATTCTGAAAGGTGATATGCTGCAGTCCTGGAAAAATTTGCCATGTTGAAAGTGTTTGAGTTGGACATGAAATAAAATGGCAGGTGCCATGAGATGGGGAGAGACGCACTGTGATTGAGAGGCTACTGGGGGAAACATCGGATGGCAGGAACGCAACAGCATCAGTCCACACAGACGTAACATACTGGTAAAAAATAGGTCAGCACATAAAAGACACTGGGGACCATGGGACACTGGAGGGGGAAACTGAGGGAAAACGAACAAGGAGAGGAAAAGAACAGAAGGCAGGGAACATAGAAAGAAAGAACAGAAAAGACAAAGGGGACCAAATGAAGGTCTTTCTGGAGGGTGGGGACTATAGGCAAAAATTCCTAAAGCGAGGACAAAGAATTCCTAAGGGAAAAAAAGAAGAGAGACACTGAGCGAAAGAATACGAAACTGTAGGCAAAAAAAAAAAAACTGTAAAAAAAAAAGAAGAGAGACCAGAAAAGGGGAGGTGAAAAAGAAAGAGAAAAAAACGAAAAAAGCAAAAGGAGAAAAAAGAGGGAAGAGAAAAAAAACCAGAGAAAAGAAAAGAAAAAAAAAAAAAGAAGCAGTATGTGAAAGTAAAAATAAAGTGAGTACCAGTGAGCATGGAAATAGGAACAGAGGAGAACCAGCAAAAGAGGGCCCCAGGAAGAAAAAGAGAGAAAATAAGGGGAAGGCAGGAGTTTAAAAATCAATAAAAAAAGGCCGGAGACGAGGGGAAGGAGCTCGAAAGGATGAGAGAGTAAGGAGAATGTGTTCGAGGGTTGAGCGTGACGGAGTAGTCATCGCAGGCCGTGGCAGAATACTAATCAGCAGCCCTGTTTTAAAGCAAAGGCCGTACCGCCTGCTCAGCACAAACACAAATCTTCCCCAAATGACCTTCAGTGTCCTCAGCAGCAGTTATTCCAGTCTGGGATGATGGTGCAGGATCAGAAGTTGGATCAGAAAAGCGAAGCGATCGAACTAAAATGTTGTATGCAAAAAATATGCACGTTTTCAATGGAACTATTTTAGCACGATTGCCAATTTTGCAATACAAGATTCTTTATATTAACATATCATTGTATCTTAGACTTTTAGCTGTTCTTTTGTGTTAAATCTACAATAAGAAAACAGGCAGGAATGATTAAATGGCTGACCTTAGATAGTGAACTGTTAATACACAAAACCAAAAGCTTTGGTTCATTTTTTTTGCCCTTGAGAAAAATTTTAAGACCTATTGTGTTGCTATAGCATTTGTGTCTCAGTCTCAATGCTCAGACACTAGCAACTAGCAAAAGAAAAAAAGGAACAAAGCTCAGGTCTATAGCAAAGCTCTCTTTTCATACCAATCCATTGCAGAGAGTGAAACCTGGGCAAATGTCTGTTTTTTTTGCTGATTTTTTAATGGTTAAGCCTAAAGAAACTGCACACACACAAGAACTGCCGGCTGAGATTATCATTTGGACTGAAGTTGTAGTGGCAAATCCCCCTCCCTTTCTCTCTTTATGTTTAATGTGGTGGTACACCAGTGTACTAAAACATCAAACAGAAGCAATTGCCTTTCATTCCCACAACTAAAACCAAGTCGTGTGCTGTTGCTGCCAATTCAGTCAAAAAAAAAAAACGTGTCGAGGGTGGGGACACACAGAGTGGAAAAGAGGCAGAAAACCATCTGTATTGGTTTTAGGACCAAGTCAGTAGCTGCAGGCCTACAAATGGTTCGACCACACGTTTTTTTTTTTTTTTTTTCTCCGAACGGATAGCCTTACAACCACTGCAGCCACAACGGCTCACTGGAAACAATTAGCTGACAAACAAATAAATTGCTAAACAAAAACAAATGCCACCGATTTGAAGGCGTCGCTTATGCTTGTGTACCGTTAACGGTTTTTAATGCAAGCTGCTGTCAGTGCTCCAAAGTCCAAACCGTCTCTTCTGTGGATCGGAGTATGCGTGTGTGTGTGTGTGTGTGTGTGTGTGTCTAGAGCAGCTGTCCCTTTGGACGAGATTCTGACTGTGGTGTAAGACTGGCATTCTAGGTCTGGAACAGCACAAGTTAAATTGCTGCTACAAGTGTAAATGAGAGAGAGAGAGAGAGAGAGAGAGAGAGAGAGAGAAAGAAAGAATGAGAGTTAAGAAGTACTTAGTCATAGGCAGAGGTGGTGACCTGGAAGTCAGTGTGGTTAGACCTGACACTACCACAGACTCAGCCATCTGGAACACTAGGCCAGCTGTAACACTTTCCCCGAAGAGCTAAATACAGTCTACCATCACCACACACACAAGGTGGAGTTTTACAAGCATCTTGCCCTACGTGAGGAGAAGACTATTGCTTGCTGAACCACACGTGTAGAGGTCACGGGAGGCGTTGTAGGGGAAGCTCTGAGTGCACCCTCAATCCCTCCACACAATCCTCTAGACTGCTCCCGCATTGCGCCGGCCTCCTGTGTGTTTTCACAGATCCGTTGTGCTCGATTTAACTTCACAGGACACCCACGGCATCTTTTAACCGAGGACTTGACACAGAGGCCAAAAGCTAAGTCGCACGCTCGTAAACCAGGCATCCTCAACACAGTCAAGAAATTGGAAATAATCTGCAATGGACAGTGCACTGATAAAATGCTTGCAACTGAATGAAATATAATAAACAATTGTATTACCAAATACTAAATGGATTTCATTATAAATATTTGCACAGGAATTTATGCATATGTATATTTTAACTGTCAAATGGATGATGGCCATGAAATAATAAGCAAAAATGTTCATCGAGCCCAGTTGAAAGCAGAAGGAAAATGACCAAATATCCATAACAAACACTGTGCAAAAAATTTTTAAATATTTATGAAAAGTAAAAGCCAGGATTTCATTTCCAAAGTAAAAAGAAATTTGAAATTTTAATAAAGAAAAAAATCTGCCTTATAATAAGCATACGTCTACTTAAATTAATGTTTGTTTCAATATAAATTCACTGATTCTTTTTTGAAGGCAAATCCATATTAGTGTTTCTTTATTGTTATGTTTGCGTTCAGCAACTGAAAGCTTAATATTAATGCGCTTCCCGTTTCCATGCCAACTTGTTATGAGTTATGAAATGATGTCAGTGTGAAATGTTCCTTTGCTTCACACGTCCTGGCTTGACTCGTAGGACGAGTAAAAGAAAAGCTTATTGAATTTTTTTTGGGAAAGATGATTACATGCTTTAATAATAACGCGCCAGTGTTCGGTAAGCTGGAAAACAGTTTGGGATAAATACATTGTGTGTCTGAGCCAAAATTATAAGAAGTACAAAAAAAAGTTCTGTTTATTGAAATCCACAGTGATGCACGGATATTTTTTTAATGTTGATAGAACATTACTTTTCTAAAGAAAGGAGACTAAACAGAACACATGCTGCTTACTGAGTCTGCCACAATGGGCACAGATACATTGGGCTCAGTGAGGCACAGAGGATGGACATGGCATGATGCCTGCCGCCTAATGTACCAGTCCTTCCTGCTATTCTCCCTACCCCAATACTAAACTGCCCATTCACCATAGTACTGCCACACAGTCCAGAGAGCTTGGTGTAATTCACAAAAACCAAGGGCATGATGCCCAGTGGTGCCTTCTGTGCCATGTGGCTCAGGGTAACGTTCAAACTATCACTAGCGACAGCCCTGAGTATCAAAATGGCACATAATACCAGGCTTAACTAGCTGTGGTAACAAGTTTATGTTATGAGGTAGACCGCTTGCAAATTAGTTGCCCGGTTCAAACAATATAACAAAATCCACAGCTGCTACCATGCTAAAAAAACGACTTTTACCGACGCCAATAATTTGCAAACACAAACCGTAAAATTCTGTTTGAGAAGCAATTTTTTTGTGATATTGTTAAGTAAAAACACATCAGGTCGAACTGTAAAAAATCACAATGGTTATCATTCTATTGGCGTCAAAAACTTTCCTCGATTTCCACTGCATTGCAGATGCCAGCTAACGAATCAAAGGCATGCAAGCAGACAAAGAGGATTTTATGCCAACCGCCATTCCTCCATCACTGGCACTCTCCATGCCATTCTCAGAGCACAACACATACAAAATGGCCGCCCTGAATATGCTGCTATTAAGCAAGGGCATTAGATTATTCGGAGATAGGCACAGGGTTCAGAGATCATTATTCAATGACCACTTTTATTAAACAGCTGATAGTCTCTTACGATCACAAAATAAAACAGTTTATCAATTAAGAAAATATTAATTTTTAGAATTATTAAATGTTAATTAAAGGGTTTTCTCTTAACTAAAATAATCACATTTTCGATTTACATCTATGTCAGAGAACTTTTTCAGATGTAATTCATGAAAGGGAAGGGGCTTTTTGCAAATATTGTTTGCATATAATATTGATGCTAAAAAAAGCTGTTTTAAATTATGCAGAAAACAAATACACATTTTACTGCAATTGGTGTAAAACTGTGACATTTTTTTTCTTTTTGGCACAAAATCTACTGAATTGTATCTCCCAGGTCAAACCAATATAAGAGATTTAGGCCACGGGTGAGTGTCAACGGTCGAACGCACGTCGTCCTACAAATACATCAAGAAGGTAGAGTGAATGGCCAACAAAATAAAAAAGGGGGAACCATGGTGCCAAGTTGGCACACCATTGAAAAATTCTGGCATGCTAATTAGCCATTCTGCTAACGGCCTGTCAGAGCAAGGGATTTTAGGTCGGCAGGGTCGCAAAGCACAAAGGTCGTAAAGGGAGAGGGTCGATTCCTACAAAGCAACCTTTGGTGCCAGTGGAACATTATTGTCTTGCAACCTGGTCCTAAGCCTGGCCTCGTCGCAAAAATGGAGGCGGATAAGCCTTTCGATTACCACTATATGCACCTCTGCAAGTTCAAACACATGCAGCTTCACAAAATGTAAGTAATGCGATAATAAAACACAAACAATATTTTGGCATTTAAAGTGTAACAAGGAAATTTTGTTCAAGTGATGGCAACATTTTAAAGTTGAAATAAAGGCTTTTTGACAAAAATATGGAGAGACCTTTAGGGCCGAGCTGGAATTAGATTGACACTTCTGGTATATAGGAATCAAGAATGTGTAAATTAAATACAAACCATTGTTATAAATAGATTTACTTTCCTCCTCAGCAGCCTAGGGTAACCTATTAAATAGTTAATTTCAATATAGGTGCATTATTCAGAATCAAGAAGGTAATTATAGAGGAGAAATTCTTGGTCTAGATTATTTTTATTTCTTCTAATAATAATTGCTAATCCTAAAAAAGTACATATAATATATATACATAGATATATAGATATATATTATAAGTATAAAATATATATAGGATAGAATATATAAGAATATATTAAGATATATATATATATATATAAGATCATATAGATCTAGATATATATATATATTTATTATTTAATTCTCGGAAATGTATACATTTTCCAACTTTCTTCGAATTACTAGAAAGCTAATTTTTTTACCACAAGCTTTAGCTTTATTTAAAATGTTTTAGATACTATTATGAGAATTAAGTTATTTTAGAGAAAATAACTCAGATTAGATAAATAGCAACAACAGATCATAGACAAGTAAATATACTTAAAATAGTAATAAATATTACTGCTTCTTTAAAAAGGATCACAGAAAATTGTTACTGAAATTCAGTTTAAACATGTCTGAATTAGTCAGGCCTATGAATTTCAGAGACAAAGCCTGTTTTAGTGCACATACCTTGATCCTGGACGTAATAGGCTAGGAAGAGGTCGAGCTCCTTCACTGACACGGTGATGTGGTGTGGCTGGACGCAGAGTGCCTGATTGGTGCAGTGAGGCGATTTGACCAAGCGCTCTCCGTCCGTGCTCTCAAGCGGGATGCCTTTAAACAGGATTACCATCACCAGGTCCAAGCGCCACACTTTATCCGCCTGGCGGAGACAGTCAATGCGTCTGATTTTACCCTTCTGGTCGGGGTTGGAAAGTACGCAGCACGGGTGCTTTTTGCCTGTAACACTGAGCACAAAGTCTTCACGGTACTCCTGCCGAATGTCCTTGCGCAGCTTGGCCAGCAGGCGTGATGCCCACTTTTGCTTGATTTCGGGTTTCTCGCTCAGCAGCTCATCTTTAACGGCGCGTTCCTCATCCTTGGACATGCGTTTCTCGTGCTTCTTGAAGTACTTGCGCTTACGGGCCTGCAGGTTGAACCAAGTGTAGGCGATGGAGCGCACATGAGGAAGGAGTGCCTCAATAAAAGGATGGAACTCGTCCTTCGAGAAAAGGAGAAATGAAAATAATAAAAAGAAAGACAAAAGTATGAGCATTTTGGGATAGGTTTTCTGATTAAGCAGCTATAAATATAAATATTTTGTCTAAACACAAACTTACTTTAATTATTAAAAAAAACAATTTAAGTTACTGTTTAGAAAGCACACAAAAAAGGAGTTTAAACAAATCTATTGTTTCTTTATTAATTCTTGAAACCACAAAAGCTCTTTAAACATAGCAAGCAACTACAAATACAACACACAAAGGTAAATACTTACATTTTGAAACATCTGATACATTAAACGTAATATACCGAGCACATTTTTAAAAATGATATATCAATTAAAACCTGATACCGCAATGAAAAAGGGGTTTATCTACCATTGCTGCTGAGTTTAAAACCACCACAGGCCTGTACGGGGCTGCAGGTGTTGCAGGCACACGGGACGAGGATACCACTGTTTACCACTCTGGCTCACACCGTGCCAACTTACAACAAACAGTTAGATGAGCAGAACACACGCGCTTCCCTTCCCCTCTCTCTCTCGCTCTCTCTCTCCCTCTCTCTCCTATCAGAGCTGCATGTGCTAGCACACCAGGGCATGTGTCCCTCACACGTACAGCTCTCTTATCAAACAGTCCTGCATTCCTACAGCAGTACTGCTTTACAGCCCTGCGGCGGCCTTTATGATTCTCTCTTAAAATCATGCAAACGGAAAATTAATAAATTGTTCATGTTAATTGCAAAAATACACATATGTTAAGAGAGCAACATCAGACTCTAATTATTTTTTTTTTAAATGGAAAGTTT
Organism: Bagarius yarrelli; assembly: GCA_005784505.1. Classification (NCBI taxonomy): domain Eukaryota; kingdom Metazoa; phylum Chordata; class Actinopteri; order Siluriformes; family Sisoridae; genus Bagarius; species Bagarius yarrelli. The sequence continues at coordinate 3,864,246 of VCAZ01000021.1, forward strand.
CACATGTCCAACAATTGGCCCGCTTTGCCGTTGGGACGTTTTGTGGTACAAGTGGGGTCACTTAAGTTGTTAGCCAAAATGAGCAGCAATTATTCCCAGCCCTTCTTAAAATCAAAACAAGATGGACAATGAAAATGGCATCTTGGCTCAATCCTGACATTCCTTCTGCTTCAAGGCTCTGTAGAAGTGCCATTAAAAAAAAGTCTGGTGCCAAGTAAGCAGTAACACCTACAGGCTCAATTCACAAGCGTCTTACACATTACAGGCCTGTTCAGTTTTCTCTACCGCAACATATTAGTTAGTACTGTGCAATGTGCTATGCCAAATCAGCTGCCAGAATTAGAGTCAGGTTTTAAGCATATTCCTTTTTTTTAATCCAATTAATAACATTCTTAATAACATACACGGCTAACTACCTTACCTGTAACAGATTTAATAATAATTAAAAGAAAAATAAAAAATACTTACTAAAACTAGTTTTAAAAATTATTAAATTAAAAACTAATCTAATCTAAAACTAAATTAAAAAGCTGTTAAATATTTGGTTTTATTTTTTACTTTTTAAAAAAGTTAAAATACACAGCATTTAAATGTAAAGAATATAAAAGTTTCTTTTCTTGCCCCTAAACCAATTAAAAGCTGCTGGAAGAGTTAAACCACATATTATTCTTCATTTATGGGCCAGCTTACTTCTCTATGGGAAACTGCAACCAGTGCTGCACTCCCCTATCTCCCCCACTTAGGACATATTCTCACACAAACACACCACAGGACAGTAAACCACCGCTTACAAACTACACAACTCAGCAACCAATGCGCACAGCTAACTTTTACTTTTACGCACAGACAGTTTGCAGCATAGTTAATAATTCCATAGTGGTGTGTTGATTAATCTATTAATTTTTTTTTTTATTTAGGTTACACAGCTAAGATTTAAAATATTTTGTACAATACACTGCAATTAGTTAATATTATGATCATTAATTAAAATTATATCAATCCTTAAGATTAACAGGCCTATTGTAGTACACAATTTTACATATTTTTTTATCCCTACGTATGACTGGTGAGAGCAAATGTATTTTAAAAAATTTGTTAAAAGACTTCAAACTATTGGAAAAAGAAAATACAGGATATACAGCTTCATATACAAATTTTTAAAGAATCATTACAATTAACAACATGCATTTATAAACCGCCATAATGCAAATAATCTGTCCAGACTAGTAGACAAAGCCGTAAAAGCAAATTTTACTGATAATGCAAATGCACAGGCATTAAAATGTACTCCATATGATCTTACTTAAAGACACTTTACTTAATGATAACCCAGTAAATCGCATAATTTCAGATATAATAATAGAATAGAAAAAGCCCTATACCCTATAATTATAGCATTATTATGAGCATAATGACTTTAATTGCTTGGCGGTTATAAGACTTGTAAGTCCTTGTAAGTTTCCCATGGTAGTAATAAATTGATGTATAGTTATATACGTTTTATATTACATTGAAGCATGCAAAATTTATAAAGATGGTCATATTTTGGAATTTTTTTATCAGATAGAATATTTAAAATAAAGTCTATGACTACAGTAGATGACAAGGAAGACTAATCCATGTGTGTAAAGTTCGTTTTTGCGCCAGGTTCAGCCCTCCTTTGTACTTAACCATATCTCAGTCAATCATTCAATGGTGCCAAGCAAAATATAAACAGTAAAATTGTGTCAGCCAAAGCCGGAGGACTCGGTCCAACCGCTCAATCGGTCTTATCGCTGTTTTCATCTTAATACACTCGGATAGTGGCTCTGCTAGTAGTTCAAACTCCGTGCGCCTCTGGCCAACCTACTTACTCCACTGCCTTACCTGTCGGAGAAAAGAGCGGGGTCAAAAAAAAAAAAAAAAAAAAAAGCACCAAGTCAAATCCAAAGCGATTCTTTCACCTCTCCGAATGATCGCTATGAGCTCGATTTCTGACTGTTGGCATGTTGTACATCACAAATCTTTTCTGCGAATCTGTAGCCCTGTGTGCGGCAGCGGACGTTTGATTTATAGCGGAACTAATCAAGGTGCTTTACGCACGATGTAAATGTCCAACGTTAAAGCGCTCTTTGAAAAAGAATGTAATGCAATCTGACATGGTTAAGTTCGCATACACTCTTCCCCGGTGACACACCAGCAACTTTTGAACAGTAACTTTAAAATAACGTCTTAAACAAAAAGTGCATAATATTTACCGTACGCGTGTGAAAGATAATGAATTAAAATCCAATGCATAGTAATGCGTAGTACAGGTTATGTTTTAATTTTACAATTTATCCGACAGACTATTTTATTTAAACGTTGTAAAGTCGTAATAACACAATCAAACTGCGTTATAATTAAGCGATCCGTAAAGCTCTACCTGCGTTAGACAAATCGGCGAATACATCATGACCTCGGCTGCCAGTGCAGAATAGATCGATCAGTCCGAAAAGTCCGCTTATTATCGGTTCATTCTCCCGAGCTCGTGCTGCACTGTGCACAGCCCAATGGAACTTGTCCTCATTCAAAAGCAAAAGAAAAGCTTCATTAGAGACCGGCGGCGAACTTCGCAGATCCCAGGTCGAGCATTTAAAGATTCCCACGAGAGCTCAGAAGCACAAAAGACTGAAGCGCAAAGCCTTCAGGAGCACTGCATGCATCCGCAGAGAGCGAGCGAGCTAGAGTATATGAGCCAAGTGGGGAAGCAGAAAACCCAACTGTCTCCCTCTCTCTCTCTCTCTTTCTCTCTCTCTCTCTCTCTCTCTCTCTCTCTCTTCCCCGCTGATGCTGCTTTAAAGGGGAAATCTTAAAGAATGTCACAAGTGCAGGTCGAAAACTAAAAGGCGCCAAATTTCTGATCCGGTTTTCAAACTTGATATTAGATCGAACGGTACCACCCTCTAGTCTGAGGGAACCTAACAAATCAGTCTCGCGATTTTTTTTTCATACATTAGAAAGTCCATACTCCTCCTCCTCCTTCAGCAAACGCGGTCTATACCACACAACCAACCTTTAAGTCTTCCTCTTACACCACAGCATTTACGAATAATCTCCGACTTTTTTTCAATTTGGGTTACATATTAATGTCCTAATAATGTCCCCCATAAATATTTTATTTGTTCAATTCATATATAACATATGTGTATATTATTGATTAGCATACATTAATATATTAATCATGCAATGCAAACCTTGGATGCAAAGCATTTTATTAGTATAATCATGTATTTTATTCTTTTCTGTGCTCATATTGTCAGCTACATCTGCAATGAAGGTAGACCAATTGGATATTGTTTAATATTTTAATCAAAATGCTGATTTCTTTTTTTCCAACTTAAAAATATTAAAATATTAAGTGTTTAATATATTAAGTGCAGCGTCCATGACACTACAGGGACAATGGCCTTTCCAAACTGTTGTGTGGCATTAACTCAAAGCAATGAGGCCTGCGTGTATTTCCCACAAAACCGGTTATTTTTGTGGTTGCGTGTAGATTGTATTTTCTAAGTCTTTTTTTGTACGGGTGGATATAGTGCATAATAAGAGAACTATTTTCTGCAAGTGAAGCTTACAATTACAGTGCACAAAAGTGACACCAAACAGAGCAAAGGAATCCCAGCGCGGATTGCAGATCACATGGTTACTGGTAGAAGAATTAATTTTAGATTGGTTGTCATACAGACTTTGATGTGCTTTTTTTAACGAAATCGGAAATAATATCCTAATAATAATTTGCCCAATGTGCCGATTAAGCGCACGAACTATAGCGAGAGAACTGACCGATCATGGGAGCTCTCGGTTTGCGAAATTAATCTTTATTCACATCACGTCATTTAATAATCTCGTGTCAAAGTCTACCTAGCCTTCCGCACTCCAACCCCCACCCCCCACCCCGTCCGTCCACTAACTCACAGTGTCCGCGATCACGCCGCAAAAAAAAACAAAAAAAAACGCACGGTTTCCTAACCGAGATTGCGCTTTTACCCGCGGCGAGAAGTCAAGGTCAAACAACCGCCAGCATTTCTGTGCGAATATCAGAGCGCGAAAGACTTTTACACCATGTTTTATTAAAGTTTCAAATCAAAGTTTTTCTAAGAGCTAAACGCAACACAGTAAAAAAAAAAAAGTTTACGTAAACTACGTTAACTTGGCGCGTCGAACGCAGCAATGTTGTAAATTTCAGCCACTTGGCTAATACACAACTTGTCTTAGTATACACTGTGCAACGTGCCAAAAGTGCACCGCTACAAGGGGCCGAGTTAGCGAAAAGTAGGAGACATGCCAAGAGTTGACTGATCTCTTTAGGCGCAAACCCTACCGACGACTTCTGACACACGACGGTATGACCCACATAGGAAGGCTGCCAACGCGCAACATAAACAATCCGACATACACCGCCATTCTCCGGCAGGATCCAACTCCAATTCACTCGCAACATGGGATTACATTCTTACTGTATTCACAAACTACACTATTACATTTGCATATTAACTTGAAAAGATATTCACAAAATGATTGCAAGATATTATATTCCGTGGTAACGTACCATTGCACTGTATTGCATTGATTTAAAAGGGTGTCCAAGAGGCGGTGTAAAACTCAAGCCGGTACCTTCACATGTCTCAGATTCAAAAACGTAGCCTACTTTTTTAGATATTTTTTTTCTTTCTTTTCTATTCACGCTGCAGTGCGATCAAAAATGCACAGCGGAAGAAAATTCTTGGCAGACAGGCGGCAAAATCAAGTCAGCGAACACCTCAGATTTTTTTTTTTCTAATCTTCCTTCCTCTGCGAGTCAGACTTTTGGATAGTTTTTTTAGTGGTTGAGTTGAACGCGATCCAGAAGAGGCAGAGTTTTTGGAACTGGGCACGTCTGCGCCTTTACTTTCTCCGTCTGCCTGTTGTCACTGCTGCTCGCAGCCTTTGGAATCGGCGTTCTCGTCTCTGATTGGCTGAGGCGCTGTTGGCCCTTAGCGCGCCTTGCGCACCGCACTTCCGCGTCACAGCCGTGATCGCGCAGTTTGTGTATGAACGCGCAGCTAGTCAAGAAAACGACCTGAGCGGATACCGACGTTATAAACCGGGCGTTTAATAACACTTCTAACACTATAACAACATTAAGTATTTTTTAGGACATACAGATTAGCTTAAAAATGAATGAAAAGAATATAAAAACTACCAAAAAACGGAAAAAACCAATATGATTATCAACAACAACAACAACAATAAGAATAAGAATAATAATAATAATGAGTTATTAGGGTTTGAAAACTCAATCTACGTCTATTTCCATTTTAAATGAAAATTAGGATTTAGCATTGTTAAAAAAGAGATATATGGTCTATTGTAATAATACACACTAAGTCCTATGCACACACTGTTGGCAGAAGGATTGCATGAGCACAATGATGGCATTGATCCAGACCTCAGCCACCACCGTTCCACAAGCACACTGTCTGTTCCGGCAGATGAATCAAGCTCGCTTTTCCATGCAACAGCAAAGGTCAGCTACACACACTAAAATACTTTTTACCTAAACACACGAATCCTTTAACTTTAACTATATACAAAAGCTGATGATGATGAAATAAAGAACACGATATATCGTTACAGTCATTAAATTGTCGCTGAATTATGATTTATTACATTTGTAAGTCCTATAGAATTTTCTTTTCTAATGTTATATATACATGTCTGATCTCAAAAGAATACACACTAGTATATCTGTGTGTGTGTGACTGGGTCAAGATGTTATTTATAGGTTTATATACAGTTTAATAAATAAATATGCAAAAACAGCTATTTGATGCTTTAGATAAATTAGATTTCATATATATTTTACTTCAAAATGACAATCGAATGTGATAGGTGATATTTAAAAAAGAAGATTAGAAGTCTGTGGGAATTTAGAAAAAATAAATTTCGATTTTTTTGGGGGGGGGGGGTCACTGGGAAAATCAACCATTGTTCTTTTTTTAATTACTATTTATGCCAGTAATCCAGTTCTTAGAATCAGCCATGATGAACCGCACAGTCTGTGGCGCATGACGAGAAATCCTTTACTCTTACCACATAGATTAAAGAAAAGAACCGAGTTTATCTCTCTCTCTCTCTCTCTCTCTCTCTCTCTCTCTCTCTCTCTCTGCACTGCGGACACGGCAGCTGTATTTTGGCGCATGTATGGGTTCACACTTTCAAAGACACATAAAAAAAAAGAAACAAACTAAAAGAAACTCTACTTTGAATGCCTGGAATTGTGTCCTATTTGTCCATGTCCTGTTAGTGCAGATCATTGGACACAACAAGCCGGAGAGTATATGCTGAAAGGTAGTTCAAGAGCTGACTTGGCTGCAGTAGGTGCTGTGGGAGGAGAAGGCAGAATGGTGTAGTTCTCCTCCACACTGCTCACAACTTTCTCCCCACTCTTCCACAACCCTCAGGAAATTAACGGAGCTGCTGTCTAGTTTTAACCGCGTTTAATAAAGATTCTATTCTTTTTTGGGGGGGTTATTTTTCTAATGTGAAACTTTGCAGGCGTGCGTGGTGGAAGTACAGCGACAGCGCGATAGAGAGACAAAGAGAACTTTCTGCTGTACACTGCGCTATGACAACGTGTCAGATTTTCAGAGGATTTTCCAATCCTGAGACCTTGTATGTGTGTGTGTGTGTGTGTATGTGTGGGTTTTTTACACTACGGAGCACACGTTTAATGCACTCGGAAACCACAAGTGAGTTGCAGATTGCAGGTTTTTCCCAAACTCCGGGGAAATTCTTTATACTCAGGAACCCCTCAGCTCCGTTATGTAAGAGAGAAAGAATTACGGTACATGTTATTTATTCTTTAATAGAAACCGTTCTTCATTAATTTTATAATAATAATAACAACAATAATAATAATAATAATAATAATAATAATAACAATACTAATATAATCTTATTATCATCATTATTATTTTATTATCATTATTGTGATAGAAATATATTTTAAATTGTAACCTATTTTACAATGTTATATTCCAGTTGAAATTTCATTTAAAACGCTATTTGTTACATCATATTATATAGAGAGTTATTGTTTGTGTATGAATTGTAAAGCAGATTACATAAAATTTAGATCTAATTATCTGAATCTGATATAAGATAATATATATAATATAATATATATTATATATAGTATTATATAATATATAATATTATATAAAATATAATATATAGTATAATATAATATATATAATATTATATATTTAACATTTTTATGTATCCTGAAGACAGACTAAAAAGAACAACCTCATTAAGACTGTTTAAATTTACCCAAATATATGTTTTCCTTAATTGATCTAAAAAAAATTTACACATTTTTAAAAAAAATAATACATTAATTTTTATTTAAAAATAATAATTCAATTTTTCTCACTTGCTTTTCTTTAGGACCTTTTAAAAACCATTGTATTTAAGCAATGTCTTTTATTGTGTTTTTCCTACAATTGTATTAAAGTTTTGATCAGAAAATATTTTTACATTTTTTGAAGTTTTTTTTTTATAACACAGACTCATATTGGGTGATTGTTTATTTTATTTTATGTTAAAAATATTTATTTATAAGTAAAGCTCTGGTTTACACTTTATACTTTTAAATGTCTTAAACTAAAACTGGATGAATTGGGTAACATTAGACTGAAAATTATGCAATATATTATAAGGATTGATTTGAATTTGGAGTGTGTGGGTGTGTGTGTGTGTGTGTGTGTGTGTGTGTTGTGTGTTGTGTGTGTGTGTGTGGTGTGTATTAGCAAAGATTAATATATTCATATAACTATTCTAGTTTATATATTAATATAATTATTTTAGTTTGTCATAAAAAATACAATACACCAGATTTACAGTAATTTTTTATTCAGGCTATCAATTATACATTCAAAAAATTGCTTTTGGACTAAGTTGATTTTTGGTTGGTTGAATGTTTTAAATAAGTACTGAAGTATCTGATGAGTGTATGTTGATGTAGGATTTAGCTGTTTTGAAGGCAGTATGTACAATAATTGGCTCTTAAAAAAACAAATATGGAGTAAGTGTTAGTGCAGTGTTTAAGGTGTTGGCCTGCTAACTGTCAGACCGTGGGTCGGATTCACAGCAACCCCAGGTTACCAATGCTGGTCTCTTGAGCAAGACCCCTAACGCCGAATTGTAGAAATAAGATAAATGTAAGTCAGTCTGGATAAGGGCGTCTGCCAAATGTCATAAATATAAGTGTTCTGTGCTGACTAAAGATGGCTACAGAATCATTTGGCCTCCAGGTATAGGTCACAGCAAACCATATGAGAAGGGTGTGGGCCTCGTAAAGAGGTCTTTAAAAATCGGTCATGTCTAAAACTTCATGCTGTCTATAGAGTGACATATATATTGCTTGTTTAAATATGGTTCACGATTTAGTATGGTAGTCGTTTAATACAGTTTTAAATATATCCTTTTAGCATATTCCCACTCCAGTTTCAGAACATGTAGCTATGGATTTGACACATGAGTTAGTCATTAGAGGTCATTTTGTAATGTTATGTCCCCACAATTCCTTAGTGATAATATGTCCCACGTCTAGACTTTTGAAGGGGTGTTAAAGATTTTTTATTGATTTATTTTACGCTGTTCTATGGAATGTTGTTTTGCAGTATATGCAGTATACTGTGTTAAGACAGGCCTGCAGTTTCCTAACAAAAAATACACAGTCTTAAATCTGTAATAGCACAAAATGGGCTTTCAGTTTAATAGTAAAATAAAATATAATGCAAATATATACAATTAACATACGTTTTAATAAATTAATATGATATAATCTAAATATTATTGATGTTTAAATGTTAAATTATGTGATTATAAAGCCTGGAGATGCCATAGCCACCCGTAAGAACTTAAAATAATTGAGGAATAGAGTCTAATGCAAATCTGCTATATATTTTTCAGAACATTTCCAGCCTTGAGACTTTGGATGTTTTTGACACACCAATCCGAAAGTTGTGAAAAATAATACAAATTTTTTTGTTAAAAAGGATTTCTTTTCGTTTTTCAATAATAATAATGGATCCACAAAATATCAGGAACTACTTCTAAAAGTGTGTTTTAGAACGACTAAGTATCTAGACGTGTTTATTTTTAGTAATTTAGACATACAGTTACTACTACACATATAAGCTACACTTTATATTATTTATACACTTAATATTGCGATAATTTAATAAGAATTAATAGGAAGAATATAGGATATGCGGATATGCGTTCCTTTCTACGCACTAGTTTTCGCGGTGTACACACAAAGGCAGTAAAAATGCTCCAACTTTGCATCTTCTGCTAAATAGCTCGCCGTGATCGTATAGTGGTTAGTACTCTGCGTTGTGGCCGCAGCAACCCCGGTTCGAATCCGGGTCACGGCAAGATGGTAGATGGTTTTTTAATTCAACCTTTTTTAAACAAACGTATTAATTAAATAATGTCGCGTTGATCCACACTCGGGATGTGTTTTGTTTACAATTATGTGTTTATGCAAATCTGCAAAGAACATCGGACAAAAAAGCAAGAATTTTTGTGTTAATATGTATCTGGTTGATGTCGTGCACGTACAGGAATGCAACACTCTCCTGTCTTATTTACTGTAACCTGAGCATTGACACCGGTCCGAACGGTGTAAAGCAACTGCGTCACTCAGCTCTGTATAGCTCGCCGTGATCGTATAGTGGTTAGTACTCTGCGTTGTGGCCGCAGCAACCCCGGTTCGAATCCGGGTCACGGCAATCTGTGACAGAGTTTGGATCTTTTCCAGTTCCTGCTTTTTATTAGTTAAAGAACTAGAATTTTACTAGTTAATAACAGCATAGTAAATACTACAGAATGCATTTTGTCAGGTTTGCTTGATATATTGCACTTCAGCAAAGAACAATCAAATCAGATTTCGAAAAAAAATATTCACCAATCATCCTTAACAAGTTTTAAAATAATGCATTGCACGTTACTAATCGTAGAATTGGTTTTAATATAAAGTCATCCATTAGAGTGCACTAAAATCGTAATGCAGTAGTAACCTGTCCTGTCCTGTCTATATATCACCAAAGGATAATGCAGCACCAGCACCAGAGGGCGTTAGAACACTTAAAGACAACATTATCTGTAAATATTGGAGAGGAGAAAAGTCTCAGTGATAAATGTAGGTATTGGACCTGTTTATGAGCAAACTGTTAAACAATAAAGTCACCTTTATACAGAGCATCCAATGATTACATGACATTCGGCAGTTTAAAACGTAAAACTGTTCACCATTTTCGACATAAAACCAAGAAAACATTTATTAAATCACCCACATGCGTTTAACTCATCAGAATCATCAGTGCCATTTTTAATTCAATTGTATTTTATTCAGTATTTATCTTTTTTTTTTTAAAACAATAGCTGCATTTTGGCTCTGAATAACTCTAAATTGAATATGATCATCTTTTATAGCAGAGAAAATGGAAATATTTTCTCCAATAGCATTCATGCTACTGGCATTTTTCATTTAAAATAAAAAGATAATCACTGGGTAACAATAATTTTTTAAATCAAGCTGATTTCTTTCTTTTTTTTTGATCATTAGGGAGGTCATATGAGGCAATTTTTGATGCAATATATAAGTAAAGGAATATATTGAAATATTTCATATGAATAAATAAGTTTGACTGATGAGGTTAAAGTAACATTTGGGTGACTCATAGAAAAGCGAGGTTTAAGCATGGGATGTCGGGATATTCATTGAAGTCATTAATTTATTGCAAAAGTAATTGTTCTGATCCAATGCATGTGTACAATTTGCTACAGATCACCTTTAAGACCGCATGACGTTCAGTTCAGCTTATTACTTTTATTTACACCAACGAGAATCGAATTACACTCTCTGGTCACTCATAGTAAAGTAAGTCTTTTTTTATCAAACAGTGTCCTAAACCACCGACAGCAGCGTTCTATAACATACCATATCTTATGATGAGATTCGCCATCTGCAGTGGTGGAAAGTGTCCTGGAAATTTTTACTCAAATAAAAGTGTTGCTACTCAAAAAATAATTCATTTATTAGTCCAAGTAGAAGTACTGAAAAATAATTTACTCAATGGAGAATAAATAAGTATGTTATAACTACTAAAGTAACTGCAATACAAAGTATTTTAATGTGTAAAATGTGAATTTAAACCATTCAGGTACAAGTTATTCAGGACTTATGGGCTGTTTTTGTGTGCCGCACATGCAAAAAAAAGCTACTTCTCATAGTGGATAAATTCTGAATTAAGTTGTCTTTAATGTCTTATGCTTAAACAGGTCGTAAATATATACAGAATTGTCAAGATGTCCTAATGAACAGTTTTGTCTAAAGTGAATTCTTCTTAATTTATTACTATTTAATGTACTTTTGAAACTGCGTCTCGTTGTTCTTGCTGTGGTATTTTTAGTAAAAATATTGGCTCAAGTTCCTTGTAAAAGTGTTTATAGTATTCAGCTGCTATAAAAAAAAATGTATGTTTGATATCTTTTTTTATGCTTATTTAAATCAAAACTTTATTAAAAATCGAGAAACAGAATCATTATAATTCAAATAACACCAAATCCTACTTAAGTGTCTGACAGTAAAACTATACATTTTATAAAGAAACACATACTTTAAAAAACAATACTCAGCTCTATACAAGCTCTTAAAAAGGCATTAAAAAATTAATAAAAGTATTAAACCTATAAAATATTCTATACTCTAAAATATATATTATATTACTTTACTATACTTTTACTTTTTAAAATAAAATAAAAAAATGTCTGGCTTTTTTTATTGTACTTGATATTTATTTTATTAAAAAATATATGTTAGGAGTGTTGAATAATTTATTTTTTAAACAACTCGAGTGAAATACCACATTTTGATGATTTTCCAAAAGGTAGAAATGACCAAAAAAATCCACTCAGTTACTGTGACGAAGGTATTTGTTATTAATAACTTTCCACCACTGACTATCCGCTTTGAGTGAGAGAAGACAGGTTTTGTTTATCTCTTTTTTGTTGCAGAAACAGAAACTAAAAGAGTCATTTGGTCACTGCGGTTGGGTTGATAAGCTGGATTCACCACGATACTGTTTGTGTGTATTTGAGTGTATCTGTGTGCATGTGTGTGTGCATGTGTGTATGTGTGCGCTTAGAAATCGGTATGTATGCAGTCAAGTGGAAGAGAAACAAGGACAACTGTAAACAAATATACATAGAAAAGGCGTAAACAGGAATTGTGCTAGAAACTCAAATAAACACACACACACACACACACACGGGAAAGAAAAGAGCAGCAAGCCACCAGCTTTATGTATGTCTGTGGTTTTTCCTCCTTTAGTAGATTTTGATTGACACGACACACCTGCACCTCTGTAATGTGAATTTCTCCTGACCTCCCGTATGATGTCTTTATTATAAAAGTCACCTCATAACCCTCTCCTGTTAGACTGCCTGCACTAATGCAGAGCAGACAGTATATTTTTTTAACATTTAATTAACCACTATTCTTAAAAAATGATTTTGATTTTAACCTTGACCCAGACTTTAATTCCACATATATTACTGTTAAACATTCTCTTTACTAGAATTTTTTTTGCCAATAAAAAAACCCAACCGTTGCCGTATTTATCTGAGTGAAACATGTTCAGGTACTACAGACATTTCATACTTGCCAATCGGTGCTTATATAAACCAGCTGCTATGTTCAGGGGCCTCATTTCTCCTTCGCTGTGTATCTGTCCTCATCTTGCATCTACTGGACCTTTTGCCAACAAAGAGAGCCATTTTTCTATAATGACACAAGGGCAGATCCTCGTCAGGCGCCGCTGCACAGGGCTACAACATCGTTGGGGTGAAGACCTTGCATGCTACTCAAAAAGGTCCTCATTTTAACACTTCCGCTAAGAGGTTTTAGCTTTATATTTGGCATGTGACACCTTCAGCATTTAAAAAACCTGCTGCAGGACGCTACGAGATTTAATCCTCTCCTGTATCCACACAAAAACACAAACTATTTCCTGCTCTTGTTTTTGCCATCTGTTCTTGTTTTACTCCTTAGTGAGGAGTGTGAGGAGATACCGGGTGTGACTGTCAATCTGATTAAAACTGAAACAAGAGGAAACTTATTTTAATGATTAATTGATAATTATTATTAATACTGTAAGGATATTTAGTAATAATAAAGACAATAATTTAAATAAATACAATATTCTTAGTATGCACTAACAATTTAGCTTTTTAGGTCGTTAGTTTTTTTATCTATCTATCTATCTATCTATCTATCTATCTATCTATCTATCTATCTATCTATCTATCTGTCTGTCTGTCTGTCACCTGCCTTCTACTGTCTGTCTGTCTGTCTGTCTGTCTATCTATCTGTCTGTCTGTCTGTCTGTCTGTCTGTCTGTCTGTCTGCCTGCCTTCCTACCTGTCTGTCTATCTATCTATCTATCTATCTATCTATCTATCTATCTATCTATCTATCTATCAAACAAAACCAAAAGGTTCCTTTTTATTTGCTGTCCTTCAACAGCAAATTGATATTTAGGACACAAGTTAAAATTCCAGTAGCACAAAAACCATACAAACATATAATTTAACAGGTTCAACCTTTCAAATAATGTTTGAGTAATTTCAAAACAGCCTCTAAATACTGAATCCCTCAAAATATTCCGCCTTTATGTTAATAAGTGCTTAATGCAAGAGACATTCAGTTAACAAGTTTAAGCAGGAAATCAGCTGGCATGCCGACCTGAAGTTTAAACGACTCCCGTTTGACTGATTGTTTCATTGAAATGTACCAAGTGTGCACGGTCACCTGCTCAAACATAAAAGCAAATATATATCAAGACACTTGTGTATGTGTGTGACACCATGTTCCTGAGCATTATAGCCCAAAAGCCTTTATAGCCTATCATAAGCACAGCCACTGGAGGGATCCCTCATTTATTTCTTCCTTTCCACTAATCCTTTTAATTACTGCCTTAGTAAATGCTAATGTTATTCATGATTAGTTGGTATTATGCTAATCTCTGACCCACATTCGGCCGAGAACGCAGAAGCACCGTGTGAAGGCCAGATTGCTTGGAGGCTGCACACAAACTGACATCAGTCTCCCAGCTGTACAGAGCGACGCAGCCAGGAGCTTCTTGAGAAATAATGGTGAAAAAAAAAGAAAATCGGGGGGTTGGGGTCATAATCGTTTACCTTAATGAACGACTGTTGGCAACAAGGATTAGTGATAAATGCAGGTTTCCACACTGCACAGGACACCCCAGCATCTGTTCCAGTCAGCTTCCTGTATGTCTTAGTTACTTTTTCTACCTTCAAGACAGCAAACTTTAAATATATAAGAAGCCTTTAATTTTTCTAATTAATAACAATTTTTATACGTATAATAATAATTTGCCATTATTTATGCATATGTTTGCTTCACAATGGGAATTCAATCCATTTAATAGACCAGTCGAACAACTAACTACTATAAGAAAACAACACAATTCAATAAAATCTTTAATGATTTTGATAATGTCAGGGTTCTTTCCAATTAGAATACATTTTAAACAGATAAGGTCACCTGACTATGCTTATAGCCCTTCTTTATGAACAGATCTTCATCACCTGTCGATGAACCCGTAAGTTAAAATGCCATACGGCATGAGGTGAGTCCTCATGTGACCTGATATCCTCCTCTTGTTCTATTTAATGCACATCCACATCATGAGCCCAGAGTTATAGCCATGATTTACACAGAACATGCAGTAATGACGTCATGTTATTAAAATGACGCAGAAAACAATTTACATTGAATCAAATAATAATAAAGCATTTTTTAAGAAAAATTCCATTACATAAACTTACTCCAACTTTATATAATAATAATTTAAAATACTATTTTTTCACTACAAAACTAGTCCAAGGTTTGCTTAAAAGTCTGGAAAAATGTATTTTTAACTAAGTTAATTAAAAAAAACAAAAAAACATATATATAAACATATAGAAGCTGTTTAATCCTATTTGACTCTACAGTTTTATACTAGGCAGATAAAGTGAACGTCTCTATATTAAAATCTATCAAATACATATATATAATTGCAGTAATGCTGTATATGAAGCCATGTTTCTGTGTTTTAAATCAAATTCCGCTCTCTAGAAGCGTGGAGGTTATGAAAGTCTTTCTATCTTACAGTTTTTTATTTTGGCTGGCTCACTCATCATGCAACAGATGAGTTTAAGATAATAGACATTTCCTACGATAAAGTAAAGCAGAGATTAAAAAGAAACAAACTTTTACCAAATTCGGAAATATTATTTTTTATATTTAATCTCAAATTTAACAAAAATTTATTAAGTCGGTCCCTAATCAGCTACAATCACAAGTTACAGTTACAGCCCAGCGCTGGACACACAGGTGGACTTAAAAGAAGTAACTGGACTGATGGTGGAAAAGTGGAAAAACGTTAACCGTAAACACTGAGAAGGACTTAATATTCCTATGGTAGACTAAGATCCAGTAGTAGTTTCATGTAGTTCAGAGGCAGGACAAAAGCTCATTGTTCCCCAGCAGCGCAAAATGGACAAACAGAGAGAAAAATGTCAGCAAGTGCAGGGCACAGTCATATCTTAAACACAGCCGAGTTTATAGAAGCCTGAAACGAGACACAAGGTTTGCAGCAGTCTCAGTAGAAATGACAACTGTAGAAAAAATTCCAATGCGGCGAATGGACCGAAGATGTTGAAGGAAGGCTGACACGGAAATAAGGTGAAGACTTGGATTTCACTTCTTTTTCCAATTCTTAAATGGAGAGCTTATAAATCTCAAGCAACTTCTGAAAGTGACCGCTTGCTGCTTTCACCACATCGCAAAACTGGCTCCAACATGAACTAGGACAACTCACAGCTGATTACGATATGATCTGTAACCTATCACAGCGTGACTGACTGCTTTTCCCCTGACGAAAAGAGCCTGGACTCCCCAACACAGCCTTAACCTCCTGACATCAAGCCAAGCGCAGGGTTACGCAACCCGCTTAACCTGCTGGACCCTGACAACACACGCGTGGCCCCTTAACTAACAACACACACACGCCAAGATCTGAAAAGGGGTTGCAGTGAAAGGTGAGATCCACTTCATGTCTTAAACAAGTCAACTATTTGCAAAAACGCTATATATATATATATATATATATATTATATATATATAGATATATATATATATATATATATATTATATTATAATATATATATATATATATATATATATATAATATATAATAAAAAGATTTTTTTGGATTATTCACAATGCTAACCTCATCAACAAAGCAGCCAGGAGCTCTAAAGGAGGAATTACCTGCTCATACGTTTTGCTATGAAAGACAAAAATATGTAGGGAAGAAAAAAAAAGAGGGAGAGAGGTCACACTTACCATCCACCAGGTCCTAGCGGTCATGTCATAGCATAACTGCCATTTGATGGAGCCGTCTGCTGTTTTCCCAGTCATTGTACTTTCAGGAGCTTTCATCAGGAGCAGCTCAGCAGCAGATAACACACCTAATCAAGCCTTCATCAGATGCCCCACACTCAGCCTCATGTAGGCCAATCCTTATCACATTGCATTATGGGAAAACGCGCGCACACACACACACACATACACACGGCCCTGTGCATAAGCAATGACTCCAGCCTCCGCAGCTGCCTATAATGACAGGATCAGGATCTGGAATCCTCTCTCTCTCGTTCTCTCTCACTTTCTCTCGCACACACACACACACACACACTCTTCTGGCAAGGTTTTAATTTTTAAGCAGTGTACATTAGGTGCACGAATCTTTTGAGGCACCCTGAGGGGTGCAGCAAGTCAGACACCAATGAGGGGCTTTTGTGAGAAAATGCGATACAAACTTTATTTGCATTCGTTTCTATTGTATATTGTTTGACTTGTAGTCTGGACGGCCCTCTTCATATTATCTCTCTACACACACACACACACACAAGCACACACACACTTCAGCCCCTTTCCCCTGACACCCCTTTAGTCAATGAGGGGAGGCCCAAATAGGAATTAATTTCCCTATAAAAAAGCGGTGAGTTTCATAGACAAGAGAGGAGGCACGGTTCAGATATCACACACCGCTTACACAGGGCACAAACCAGATAATCAGGAGACCCATACAGACGACGGGGTGTTTTTTTGCTTCTACAACCAGGAATGTTTTGATGTATTCGAGTGTAGTCTTACATTTCTAAGGCTTAAATGTGATCTATATATAAACCCCCAAAAGTCCTAAGAGGCAGCGTCAATATCACACATGGAGAAAAGCTGTTGCGTTTTTTAAAAAATGTATTTATTTTTATTACGTTGTTTTATTATGCAGGTAAAGAGACTTGTTAGAGAATTTCTGCACTATTTATTTATTTTTTTATAAAAACAGTGGTATATTTGCTCTTAAATTAATTTAGCCTTTATTATTATTTCAACTTTTTTTTTTTATAAATATTTTTAGATAAGTTTGCACATCCTACACTAAAAGACTCACCAATATGTAAATGTAAGTACCACCAGCCTTGTAAAAGAGCGTTACATACCGAATGAAGTCACATTCCTAAAGTAATGTATGAGAGAATGTTTGTAAAATATTAACAGCACAGATTTTAGGCTCTATATCTTCTCCTTCTTTTTGAATCTTCCTGTTATATTTGGTTGAAAAGCTAACGGTTTTGTTAATTTACAATTTGGGATCACAACATCCGATCATTTTAGTAAAATAGAAGCAATTAAAATTTTTTTGGAAATGATCTTATTATTTACTTTATTGTTTAGCATTTTAACGTCAATTTTACGCCATGGTTTCTAAATTAAAAGCTCATTAGCAACGATTTACTTGACAAGCACTTTACATATTCTAAGATTAATTGTAAGAAGATTAGGCTACATATTATGTAACCAAAATAAAATCTAGAGTAGATTCGGATTAAATATTAAATATATAGTTAAGTAAAAATTCTGACATTAATCACATGTAAGACCTTCTTTCATCTTCAGAACACAATGTAATATATTTTTAAAGGAAATCTGAGGGATCAGGCCCAGAGTGACAAATGAGGACAATGAGGACGAGTTGCATTGTTTTTTACCAAGCTTTACATATTTAAACAAAATATACAGATAATGAACTAAGAGGGATGGAAGAGAGATGAAAGTTGCTGCAACAACAAACCAAAGCTTCTGTCAGACACAGCGCAATGTGGCCGAGGATCCGGTGTGATGCTGTTTACTCATATGTGTTTACACACGGAGAAAGACACTTCGATAGCTTTTATACGGCGCACCTCCTTTCAGAGTGGAAAAAAGGCTCAGTGACGTCAACACAACATGTATGAGTCATAGTACTCTCGTGAGCACGCTTCTACAGTTGCCACAGTAGAGGAGCAACATTACAACTGAACCAATGATGTCACATGGATTGTTTGTCGATCACATTGGTAGTTTTCTGGGTCTTGAACAAAGTAGTTACCTTCAAAACCTTATATTGTGTTCCGAAGATGAAAAAAGGTGTTACGCTTTTGGAACAACTTTTTTTTTTTAAGATTAAGAATTTTTGACCTGGCCAAGAGCAGGAAAAATAGCAATTTACATAATAAACAAAACAACAATAGCGTAGAAACATACAATATATACAAGTATCACAGAATATTTCTTCCAACATGATTATACTTAAACATATTTACTGCCATAAATCGGTGCAATCAGCACGGTAATTTTAGGGTTTCAGTAAATTCTCAGGGTTATTTATAACATGGCAAATGTTTTAGCGTATAGCTTATGTTTAAGTGACATAACCTGTACACAATAAGCAAACATGATGTGTTGTTTAATATCGAATAACATTTTGGTAAATTGTTGTAAAATAAGAGGAATAAACTTGTTTCAATAACTACTCTGTATTAATTAATTTTTTTACAGCACAGACTGTTGACTGTAACTTTCTGTTTGCTTAAGCTTTCCTTGAAAAATATTTGATGACAAACTTAAAAATCACACACACACACACACACACACACACACATACAATCGCACACAAACACACAAGTCTTTCTCATGAGTGTCCAAACATTCAGACGTTTACAGGTGGCTTTTGTTAATAGCAGCGTTCATGTAGTTACGGTAATTCGAAGTAGCATTTTCCTTCCCTGTTCCTATATTTGTTTAACCACTGGCTTTCCCACAAATTGCAGCAGTCAGGTTATACCAACAGCTGGTCTTGTGAGAGTCGCTCTCTTGACATGTAGGTCTTAACTGCAACATGTGCTTTTCATCCCACTCTCTCTGCATCGCTTTTGATTCTCAGACATGCTAGCATGCTGAACAACATTCTCACTTTTGACATTTGGAGTGAGTGTCAACCTGCCTCCCAAGCATGCGTGGTGGGCTTTTTGGGAAGTGAATGCCAGCTTTGTGCCATGTTTGGGACTCGCTTTGTAACCTATCCAGACCTTTTTCCCTCGGCTGCGAATTCCCAACCTCCGCCTCCTCGCAGAATGTTCCCGCCAGTGGCTGCTTCCCTCTGAGTGAATTGTTGGTTTGTGTGAGACCGTGCCTTTAAGTCAGGGGCGCAGAGCGACTGGCATCCGAGGGTCGAGAAGGCATTTTACAAAGCAGCACGGCCTTGAAGAATAACCCCTCACTACCCCCTCTGTGCGGCTGTGCTCTTTATATTTCCTTAACCTTTCCCACAATTATGAAGCGACGCAAATGCAAAGACGATTCATCAAAGCCTATAGTTGAAATGACATTCGTTGCAACAATAATATTTCTATGCTACTAAATTGATAGTGGAGCATGCCAAGTTCATAATTGATAGGGTTTATTTCAAAGGATATTATGCTCACACATAATTTAGGTTTACGGAATAAAAACAATAAGTATATGATGTGGACAATCCACGGACAGCAAGGACAGCAATCGTACAACTATCGGCGGCAGAGGTCACGGCTAGCAAATGGATGGTCACATACTTTGCGATTTATTAGTGCATGTTGGGCAGAAGACAAGCTGTCTCTCAAATACTCA
The DNA here is from genome assembly GCA_005784505.1 of Bagarius yarrelli. Classification (NCBI taxonomy): domain Eukaryota; kingdom Metazoa; phylum Chordata; class Actinopteri; order Siluriformes; family Sisoridae; genus Bagarius; species Bagarius yarrelli. The sequence goes on from VCAZ01000021.1 coordinate 3,884,383, forward strand.
GGATAACAGAGTCACAGTTTGTGTTTGATAATTATATCAGTGACAGACCAGTTTGATGAAGGTAAACACAGTATCGCATTCAAATGATTAAATCGTTTAAACTTTGGTTAATTGTGTCAGGATTCATTACCCTTAATAAGCAAGGCAGTAAATTATTTTTATTTTGTTTTGGGGTTTTTTTAACTTTTATTATAAAAATGATATTCACAAGCACTTACTATCAACCCTTTCAGTTGTATGTGTTGTAGGAGGTTGTTTATTTTTAGACATAAATAGATCTTTTATATATATTTCTTATTTACAAAGCAAAAACTATGTAATCAAAATGAAACAGAATATTTGAACTTTTAAACATTCTAATTCTTTTATTTATATCATACATACATGATATTAAGTTAAAAAAAAACAGCCTTTCAATAATAAAATTGTATTTAAAAAGTTTAAGCTTTTTGTATAAATGTTCTTTTTATATCTTCATGACTGAATTTTTTTTTTTATTATTTTTAACACTATATGGGCTTCTATAGCTGCAGAATGTTGGGCAAACAGCTTCCTAGGATCCTCCATGGTCACTTATAACTTATCCATAAAAAAGGAAAATCTTTCATATCTGTTTTTCAATCAGTACATCTCAATATTTTTCAATTCGATATGTCCTTGGGATAAATTCTAACTGTCAATGTAATGGGTTTCGATGAGTTTTTTTTTTTTTTAAATTCATTCGGATTATTTAATCTTATCAAGTGAGCATAAACATAAACGCAAATTAAAAATGAAACCAGAAAGTTCTGCGTGTGTGCAAATCCTGTAATGACATACGGTGGTCCTCAAAGAGCCGTTTTAAACTAAAAATCATCCAGATCAGGACTGGATTCAGTTAGATCATGTAGTGGGCGCTAGTTAATGTACTCAGATTGTTTTATTTTGGATTGTCTGCAGTAATCTGTCAGGTTGCACATATACACTTTATATTGCTAAAACAAGTTATTTTCTAGTCCTCAGCTCGGTGTGGTTCTCCTGTTAAGTAGCCTCTTAGTTGTTTTGTGTAATTCTATGTTGTTTTATGTAGCACCATGGGGTCCTGGAGAAATGTTGTTTCATTTTACTGTGTACTGCATCTGCTTCTTGATATTTAAAATTCCTAAAATCTGTTTAACTCTGATTGCTGATTTAGCTACGAGTGACCCAAAAACTTTTCCTATAGCATACACGAGTCATTTATGTTTTTTCTTTGAATGTATCTAGTTGATCTGTAATAAACAGAACAAATACTGCGCCTTTCAGTTAATATAATAATCAACAATGGTAGCCTCTTTTTTTGTGGATAATTATAGCGAAACTGCTATGCGGATAATGTGAATAAAGGTATGTACTGATGCTAATTTGAATTAAGTTGAATAAAGTTTGTCTGAATAAATTTGTTAAGGTGGTTTTTTTTAATCAGATTAAAAAAAATTATTGTAAAAGAAATTTTTCAAATGAAACTACAATGGAATAAATTATAATATTTCAGAATATGCATTAGTACAATTAAAAAAAATGTTTTCTACTATACATACTGTTCCTATAGGCCGATGCAAATGACCACCTGTCACTTACTAGAAGAAGACATCTGCTTTAGGACAATAAGAGGAGGACAAAAGGAGTTAATTGACTCCAGTCATAACATACGTGTTTGTATGTCCCAGGAACATGATTAATTCAATCAGAGAACAGAACAAGACCACACAAATCAGACACGACTCTCTACAGACTAACCTAAACTAAAGATATCAAACTCAAGATTTAAATTATTTCTAGAATTTTTAATTAATGTCAGCATTATTTCCTAAAGCCAACCTTGTACATCAACAACATCAAAAATCTTCGGGTCATGGTGAAATCAAATAAAGTGTGTTCATAATATTATTGCCCAAAGCATAGTACGTAATGGGAATAATTAATTAAAATAAAGCATCTCTGTTCGCCTGCACTGGTGCAACCCATGGCGATCGAACCTTTTCAATGTAGTCTGTCTGAGGCGAGTGAGAGAGCCTTGTGTTTGTTTCGAGGTCAGCATCTACACTCTCAGTGTCCTGGGAGCAACATTAAAGACTTTCTGCCAAGAGTCTTTTTTTTGCCTCCTTTAGAGGGCGAGGTGGCCCTGCCATGACACAGGCAAGCCTTTGGGTTGGCTCAGAGGAGGTACGAGCAACTGTCAGTCAGAGGAAGAATATGAAGCAGCGGGGAAGCCCGTCAGCGCTGACAGGGGCCGTCATTCACACCACAGCGCTGAGGAGGACACACACCGAGCCAATCAACAGAGACCCTGCTGCGGACAGACAGCATCAGGACGGGAGGCATCCAACCATGACGGAGGAGGGCGGTTGGCTTTTAGGGCTTTTGAGGATTAGTTCATGACAAGACAGACTTCTTCAAGGTAGTGATCGAGATTTTCATGAGTTCAGGGTTTGGGTAATGTATGGAATGTAGCAGAGAGATGTAAGCGATGCTTACAATTTACATCTCAAATTCCTGAAATAGGTAGCAAGCTCGCATTCAGTAAAAAGCTACATGACATTTCAAATGACCCTCTCCAGGATAATGGATGTGAATAAAAAGCAAGCCTAGCAAGGAAGTTCAAATAAGGTAGAAGTGGGACAGGGATACGTTTCAAAGTGGAGCTAGCTCTTTTGGGGTTTAGCCACCACCTTTCAGCACAGCACAACAAACATACACTCACATACTCGCACACATTTTACCGAACTAATGAATTGTTCTTTATCCACCACACCATCCAAAGCTGGGTATCTAAAAGACGTCTCCTCGCAACCGTCCCCAGCACTGTGGTATTAGGCTTGCCAGCCCAGAGGAAGTACATAAGGAGCCCTTTGTTAGACTGTACTGGAGAGACATTGTGTAGAATACAGTGCCTGCCCAAGATAAAAGGCTTGCCTTTCCTCTCATCTTAGCAAAGTTTATCCTCCCCGAAGTCTCCTCTTTCTGCCCGGGCCGACAAAGGATGGCTTCAGTCGTAGACCACTTTTACTTATCAAAATGTCCATCACTTGAAGCCATTAAGATACTGCGATATGAAAATCTGTCATACTTTACTGCTCTCAGGTAAAATGTAACGATCATTTATTTAGTATTGCATCAGTATTGCAAAAAAGGTTATAAAACTAAGCAGATGCTTTCTGGATGAACAGGTTTGACTGTTACAGAACCAGAAAATCAATTCAAGGGGTTTTCAAGTTTCACTCGGCACCACTAGTGCAGAAATCACAGGCACATTCTTTACAGGATTAAAGCCAGGCAACTTGATGCTGAGTCCCCCAGCCCTCAGGTGGCCTCAGAGAACAATTTTAGACTAGGAATAATCCAGTTTAAAACTTATTGTTTAAAACTTCCTGTATAACAATGAGCTAAATAAGAAAAAACATGTAATATACGTACCTTCACTTAAAGTTGGTGGACATATAATGGATAAATTGAAGTGTAATTGTTTGTATATGGGTGAAAAACAGGAACAACAACTGTTCAGCGAGAGGAAGAGTAATTCATGCTAGCCTTATATTTAACATTCACAGCTGGCTCCACAGCTGCTCTACGGAGAGGCGAGACGTATAACCCTGCCGGTTCATGAGGACATTTTGTGTGTTATGTGTATCAACTGATATTCTGGAAAGCTTATAGACAAGTATGTTCCTAACATCCCATGTTTCCACAAAGACTATAAATCGAGCTAATGACATACTGACTTTGTTGTTAGCTAAATTCATTTATTTTTCTGAGACTCCAGGGAAGAATCTAGAACATGTCTACCAAAACCAAACACAATCACCAGTAGGCCAAAAGCCAATTCCGTGGTCACAGCCTGCATGTTTACGGTCACAAGGACATACCAATAGGCCTCGTGTGCTTTGATTAAATAGATATAAGACATCGGGGCATTAAAGATGCAAGGGACTCCAACTGGCAACTCAAAGCAGCACTTAACTGTCACATCAGCCATGTGTGGCATGATGCCCATCACCAGAGAGACGGTGGCAAACAGCAGGGCATGAGCCTGAGAGAGCCAGACAGAGCAGGCGTGGGGCATTGGGCCAGAGTCTCTGAGAGACACAACAGTCCCCGAGAACACTTCATGCCAAATCCTCACACGTCCAAATAAAAGGTTACATCTGGCATAAATGACCAAAATCAAACAATTTGAATTCCAATTGGGAGTGCTTTAACATTTCTGGAGTGCAGGAAACAATACATGGCTGTGCATACCGAGTTTATGTAAACAGTAGGAAATCACAGATGTGTGACTTATGCTTAGGTTGGAATCAAGCCAGCATTACAGACAAACAGATTCAGAAAACCTCTATTAATGTGATGGCTAGATACATGTTTTATATAAAGGTGTATTTTATTATCCAAACACAAAGGTGTGTGTGAATTTACATCATGTCGCAGCACAGTGAATCCCTTACTGCACCACTCGACCCATTTTCCTTAGTTTAGGTCAATCAAATGAGTAAAACGATTCCAGTGTTGTGGGAAATATACAATAAATACACTTATGTAATAACACTTTTTGTAAAAACAAAGTTGAACTATAGACTTGAGAAAAGTTGAAGGTTAACTTTAATTAAAATGTATGTGTGTAGAGCTCTAAACAATGGATTTTGACACAAAAGCACTTTTCAGACATTCATAAATTCATTTTATAAATCGAATGCATCAATTCAGCCTGAATGAGCTAGTGTAAATGAGCTAATAAACACTGTGTGGAAAAACTCCCTAAAAAGATATGAGAAAAGACCCGTGCTGATCCGGGTGACAAAGAATAGTGTGATTATAAAATAACAATTTCCTACAGGAACTGTAACATACATATACATGTGTAATTCTGTAACTGGCCAATCAATTCATTTTCTTAAATCTGCTGGTGGAGAAAACTGGATTAGGTGCCTCATTTGACCTTTGCACTGAAGGCTGACAATTTTTCAGGAATCCCTTGGGATGGGAAACAATCGCTATTAATCACAAAAATGTCAGCAGGAGAGGATGGAATTGGGTAATTGCAATAACACTATGATACCTAACTTTATAGAAAACAACCTTCTATTTAAATAAATGTAAATTAAAAATATTTTCATTTTGAACTGAATTCTAGTTGCCCTGTCTCTTTATGCTCTCCTCCTGTTTTCTTTGGTGTGGCAGGCTAAGGGAATAACATATTTCACACATATTACATTTGATGGCAATAATGCATCAAGTGGTTATGCCGAGGACAATAACATAACATAGTAATTTAAGAGAAGAAGAAAGCTTCCGCATTCACTTTGTAGCCATGAAAAATCATATTCAAAATGGACCAGGACATATTTTTTTTTTGGGGGGGGGGGGGGGGGGGGGGGGGGGGGGGTGGGTGGGGTTAGGGGAATCCCACAGGATGGTAAACAATCACAATTATTCACCATTATGGGGAGGCAGAATTTTCCCTCATTCTTTTCATGGGATTGGGATGGAACTGGATTTTTTTTTTTGTAGGAGTGGAACAGAAGAGGTTTGAAAATCCACCCCTGTGTCACTTATCCCACTCAGGGTGTTTGTTCACTGTTTGCCCAGATTTCATATCTAAAAAATAGTTTAATATAAAAATTCAAAAAATTCAATAACTTTTGTAGACATAATTAAATGTATGTATATCTAAGTTTAATTAATCACATTTAAAAAAAAATTGACTGGTTACGTCCCCACCCTCACCCTGATTTGCTGTGCGACATCAGCCGTTTATTTGGGTTTACCTTTCCTTCCCATCAATAGGATGTCTACGAGTGATGAAAAATTACCTTGGGCCCAGAAAACATGCTTTTCACCTGCCAACTACGTGTTTCTTTATCCATGCGTTTATTACAGGCACAGTCTGTGATGGTCTTTAAACTAGTTTAAAACTTGTCTCGACTTGTATATAATTTAATGCAATAAATAAAAAAATAATAGGACAGAAATTAAAAGCAATAAATCTATTAAAACTTGAAATAATTGTTAGAACTAGTTCTATCTTTTAAATACAGTTTACTTAAGCTTTTCAACTAAACATTGGGTCCAGAGCTTGTTGGGTCCACTGCTTGTTGCAGTAGCAATACACACTATTAATAATAAACAGTTGTTGGCCTCAATAAAAAGCACTTTTCTACTTACCAGTCCAGGAGATCAAGTATTTTTATTTTAATTTTTACTAGAAATTTACGTTGTGACATTTTTTTGTTTTTATAGACATTTAGCCTAATGTTGTGATTTACTCTTACTGTAGTTAATTGGCTGCTGATAGTTGGATTAGCCATGGGTGCATGGGAAAAATAAACACAACATAGTGGGACATCCTTTATGAGCAGATAGCAGATGGGAAAGAGAAACAGCGCGAGAGAACAGAGATCTGGAAAACACACCAAGAGGATGATGTAGGTTCTCAGAGCAACACAGATGGGAATGCAGGGAGCCTCAGCCTGGAGCAAAGTGCTAAGCTTTATTTATGTATGATTAGAAAAATAACCTGCATGCATTGATTGACAGCTGAGATTCCCCTCGCAGATGGTCTGCTTTGAGATCATGGGGAAACTCTATTAAAGAGAAACAAATGAAGAGGGGACCTTTGCACCTCTATCCTGGGATAACTGGAAGATCCGGAAAAACATCGCAAGGCAGATGACGGTGCATTGTGAACATTGGAAATGGGATAGAAACTAACAAGCAAGCTGTACACACAGATTAATTAAAAAAAAAACAAACAAAAAAAACACAAGACAATGTCCCGTATAATAAAAAAGCAATTTATTAAAAAACCCTAATAAATAACAAATCACATGTAAACTGTGTAGGACATTAATGACACAATAAAGGTAAACTGTTTAAACACCACATGAAAGGAATCAATATAAGAGAATCAATGAGAGAACCCAGTAGATTATTTCATCATAGACCTTAATTAGAAGCTCGTAGTGTGTTAGTAGTATGTATATAGTCCATATATGGGGATATATGCTTTAGCACAAAGAAGATTAAAGCAGGGTTTATTGCTTTCTAGGTTAAAGGTTCACACTGATTATTTGATAGGAGCCCTTTGGGTAATATAAAGCAGAGTTTTCTGTTGGCTAAATACTTCACTTATTTCACTGACTATAATGAGAACATAGACAGATATAAAAGACATGCCCTAATGTTGTTAAACAGCCCTGACTAAACCACACTGTGGTCTGGGTTTAATCTATAGACTGTGCAAAGACTTATTTTTGTTTGAACCCAACTTGCGATTATTTCTCCTTGAGAACTTGTTAGCTCTACAAAACAGACAAATCTGTCATTAATACCAGAGAAACACTGACCACCGTATCCTTCTGAGACCCCGCGCATTTGTGTAATTGTGTAGTCTAGCGGACCTTATTTTTTCATTAATGTTTTGGAATCTTTTAAGTTACTCTATCGAGCTTTCTGCAGAACGGTATAGAGGACATCCTAGTGATGTGTCATTTGATTGGCTGGAATGCAAGGAACTAGTTTTTATACTGCCTCCAATATGGCAACCATACAAACAAGCACATGTTACGAAAATTTTATTTAATATGGTCCTATGGCCCAGTAGAGTAAAAACAGAGTAAATAATAAATAACAATAAATGAGTAGGAAATCACACAAAACAACAACAACAACAAAAAAAAAAACACTTTGGGTCTCAGAAGGATATAGAGTGCCCCCAGAATTATTGCCCCCCCCCACAGGTTAAGATGTGTTGAATTATCTCACATCAAAATTTTCAGAAAAAGGTAACCTTTTTTTGCTTTGTGGTTATATATTGTTCTAAAACAACACATCTCAACCTGGGGTGCCAATAATTGTGAAGGGCACTGTAGCAGGCACCCGGTATATTGTTGTTTTAAAATATACAATTGACAATCTTATAAAATTTTCCCCTATGATATGCATGCAGGTGGAAGTAATATTTACTAAAGAATTAGTAAGGCCAGTTCTTTTACACCAACATTAAAATCATTTACACGTTGCTTAAATAATTAAGGCTCATGTCAAGGCTGAGCCTGTACTGCGACTTCCTCACCTAGGGAACACAATGTAATGTATATATGACAGATATTGACTTACTTATAGAGAGCTAATAGGAAGGAAAATAATCAGTATGAACAGTAATGTCATTTCAACACAAGAAAAAAATGTTAATGTAAACATAAATTGTCTGATAAATGGTAGTGGAGTACATTAGAATAAAACAAAAACAAAAAAACATCAGTGCTTCATCAGGACATTCTGATAATCGACTTTCATTTGTTAAACTTCCCACTTGTCCATTTACTGGGTAAAATATCACTTTCAATCTTCATAAAGGAGATGACTACCAACTTGTGAGGTAAACAATCAATACTCTTACTACAAGAATTAACAGCTGTTAGATCTCGAAATATATGTGCACATAACATGCAGTCACAGTGAGCAAGCAAAAAAAATAAAATAAAATAAAATACAAGCTTTAAAATGCCTACAGGTATAATGTAGAGGGACGTACAATAAGCACAGCGTAATTACAACACTCTTACACAAATCCCAAAAGAGACTACAGCAGACTGGCTGCACAATCTGTTCTGATAAAGCATGAAATATATGCCACCTATTTGTTATTCTACATTAAATACCGTGTCTTGCTACTGGAAATAGCGAGAGCGAGCAATAGTCTGGTGACAAAACAGAGGAACAACTTGTTGCAGCAACTTTCGACGGGAGTGAAAACTTGGAATGGATTTGATCTTTCAGCTTGTATATGAGAAAAGAGATTGCTTTGCTTGTATGCTAAAGTTAAACCCTAACTTTGATCAAGGCTGTTCGAAAAGAACACATTCAATTGAGACATTCATTAAAACATGAGGCAACAGTTCCATCCAAAAGTAAGAACATTATCCTATGATAAAAAGCATCCAATCAGACCAGCTTTAATCACCTGAATTTAGGACAGTTTTAAAATAAATACTTTGATCAGAACCCGACAAAATCCCAAAATTAAATTAAATTTTAAACTGATTAATATTCGACCCAAAAAGGCCAATGTGACTCAATTTCTAATCAAGGCAATAGAAACTAGCACTAGTAAACGAAAGAGATAAAATAAATGGCCATAAAGTAAAAAACCTTTTTGATTTCCACAATAGTAAACAATGTCATAATTAATGGCACCCCAACAGTGAAAATCTTCCCTGTAATGTCAGCAAGGTTCGACATTTTAGAATTCTAAGCATTTTAGACTCATTATTTATGTAAACGTCCATTTAAAGCACATTCAGATTTTTCTGTGTTGATAAAGGTCAATCTTTATGGTTGAATTGTTGAAAGATTTTTTGACCGCACACTATAAACCCCCTGTAAAACCTGATGCCATCACTTCACTAAAGCTTTAGAACACTTGGAACACAATCCAAGTGCTCATCAGCATATGTTGAGAGGGTAGAGGTATATTTGGTCGAATAAACCTAACTGTCATAGTTCTTATACAAGACCCGACTTGTAAAAAGGTCCAAATGTATCTTTTTTGTCAAAAATGTTCATAGATTTGCCTAAATATTTTTTCCAGGGAAACAAGAAATGACTAAATTTGATTTACAAAATTTGTCTAGTTTGTTTAGCAATTTATAAATCTTTGCATCAATTATTAGAATAATTTTTGGTTTTGGTACTTTTTTAATAGCTAATTCTTTTCTGTAGTAGAAAATTATAATGATTGAAGGGATGACCAATCAATCTGGAGTTGATTGCATTCGTGTTACCAACTTAAAAAGTGGGACAGTTTTTCCACATACCAGCCTTCTTACAAATTAACCCATTAAAAACATAAAAATTGATGCACTAAACCAAGCCGACTTAGGAAGATATTTCACATATGACAAATAAAACACAAAAGTGAAAATGTTACTGGTTTTAGAACTTGGTGCGGAGTGTGTGTATATATTTGTAATATTGTTTTACAGTAAAATTCATAAAAACCGACTGTGCATTTGGTCTACCTTTGGTCACAGGTTCAATATATATAAAACAAGAAAAAAATAAAAATAAATACAAGGTTAACCTTCTTTAAAATCACTAGGATAAATGCTTTCCATACCATCCACATAAAACTTTTTATATAATTTGCAAAATATATATAAAAATTGCTTAAATTCTCTGGCATGTTTTAAAAGGCACAAATCATGTAATAAAATATGTCTGAGGCAAAAACTGAGAGCGGAATGCATCCTTTTGTTGCCACCTGATTAGAAGACAAGTTAAGGCTTCAGCGTTGTGGCGTATGATGCTTGGCAAAGCATTTGGAAGCAGAATTAGCGTTTAGGCTGTCTTCAGCTCTTGCCAGAGGTCATGGCTCACCTCTAGAGCCATCAGCCACCCACCCCAATAAGCCAAAGATAAAAACCCCTCAGACTGAGCTGCACCCTGCCAATCATCAAGTCACTGAGTGTTACCCTGGAAACAACGAAACCTTTAACTTAATCGTACCCTGATGCTCCCTAACATCGTGCATACGTACATTCAGTATAAAACAACAACAACGAAAAAAAAATTTAATAATAAAAAATTAGAAAGACAACTCTAAAAAAGCCGTAGGATTTTAGCTTGGCGGTAGAATCATACCCGACCATGCTCAAGCTTGTTAACAAAGAAAACCTGAAGAAGACTGCAGTTTTGGTACCTCGGAAGTGTTAGGCCACAGTGTAGCAACGAATTGAGGAAGAGAAAGGAGTGTATAGCGAAAAGGCTTCGCTCTCTGCTTTGCTAAACATGCAAGTGGGAGGAGGAATTTGAATACAGTGGCCGTCTGCTTCGGAACGGCAAGAACCACAGGAGCTTCCAGCGTGTGCCAAACACCTCAGCCAACGACTGCTGCCACGACCGATGATCAATGCTGCGAGCCAGAAAAAAAAATGCATATCACTACAGACAAATATCTTTAAATTGAAACTGTTTTTTCATGAGAGCTGGTTTAGTAATGCAAACCAAATATTATAACCTGAAAAGTTAAAAACAGGAACACTTACATCCCTTCTGAGGAATGAGACATTTTCTCTATAGTGGTTGTGTCCTAAAACAAAAAAAAGGAAAAGAATGCATATAAATACTACACAAGGCTGTAACTTTTTCACACATCTGAAAGAGAGCTAATATCTTGAATCAATGACACGACATAACTATTAAGGATTAGATGCGAGTTCACGTAGCAGACCTCTTTCCCACGCTAAGAATGAAAGACTCTAGTGCGTGCACAAAGACAAAAGAGAGACAGTGAAGCTGTCAGCAATGAGAAGCCCCTGGTGCCCTCTTCACCTTGCCAAGTTGGCAGGGCCAAGAGGGGCATCTGCATGTGGACAATACGCCGCATGCGTCAGCCTACTAAACTCACCCCCTGCACACCAGGTGAGGGGGCGAGACGACCCGAATAAGGGACAAAAAAGAGACACTGCAGTTGATTATGTAAATGAGGTGTGCCTAGCTCTACCACTGAGGGACCTATTTATGAAGGGCTAAAGTGTGACTGATGGCTAATCCAGAAAAAGAATATTCACACTGATCCATGTGTATTAAAAATTAAAAAAAACTTTCAGACTGCTACAAACATTGTGATGCATACAAGCCTTTGTTAAGTCTGTGGGGCAAAAGACATTAGTGCTCGCAAACGCCATCCAATTCTGACCGCTTTATGGACGACTGAGATGATCTTACTAGGGATCAGCGGTCAAAAGTGTAATCACCAACACGAACAACTGGCATATCCTCCAGCCAGCCAAGTCTAATAATACTCCTTATTAGACATTGTTGGGGTCAAAGGGTGGAACATATTCGTGGTTGGCGTGTGCCTACGTTCATGAGAAGTTCAATGTTATATTGTGCCGCAGTCCGAAAACATAGACTGACTAGTATAGAAAATCCAAATTAAGCTGAAGAAAGCTTGTCTGCTGCCAAGAAGTGTATTTAAGGATATCCGGAGGCATAGGGACGTGTTAATGTGATAACAACTGTGTTAAACAGCTACTTCTCCTGGAGGCCCAGCTTGTATATAATCAGATTTCGCTCATCACAGATATGTAATGGTCTGTGAGGCATGTAATAAAGATGGTTAGGGGTGTGACATTAGGAAAGAAGTACATGTACTGTTCCAAAACGGAACAAATGTAATTTAAAAAGCCGCATATGAATGTAACTTTGGATGTTCTGCACCAGGAGGCAGGCAAAGCTGTCGGCACAGCCCAGATCCTTTAAGTGTAAATCTACTGTAGGGACAAACAGCAAAGTTAAGCCTATTTTAAAATGGATGCATGGCATAACTCGATTAAGAGAATCTTTCTGAAAAAGATTTTAGTAGGTATGTTTTATATAGTATAGGTCAGTAGGTCAGTGTTTTATAGTATAGTAGGTCTGGTACTGTGGTTAATTTGTCAGTTGTATAGTATGGTTCTATATAGTATAGTAGGTCAGTGGTTAAGCTGTACTGGATTTCAGTAGGTATGTTCTATATAGTATAGTAGGTCAGGTTTAGGTTATGTTGTTATATATAGATAGTAGGTCAGTGGTTAAGCTGTACTGGATTTCAGTTGGTATGTTCTATGTAGTATAGTAGGTCAGTGGTTAAGATGTACTGGATGGATTTCAGTAGGATGTTATTATATTCTATATAGTAATAGTAGGGCTAGGTCCGTGTTCAGTGGTTAAGCTGTACTGGATTTCAGTAGGTATGTTCTATATAGTATAGTAGGTCAGTGGTTAAGCTGTACTGGATTTCAGTAGGTATGTTCTATATAGTATAGTAGGTCAGTGGTTAAGCTGTACTGGATTTCAGTAGGTATGTTCTATATAGTATAGTAGGTCCAGTGGTTAAGCTGTAACTAGTTTCAGTGTATGTTCTATATAGTATAGTAGGTCAGTGGTTAAGCTGTACTAGATTTCAGTTGGTAGTTTTAAAGCTATAGATAGTATAGTAGGTCAGTGGTTAAGCTGTACTAGATTTCTATAGTATAGGTATGTTGTTATAGTTTAGTATATAGTAGTAGGGTCAGTGGTTAAGCTGTACTAGATTTTAGTAGGTATGTATGTTCTATATATATAGTAGGTCAGTGGTTAAGCTGTACTGGTTAGATTTTAGTAGGTATGTTCTATATAGTATAGTAGGTCAGTGGTTAAGCTGTACTGGATTTCAGTAGTAGTATGTTAGTAGGTATAGTATAGTAGTATAGTCAGTGGTTAAGCTGTACTGGATTTCAGTAGGTATGTCTATAGTATAGGGTAGTGTTCAGTGTTAGGTAGGTACTAGTTGTAGGTTACTATATAGTATAGTAGGTCAGTGGTTAAGCTGTACTGGATTTCAGTAGGTATGTTCTATATAGTATAGTAGGTCAGTGGTTAAGCTGTACTGGATTTCAGTTGGTATGTTCTATATAGTATAGTAGGTCAGTGGTTGTTCTAAGTATAGTAGGTCTGTAAGCTGGATTTCAGTTGGTATGTTCTATATAGTATAGTAGGTCAGTGGTTAAGCTGTACTGGATTTCAGTAGGTATGTTCTATATAGTATAGTAGGTCAGTGGTTAAGCTGTACTAGATTTTAGTAGGTATGTTCTATATAGTATAGTAGGTCAGTGGTTAAGCTGTACTGGATTTCAGTAGGTATGTTCTATATAGTATAGTAGGTCAGTGGTTAAGCTGTACTGGATTTCAGTAGGTATGTTCTATATAGTATAGTAGGTCAGTGGTTAAGCTGTTGGACTGCTAACCAGATGCTCATAGGTTCGAAGGCCTTTAACCCCATATTGCTAAGTTTTTAAAAAGGGATAAATGTAAGTCGTTCTGGATAAGGGTGTCTGCCAAATTCTGTAAATGTAAATTTATCAACAGTATGAATAAAATTCGGTTGTTTTAAATATGGAATTTTGATTTGACACATGACTTTATTTAAATTTGGACTATGTTTAACTTAAATGATGTTAGACAAGTGCAGTTTACAATGTCTTTTTTTTTTTTTTTTTTTTTTAAAAGCATTTCAAAAGTCGTCACTTTCCGCCACTTTCGCATATGGCTGTCATACCTCAATGTCCCGGCGGGTGAATTAGGTCATCCAGAAACTTTTCGCATAATGGAAAACACATACTAGAAATTCGGACATACTGCTCGCCTATGCGAATAAGGACAGAAACATTTACATTTCTGGCATTTGGTAGGCATTCTTTTCCAGATTTACATTTTTTTTAATCCACCGAGCTGTTACGGGTTGGGGTCTTGCCTTGAGACCCAGCACTCTCAGCTTGATGGTGCTGGGGATTAAACCATATACCACTTTTTCAACAATTTACTTAAATTTGTGTTTTTGTTCCAGTATCTCCTTGTTGTATATGAAATCATTTAAAACAACAAGTCCCTAATAATAGGCAAAACTAACACTGAAAAAAAATTCTATTTTATAAAAATAAAATGGGAAAATCATTAGGAACCATTCTGAAAAAAAAAAAGATTTTTTTATAATAAAGGGTAAAGCTCTAGATAGAAGTGGACAAGATTTAGTAATGCAAATCAAAATAATGCTAGATAAAGATTGCTCTTTGTCGAAGTACATGGTCCTTTCTTCTGAATTTAACCAGGTCACACCCTAATCCTCTTTTCTCACATGAAGCTGTCAATCAAAGGCTCAAAGTCAAAAATGATTAGCATTCTGCACCATCACAGTTCTTCATCCTTGTTTAACCAACAAAAAAAAACAAAAAAAAAAGAAAATCACAGATTTTTATGCATGCTTTCCAAGCCAGATTCCAGCAATTTTGTGGGCGCAAATCTGCATACTGACAGCCAGAATCATTAGGATGCGGGTACGTCTGGCAACTACAGACAGTGATGCTGTGAATGCGTGTCTGTGTGTGTGGTGCTTTGCAATGGACTCCCATATAGAGTGTAATCCTGTCTCATGAACAGTGGTCCCAGTTCTTGAAATCCTCCTCCACACTGACCGAGATAAATGAATGAGCGACAAACTGAACTGTCAGTCAATACTGAGTTACAGATCTGTGTGTATACAGTAAAAATTAAGCTTAAAAAAAGTTGTAATTGTTTTTGAGAAAGAGAAAGGAGATCAAGGCTGTCTTACAGAAAGGATTCCTGTGATTTGTGAGTAGAAGAGACTGCTCATTCCTCCAAACATAATCAATCCCATGAAGCAGGACATGCGCAAGAGCGCCAACTCGTGTTGGGCCGTAAATAACTCCTAAAAAAGAAAGAAAAAAAATGTTACAGCATAATCGAAATATCACATGCCTGCAACCATCTCTAATTTCTGTTCCAACACGTCAACTCACACACAGTCTTAAACAGAAATAGCATTTCCACAGGGCTCATTAGAAGCGGCATGTTGTTCCCGACAGCGATTCAATGCTTCATGTTTATTTGTCTGGCTTGAGGCTCTCTATGCCTGTATCAGTCCAAACACGCATCCCAATTCAGCATATTCCATAAAAAATTTGAGCGCTTCCATAGATAGTGCCTCTATCTCACCGGCACAGGCCCTTCTGTGTGCATACACTCCGCCTAACACATCTCAGCTGGGTTAGTTTACCTACACACATTGTGGCAAAACAAAAACCGAAAATGAGATACAGGCCAGTGAATGCTGCCAAGGAGATGGCTCAGTTGTTTCAGCTGTCACTGTGCATGCATTGATTAATCTGGGAGAGAACGAGTGGAAATTCATTAAATTAAGTGTTTAATAAGAGTGACCGGTAAGTACAGGAATGGCAACAGCTCATTCCAGACCCTTACTTTCACGCATTTTTAAAAATATCATAAAACGCGCAGGCACGACTATTAATAGAAAACGACAAGATTTTCAACTTTATCTGCTCAAAAGATGTCTAGATGTCCTTAAGATGTACTAACCTACACTGTACATTAAGCACCTATCATCCAAAGTGTTTAAATGCATAAGGGGTAAAAATCCACACCCTGTTTATCTGTTTTGAAAGCCATTAATATAATAGGAAAGCAAGACCTAACGAAAAGAAATGCTCAAGTAGAAGTGTTAGCGCAGTGGTTAAGGTGTTAGCCTCTTAATTAGAAGATCAGGTTTAATTCCCAGCATCACCAAGTTGCAAGGCTCTTAACCCCCAGTTGCTCAGTTGTATAAAAGGGATAAATGTAAGTCACTCTGGATAAGGGCGTCTGCCAAATACTGTAAATGTAAATGCCCAGAACAGATAATTGCAAGCTCTAAATTATATAGAGTAGACACTGATAATCGGTTTGTACCAATATTTTCGCTATTTTCTATATTGGTGTTGTTAGAGCCGATACACCAAAATACTATTACTATATACTATTATTATTTAAACATTGCGCATTGCGCAACAATATTGTACTGCAGCTTAAGGAGAGACGATTTAACTACAGAGCCAGATTTGCTTTAATTAATATGTGTTTTTTGACATATCAGAAAATAATCTGGGGCCACTTAGAAACACTAAACTAACAAAGTATTTTATGCTCTTAATTAGTTAACTAATTAAAACTGTTACCTTGTAAAGCTTTAATTTTATATTAAAGACCTTGCCGTAAGGACAGTGCCATTTATTCAATACATTTTAGTATTTCTTTTAGTTTTATACTGAGGTGGAATTAAAAATTGTTTTGGACCTAAAATTACAATATAAAAAAAAAAATTATATAATTGTATAGTTATTTACGAGTCAATAAAGACAAAAAAACAAAACAAATATCGGTTATGTATATATATCATGATTGTTGATTGACAGTGCTGTTTTAGCATAGACCCGGACAGAGCAGTGCTGCCAGATTGGGCAGGTTTTCCCCTAATTTTGTTTTGAGTTTAAAAATGGTTTCTTAACCTTTTTGGGGGCTGGTAGTATTTTTTTTAATGAGCGGGTTTTACTCTGTAGTTGGTCTGGTGATTTTTAATAATAAACCTAAATGCATTCATGTTTGCGCAATTTATTTCTCACGGGGGGGGTCATCAAGGGTCAGTATAAAACAGATTTTGCTCTAAGAAGTTACGTCTGAAAAATAGTTGGTACCAAATATATTCGTGTCCCTGACTCACCACCAGGAGGAGTAGGTATTTTTTTTTCTAATATTTGCAAGTCTTCTTTACTAATAATGCGCTACAATTAGCAGGTTTCATGATGAACGCAGCTGAAGTGTAAACTCCCAGTGAAAATTATGTCATGTCATCTATTTTTTATGTAACCTTAACCCTAACCTTTTCAATATAACTGTTACAGAGGAACAAGACAGAAGCAAGAGAGAATAATAGTGACCTAGTGAGTAACTTACTAGTGTGGAATGAAGGCAGGAAGTAAGAAAAAAAGTTTTGGTTTTTCTAGGAGGCTCTTTACCACGTTCTGGAGGAGAACCGGATAATCAGGCGACCAGGTCAGTAGCGGTGATTGTCTTATTACAAATTGTGTGTTGTCGGTAAAGATAACATGGAAACGCTACATTAAGCTTGCCTTTGTAGATGGTTAAAAAATGGCGTCTGTTAATGATTAATAAGTAATTTTAAAACATATTGTAAATGGTTTTGGCAGTGGAAGCTCCCCACAGAACATAGGGGTGGGTGAACAGCGCTTATTAGCATTTTGTTTGTTTTATTAGCATTTATATGTTTTGTTTATATGTATACTAATAATTTGTAATTAAAGCACATTATAGACTTTTTAAAAAGACTCTAAAAAAGCAACTTGTGGGAAGAATTTCTATCGTGGTGATTTGACAAAACCTGTTACAATTTTGAATTGACATTTTGCATTCTATTACTACATTTTTGATGCTCTTGTTTTTGGTGGTGGACAAGAGTCAGCATGGTCAATGCTGCTGTGTATGGGACCACATAGCTGCATCCCAGTCATTTGTGTTTCTATTATTTTCAGCATAAACATTTTTAGCAGTTTGTGTTAAAGTAGCTTTGCTGAAGTATTGGACCAGGCAAGCTAGCCTTAAGCCTTGGATCTCTGTGTGACCCTGACGCTGGGTTCACCAGTTGTCCTTCCTTAGACAGGTACTCATGACTGCGTACCTGGAACACTTAACAAGACTTGCTGTTTTGGAGATGCTATGAGCCAATTGTATATCCCTTACAATCTGGCACTTGTCAAAGTCACTCAGATTCTCAAGCTTACCTATTTTTGCTTCCACATATAAGCTTCAAAACTGTTTACCTGCTGCCTAATATATCCCACCCCTTAATATTTCCTTTCCTTGCCAGTGATTTTAATATTTTGCCTAATCGGTGCATTAATTTAAGATTATTCTACAGCTGAATGAAGTCATACCTTAAACACTTTTTTAAACCTGAATGAAATTTAATCCTTAAAACAAGGCACGCTATTGTAGCCTGCTCGTACCTTGTCCACTGAGACTAGAGGCTGAAAGTAGTAGTATTGGCAGAAGTCCAACACGAGAGTGTACAGACTCAGGACCTGAGTGTAGAAACACAGCTGAAGAAAAAGCCAGTGGTTATCTTCTCCAACGCAGTTATTAATCCTGCACAGACACACACAGACAGGTACAAAGTGTTATATCACCACAAACACACACAATAACTGAATAAAAATTCCCAAAAAATTAAAACTTTTCAGGTGTAATTGAATGGAATTGGGAAAAAACAGCTCTGGATAAAGAAGCTAAGTTGGAGCTTAATTCAAATAGCTGTAAAAAGATATGGGCACTTTTTTCTGCCCTTCCTCTCTCTGGGCCATTACAGGCGATGACAGCAAGTCACGATTTACTGAATTCAGACAGACTGAGGCCTTCTTCAGTCATACTGTACCACTCCGCGCTGGGCTGGGAGTCACACGCTCCTCTGGTCATCTGATATCTCCTTCCCTTCATTTTACCTTTCTGTAGAAGCCTTATTAACTTTGCGCACACACACACTTTATCGGGAACCTGTATAAAGGTCTTTTAAGGTAACATACTCAGGCTGGGGCAAAGGGTCAAATTCATAAAACTATTTTTTATTACTGTGTAAAGGCTTAGCTGTTTTTTCTGTCTACCCTTTGTACCTGTGTTATTAAAGTTATTATAGGTATTTTTTGTCACTGTAAAGATTAATTTTATAATACATAATATATTTTTTAAATTAAATAATTAGGCAAATGTTTACTGCTTTAAACTTTCCACCAATAAAAGTGGTGGTTATATTGTAGTGTGTGTTAATTTAAAATTTCTATGTTAACAGATATTATTTTAGAGGTAATTCTAACCAGCAATCAGGTTAATCTGACAGAAGGGGACCAAATGTTTCTTTTTCTTGCCCATTACAGTATTGCTCACATCATTGCTACACGGAGGTTGTTATTTAACATCTATAGCCTAAACATCTACAATATGAGATTAAATGTTAATTTAAAAAAAAGACAAGTGCAAGATATTTTTTAGAATCATGGACGTAATTGCATTAATTAAATACAAATAGTCAAATTTATAAACCTAGGGGTTAAATCAATCTAATGTACTGGCAAGGGCCTCACAATTCGTTACATATCACAATACATGGGTCACGATACAATATCAATACAATATCACACAATCATGGTATACAGCACATACAAAACTATAGAGGCCATGCTTGCTTCTAAGACAATGACTGCATGTGTCAGTGAGAACTACAGGAGTGGAGGAGGAAGTCGTTAGACACACACTGAAAATTTTAATTAATTATCAACCTAAATGTAAATCAGTTTAAAACATGATCTAAATATGTATTAATACTAAAGAGTAGAATATCAATACACAATCGTGAAAGCAGTACGGAGATAACACAGCTCTGTGCTCCATTATAACGTCATCTTTTATAAACTCACACCAATAAAAATATTTACAAATAAAGTGGTAAAATGTGTTCATGTGTTTAACTGCACCACTGCTAAGATGATACTACTGAGCCCTTGATAAAGACCCTTAACTCCTAACTGCTGTGTTTAAAAGATGAAGCCGCCATGCTCTTACCAGGGACAGTGGTGGTCCATTCGGCGCACGCAGTGTCCACAGCGACTGCAGTGGTGTGACCTCTTTGGCCTCATAAGATTGCATTTATTGCACAATTCCCATTGATCACGCTCTACAACGAATCACAAAGAGGAACCCAGCAAATATTACCAACCAGGACATTCTTTAAGAAAGACCAGAAGCAAATGTTTCCACACAGTAAGGATTAATAAAGTCCTATATTATATAGAACATACAAAAGATCATGCCTGCCGGGAGCACACCCCAGAGATGTGAGGCAAATGAGACTAACCATGCCATAATTATCTTGGGAACAATTTTAGGTGATAAAATCCGTGTCGTAATTCCAACATTACTCACAACTACTATTATTTAATTAAGTTATTACCTCCATGTTATTTACCTGAAGTCACATTTGACCTTACATGACCTGACCCATATCTGGTCAGATGCCTCTATTGCTTCAAGGATAATTGCTAATGCCGTTACAACTAAAGGGCGTGTGCTACTCTCAAACACATTCCCCTCCACCTCCAAGCTGTACTAGCTTATCACTATGCAAATAAAGTGATGATCTCCTGTCTGATAATATTATAGCTTTCACAAATCCCATAGTAGTCCTATTATCTAGGTGATAGACGAATGTCGTTTCTATGTACCTTTTAACTTTACTTTTTTTTTTCCTGGAAAACGTTTTTTTTTTCTACTAATATGATCAGTTACCAAGAAACACTTTGCATCCTTGGGTGCCGAGTGCGCTTTAAAAGTAAAGATAGTCTTTAATCGATGTGTTGTAACAATTGGTCATGTCTTGTGAGCGTGCAATCAGAGCAGCAGCGTCCTCTGCTGGTGTGCATGTAAAACTTAATAAGAGGTTCAAGACAACCTCTGAGTATATTTTTTAATGCTTATCGAATTACAAAAAAAACAAAAAAAAACATTGCAGACACAAATGTGTAAACTGCACCAGATGATATGAATGTGAATACAAACAGTTAAGCTTGATGTCAATTCTAAGATAAAGAATAATGTCTATTACCTTTAATTGATATGACCAAGTTCAACAAGTTTACAGTGGCACACTACTGACGTTTTTTAATATATATATATATATATATAGATATATATATATATATATATATATATATATATATATAGATATATATATATATATTATATTATTTTCCATTTGGCGCATCATTAAATGAAAAATATGTCCAAGACGACTATGAACTCTTCAGCAGCTATAAACCTGTACCAGGCAAGAATGGGACTAAATTCCGACAGCAAAACTCCAGAAACTCATAACCCATAACGATTCCCAGACGTCTTTATACTACACTATGCCCCATCTCAACATTTTTAAGACCAGTAGCAGGCATCATATTTCATTTTGTGCATAAAATTGTCAGATTTCTCATTTTAAAGATTTCTTATGTTATCTATGTTCTATTGGTAATAAAATTCTGCCTCGTGTGATTTGCAAGTCTTTTAGTTTTCATTTAATTTAAATGTAAGATATTTAGATAAATACACACCAGGTTTTAGCACTAGATTCCGCTGTTTAGTTAGAGCGGGGGGGGGGGACTTTTTTGTCAGCCGACCCTTTAACCATTAATTTATTTAAAGATTTTAAGTATAAATTTCAATAGCACATTTGTATGTTTACTTCAGAAACATTTATTATTTAACCCTTTAAATGTTGTAATCAGTAGTACAAGCTACATCTGAACATATAGAATTTAAACATGTTTTATTTCCAAATGTCTTCTCAAGAAAGCTGGTTTCATACATTCTTTTTACAGTTTCTTCGGACAGATAACGCAGACGGGAGAAGACTTGCCATTAGCACTGTCTATGCATGTAAAGCCGAATTTGATGATAGTCCTCATTGTACTTACGGTCCTTTTTTTTGCTTTATTTGTGCATTAAATAAACCCGTCTATGTTGCGTGTCACATGACAAGTTAAACTAATAATTTATATTTTTGTTAGTAATTTTTATTTAACCTATTACTTGTTTATAATTATAATTAAATTATCTGATTTTCAACAACTCACGAACATCACAAACCCCAGTTTGGGAAACTCTGAGTTACAGTGTTCACTTATTTTCTTACAAAGCACAGACAGTACTGACGGTATTTGTCCAGGACAATTCACTTATCGCATTTCTCCAAATGAACAGTTTAGGGTTAAAGTCCTTGCCCAAAGGCCCTGCTGTAGCAACATGGTGGTCCTGTGATTTTAGCATTTTACCTCAACCACAGTGTCCAAGACAAAACATTTTACTTTGGTTTTGCTAATAATTATTATCAAAAACATCTAATTATTAGATCAACTGTATAGCAACATTTGATGTATGGATTTGGCTTCTGCTTTTTAAAGAGAATGTCATGTTCAACTGGTTAAACTGGAAATGCCATCAGTTAGTTGGTTACCTGTTAAAGGGATTTTAGGGTCTTGAGCAAGTCGTCCTGGGTCCGCCGTGGAAGCTCTCATCAACGCAGTCACACACAAAAACGACGCTAGATAATAAACTTAAAACAGACAGAAAAAGATTACCTTCCGACAGCTAGCTTGTAATAAATAAAATAAATCAATTGAACACGTGCTATTAGGGCTGCAAAATATCGTTTCAGCATCGACATGGCAATGTGTGTATCTGCAATAGTCCCACTGCAGGATGTGTAATGTAAAGTGTGGATTATAGTCGACTGCGCTACAGTTCAGAAAGCTGGTGATTTGTGAATCAATTGCAAAGTTTTTAACAGAGTGAAAGTTTAGCATTTGCACGTTATTTTAATTTTTGTTACTGTATAAACATTTCAAGGAACCTTTCAATCTCCAAAAAAGTCGTCTTTAAGAAGCTCATCAGCTAATTACCAAGCCTTTCGTAAGATATGCTTGGGGAGTGAAAAATCAGGATAAACACCTTTGCAGGTTTGTCATTTACAGGAACATCACACATGCAAAAATGCTGGGTGGGTTTGCTTAGTTGCAAAAAAAAACCAACAGCCTGAAAAACCAGATAACAGGGTGATAACATCGGACAGACTAAACTTCTTCCTCTGTCTTGGTACAACTGGACAAACCACTTTAAAAAGAGTGTGAGTCTTGTCATGCACCTTAAAAGAAGTGTTTTAAAGCTATTTTAAAGTCGAGGTCTTTGCGTACCAAAAGATTCAAAAGAACATAATAAAGCACTGCGCTCTGTCAAGAGATTACTCATTACGCATACTAGTATACTAAAAGATTTCAAGCATTATTTTTGGTGAAAGCTTCACCCAGCACAGAGCCTCGTTTTAAATGTTTTCTATAGTAAATACCAGGTGATAAAACAAGATAGTTAATCCATGTGATTTTTCTCCTGGTTACGAAGCCCGGAATAGCTAAATCTATATTTAATTACACAGGCCAGAATGTAAAGGACAACAAATATCAACACACATGCCATCAGCAGTAATTTGAGTGACAAGCCTACCCCTGTTTTGGGCAACAATTGGTTGATAAGTTGTTTTAAGGACAGACATGTACAATAAGACAGTTAAAAAGATTTAAATATATGTTATATGGTGTTAGCTATAAACAAAACGTTATGCAGGTTTAATTTCTAGTAAAGCGGGGCATTGCTTAGTGACCAAACATCATGGCCAGTCAATGGAACTGAATGATACACATCCATATACACACTATTACATCAGTGTCTTCACTACATCTTAGAGTAGATATAAAAACAAGCTGAATTCTGGGTTTGACTCTAAAGAAAAGAGAAAGGAAGATGCATTATTATGATGAAAAGCTTATGGAACTGCTTATGATGCAAAGCACTACAGATACACGGTAACAAGAGGAGGTATGGCTGTCCATAGAACTGATTCACTTCCCTTTACTTAACAACCAACTGCAGCGGATAGATAAAAATTCTGAATTGTGCTAGAACTGTGGCATTAAAAGTGTCTAAATGACTTAAAAAAAACCATCATTCCATACCAACTAGGAAAGTGTTACAGAATTACCCCACTTAAAAGGCGAGGTCAAGCTTATGTCATGCAGGACCTTTACAGTCACATATTGTAGAACGGTTATTCCGTACAATGGAGACATATGGGTTTGCACTCCAAAAAAAATCAGACAAAGCAGAGCTTCTGCTTTCTTTCCTCCTTATTTTACCATTAGGTTAAACAACCTAAACCAGCTATTGGCTTGAACCCTGGACCTTTAGCCATCAAAAATGCATTTCTTGTTAAATAGTATGAACATAAACAGATTAGCTGCCTTTGGGAAAACACAAGCCGATATGAAGCTGAAAAATAAGAGGAAATCAATTAACAACTGAAACTCGATCAACCTATCTTCATATTATTTTACATTTCCTAAGCCTAAACGCATATGTGTTCGGTATACAGGAAGCAAACTCCTCTGGCCAGTCCAGTATAAACAGGAACGAACTATATATCATAAAAGTCATTGATGACAGAATACACAGAAACCCATATTTCCTCCATTCCTTTCCAATTTTCGCTCTAACTTCCAGAGTCAAATTACGCCCAGGCAGACATGTCATAATGCAGATATTAATATTTAAATCTAAGCCAAACTCACAGACAACTACTGCTCCAGGTATATGTCCCTCAGCATAGTGTGGCATCAGCACCAGCTTGGGGATGAGGATGGTGTTGTAGAGCCAGATAAACAGCACCGTGCTGATACAGAACCAGCCCATGGGGTCCACCACGAAGTGCAGCCGCAGCTTCATCCTTCTTCATAACACACCAGGCCCGAGGACACAACGAGAAACTGCGGCTCTCTGACAGAGGCTTGACTTCAGATCAACTACGAAACAGTTTTAATAAAGATTGATATTAAAATGCATCACCAAACAAAGGGAAAACATGATCATAAGTCCAAATGGTTTCCAGTAGTAAAAACATAGACGGGGGTTGACTGCGAAGTACAAATACAGAGTATTAAACAAAAGCTGAGGATCATTTTAGGTTTAACTGCATCTCTAGAAATGAATTTCGATTGTCTGAATTACACGACTATAGGTTTTATCTGCATTCACCCAGCATACCAAGATAGAAACTACATAGAAAAGAAACCACAATAGGTACGGAAATGATGTGCTTCGTAAATACCTTTGTGTGTGTTAATGTGAGGAGAAAAGCAGCAAGTCACATGTGCCACCCATAGACACCTACAAAAAAACAATATAATACAATACACGTATAAACACAACTGAGGTAGTGAAAACTTACTCTGTGAATAAGTTCCACAAAATAAGAGGCAAATCAAATATGACTTTGATATTTTCAGTAAAAAAAAAAAAAGAGAGAGAGAGAGAGAGAGAGAGAGAGAGAGAGAGAGAGAGAGAGAGAGAGAGAGAGAGAGAGAGAGAGAGAGAGAGAGAGAGAGAGAGAGAGAGAGAGAGAGAGAGCATTGTGCGCTTTCCCTTTTAACCATTAACCACACTTCCGGTAGCAGGTTCACCTCGATGCTAGCTGAGCGTGCAGGTTAAATAAGCTAATAAACTATCTATAATTCATTTTCCTCTTTAAATGTTTTCTAGCAAGGAGATACTAATACAGGATGGGCTTGCTTGATTGAGCGATTAAAGTCATAATCATTTATTTTTTTAAAAAACTGGGAAGACAAAAGAATGTATCACTTACCGGTTGACAGGTTCTTGCTAAAATACCAGACAAAAACCAAGGCAGTGTCTCGACGGGTTTCCTAGATTGTGAATTCTACGGTGGCCGCGAAGTCTGGAAAGGCGAAGTAAAAAAACACAGTCTGTTCAATTTTGATGCATTTTAAAAAGCTAGAAAATTATTTGTTTTTATATTATGAATGGAAAAGAAAATTGATTTTAAATGATGCAAATGGGTGGGGGCTTTTTTTTGTTTTATCTTTTATAAACTTCCCCTGAGACAGACATTAGTATTAACATTTATGAATTGCTTATTCATATTTGCATAATGTTACTCCAAAGTATAAAGTGCCCTTAAAGTAAAAAAAAGTATTTTAGATCATTTATAGTTGCATATATTTTATACATTATCTTGACCCAATCATAAAACTTGTAATAAATTCATTTGTCCATGTTCTGTGGTTATCTGTTTTTTTTCTCATGGATTAGTAAATTTGCATTTTTCTTGCAGTTTCCCATCAACGTGTGCGAGACTGTTTCTATATGCAAAAAGCATGGACAGTTTCCACTATGGGATTGTGCCAGGCTGCAGACAGGGGGTTTTTCCTTTAACAATGAAACACCTTTGCTCCAACTGCCTCTGGTTCCATAGGTTTGAACAATGGGCCCCTTTTTTAATTGGTACTATGAGCATTTAAATGATGAATTTTTTTTTTGCTGTAATAAACAAATCACACACCAGGCAGTGGATGCTATCCATAATCAGTGAAAATGAAGAAATGTAGAATATATATGTATTATTTAAGTGATTTCCACCAATATTACTCCCGATATTTAAGCTTGGGTCCGTGTTAAAATTGCATACGGCGCTGCACCACGAGGAGAGTTAAAGTTAGCAACAGCCCTTACAGGCAAAGTAGAAAAATGCACCATAGTACAACCTTATTTGATCAACTAAGTTGAGTACTAAATCAAACTTAGGTAGCAAAGATTTTGTTTGTAAAAATTCGGACTGTTTAAAAGTCCATAGACATGCATGGTAGGCTGATTAGCATGTCTAAATTGCCAGTAGTATGTTAATTGGTATGTGATTGCATGCATACCAATAATCCAGGATGTCCTTTATCTTGTGTCCTTGACCATGTGTAGAATAATTATTACAGGAAATAAATAGGCAGAGTTGCCCATGGCTAATGTGTAAAAGTAAAATGTTCAAGTCTAAAAGCTTTTCTTTTCTTTTATTTTAACTTTATATAGCAGAAACAGTACACAGTAAAATGGTTTCCAGGACCATGGTACTACAAAAAACTACATCGTAGTTTTCATAAGAAATTGATATTTTACCCAGCAAGTAATGGTAGAAAGTACACTATATAGACAAAAGTATTGGGACACCTGACAATCATTTTCACGTGTTTTTAATACATTGTTTAAAAGTTCTCACTCTTACTCCTGTAATAACCTCCAAACTACTGGTAATGCTTTGCAAGAGATTTGGAAGCATGACTTTGCAAGGATTTTTCCATTTAACCACAATAGCATTTACAACTTCAAGTCCTAATTTTGGGCAAGAGGGTCTGGGTGCGTTCAACATTCCAGTGTTTTTTCCAGTTGTTCTGTGGTGTTAAGGTCAGGGCTTTGCGCATTTCCACTTCAACCATAACACACCATGTCTTTATGAAGCTCTGGATTTTTGTGCACAGAAGTGGTGGCGCAGTGGTTAAGGTGCTGAGTTGCTGAGCTGAAAACCAGAACCACCTGAGTTCAAGCCCCACCACCAGCAAGCCAACCACTGTTGGGTCCTTGAGCAAGACCCTTAACCTTTCCTGCTCCAGGGGCACTGTATCATAGCTGACCCTGTGCTCTGACCCCAACTTACTAAGATGGGATATGCGAAAATGCATTTTATTGGCTCTGTACATGTCCCTTGCACAATGACAATGAAGTTGAATATTATTGTCATACTGGAACAGTGTTTGTGGTTAAGGTGTTGGACTGATACCAGCAAGACCGGGGTTTGATTCCCAGCACCACCAAGCCACCACTGTGGGCCTCTGAGCAAGCCACTTAACCCCCCGATTGCTCAGTTGTATAAAAGAGAAAGATGTAAGTCGATCTGGATAAATGTTATAAATGTGTATGGGCCTCTTAATTCCAATGAACTACAAATTCTTTACAAATGTGTAATTTTAACTTTGTCCGGAAAAAAAACAACTTATATGTTTAATAAAATTATTTTTTAATTTAATTTTTAATTTTAATGAAACACAATTATAGTGTGTGTTGCTATGACACACTGAAGGCGATAGTGCCAATTTACTGTTAAAAACGTTGTGCTTAAAAAGGTAACTGCTGATACTTTTTAAAACAATTATAGTTTTCAAATAACATATATGTATGTATATATTTTATACATATATTCTAATTATATGTATATATTTTATAAATATATTCTAAATATATATATTTATTATTTATGATAAAAAACGAGACCCATGCTAATTTATCTCTCATTCATAGCTTTGATGGCATTATAAGTCATTTACCAGATCGTGGCCCATTTTAGCTGACTTCACCCTACTGCAAATATGTTAATAAGCGAACGAATAAATGAAAAGCGTTTTTCATTCTTTTAGGACAGATTTCTTTTCATCAGATGCTCAACTTTTATTTTGAAATGCATCTCTTCTGGGTGTTGTTGTTTTTTTTTCCCCGTGTCTGTGTGACTTCACACTATTTACACTGACTAGCTGATCGCTGTCTGGCTCTTCATGGCTTTTCATCCCAGAACAAGGCATCTGTGGTATTGAGGGAACTCGGTCTCGATCGTGGGTCGCATCGTCTCAGACACATTCTTAAGGATTAGTATTGGTGAAGTCTGGACTGAACCATGCAGACGCGTCGTCTCTCGTCGTCACTGGCTGTTAGCGGCGAGGTGTCGCTTTCTTTCCAGGATGAGCTCGCTGCCACCATCCACCGAGCTTTCGAGGTGGCGGTGGAGATCGCGGTGGTGGAGGTCAGTAAGTTAGTGAACCAGGCGCTGGGGGATGTCCGCGATCAGATGCAGGAGACGCTAAGGGAGAACACGTTCCTTAAGACGCGTCTGCAGTCCGCCGAGTCTAGAAAAGGTAGAAAGAGCACAAGCCCGTCTGCGCCTGTTGAGGAGGATGAGGACGACGATGATGATGATGATGATGATGATGAAGATGATGATCAAAGCGATTTCTCTCAGCGACACGAAAGCCAAACCAAGTGTGAGAGCCGATCCACGAGGAAAGCGGATAACAGCCCACCGGATCAGGAGGATGAGAAGATGTGTAAATATGACAGCAGCTCTGAACGACAGGACGAGTCTTTCTGTGAAATCCGTGAGGATGGAAGTGTTCGGTCACGTGACTTGAGCTCGGCATCCTTATCAGTTCAATGCCGTGATCTGAAATCAGGTAATCAATTAATTAAAGCTGTCAATCAATTAACCAATAAGCACAATGGGCGTGGCCTCAGAGATGCTACAGGTGGTTAGATGCAACACTTACACCATGCTTTGCTACCCTAACTCTAACACCTCAAATCACAGACATTATAAACAATATCTTGCTCATGTTTATTTTAACTACCTTAATAGTAATGTGGGGCCTTAGGCAAAATCCCTGAGGAATTTAATGGATGTGATTTTGACAACTTAGATAGGATCCTAGATTAATGTCCTTTGTCAATCCTGGCTCCACATTTCAATCAAACAATCATAAGCGTCTGATGTCATCAGCGTGTTCCGACCAAACCCGCCTCAATCTATTTTTAAATCATTTTATCCATTGAAACCAAAATGTTATATTGTAAATATATTTATTTAATAAAAAATGAAATACATAAAAACTAAACTG
The DNA here is from genome assembly GCA_005784505.1 of Bagarius yarrelli. Lineage (NCBI taxonomy): Eukaryota > Metazoa > Chordata > Actinopteri > Siluriformes > Sisoridae > Bagarius > Bagarius yarrelli. The sequence goes on from VCAZ01000021.1 coordinate 3,913,935, forward strand.
AACAATTGTATCCAACATGTATGTGCTGATTAGTTAATGTGTGAACATTTCTCTTGCCTTTATGACCAAAAATAGATGTGTGTGTGTGTGTGTGTGTGCAGTAAAATGTATTTAGGTGCGCATGCATGGAAAAAAAAGTTCATTTATAGATTTGTTTTTTTCAGTTTTATGGTTATAAAAATCTGTGATCGTTAAATTTGAAAAGCTTAAATAAAAGAAATGTACACCCTGTTTTATAGTAATAATTTTTTATAGGTTTACTGTTTCAGAATATTTTACATTCAGTTGTACACTAGTGTTCAGTGTTAATTGTAAATTGTTCTAGAAATAATACATTTCTCAGCCAGTAAGATATTTTTCAGCGTTTACTCAGTTAAAGTTTTTAAGTTTGTTTGAGGAGAACACAAAGCGGGTTTGAAAGACACACACTGATGACATCAGATGGTTATAACTGGTTGGTTGAAATATGGATTCCGGATCAACAAAGGATGTTAATCCAGGATCACATCCTACTTTGCAAAATCACGACCACCTTATGTATTAGGAACTACCGATGAGTTTTAAATTGAATGAAAACTATGATTCTTTAGTCATTTATTTTGTACTAATAAAGAATCAAATATTTTGCAAATGCAGTCCTGTACTATACATAATGATGCCATGAGTTTTGCCACAAAATATAATAACTGGTAAGCAGGTGTAAGCACCGGTCGTTTTTCAGTCTGCTGTGTAAAACGTCACAGTTGCTGTTATTAGTTCTGGAGGTACGAGTGTGTAAGATCTGTCGTGTGGAAATATCTGTTCTAAATGTCTGTTATTGACTGAACAGATTATCGACTGTTTATGTCGCTGCACTACAAAAATAAGGGTTTCTGCACACACACTACTAGCAAACCCATTATTGTGTATTTCTAAAAATATTGCCACAAATTTGGCACACAGTTGTCTGGGATGTCTGTAATTCAAAGGCGTTCTGATTACCCTTTACTCAAACCAAGAGGCAAAATCACTGTTACTGCATGAAAATGCCCCTGAGCTTAATAAGGACATACTGTGTTATAGTTGTTATAAGGAAAAAAAACCCACCATCTGTGCCACTAACACTTGTGATCAATTTGGAAAATTCCCACAGCCAATATTGTACACTTTGTGGAAGACCGTAAGGCATAGGGTGGGTATTGGGACAGGGCCTAATTCTGGGAAAAAAAGGTTGGTCAAAAAACACATGGATGTGACAGTCAGGTGTCTAAAAACGTCTGGCTGTATAGTTTGTAGTAAGCTAATCAAGTTTACCATCATGTTGCGTTCACAGGTCCAACACATGAATCTCTTCTTCCAGAGAATCAACAGACGGCACAGCATAGCCAAGATATTCACAGTGACCAGAATGCCCCATCTGTCGAGCAGTCGGTCTGCAAGAAAGAGGAGGACCTGGAACCACAGCTGGGTGACGCCTCTGGTGAAGATGATCATGACGACGAGAATCATCTGGCTGAGGAGGAGGAGGAGGAGGAGGAAGAGGAAGATGAGGAAGATGACATCAGGCCCAGCTGCAGCTTTAACTCGGAGCATGGTGATGAGTTTGAGGCAGACAGACTTTCCCTGGTTCAGTCTAAACTGCTGGAGGACTGGAGGCCTGATCCAGAGGTCTCACAAAGCCAACAGAATGAGAATGCAAATGCTGGACCCAGCTGTAGTCTTGGTAAGAAGTCTTTATCTGGCTTTGGTCTTTCTAAATAGGCTTTTCACGCACTGTGTTTGGACACCTATGTTTGTTTTAAAGTGCGTTTATTGTACACAATGATCAGACAGATCCTCAGGATTATTTAGAAGATAAAATTATTTCTCATAATAATTTCAGTGAATAAAAAAAGCTATCATGCAATTGTTTATATGAATGTATCTTCTGGGATCTTTATAGAATTTAAGGAAGCATTTTATAATAACACATATATAATATGGGTTATAAATATAAAAAGATCACAACCCTGCTGTTATTGCCACACATCTTAGCTGCTTCCTCAGTTCTACTAAAAAGTGGAAAATCCCTGCTATTAATACACTAAGTACATTCACACATTTGCCGTCATGAGATAAGCGTGATACAGAGGTGAAAAGCTGAAGGATAAATATTTCAGTATGACATTGCATGTGACCGATTAGTGCAGAATTCATTTAGGTTTGCGGTTTAGTTGTCAGAAACGATAATTTTGGTAAGCAAGATCTGTGAAAATAAAACCTACACACTGACCTCAGCAGATAGTTTGTACTGATTGGGGTGGGGGGGCAGTTTATATGATCAGAAATGTGTACGCATTACTTCTTTTTACAGTAACCGAGTTAAATGCTGTTATGACCCGTCAGTTACTTGGAATCACTATTCTCTCTCTTAATGTCATCGTTATATGTACTAACTTATAGCTCGGCTAATACTTCAGGTTAGCTTTCTGATTTAGATTATTATATACTGCCAATGAGTTACGTGAGGTATTCAAAGGTATTGAATAAAATAGCATTAAAAACAAGGGCTGCACAATGTATCGTTTCCACATCGGCATCGCGATGTGTGCGCAGTAAAGTGGGGGTTATATATGACTGCTATAACAAACTCCACTAAGGCGAGACATACAGAACCCAAGTGCATGTGTGTATTTACACAGTAACTAATTACAAAAACACCAGACAAACATGAACTAAACTTAACTTAACTTAAACACGCGCTACAAATACACACAGAACACATTAACCAATCGAGACACACATGAACACAATCACAAACACAGGACTAAACAACCAGTAAGAACCCAACACAAGGACCAGGAAAATCACATGACAGGAAACAGGAAGTAAACGAGAACATAGCATAGCTTAGCCTAGACACAACAAAACAATAAACATGAAACAAGATCAACATAAACAATAACAAAACAGAAAAACAGGAAACCAAAAACCCCAGACGTTACAACTGCATTACAGTCATGTGATTTGCAAAGTTTAACAATAAAATGACAGTTTCACATTTGCACATTGTTTTAATTTATTACTGTGTAAACATTTCAAGCAAGTTCAATGCATTCAGGTGCAAAAAAAAGCATCACTTTTGTAGCTTTAACAAAGATTTATACAGTGAAGACTTTGCAGTGTGGTTTTTTGATGATTTAATTTCTCTGTCCAGGAAAACATAAAGCAGTGTTTATTTCATTTAAATCTTTGTTTTATTATCATTTCTGTATTATATTTCACACAGACTCACCTTAATCATTCTAAAATAATACATTCTTTATACTTTTTGTATATTGCAATATAGTTAATTTTTTTCCAATGTTGTGCAGTCCTGCTACACACTGTGTATTAACGTTATATACTTTTTCTGTTAGGTGTCGATATCATTTTATTTACCTTAACCAAAAATCTTTTTTTTTTTTTTCAGACTAGGTAAAAAGATATTCTCAAACAAATGTGTCTGTTCTTGTAGACCTTTAGATCCCCAGCATTCTCTCAGTACTCTGGAGTACTCTGTGTATTATACTGCTTTGTTTGTGTTTCCGGGATAACACTGCTACTGATGTTTTAATAAGTAAAAAAAATATATATCTGATAGATTAAAAGCAAAACTGTGTTTTCTCGTCTTTAGATGCTCCAAACATGATCACTGCACATGTTGGTGGTAATTCCGGCTTTCCTGTCTCCTTCGATGCTCTCTATCAATCAGTAGCGAGAACTCATCTTGTCCATCCTGCTGCTCCAACTGACGATATCCACATGAGGACAAACGTCCCCACCAGGATTCACCAGTGCAAAATCTGTGGCCATTCGTTTAGTCGGGCGAGTGATTTACGCAGACATCACAGTCACCGGCACAGAGTAAGAGCAGCTAATCCGGTCAAAGCAGGAAGCGCAGGGAGACCCGTCAAACAGCAGCTGTTTCCTCCAGGCTGTAGCCCGTACCACTGCAACGAATGCGGCCGGGACTTCAACCGCATGGAGAACCTTAAGACGCATTTGCGCATACACACCGGAGAACGTCCGTACTCTTGTTCTGTGTGTGGGGTACGGTTCCGGCACTCAGGGGCTCTTACACGCCACTTCCGTATCCACACGGGTGAAAAGCCGTACGTGTGCGGGCAATGCGGGAAACGATTCCGGAACTGCGGCGGCCTGCGTTTCCACCAGAAATCCCACACTTCAGACAGACACATGGTTTTAAATTGTGTTTAAAATAATCTTTAGCAGAATCTTGATCGTTTTACCTCAATTTATAAAACAGAATTTTTCTCAAAAACCCATGTTTAAAAAGTCACTTATTTTTAGGATTTGCAGGAAGTATTCGATTGTTTCGTGAAGGATTTCATCAATGTTGTAAGCTGTTCAATCTGTAGGATGTAATAAAGTTTGTGTGAGTTGTTCCATATCGAATGGTGATGATGCGTGTTAGAAATAACAGTGTTGGGAAATTACGTTAGTGCACTCAGTGGCTCCGTCCAAAAATGTATAAAACTTGGGTAACTATGTACTACGTTAAAGTAATGTAAGTAAGCCATGTTTACACTGACTTACATTTACAGCATTTGGCAGACGTCCTTATCCAGAGCAAGTTACATTTATTTCTTTTATACAACTGAGCAATTGGTGGTTGAGGGCCTTACTCAGGGGCCCAACATTGGTAGCTTGGTGGAGCTAACGTCTTAACCATGAGCCACCACTTGTGACATATGAGATAACAGCAATTTAAAGTTGTATAACGTTTAACTTAAATAATGTTAAAGTGAAATTTGCCTACAAGAAACAAAGTTGTTTCCTTAAAAGCATTTGAAAAAGTACTGTGTTGCCGTTTTCCGCCACTTTAGCATTTGATAAGTTGTCTCTCGCATGGGCTCATGGGACGATAAAGTGTACATCATATGCGTACTTCAAAATCCTGGCGAAGTAGTAGGTCATCCAGGAATGTTTCGCATGCTGCATTTCAGACATACTACGTGCCTGGCATACTCAATCTTGCATACTATATATAAAAGTATTCGATTTAGGGCGGGGCCATTGATTAAAATGTGCACTTTTCAAGTTGTACATGTATGTGTCTCAAATAAATGCTTCATTTGTGGTAGCTTTGCTGGCTAACAGTTTACAACAAAAGCTATATCACAAAATAAGTTATTTAACCCAATTTTTTTACATTGCAGAGTTAAGTGATGGTATGGCAAACGAATGACTGTATTGGATTTGCAAGAAATGTGTTCTGTAGCAACGTTTTGCAAAATGATGATATGCAAAACCAAATCTAACCTACTGTTTATGGGACAAAAGGCCAGAGTTATTTAATTCCATTTCTGCCTCATGTCAGTTATGTAAAACTGTATGTAGTCATACAAGCAAGTAGTTAAATTGTGACGTGTTTGGAAAATATGCATATAACGACATAGAAAACTTTAAGAATGATTAAAAAAAAATGTTTATTATAACCTTTCAGTTTACTTCCCTCTCATGTTAAATCATTTCCTTTTTCTGTTGTATTTTCCTTTTTTCTATATTTATATAAGGGAGTATGAGTTAACCATTGCTGACAATGACAACAATATAATGTGGGCATGGATATCAACATGAACGTTTAATAAATTTAGAAATCAAATTTTTTCAACTGAGTATGTTTTGGGTTTTCTGTAGCTGAAGGTTTTAGCGCATATTATGTATTCTGGCATCTTACATACATTTTATTACATTACATTTACGGCATTTAGCAGACCCCCTTAGCCAGAGTGACTTTTATTCATCTCCTTTATACAACTGAGCAATTATGGGTTAAGGGCCTTGCCCAGCCGTGGTAACTTGGTGGTGCTGGGAATTCAAGCTACAATCTTTCAATTAGCAGTCCAACACCTTAACAGCTGTGTTACCCTTTCCCTCATCTTATATAACACAGGCGTATACACCATATGGTCGAAAGTACTTTTTATGTAAATGTAAATTCTTTTTTTTAGGAAGAACAGACTCCGATGTGCAAAAGTATTATTTTTGTGTAGCATTACAAATTACAGGAAAACACACAAAACCAGCAGGTGATGAGCTCAAAGGTTCAATGGTAAATAACACCCTTAAGGCACAGGCACATCTGTGCACACATCTTTACACAGCACTTCTTTCCATCCCTAAGGTGCACTGTGTAAAAATCATGAATAATGCAGGGATGAATAATGCAATATAACACACGTAATTAATTCAGGCATGAGCTACCAATATATAAGTGGTATAGTATTTGCTATAGTCCTAGTATAATGTTACAGAGTTATTTATATACTATTATACATTGTATAGTTGGAATAGTATACTGCTTTAGTCAACATCAGTTTATGGGTTTGTTAAATAACCAAGATTGAAGATTTGATTTAGAAATGTCTGTGTGGGGTCCAACATAAAACCTTTAATGATTTACATTTATATTCATTCACTGCATTTGGCAGACGCCCTTATCCAGAGCGACTTACATTTATCTTTATACAACTGAGCAACTGAGGGTTAAGGGCCTTGCTTAGGGGCCCAGCAATGGTGGCTTGGTGGAGCTGAGAATTGAACCCACAATCCTCACCATGAGCCACCACTTCCCGTTTCTCCATACAGACTTTAGAGTTCGTTAACAACCCGAAGTATTTTCTACCTGTTTAAGATGATTATGCAAATGATCATAATATAACATGTTTTGTCTATTTATTGTACTTGACCGACGTTCAAATATCGTTATTATAAACAGTTGACTTAATAGGCAGGATGTGGAATCCACATGTGGTACATGCAAAACAAACATTTTGCATAATCTGTGGAGTGACTTAACAACTGTTTATTACACATGTGCAAGAGGTGGTCATGAAAATTGTAATGAAAGCAAACATAGGTCATAAGCTTAGTGCTTAGTCCTACATATTCTCCATCCAAGTCGAGGTGAAACACTTCTTCTAATGATAGATGGACTTTTCGGAAGAAGTCACTGGGTGTGGGTGTAGGGGTATGAGGCAGAATTTTGTACCCACAAGTTTCACCGTTGTTTAAACTGAATAGGCTGACGCAAACCCACTTTGTGAGCATTTTTGGTTTTGAACCTTTAGTAGCATTATGTAGTACTAAACCAGGGTTTTTTTCGTGTACAGACCTTTTTTTAGACACATAATCTGGCAAATAATTTCAGTTTTTCCATACGAAAATACAAATTTTACAACTGTCCCTTGTAACTAGACAGATGCCACATGAGCTTGCATCACATTTTCCTAAGCAACCAGTACACATATATTACAGTTTTTTTTCCTTACCATGTACATGGTAATATGTGAGCAGACTAGCAAGTCGATTAAGATCCAGTGACAAATCATGATAAAATCTTTTAAGGATTGGGGAAGTGGTAGCTCAGTGGTTAAGGTGTTGGCCTCATACCTGGAAGACTGGGGGTCGATTTCCAGCACCAAGAAGCCACCACTGATAGGCTCCTGAGTGAGGCCCTTAATCCCAATTTGCTTAGTTTTATAAAATAAGAGAGAAATGTAAGTCGCTCTGGGTAAGGGCGTCTGCCAAATGCTGTAAATGTAATTGTGAAATCATGTGATGCTTTACATATAAAGTCACATACAATGCCCAAGGCAAGTTGGATCATGACTGACCCTGTCAGGGGGGCCACTAGTAATTTTGAGCCCTAAAAAATAATTTTAATTACATTACTGCTAGGGTTAACAATAAAACACCAACAAAGTATGTAGGCCTTTAAAATTAGCCTAACTTTCCCCTCTTAGCAGCGCCCCTGGACCCTGTGGTCTGACCCCACAAACCTTAGCTTAAATATGCAAAGAAAGAATAGGCTGTGTGTATATAACAAATAAATAAAGGCTTCTTTTTCTTCTTGTTGTTATTTTAATTCCAGAACAGCCAAACACACATCTGACACAAAATTTCTGCGAGTGATTGCTGTTATTGATATGTTAATAACACTGTGTAATGGCTGAACGAGGCAACACCGCTAAGGGTTGTGCTAATGGATTATAAATGGTAAGTACTCTATGGCTCACCATCATGCTTTTATGTCTTTTTAATGATCTAGTTTAAGGACAAGATAAACATTAAACAAGGACATTCATTCCAAAATATTTTTGTTAAATAAGATTCATTTTTTCACCAATACAGAGAATTATGGAAAGTGGTGGATTTATGAAGATTAGGGAGGTTGTTGGGTTGTGGTTTTTTTTTTACCTCAGGAGGTATTAATGGATTATTTATATATAAGTGCCATTTGTAGCAAAAAGGTGACAGCTGGACAAAGAGAAAGAGAAAGAGAGAGAGAGAAACACAAAGAGACACAGAGAGAGAGAGAGAGAGAGAGAGAAACACAGAGACACAGAAAGACAGAGAGAGAGAGAGAGAGAGAGAGAGAGAGAGAGAGAGAGAGAAATAAACAGTTTATCTCTTTTTTGTTCTTCACCCACAAGTGACTCATGACTCATTAAAGTATAATTGGTTGGTATCTTGCATATACACTTTCTGCAAACGGCCCCATTCTCTCATATCCTGGGTTCATTAAAAGGCAGTTGACTCATCGGGATGCTCCCCCAGTAAAAGCTGTTAACACACTGGTATAGAATGAGTGTGTGTGATACCTGTTTAGCTAAAATGTGACAACAAATGATGAGAACATCAAAATAATAAATTCATATAGAATAAACAACTTCCAGTCATGATGCATTGTGTTAGCAGCTGCTTACTATAAGTAACTAATGGAAAAAGTAACTATAATTATAGGAAGGCACCTGGGCACCATCTTGAAAACATTTTTATTTATAAAGGTTTATGGGGAAATTTAGCATTTTTAGATACTATGCAATGGATCTGGCTTCTTTCTTTATTTCAGCCGAAAATAATTAACCTTACAGGACAACCAATGAGGCATGTACTGTTGTTTCCATAGAACAATCTTAATTGACATAGAGCCTCATTAATGCGCTTACTGCAGTCGCAAATTGGCTTGCATGCACTAGATTCTGTGCCAAATTTAAAAACCATAACAATTAGAGGGGACAGCAGTGTCCTTACGTAAAAAAAAGGAAAAGCAACGTCGTTCATGCTTTGCATTTGTCTTTGACATTGTATTCATTGCATTGCCTTTGCATTATTTGCTCTTGTCAGTGAAGAACACTCAGCAGGACTTTGTGTTGGAGGTGGACAATAATGTGGATAATAAAAGGTAACGGTAATAAGGTTAAGAAAAACGTAATGTTAACAGGGCTGGTAGTTATAGTTGGGTTCAGTTTGTATTGAGATTTTGGGATGCAGTCACAGCTGGTAAGAGGAGATCGAGCAAATGAGCAATGGGTGTCAGTAGTGACTGTTATCCATTATGAAAAACAATCCAAGCCAATGTAGTCATCTGTTTAAAATACTATTTTTCAAAAATGGCTTTTGTTAGTGACGTATGGTAAACGTTCCATACTGAAAAGAAAAAACTACTTACATAATCAATTAAAATTGAGACTTTCATTGAGACCGAAGTGAATGTAACTCCCTAGTGCACTGGAATTCACTTTTGGTCCTTTGGTAGAGAAGTAAATCAGCCTACAGTGCATGTTTTTGGACTGGGGAGTGCTTGAGGAAAACTCCAAAGCCTGAAGAATTTAAGCAAACTCCACACACAGGATCAAACCCACAACCCCAGGGGTGCGAAGCAAAACACAAGGGTGTGTTTGGTTTGATTTAAACGTACTCTGGTGCGATTCCTCGGTTAGTATTGTTCATTTATGCAAGTATGAGCATTGACATCTGAACCCTGGTGCGCACCAAACAAGCGAACTGCTAAAAAGATGGGTCTTGCTTCTAAATGAAGATTGGAAAGATATATAAACATAACACAGATCATGACATCATCACACAGATGATGTCACCAGGTTATTTAATTTAAAACGATAGGAATGTTTCAAGCAAACTACCAGGTTCGTCTTATTAAAGGACTATTAGTCTAAAAAGGTGTTTTAAAAACAGCATCTTCTTGCAGCATCTTCTTGCTTTCATTTCTGCAAACAATAGAGCAATCCCAGGGTTGTTGTTTGAACAGTTTAGGAGCTCTTTGCCAGTTCTCGGCTGGTAAAAGTAAAACTTTGCACACAATGAGTGCGTTTAATTCGGTACACAGCGTCTTTTCGAGTGAAAAGTTTTCCTGCAAAATATGTCAGACAAACTGACCATTTAGGTTGTAAACATATCTCCATGTTTGTTTTAGCTGCAAGCGAGGGCAAATAGAGAGCGATAAGGTTGTGATGTGTATGCCATGCAACAGTAACAACTATTCTATGATGGTTTAAATGACTGACGCGCACCTTTGCAGAGTGGTTGTGTGTGTGTGTGTTTGTCCATAACTAAGACAGACTGCCAGTCTTGTTTCTTGATCGGTTTACAGAAATTGGTAGCCTTTTGTTTTAATATGTGATGTAAAATAAACTTTGAATCTCTATGGGATTTTCCGGATAACGAATAGGAAAAAATGCATATGAAAATTTAAGGCTTTAGTGTGCAAAGACCTTAAATGTGCCTGCAACGAACAGGGTCCTGGAATTGACTTCAGATCTATCAAAGTAAAGTGTTTACAGAAAATGACTAAATTAATTCAAGCTGGCAGTCGAATAAAACGCAAATGATTGTAAAGGTTCAAGTGAAATTCGAAGTCACAGCATCACATCTGTTCCATGAAAACAAATGATGACACACAACATTTATTTGTCGTCACTAATTAAACATGAAGGTCAAACAAGCAATAGTGCAGGAAACTGTGATAGTGTGTATGTATCTAGGTCACTGCTGTTTCTGCTTTTCCCACTGCTCTGGTGTTAAGGTTTTCTGCTCAAACGCATGTATCTCCTTCAGCTCAGTAGCCAGGCAAGTGTTCACCATTCTGAGAAAAAAAACAAAAAAAAACAACAACATTTGCATGGGGTCATGATATTTTGTCATTTTTTTATAACTATTCAAATGTATCTGCAGAATTGTGTTCCATATTAATGAGCTTCTACAGATCTCTGACCGACTTTTACCTTATCTAATCTTCCATTGATGAGATGGGAAAATAAACGATTAATAAAAGAATATTTTTATGACTTGCTGCTGTAGACGATGTCATATAGACACCAACTTCTCAAAAACACTTTAAGTGCAAGTTGTATCTATGTTTTATAGCCAAAATCTTCAGACTTTATACCAACAAACTGTTGATTGACAGCTGATGTATATGGATCAGCAAATAAAAAAAATCCATCAGGATTTTTTTTTAATTACTCTGGTTAAATTTACATTATATTTACATTTATCTCATTTATACATACTAGCTATTGGGGGTTACGAGTCTTGCTAGGGGTCCAGCAGGGGCAGCTTGGTGGTGCTGGAAATTGAACCCTGATCTACCAATTAGCAGTCCAACACCTGAGCTATCACTTCCCTGTACATAAAATGTAACTGTAGCTGTGCACCTAGTGTTTTACATTGAGCTGAGGAGTGTTACAATTCTGTGAAGATATATTTTTGAATAAATAATGTACACTTGCCCTGCTGTTCCCCTTTATTATACTAACAAAAATGTCTGTAAATGCTTTCAACAATATAAATAGTTTACCTCTGTCTCTGCAACAGTGGCTTTCCTTCAAACTGGGGTGACACAACAAGCACCTTAAAGCTTGTTGAACATCTATTGGGAGACGTGTCTTCCACATCCTGAAACAGAAGCCAGGTTTTGTAAATATAAAGCAAATCCACAATATTACATTAGTGATGCGGGGTATAAGGGATTAAGCGAGGACACTGTATATCTGTACCACATATCTATCTATCTATCTGTCTGTCTGTCTGTCTGTCTGTCTATCTACCCATCTATCTATTTGTCTATTTATCTATCTATATATTTGTCTATTTATCTATCTATATATTTGTCTATATATCTGTCTGTCTGTCTATCTATTTGTCTATCTATCTATAAGTCTGTCTATCTATCTATTTGTCTATCTATCTATAAGTCTGTCTATCTATCTATTTGTCTATCTGTGTATCTATTTGTCTGTTTGTATATCTATCTGTCTATCTATTTATCTGTCTGTCTATCTATCTATTTGTCTGTCTGTCTATCTATCTATTTGTCTGTCTGTCTGTCTATCTATCTATCTATCTATTTATCTGTCTGTTTGTCTATCTATTTGTCTGTCTGTCTATCTATCTATTTATCTGTCTGTCTATTAGCTTAACTAATCCAAACATACCACGTATATTGCGCCAACTTCTGCAATCAGTTTTTCCCGAATGTAATCCGTGGTTAATTCCATTTTTTTTTGTAAAATGCTACCTGAATTTTAAGATGATAAGGTTTTTAGCTTCACTACCGGTTAAAGTGAAAGCGGAAGGGAGAAACACACCAACGTGAAACCGACGAGCCTATTTCGCATCCTAAACGACGCCCTGGTCCCTATGTATGCGGCCTATTTAGGGTATAAGATACAGCTTTCTACGCCATATTTAGCACAACATAGTAAAGCTTAACACATTAAGGCTCCGTCCATGGAACCTCTAACACCCAATCCGATCCCTTCATTTACGTGCGAGCGGACCTGAGTCGGCTAAAGCTATAGGCGTCTACATAGGTGCCCAATTAAAAAAGATTGATACTAAAGTTAATTAAAATGACCGACTGTCTTTTTACACAATGCCTTGAAATATTTTTAGCTTTCAGATAAAGAAAATGTATCTATTATATTATCTCAGTCTATAGCATTTTGAAAATATTTGAAATTTTTCAGGCGATATCTGAAGAGCAAAAATCCACCGACAAAACAGTTACTAGGATTGTTTTCAAAGAAAAGGACTCTTAGTGTCAGGTTAGTGATCAGAAATTAATGTGGTCAGTATGTGGTTTTTAACATTATTTCAGTTACATTCAGTCTCGATATCTGGGGTTGCTGTGCATCAGTGTAGCTTGTCATGATGATACAGTGATTTCTACAGTCTTTCGTCTTTTAAGGTTTGCTGAGGTTCGTGTATTTAAAAAATGGTTGTGGAGGTCGAAAGCTTTTACGGGGTTTACATGCTCTACTGCACCAATCCTAAATTTAAAGGCCGCATTTATATCGGCTTTACGGTAAACCCCGAGCGGAGAATTGGGCAGCACAACGCGGGGAGACACAAAGGGGGAGCCAAGAAGACCAGCGGGAGAGGACCGTGGTAAACAACCATTCAGAATAAAACTATATACTATACATACAGTTTCATATTTTTCCCAAATATCACAACCACTTTATTACCAGCAAAAGCACATATTTGCATAACAAATATTTTCTGATAAATGTTACTGTATATTAAACCTGTATAATAAATAGAACAGGTATGAATGTCCACCATGACGTAGCTACTATTATAGTAATTTATTATAGTAATTAATTTTTAATTAAAGAACACATACAAAAAGCAGTGACTGGTATTTATTAGGCAATAGTAAAATAATCAGCGATTGGTTGTTTGGAATCAGTACTGATTATTTATTTTGCAGTGGATGATGGTCAAAAATTGATTATGTAAAATAAATAGTGATCAGTTATTAATTGCTTGGAATGCACAATTAACAATGTTCAAAATCAATGACAACCCCAGTGATAAGGTAGAAAATCAGAGGTGGATAACCAAATTTACTGTTTTTTACACAGAAGGTAAATTAAATAAACCTAAAACAGTATGTTGGTGTAGCAGACAAACAAACAACTCATTATTGTAGGAGAATAAAGTGGAATAATAATAGTATGAAATATTAAAGTTATAAGGATGCTGTATGCAGATTATTGAGGGCAACCCGAGGCTACAATATGGATCATCATCAGTTGAAAACAAACCACTGCCCAGATCTAATGTGGCTGGACAATTGTGTGTAATTGTAAAATTACCCTATGACAGGGGTATCCAAATTTGTCCTGAAGGGTTGTTGTCCTGCAGAGTTTGGCTCCAACTTGCCTTAACACATCTACTTGTAAGTTTCAAGTACAGTATACCTAGCAAGATCTTGATTAGTTGGTTGAGGTGTGTTTAATTAGGGTTGGAGCTAAACTCTGCAGGACACCGACCCTCCAGGACAGAGTTTGGACACCCCTGTCCTATAAGTACCCTAATATTGTAGGTGCACCTGATAAAAATAAATGGAAGTGTGTGTAAGCCACGTGTTTCTAGTAAACTGCTTTATATTATGAAGAATTTTAGATGTACTTTAATGCTGTTCTGTAAATGTCTACAGGGAGATGGTGCTCATCATCCATGGCTTTCCATCTGATATTGCAGCTCTTCGGGTAGGTGTGCGTCTCAGATATGATCTCCTTTCTCGTACCACTTTATTTTTTTTTTCATTTTTATATTGTATTGTGCTAAAAAAGATTGTTATGCATGCATTCTATAAAAAAATGTTCTTTTTAGTGTGTGAAGATTTTTTGGTGTAGTGTCTCCTCTCAGTATTATTAATCATTTTATTCGTTTCTTTATCTCAGTATGTCATTTTGTCAGCTGTTTAAAACTAGATGAATAAATCCTTTAATCTCCTGCAGTTCGAGTGGGCATGGCAGCATCCGCACATCTCCCGCCGACTTTCCCATGTAACCCGGCGTACGCGCAAAGAGTCCAGTCTGCAGTTTCACTGGCGCGTGCTCTCCAACATGCTACGGGTGGCGCCATGGAGCCGTCTCCCCCTCACCGTGCGTTGGCTGAGGCAAGAATACCGGCTAGAATTTGAGCCACAGCTGCAGCCACCTCTGCACATTCCTCTGACCTTTGGCTGTGTTCGTGCTAAGAAGAAGCAACAAAATGAAGACAAGGCGCGAGAGGAGATCCGGCTGGACCGGTGTCTACTGTGTAGAGGGATTGTGCAGGTATGTTGGCGCACTGATGCCCTGCTACTTTCCCTGGCTTTGTTCTTAAAATACTTTCTGTCCTAGCTAAATAGTTGGTCAGTTACAAGCATGGGAAAAGGTTTGTGTTCTGCATGTTAATTCTTTTTTTTGGCCTATTACTTGAATTGGAAAATTTGTAGTTTGTCAGTTAAGGATGTTCAGTCAAAATTCAATGTAATTCAATTTAATTGACATTTAACAATAAAAAAATTGTCTAAGCTGCTTTACACAGAAAGCGGTAACAGTAAAA
This sequence comes from Bagarius yarrelli, assembly GCA_005784505.1. Classification (NCBI taxonomy): domain Eukaryota; kingdom Metazoa; phylum Chordata; class Actinopteri; order Siluriformes; family Sisoridae; genus Bagarius; species Bagarius yarrelli. Next base: position 3,929,103 of record VCAZ01000021.1, read on the forward strand.
AAGTGTAAGTATGTCAGTGAGGAGCAAGCCGGTGGCAACTGTGGCAAGGAAAAACTCCCTGAGATGAAGTAGGAATATAGATTATTAAGTGTATTAAGTTAAGGACATATTACGTAGATCCCTACACAGACATAAGGGATCTCCGGGAGAGGAGCCGGCCCGCCACACTATAGTCAACAAACCTGAGTAAACATTTTAATTTGAAAAGTGCTGGCTTAGTGATTAAGGTGTAGGACTGATACTAGAAAGACAGAGTTCAATTCCCAGCAGCACCAAGCTACCACTGTGGGCCCCTGAGCAAGGCGCTCTAATAAGAACGTCTGTTCAATGCTGTAAATGTAAAAAAAACTAGCTACATTTATTTGTATTGTTTGTGTTTCTTTTATTAATTCATTTATCATTTGTTTTTTTTTCTCTCAGACCTCAGATAGACTGTCTTGCTTCCACCCCTCCTGTAAGATGGTCTGCCATCTGATTTGCTTGGCAAAACATTTCTTAAAGTTAGACTCGGCTCACCTGCTTCCTGTAGAGGGCGAGTGTCCCAGCTGCAGTCACTCATTGCTGTGGGGGAATTTGATTCGGCACAGAAATGGCTGCTATGGCGACCTAGAGGAGATCACTTCAAATTCGTCTGGGGTAAGAAATCCATCAGTGTCCAAGCAGTTCTGTCTGTTTTTATTTGTTTGCTCAGTGTTTTTCGGCCGACGTAACATAACCATGTAATATTTTACATCTTCATGTTTTCATACAGAGTCATTGGGCGGATGAGTTGCAGATATAAATAAACCTGATGTTGACCTCAACTTCCAACATAAGGGTTTCTTAGCTGCCTAAAATTACTGGACCTCCAATCATGAATTCGGACAAAATTGATCATGTTAATTAATCTGTATTGATGTGTGTTAATCGAAGTTTATTTAATGTTCTGATCATGTTTTTTAAAACCAGGGTGTCCTTTTTTAAATAAATATGAAGACTAGCTCTCGCTAATAAAAATACAAAATGAAGAACCTTGCTTTGAACAGCTTTTTTGAGAATGTTTTTAACCCTATAATATTTTGTACTGTGAAAATATTTATTTAGGCAATAAAGCAATGTTGTTTTTTTTATTTAGCGTTGTCATAATTCCCTTTTTTACTTTCACTTACATTTCTAGCATTTGGCAGACGTCCTTATCCAGAGCGACTTATATTTTTATTACATTTATACAACAGCAATTAGGGATTAAGGGCCTTGCTCTGGGAATTGAACCCTGATCTTTCAATCGAACCCTGGTCTTCCAATTAGCAGTCCAACAGCTTAACCGCTAGGCTACTCCTTCTGGAATCATTTACAATTACCAACAGACATTTGCTAGAAAGTAAAATAAAAGTCAATGATATATCACTGGAGTAAGAATAAGTTGTAATACTGTATAAGAGTAAGCATCTATCACTTGGTCTGGTAATGGCTGTGACATTAGACAGAAGAGTAGCTGCATTCAATGAGGTCATTGTTCTCAGTTCATTCACATAAATACTGCCTGTTTTATACTGTTCCATGGACACAGTGTCCTTTTTGTTTACTACAAGTGGAAAGAAATCAAAAACTCCAACCATCTCATTTTAAAGTAATTTGGCTTTAGGCTTTTTAACCTCATTCCTGATTTTGTAAGAGTTTTAGCTGGATTAACTTGGATAAATTGCCAGAATTAAAGTGAAATATGGTTCGAATTGCAAATGACAGAATGTGTGTCCATAACATAAATCAGGTGAAATATGTGTAGCCAAAATGTTGGTGAAAAATATAAACATTTATTTGGTTCTATTGTCACAGCTACACATTCATAAGGCATTTAGACGCCACCGATTAAAGTTTTACATTTACATTTTTGGCAGACGTGCTTATCCAAAGCGACTCACATTTAACTCATTTTACAACTGAGCAATTTGGGGTTAATGACTTTGCTCAGGGCCCCAACAGTGGTAACTTGGTGATGCTGGGAACTGAACACAATCTTTATGTTAGCACTCCCAACACCTTAACCCCTGAGCCACCACTTCCACATTAATGATCTATGATCACTACTAGCCTTTGAGCAGGGTTCTGTCTCCTGGCTGAGGTTGCTTGACCTTAATTGACGTTATGAGACGATTAATCCTAATATTTTGAATGTTGTCACCATCCTCTCCCGTCTCAGGACTTATTTAACTGATTATTATTAAATTGTAAGTAGTAACATCTCTACACCATACAAAGTTTTATGTCTATATTAGAGTTTAAACTAGATCCTGAAAATATGACCACCCAGAATGCAACCACAGAATGCAAAGCACTGAATGCTTTACCATCACTGTACACTTTTAACATTAGGAACAGTCAACAAACCTGAATAGTTATTTTGTCTTAGTCTCTCGAAGTGTTTTGTATTTTTGAACAAAAGTGCTGATCTAAAGGGTTTATATTTAGCCATTAGCAAAGTCCTCCTGGAAACCCAACTAGCAACTATCAGAATCAGAAAAGGGTTTTATGGTTAAATGTCCTCACACAACCAATAAATATGTTTTGGCTTCTAGGTACAGTAAAACAACAGTACTTTATTTTTTGAATAGGGAATCATATTGAAGCCAACTTCCACTAAAAACCACTATTTTCTTGGCGTAACGACATGTAGCATCTTACATAATTTAACAAGCAGCGATCGAGTTCCACAGTTTTATTTCCTCTTCGAAAAACAACACAAACATGACCGCTAAGCAGAGAACATTCCAAGGCATTTTGTGCATTCCAAAGCATCACCAGGGTCTGGGAATAACAGAATTACGACATTACGTATTATTAAAATGCGAACTTTAAGTAAGTGTATTTTGTTATATTTACTTTTTAATCACATAGTAGTCAAATTACTGTTACATCCCAAAAGTATTTTAGGTTATTAGAGTGATTACTTGGGATTTTAGAGTCATTTCTTTTATTTAATATCAATGTAAACCTTGAACCTGTGTTCATTCTCTGTTTCTCCATGTGCAGCCTGTTCAGTTAGTGACCTGTAGAATGCAGACACTCTAGCCAAGACAGAAATATGGACAGGAACACAGAAAATCCTGCATGTAATACAACAGAATTTTACTTATGCAAGCTACAGTATGTCTAACTGCAACAGATATTTAATTAATTGTGGTTAATTGTGGGTTTTTTTATTGGTACATTAAATGCTGCTTTAAAGTCATTGATGTTCTTTTTATTTTGAGGTGGTAAACATAAAAACAAGATATGGCGTTAAACCGTTCCTTTGTGTTACATACCTTAAAGAATCCAAAGTATTTAGCTTAAGTTACTCGGGTAAGGTGACGAAATACAATACAAATGACCTTTCAAAGCATGTATTTTGTAATCTGTAGTGAAATCCATTTTTTAAATTAGCCTTTCCAACCCAGCATAACCTTCTGCTAATGCTTATGAGACTGTTCTAACATTGAATCTATGGAATAAAAAAAAAAAACGATATCATGAAAATGCACCACAGCTGAGTTTACTTAAATCTGCCTAAAAAATAGCTAAAGCTGTATTCCATAAGTGTTTATATTAACATTTAATTAGGCGAGGTGGTAGCTCAGTAGTAAAGGTGTTGGACGGCTAAAAGAAAGTTGTGGGTTCGATTCCCAGTTAAATAAATGAAATAAATGTACGTTTCTCTGTATAAAGGAGTCTGTCAACTGCCAAAAATGTGAATGTAAAATGTAATTAAAGTGCACACATAGGCTAAAGTGAGCATTTTATTCCAAAGACTCTTGTTTAGTAAATATATCTCTTTTACAGAAAAATGCAGACAATCAAACATTAAAAAAAACTTTTTGGTCCTAGTTTAAGTTTGTGTGCTTAAAGGGATAGTTCACCCCTGTTGCTCCAAATCCATGGGACCTTGTCTTATCTTCGAAACACAATTTAAGCTTTTTTCTTACATTAACAGCATTTGGATGATTGGTGGTTGAGGCCTTGCTCAGGGGTCCACAGTGGTGGCTTGGTGGTGCTGGGAATCAAACCCCAATCATTGTTCAACACCTTAATCACTAAGCCACCACTTTCTGATGCAATTTTCTGGTAGAGTCGAAGGGCTTTCTGACCCTCACATAAATAGCAAGGGAACTACCACGTTCGAGGCCCAAAAATAAAGATTTATTTCACATTTTTTGTCTCCTCTTTTTTTTTTTGTTTTATGGTAGTTGGCAAACCCGCTGTTAGTGAATATACCGCCTCCTACTCAGGATGGAGTGTGAAGCGTTGATGTTGAGGAGAAACAAAAGCAGGAAACGAAGTAATAATCAAATAAAAGAATTAAATAAATAGAAAAATTACCAACTTAAATTTATTTATTTTTTTACCACCTTTTCATTTATTCTGTATCTTTTTTTTTTCATGCAAGTTGTACAACAGCACTAACACAAATCCCTTGATGAAGCCCTTGATCACATGCACTATGCCTTGTTTAAACCCATGCTGTATAAAAAAGCTATCAAAATGCACACTTTGGCACCATTTTAAAAACCAAACCAAAAACCAAACTCAATTAACATCGTTTTTTTTTTTTAGATTTTATACAGTGTACGTCTTTCTCCGAGTGTAAACAAGGCACAGCGCATGTGTTCAACGTGTGATGACATTAAACACATGCTGTTGTAAATGTGGTGACAGAGTAAAACACAATTAGATATAGACGTTCAAGTTCCAGTGAGTAAGCTGGAAGCAAAAAGGGCTAATTAAAGAATCTGTAAGCAAAATGTGGCAAAGAAAATAGTATTAATAGAATAAAGGATGCAATCTAAATAATATTCAGTTTGGCTGGATATTTCTTTAATTATTTTATTATGTCAAAGCTCGAACCCTACATCCCACTAGATGGTGGTCTATGCACCAAAAGTGGGTATATATTTGGGACCCTGTCTGAGAGTGCATACTTGGGTATGCCGTAGATTCTGTTAGAAAACAGTTTTCTTGGTGGTTAGAAGACCCTTGAGGGATATTGGTAAGCAATATATTTGGGCTGGTAATGAGGGAAGACAAAAAAAACAAGCTTGACAACATAGCAAAAAAAAAACTTATCCTTTTTCCCCACTGTATTTTAGGTGACCTGCCTGGCAAAACATTCCATTTTTTCCTGTCACTGACAAGGGAGGCAGACTGCTGTGTCTGTCAGCCACACAGTCAGATACACTACACAAACAAAAGTATGTCGACAACTGACCATTACACCCATGTGTTTTTTTTAAACATTTTTAGCCTCAATCTTACTCTTATAATAACTCCCATACTTATGGAAAGTATTTTTCAGTAGATTGAGGGGCATGGCTGTAGGAATTAGTTCATTTAACGGTAATTTAACCGTATTAGGCACATGTGCATAGCACTGTCACACTGGAACATTTGCAGCTGCAATGCAAAGACATTTCTAAACCATGAGCAATTTCATGGCATTAGTTTGAAGAATGTTAGTATGCTGGTAAAATGTCCACAAATATTTGTCTATATAATGTAAATTGTAAGAGCTACCTTAGTTTATCTGCAAGTTTCATCCTAAATAACAAGCTTAATAATCATTTTTCTGTGTTTTTAAAAATTATTTACAGGAAGTAAATTTTTCACCACTGAAACACCATTTGAAATACCATTTATTTATTTTTTTTACTTAAGTGTAAATTTGCTGGGATGTAAATCCATAATTATATTCACAGTCATTAGTTTCACAGTATTGCATGACATTTTTATGTTTTTTAAATCCTTTATCTCAATCAACATAACTGAGAATGTTGGCTTTACTAGTGTACATGTAACAAATATATAAGTATTGCAAGTAATTATGCATTCATAGGCAAAATGGGTTGCGACTCCGGCATCACTGTGAACGCGTGGGTGAGTTCACAACAATAACAGGCTGGAAGACAAAAACACAGTGAAAGTAAAGTTCACACATACAGACCATGACCTTATTAGTGCTTATATCATGATTACAGTATAAACATTTACACTATGGTTTTTCTGAGTTCTTACCACATTGCTCCTCGGTGAGCAGCACTGAATGACTTTGCAGCAGAATGCAGCCAAGGTAGCAGAAAGAGCAATCATAGTGGCCTGAACCAGCATCCCTATTCCTGTAATATGCTCAGCTATGGACTGTGAGCAAGCAGAATAAATTCAAGTCATACTGTATTTACTGTTACTGTTATATCCTCTAAATCAACTCGAACTATGTACATAATACTTTAAGGAAGATTTATCTAAAACATTGTACTTCATTAATAGTAATTAACACTAATGCACCGATTTTCCACCGACAGAGCTAAATTCACTTTCATTGTGTCCCTGCTAACAGGTTGAGCATTCCAGTTCGTTGCGGCACCAAGGCTGTGCAGTGATGCAGTCCTTTTATGGCCAAATGGGACAGGTGACACTCAACCCCCATGACCAAATCATTAGTTACTGGCTAATTCACTTCTCGTACACAGTGGTCACACCAGGACCAATCAAACCCATTTGCTGCTTCTGTTGGCCAGAAATGGCTCGAGACATCAGAAGGCTTGTGAAATGGATGCCAGGAGTGGGCCATGACCAAGTCATGAAAAGCTACTTTCACTACCAGCTCCTCAGAATCTCTGGTCACACCAAGGGGTGGACTTTGTCACAGATCTGCCTCCCTTAAAGGAGTCTGCTTACCAATATCCCTCAAGGGTCTTCTAACCACCAAGAAAACTGTTTCTAACAGAATCTACGGCATACCCAAGTATGCACTCTTAGACAGGGTCCCCAATTCGCTACAGCAACCTTTCAGTGTGTACTTAGCTACCAAGGTTTGGCTAGCCACAAAAGGTAGTCCCAGATTCGGTCCCTTCCCTATCATCCGTCAAAAAACTGATCACCTACAAGCAGCAAGCAAACTACAGAATTTATGCAACATGTATCTCTACTAACCTTTCATTCCAAGTTCCAGCATCCTTTACTCCAAGTATCTTAGCTACTGGCTCTGTGCAGCCTCTTCGGCACTTCTTTTCCTCTGCATGCTCCCCTGGTCTCATAAGTCTGCTCAAATTCTCTCTTATTTTCTTGTGCTATCAATTGTACCTGTCTGACAAACTCCTGTCTCAAGTCTCAGTTATAAGTTACAGTGGAAAGCATTTTAAGAATAGAAGATCTGAGCTAAATCTAAAATGGAATGTTAAAAAAAAACATATGGATGTGATGGTCAGTTACAGCCAGTCATATAGGAGCTGCCCGATGTATAACATCAAAGACTAACATGGGAGAATGTTAGTCCTTTACAGGATGGTACAACAGGATTGCTACAACATGAGAAGCAGCAGAGATATTTTGTTATGGTGTGAGATGACATAACTACATAATCTACATCCAACTTGTCTTGGTGAACCTGTGCTGCTATAACATCAGATTTCTGTTTATAAATCAAAGCTTTAAAGACTTCTTTACCCATAGTCTTTCACACATCTCTGTGGCGTATGTGCTGTTCAGCTGCTCCTCCCAGCATGTGTTAAAGTCGGGATAGATCCCCATTTCGCCCAATTTGTTCAGAAAGCTGATTGCTGATGCCACACACACCACAATCTGCATCCCCAAGCAGACCTTCAGCTATCAGAAAACAAGACACACACCTGTTAACAGAAAGTCTCTATAATTTATAATCATTTTGAAATTGGGCAATAAAACTTTTCTTACTCTAGAAGGATGAAGATTGTGTGCTGCTATTGCGACACCACCAGCTATTATGCTCTGCAAGAGAAAATTAAATGTATGCCATCACACGTTGTATTAGATGAAATGTATGCCATCACACACTGTATTAGATGTCAAATACTTAAAACTTAAAAAGTAATGCGCTTACAGTCCAAGAAGAGATAGAGTTCAAAATGGTGTCAAAATAAGGTGTGGAAGGAATAGAAAACACAACGCTTAAAACAAAGAGACCAAGCACAATCTGTGTTACCTGTAAAAGAAGAAGAAGAATTGAATCATAGAAACACTGAAGCTGTTTCATGAAAAAAACATTTTAAGGAAAGTAAAAAAATGTCCACTCACCCCTAAAGCCTTTGGTTCTGCCTCCAGGTACTTTTGAGATCGATAGTTGTTTTTCTGATACTTGACCTCAACTAGGTTTCTCGATTGAGTTCCTGTGTTCAGGACACTAGAAGCAATTTCCTCCATGTTACCTTCTTCTGCGAAACAAAAATCAATACCATTAAATTAATAGTCTAGTAGTTAGCAGCCTCCTCTTATAATAACATAATAACATCCACGCTTATGGAAATGCTTTCCACTAGATTTTGAAGTGTGGTGTAGCGATTCGCTCATTCGGTTGTTACTAACCCCATATGTTATTGAGTTTAGATGCTTATAGTGAGTGAGGAGGTCTGGAGTAGGCGGAGTTCAAGTTTATCCCAAAGGTGCACTGGAATTCTGGGAATGAGGTCATGGCTCTGTGCAGGACGCTCACGTTCTTCCACTTAGTTTAAGTGAAGGAATAATGTTACAACTGACAAAGACCGTCTGTGTGCTTGAGATAGATACACTTAAGTTGGTAAGGTGTTCACAAACAGACCAGATAGTAAGTAACAATTTTATGTTTAAAAGAACTATAGACTATTATAAATACAATTTGGAATATAAAAAAGTGCATGAATGAATAAATGAATAAAAGCATTTATTGTCATTTTAATTACTTAATACATCAGAATTAGAAGCCGTCGTTTATGCACGTCATCTAAAGGCAGAAGATTAAACAGGTGATGTCCTGGGTGTATTGTATCCTCAATTATATTTTTAGTCCTTAAATTATTCTTTCCAGGGAGGGTAATGAGCTTTGATATTTATATATATATATATACTTAATTTATACTAATTTATACTAAATGTATACTAAAATATACTATATTTATATACTCCCAAGTATTTGAAGATGTGGACCCTTTCCACACAGTCTCCAGTGATGTAACGTGGGGCTGGTTCAGCGCTACATTTTCTGAAGTCCAGAATGAGGTCATTTTTTTAGAGATGTTCAGAGATAAATTGTTGGTGTTTGTAGAATTATTTGGTGCTCGTAGATGTGTACAGGGAGTAGAGAAAGGGGGCCCAGTACACAACCTTGTGGAGAGCCGGTGCTAAGGGTAATAGTGGAGGATAAAGGATGGCCAAACTTGACGGTTTATGGGTGGTTCGTGAGAAAATCCTATAATTAAACTGGTATGGGTCGGGTGGAGAAAAGAGTTGATGTGCTGAGAGACCAGTTTCTTGAAGCACTTTATAATAACTGGTGTTAGTGTGATCTGTGGTCTAAAATCATTCAGGCGGTTGCTGGATTATTTTTTTAGGAACCGGGATGAAGGTAGCTAATTTTACACAGGGTGGTTAGATGGCTTATATTAGCGAGAGGTTAAAGATCTTTGTAAGCTTTGAGTACTTCACCAGGAACTCCATCTTGGCGAGCAGCTTTTCTAATGTTTATGGTTTTAACACTAGTCTCGTCTTATGCTCCTGTAGGATGAGATGGCAAGCTTCATATCATTAAGCATAGAGCAAATGTCATTCTGTAGAAGTGTGGACCTTCTCCCTACTGTTGCACAGTAACCCTTTAACACTGTCCAGATTAGACTCCGAAACCCGTGCATGACAAACGGCAGTTTATCTTATATTCTGTACCAGTAAATATAATAGTGGGAGTCTGTGTTATCACAGTTGTGCGTAGGAACATTTTTTTTCCTCATAAAAAGTTTCTGTATTAGGCTGCATTCATCTGTTATCAGTCTTACTGTTCGTGTCACTGAAAAAATGCATTCCTATACAGCATGTTTCCCTGTGGGGATTGCATTAGCCAGGGAATGTACACTGTCTGTTTTTCAGAGCTTTCCTTAAAATCACTACAGTTTTACTTTGCAATTATGGGCAGCAAAGTTTAAATTGATAAATAAAACCCAATAAAGTGCAATCGTAAACTTTATTAATTCTGGATAGATAGATAGATAGATAGATAGATAGATAGATAGATAGATAGATAGATAGATAGATAATGGATGGATAGATGATAGATAGACGGATAGATAGATAGATAGATAGATAGATAGATCGGATAGATAGATAGATAGATAGATAAATGGATGGATAGATGAACGGATAGATAGATAGATAGATAGATAGATAGATAGATAGATAGATAGATAGATAGATAGATAGATAGATAGATACAGGCGGGTGCGGGCGGGCGGGGGGATGGACAGATGGACAGATTGATAGATAGATATACAGACAGACAGACAGATAGATAGAGATAGATAGATAGATAGAGAAAGTTGAATAGATATACATACAGACAGACAAATAGATAGATAGATAGATAGATAGATAGATAGATAGATAGATAGATAGATAGATAGATAGATAGATAGATAGAGATAGACGGACGATAGACAGATGGTAGATAGAAAGTTAAATAGATATACAGACAGACAGACAGACAGACAGACAGATAGCATTTTATAAGTATGGTTGTCTTAGTTTCAGGGTTTCATTGCTCAAAAAGTTAAATCTTGTACATAACCCTTTCTTATATTAAATTATACTAATGTTATATAGTCGCACCGGCTTTGCGTTAGTGACACTTCAGTAAAAATCCAATGCGCCGCTTGCAGACTTCAATAACTTACCCGCCATGCTTATCCTGTGCTCCTAAAGCAGCGCTGTAAAGAACCGTGTGCTGTAGAAAAGGCGGATTGTGCTATTACGGAGGACTGTGTAGTAAAGACTGTGTAGTAAAGACTGGTGCGTGTCCGTGCAGCGGATCTTTACTTGTTTTCAGATTCGCTCTTAATTAGTTCCTCCCCGCGCCGAGAAATATAACCCTGAAACCCATGTGGAGCCCCCAAGCGCAGCTGTACAGCCTATAGCCTGTCTGAGAGAGAGAGAGAGTCCGGCTATACAGTGCCTATACAATTACAGGGTTTATGATCAAATCCCAGGGCTTCCCCAGAGTCAGGCTTATCTGCTTAAAACCAGAACACAGGATATGTAATTAATCAAAAAAATAATACATTTTTTTAAAATGTTTTTAATTAATTTTTCAATGTTTCGGAACTTGTTATGCTAAGCTTTTCGTACATCCAGTAAATAAGATCAATTATTTAAAAAAGAAAATATATAGATCACGATCTTTAGAAACAGCAAATACAGTTTACTTAAAATTCAATTACATTTTTTTATTTTCTGAAAAATTGGCCTTTATTTAAAATAATTAACATGATATTAAACAAAGATCGCCATCTGCTGGAGAAACAAAAGGGTTTACAGGCAGGGTATCAGATACAAACACAATTCCCTTAAAGGTACATTTGAATATATTTACATTTCCAAATAATAAACCGAGTTTTATTTTATTCAGTTTACACAATTATAAAAAAAAAAAATCTACAAAAATAACGACAATATTTTCTATAAATTTTCTAAAAAGAAATTATACTAATTGACTCATTTTCCAAATTATTCGTGTTATTTAACTCGAGTTGTGTTGTATATGAACTGTATATGTGTAACGATTGTGTGAGTATTCTAAGCACATTTATAATGTGTGCGTGTAAAACAAAGCTGCAGTTATAATAGGTTGTGATGCTGCCTTCACTGTGGAGCCGGGGGTGCCTTTACCACAATAACAGGCTGAAATAAAAAAACAAACAAACAACAGAAGTAAATAAAGTTCACACATAAAGACATTGATATTAAGCTATTATTAAGTTTGCAGAAATAGGTGGGGCATTTCTTACCACATTACTTTTCGGTGAGCAGCACTGAATGACTTTGCAACAGAACGCAGCCAAGGTGGCAGAAAGAGCAATTAAAGTCGCCTGCACCAGCATCTCTATTCCTGTGATATGCCCATAAATGGTCTGTAAGGAAGCAGAATAAATTAGAAATAGGTACCTGATATATAATTGGTGTAATATTACTACACATAATGTACAGTATGTGTATAAACCTGCTCTGTAAACGCTGTCTTACCCATAGTCTGTCACACATGTTTTTTCCTAGGGTGCCATTGTGATCGTGGCCCCAGCAGTAGTGAATATAGGAATGTTCTACCATTAAACTGGAACTGAGGATAAAACTAAATACTGAAAACACACACGCCACGACCTGCATTCCCAAACAGGCCTTTAGCTGTCAGGAAGTAAGATAAAGAATAATTATAATTGTGTCAATCTTTTTATATGTGAATGTGTATACCTGCTAGAAAATGAAGGGATTGTTTTTTCTTACCGTAGGAAGATGAAGATTCTGTGCTGCCAATGCCACACTACCAGCAATTATGTTCTGTAAAGGGGACAAATAAATGCAAATCATCCTACATTTTTTAAAGAATTCAAATGATTTATTTCTAAATGCTAAAGTTCTGAAGCTTACAGTTGAAGAGAAGCAAGCACTGACGATGGCTGTTTGGGTGTAATAATAATAATTCCAATTCAAATATATTGTGGTCAGGAAAAGGAGACTCAGCATAATCTGTGTTATCTGTAAAAACAGATTACAGAAACAACGGTTTCAGAAAGCGACAAGCAATATTTGTGAATGAAAATGTTTATGTTTGCTTTTGATCTACACACCCCTAGAGCTTTTGGTTCTGCCTCCAGGTACTTTTGAGTTTGATTGGGGTTTTTCTGAAATGTCACCTCCATCAGTGTTCCTATTTCAGTCCCTGTGTTAGCATCACTTTGGACAATTCCCTCCATGTCTCTGTCTTCTGTAAAACAAAACATGTACGACAGTAAATGAAAGTCAGCAGCATTCAGGTATTGTTAGAAACAAACTACAGCAGTCATGTACTTTGTGTTATTATTTGTATTCATAACCTATGTAGTGTAAGGACTCATAGCTTCAGAAACCCCCTTTAATCGTGCATTGGGGGTTAATGGTGTTTGGCGAGTTCGCAAGCACTTATTCATAATGTCCCAAATTAAACAACACACAGCTTGGCTATTGTGAAATGCTCAGGCGTAAGTGAGTAAGTGGACGGTCGTTTGTCGAAATCGAGTGTTAACTAAAAATAAACAAGGCGTAGAAATTTAGAAGCAAAAAACCAAAACTGTTAGATGTTAAATATTCCAGTAAAATGTTGCATCTTTCTGAACTAACTGTGAGCTGATTTTTGTGAGTTCATCGATTGCATTTATAAAGGCTCCCATCTTTCACATCTAAATGAATTTGGGATGATCTCAGGGTTCTTTTCATCTATGCATTCTTTTTGACAGACACTGTTCTTACTGACAAATGGATCATGTGGCATTTGTAGCTCAGTATTTATTATAAGACACAGGACTTACATTTACATTTATGGATTTTGGTCAATCTTATTCTTAAATAATAAAATGATATTAGATAATGAACTACATGAACAACCAAATTTTACTAATGAAGCTTTAAATCAGATACATTTACATTTACAGCATTAACAGACGCTCTTGTCCAGAGCGACGTACAAGAAGTGCTTTAAATTGTCAAGAGCAAGGTATTTAAGAAAGAGATGAGTTTTCAAACGCCTCTTGAAGACAGCCAGTGACTCTGCTGTTCTGACATTGATGGGAAGTTCATTCCACCATCTTGGTGGCAGAACAGAGAAAAGTCTTGAGGCAGACCTACCTAGTGTCCTAGGTAGATAAACCTCATACACTGTAAATATTGATATTTTGCAAGTGATGTCACATGCTTAATGGAACATTAACATTAACATTATTATACGTTTTACAATTTTTTTAAATTGGGGTTGTTGTAAAGTTAAATGTTTGTACGCTTTTATTCTGGCGGCAGTGTAAGGTGAGGGATTCTCCACTAGATAAATGTAAAAACATCACTGAAGTGGAGATCTGGCAACGACCTTACGGGATTTTATGATAGAAATACGGCGACAGGTGTTGTATATGACCTCTAATTCTTAAACAACTTTGTGTCTGTGGATTATCCCTGCTGAGATTTGACTCATGATATCCTTAGTCAGTAAACTACCCAACAGTATGGACGTATTTATTGATAAAGACATCAAGCTCATTTGTATGTTGCTAACTGGGCCGTTGCCAGATCTCCACTTTAGTGATGTTTTTACATATATCTAGTGGAGAATCCCTCACCTTACACTGCCGCCAGGATGAAAGCGTACAAGCGTTCTTATTACAACCCCAAATTTTTTTGACATTTTTAGCAATGTTTTCTTAAGCATGTGACATCACTTGAAAACTATCGACATTTACAGTGTATCAAGTTTACAGCTTTATTAGTGAAATTTATAACAAAGACTTATAGCCTGGTGTCTTCATGTCACATGAGAATGAAACACACTTTGGGTCCCCCTCAGAGATCTGTTTTATTAGTAGTGCCAGTGCGGAATGGGTGTGCAAAATTGCTAGCGGCGCCCCTGCCTGCAGGGTATTCTGATATTGACGGGAACGTCATTCCTCCATTGGAACCAGTGCCAGAACAGAGCTTGGAGCTTGAGCAGGGGTGCTTGGGTCTAGTGGGGGGGAGTGTTGGGTTAGGAAAATTCTAGGGGTCTATGCATGTTTGGGGCCTTTTAGTAGTAACAGTACAGAATGGGTGTGGTAGGGGGTCCAAGCTCTTATTTTTTCAAAGGGCAAAATATATATATATAAAAAATATACTATGAACCTTTTTTCTCTTGGATAAGGGAAGTCACAGTAAGATTTGTCTGTTAATATAAAAGGAAGTGGCGTCTTAGTGGTAAAGGTGTCAGACTGCTACCAGAAAGACCAGGGTTTGATATCCAGCACCACCAAGCCACCACTATGGAGCCCTGAACGAGGCCCTTAAATGCTGTAAATATAAATCTATTTTCTGTTGATTTTTTTCTTTTACGTGATTGTCTTGTGTATGATTATAATTTAGATGATTTTGTAGATAAAAAAAAAAAAAAAACTCTCACTGATCAAGTTTATTTTAACAGCTTAAATCTCTTGAACTGAAGTTTAGTGTTAATAGAACTCTGTAAATCGAAAACTCGACCCTGGCCTGCGTTTCTGATTACAACATGGACATTTCACAAGAAATGTCCGCCGCTTAACGGTCCAGATTTAACGGTACAAGTCAAACTGAAATAAAAGAAAAAAGAAAATGCACTGCTGGAGAACTTACCCGACATATCTGTTTATCCTGTACTGAATTAAGTATATGAAGAAGAATTAAACAAATCGAAGGTTGTTGTGTGTCCGAGCAGCGAATCCTTTACTGTTACTCTGTTCCGCCCCGCGCCGAGAAATCTGACCCCCAAAAACATCTGGTGGGAAAGAGCAACAGCTGCACGGTTCAAACACAGTTAAGTTCCTATGTGAATAAAGTGAACGAAACAAGTACGTGACTGGAAAGTTTGAAGATTAAAGCCCAGAATTAGCCAAACCATATTTGGGTTATTTAAATAAATAAATAAATAAATAAATACGAGGACCCCAACATATTTTCTGTTTTTAAGTGCTAGGTTTGTTAGTCCATCTTAATAATAAAGCAATAGGTAAAGTTAAGACTTAGGGGGGAAATTTTATAGTAAACTAAGACACATCGCCACCTGCAGGGTAAAAAAAAAATACCACAGGCAGGTTTATACTGTATGTATATGCAAAAAACAGAAGCACAAATTCTTTACAATAAAGTAGACTTGATAATGCATAAGAAAAAAATAATGTGCATTTTAATAAAGCAAATAAAAAGCTGTCAGTTTTAATACATGTATGGTTTAGAGACAGTGGCGCTGAGGAAGAGACAGGTGGCAGAGCTGGAAATAGCAGAGCTTTAGATGTTGAGGTTTTCGTTGGGAGTGACGAGGTTGGACAGGATTAGGAACGAGCTCATCAGGGGGAAGGCTCATGTTAGATGTTTTGTGGAGATTGAGGTGGTTCGGACATGTACAGAATAGAATATTAGAAATGAAGCTACCAGGCAGAAGGCAAAGAGGAAGACCAAAGAGGAGGTATTTGGATGCGATAGACGAGGACATGAAGTTAGTGGGTGTGAGTGAACAGGATGTAGAGAATAGGCTTAGGTGATTCACTGGATGATGACAGGGCCGGAAATAAGAATTATATGTATTATCTGTTATCAAAAGACTCAATGTTTTTGCAAGAAATAATCTAGTCAAAAATATGTATAGTAAAGTAAAGTTTATATAAGAGATATAATGTTATATCATGTTATGGAGAAGTGGTACCGCAGTGGTTAAGTTGTTGGACTACTAACTTGAGAACCGGGTTTCGAATCCCAAGCCACCACTGCTGGGCCCCTGAGCAAGGCCCTTAACCCCCAAATGCTCAGTTTTATAACAAGGAATATTATAAAGTTGCTCTGGATAAGGGCGTCTGCCAAATGCTGCAAATGTAAATGTTGAAATGTTGTAAAAAAATTTTTGAAAAAATAATAATAATAATTTAATAATGTTTAATAATGTTAGGTCTATGGCCAAAAATAAGGCTATTTGAAAACACAATATAAAGTTATTTTTTAACAATAGTCACAAACGCACCCAGAATTTATAGAATATTCCCTTTATTGCTTTTAAGAGGCAACCTCTATTTGGAAAAAAAAAATGTTACTAAACACAGAAATATTGTCAAACAGAAAGAAATTTAAAACAGGCAGATTTATATGTGGTAGGCTATGTTATTATAAAAGGCTATGTTATTTATAAAATAAAATAAAATGTTATTATTAAATATTTAAAAAGTTAGTTATACTATACATCGCTTATAATTATATAAAAAAAGATTTTATCAGAAAATGCAAATTATTTGCAATAAACATACAAATATTAAAACCTTCCCTTATATATATCCTTCTTGTTATTTAACATGTTGGAATAGACTGAAGATTCCTGAGGATCAGTCAGAAACCAGAACCTGGACTCGTCATACATACATTAAAACACTTATGGAAAAATAACCGTTAATAAGGTTATTTGTACACACATTTAAATCTTAAATCCTCACAAAGTGAACCATTATACTAAAATAACCCTAATAAAGACTTCTGTTACTCCACAGGCATATAACTAATAGCTGATTTTTACTTTACAACTTACAATGTTTGAGATTTAACTCTCACTGTGTAAATCATAACTGCTAAATTCAAAGATATAACAGTATCGGTGGCCTCTGATTGAAGACTCTTGAGCATAGAAAGCAAGCAAAAAGTTTGAACTCAAGTTCCAAAACTTACAGGAAAATGTGTGACTGCAGTGCGGAAAATGTTTTCTTTTATTGGTATTACAGTTAATATTTAAGAACTGTAAATGTTTCATGCGAAACCTTTGGTTGGTTTGTAAACCTAGCAGATGCTTAAAGCAAATGTCAGTTGTTTTTTTATGTAGCAAACCTCGACAAAAATCCAACGCAATGTCTGCTTCATTGATCATCTAAGTAAATTGTGCTATATTTAACTTGGACAGATAATAAAAGTGGTGGTGGTGATGACATTTTATATATTTTTTTTCATCAGAGAGTCTGGTAGCCAGCAGTTCTCTTTCTCCTACTAAGAATATAAGCCAGGATTACGATGATGATGAGGATGAGCAGCGCAACACCTACGCCAATTGCCACTTGGTAGTTCGGTCGGTCGGGCTTGCACAGGTCGACTACAGGAACAGACAAACAGACGTCTGGTTAATCTAATTCTAATACCTAAACAATAAAATATCTAAAAAGGTTCACAGACTGGAAAAACTTAGTTATTTTAATTATAAAAAACATTCTAATTTGAAAACGGTACTGTAAATGCAGGCCGCGTGGAGAAATTAGATATATAAATTAATGTAAAGTTATTTATAAGCATAAAACTGAATACAGCATGAGCTTTAACCTGACAGGTATCTATACTACCAGAAAATTACCCCAAAAAACAAAATGAGCATTTCTACTGTAAAATATTTAAGGGAAAAATGTCATAAAAACTGCGGATGTTAAAGGCAAAAAAACCTTAGAGGAAAACAGACAATGTGAGACATATTAGAAATGCAATATTGTATATTGGAATAAAGTAAAGACTATATATACATGTAAAAAATGTACTACAGTTTAATGTTGAACAAGTCTTTGATTTGGCAGAGATATCTGGAAGGTTATTAGCAGAAGTATACTGTTACTATATATAATATTATATAACATACTTAACAGAAAAGAATGGTAAACAACATACCTAACCAGATTCTAAAGTTAAAAGCACAGAAAAGTATCCGGAAAAACTTGCCACACACAAGTCATTTAATATTCAATATTTAATAATATGTCTTTTTTATACTGAATTTGCGATACATTTCAGTTTTTTTAAACTACATATCTAGAGTACACACAGACTTAATTTGTAATGACAACATTGATAATAAAATGCTACTTACGGGGACCAAACTGGTTGTTGGTGAAGTTGAAGGCCTGTATCCTCTCCTGTCTGAACTCTAGGTAGGTGTCATTACCCAGTGAAACTGACTCTGACTTGCAGGAATAGGAGTGACCTGTTGCCATGCTGAAAAGTTGCACTCGTTTACTCTTCCTCTCCAAATGCGACAATTCTGAAGAAAGACAAGAACCTCACTAGAGTCAAAACGACAAGGGTGTACTAGATTTACGCATGTATCAGGTTAAATCATAAATGTGAGATTCTTCTGATCCATTTTTTCACCTACTGCAAAGGCACATGCTTTTGCTTGAACAATTAAGAACTATACACACTTTTCTACTACGAATAAATCACATGAAATCATCTATGCTGTTTTATAGTGCTGTATCTATGAAATGCATGTGCATGTTGTTGTGTTACTAAAGTCATGACACCACAACTCCAAAGGCCATTTTTATGTGCAGGAAACCGGTTTATCAGCATAGCGCTTATTAATTAGACCTCGCCATTCATTTACTCATGCATCACATTTAAGCTTAAAAAAACTACCCTATTATACCTGTATTAAAAAAAAAAATGTGTTAAACATGCCGATAAACATTAAGTGCAAGACAATAAAGTTTTGTGAAGCTGGTCTAATATCGGCTTGTGTTTAGTACACTGATTGTTTATTCTGCTTATCTGTTTCAGGAAAGCAAAGTTCATGCATTAGAGAAGGCAAGCATGAACTGGTTTAAGAGCATAGAGGCTCGCTGCTAGACACCTCTTCTGATAGATATCTTTTTGACATTATTTGACCAAAGAACATAGTGGCACGACATGAGCAATTACGAAGTCACTGTAGTAAACACATATGATAAAGGTCGTAATAAAGTACCATTTAAAGGTAAGTTGTTCAGGGAAAAATAGTTAACAGTTTCAAACTATTGCAAAAAGTACAAAGCACATAATGTCTTTGCACGATCACTAACAAAAGGATGTTGCACCTACCTCCAGCCTTAAATGCATAAGAGAGGTTAACAGCCACACCACTAACGAAGACCACATTTGTAGTGTCGTTCTTTAAAAAAAAACAAAAGAGCAAGTGAGAACAATCATGTAGACCCTCAGAAGTACATGCACACACACACACACACACACCATAAGTGTTATATGAATCAGATAATGATTCACACCAGAAAAGCACTTCATACCGCATGTGACTCGTTTATCTGAAACATGACTCTACTTTAAGATTTACTATAAAGTTTTTAAAAGCAAAGTTTTAAATCAATATAATGACCATGTCAGTAGAAAGAAAAATAAAAAGTCTTTTTAGACTCGTATCAGGATGTTCATCAAAATGGTGTCAGCCACCTGCCATTTTTATTCATCAAAGCGGTTACTAGGCTGCTTAAGGTCTGTTTCAGCTTACTTCCTCTTCCAGTACAACTTCCTTATTTATACCAATGTATCAGCAACTTATCAGCAACATAAGCAAATCAAGTTCTGACATTTTATTCTTTTGGATTTAGGAGATTCAATTATTTTCCTGCTGGTTACCAAAACTGGCAATTAAACAACTATTTTAAGTTAAATTAAGTTAAATAACGTTTTGAGTTAAGCCAGTCCTGTTTATTTGAAATTAAACTGTTTAACTGTTTAAATGTTAATTTGACAAATTGTAAATTTATATATTTTTTAAATTGAAAAAAAATAATTGTAAAAATTAAATATTTTTTGCATATACATATATTGCTATTAAAAAAGGTAGACGCTTGGCATACCTTAATGAAATCCATGGAGATGTATCCTTCATTTAAAATAATCTTCAGTCTGGCACTATTGCGTTCACAATTGCCAGCACTGCTTGCATTTCCTGGAATAACATAGGTGCCTACCATCTACAAAAAAGATTATTCAAAGTATTTTTTAAACTAATAGATACAATAATATTATCCATTACACATACGGAGATAAAAGTTATACAACTGCATTGATATTTAAAAGTATATCAAAAAACACAAAACAATTATAGGGATACATAGAAACATATCGTCCCAACAATTTCCTTACATGTTGTATATTGTTGTTGACGTGAACCTGGATTGCCGCCTGGACCATAATGCACAGCTTGTTGCCATCCTTCACGGTGTAGTTGCCCACTGTGCTGTTGGTTGTTGGCGTGGGCATTGGAATGGGTGAAGTAGTCGTACTAGGGGTTGTTGTGTTTGCAGTCGTGGTATTGTGGGGAGCCAGGGTAGTAGTAATGTTTGGGGTTGTAGTATTGTGCGGAGCTGGGGTAGTTGTTGTTACGTTTGCAGTTGTAGTATTGTGGGGAGTTGGAGTAGCAGTTACATTGGCAGTTGTTGTATTGTGGGAAGAGGTGATAGGAGCAGAGGTGGTGAAAAATGGAGCAGGGGGCAGCATTCTAGCAGGCGGGTTTGCGTATCTGGCATCGTCTTCGGCTAAAGCGAGAGCTGAGGAAAGTGAAAAGATTGAAGTGAAAAGCTTTAGGATGTGTGTGTATATATATATATAAGTAATAATGAAAAAAAAAACTCATCTAAATTTAATTTAATTTAATGATGCACAAACATTAATAGTCAGGGGTGCCCCTGGGGTGGCAGGGCCCCAAATTCCCGCCAACAGTCCTGATGTACTTAAGTTAAAGAAATGCATCTGATTTACAGCTTGATTAGTAAAATATGTTTGTTTATTTATTTCATTATTTAATATGATTTGTGTACATTAATATTTAATTACTTAACAACTAATAGACTCTTTTAGCTGGTCGACGTATCACTTATGCTTTTGGCTTGTCGTCTTCGTGTCACGTGAGAATGAAACACATGACCTATCGAAACGTTCATTTTAGACCAATTAAAAAAAACCCAAACAACTCGAAACTGTTTAAAAAATAAATAAAAAAACTCGGTAGCTCTGTTCAGATTCTTTAAACCGAAATAAAAAAAAAACTACAGAAGAAGAATTTTTCGGCTCCATTTTAACTGTAACACACTTCACCTTACATTAGAACTCCACCTCAATGTTCCTTTTTTAATAAGCGCTATGAAGCTCTTTCTTTTTTTTCAAGAAAATTTTACCAGAAAAAAAAACCCGTCAATGCTTTAAGATTTAGTATTTAAAAAATATTTCGGTTTTAGATATCGTTGTTTTTGCCCCGGTTACTAAGGACACTATAAATAAATAAGTAAATATATATATATATCTACACATACCTGTGGCCAGCACGAAGACAGCCACTATCAGACGCGCTGATCCGGGTCTCATTTTCACAGCTTCTTCTTCACTAAAGTGCTGCTGTGGTTCTACTAACTCCTGCTGTTTATAGTCCGGGGCAGATAAACTGTGATGCGGGTACTTGAAGCTGCTGTGTCGTCTGCTAAAGTGTCAGAAACGAAACTGGAAAATAAGTAAGGAAGTAAGATCACGTTACCCAGCGGAATTGCACAAGTCGAGTTCAGCTCGTGGCTTTGAATTGCGATGATGATGATGATGATGATAAACTGATTGTCCTTCAGATATAAAGGGCCAAAACGAAAGTAACTCTGTTACTCTGTTGTCTGTTAAATCAGTGGACTAGTAGGAAAATACTTAGGATATACATTGGAAGGGTTGTTTTTTTTAAGAATTACATTTGCTGTTGTTGACCAATTTTTCGTTTTGCTTTAAATGACTAGGCAGGAAAGACTATCAGAAGGTCGATCTACACATCCTGCTGGTTTATAATAAATCATGTTTCTTTACAGTTAATCGAGTCCGCATCTGAGGGTTTTTTTCCTTATCTATTTAAAACACCCTAAACTAAATCAGACAAAACAGGTTTGAAATGATTGAACCAAATAATGGTGGTGTAATGGAGCCTAGTTTCTTAAAGCGACTGTAAGCAATCTTAGCCATGGATTAAAGCATCTCAAACATGTTCTTTCATCTGTTCTCTCTTTTTTAATAAAAATCCATGGCTTTAAAAAAGCTTCTTTTTTTGAGGGTAAAAAAAATATCAATGCAGTTAATTGCAAGTGATTTACTAAACAATGTTTATTTAAACAACCTTATTTGTTATATATCTCCCTCGACATATCATTTATGTTAGTTGCTGTTTATATAGCTAATACATTAATTGTGCCGAACCTATTTCAATCCAAAAGTTATTCATTTATTATACAGAATCTTATAGTCATACTAATATATAGCCAATATATATATATATATATATATATATATATATATATATATATATATATATACAGTAAACATTTATAATAATTAAGTAAATAATATACTAAATATAAAATATAATATTTTAATACTAGTAAACTATACTAGTAATACTATACTAGTAAATATATACTAAGTAAATATAACTAAATATATACTACCATTTAAAGTAAGTATAATTAAAAACACAGTATTATAAGAGGCATAGGAATAATTCGCATTTGTATTATAAAGTTGAAGCACACAAGAAGAACCCATTTTAATGACATCTTGATTCATCATGTTCATGTGACAAGAAACCGAAAAGCCCAGTTACTAAATATGCATAGTAATAAAGCCAAAAACACAAATCAGGAAACACATGATGTAATTATGACTAAGAAGCATGTAGCCAAATGTTGTAACACTAAACTAGAACCTAGCAAATACACCTTGTATAAAATCAGCTGTACTTTTACACCACTGACATTTTGAATTCAAGATTATTGACAATAAATCTAAAAATGACTCTTTACATAGTGCTACAACGCTGCCACTCTTTATAGCTGAGGTTTGTACTTTTGTTGGAACCTCGGGACCATGTGATTAATAAAGAAACATAAGATGACCGGTTGCTGACAAGCAGTCTTTCTTCCATTTCTTAGATTTACTTCCTCAAGTCTCATGAATCAGCCGTATAGTGTATGTTTTAACAAGTCAACTTATTCTTAACTTTTTCTACTTGTCTCTCAGTCCTCCTCTTCATCGCTGCTGCTTGACTCTCCAAAAAGTTGCTCATAGTCTGCAATTTTACCTGTTTTTTTAAGGCCCTGTTTGCCAAAAGTCATACTGATAAGGGTGGAAATGTCACTGAAACCCAAAAGGACAGTGCACTTCTCATTACCCACAACAGATACACACTGAATTCTGGAATCGGGAGTGAAGACAGACAACACTGTCCCTGCTTCAAGGTCCCACACACTCAGTTCATCTGCAGAAAGATAGAGTTAATCAG
The DNA here is from genome assembly GCA_005784505.1 of Bagarius yarrelli. Classification (NCBI taxonomy): domain Eukaryota; kingdom Metazoa; phylum Chordata; class Actinopteri; order Siluriformes; family Sisoridae; genus Bagarius; species Bagarius yarrelli. Next base: position 3,952,723 of record VCAZ01000021.1, read on the forward strand.
TTTGCTATTGATAACTGTTCAGTACAGATAAATAACATGGCCCAAAGTTTCTAAACACATGACCATCAACCAAGTTGGGGGTCACATGTATAGGATGTTTTTTATGCTGTAATAGTAACAAATCACGTCACTAAAATAAAGAAGCTAAAATATGTATGGATTGCTAAAAGCTCTGTCCTCAACTCCACTGAACACATCTGAGACAAGCACCAACTTCGTGGGGGGCCTTCTCATTCCAAAATCAGTCTCTGACCACACAAATGCTTTTGTCGTGGACTACAAAAATCCCCATAGCTTTGTTGAAAAAAAAACTACTAAAAATGATTTAGAAAAGAGTGGAGGCTGTATTAGTATTAAGGCTGTAGGCTGTATTAAAGGCTAAGCCAACTCTATTCATTTATATGTTTTGGACCTTTATATTTATAGATGCAGGTCCACAAAACTTTGACCATATAACAAGTCCCATATTGTTCTGTTGTCTCACAGTGCCAGGCCATTTTTCAGATTCTTGACAGATGTGTGTGCATGTAACAGTAAAACATGTTACAGGTTTTAGGCTTTTGTTGTTATGCAGTAATTATCATTAAAATTAAATTAACTTAAACCTTAAAGCTGTTAACATTCACCTGTTTTTTATGAATTATACAAGAACACTCCTATGACTTATCAAAAGATAGTTAAGCAGATATAGATCTATATTAAACTGCAGAGACCAATGTGTGTAAACCTGTAGAAGTATAAAAGATAACGCATTCCAAAGGTCACGGTAACTAGATAAGTGTAGGATATTACCTGCTAGCAAAATGGCTTCGGTTCCTCCTTTGGTAATGTAAAGTCTGCTGGACACATGCATCTTTAGGCTCCCGTATCCTGAGATGGTCTTGTGTTTTCTTTTAAAAGGCTCCCACACTTTTAATCTAAAAAACGAACCGAATCCAATAGTTATATCCTAAATTTAGGTAACAGCTGTGCATTTCATTTTCAATTTTTAAAGCCTTGCTTAGCAATCCACCTCTAACATTTTGACACTGAAAACTGAGATCGACATGTAAAGGGCCATTATGATTAAATAAGAATTTACTTGTAACTCCTGCAAAAACGTGAATATGGACAACTGTATTATGAACGTAAAGCTATTACCATGCACATCCGTATGTATTTTTCAACATTCTCTTAGTCACTCCTTGAATGACCTCGAAAATTCCTGGAAAGGCTTTCAACTACAGTATTGAGTGTGGGTGTGGGTTTTTATCCACAATAGCATTAATGAGTTTAGATACTACTGATGGGTGAGCTAATCTCGAAGGAGATCTTGATCATCCCAAACAGGGTTAAGGCTCCTGCCGAACACTCAAATTTTACTCTCCTGGGCATAGCATACCTTTATGAAGCTTGCTTTGTCCACAGGTGCATTGTAACTACTCTGTCTGAACTACTTTAACTATCTGTCGAAGGAATACATTCTGGACAACTGTTTGCTTCCAACTTTATGGCAACAGTTTGGGGATGACACATTTATATGGATGTGCTGGTCAAGTGTCCACAGACATTTTGCCATATCATTTGAACTTTACTTGATTTTTCCAGATATTTATTGTGCTGGTTTAAATGTTTATATTTGTTGCTGGTGCTGATACAGGAGTCAGCACTTATCTTCATGTAGTAATGTATCTTTAAGCCAACATTAGGATGTGCTTTTCATGTAGACTACAGATGATGATATATGCTAAATATTGTGAGCGCACGTGTCTCGTTCACTTTGTTTATATGGAAATAAATTCCACAAAAGTCCTGACAGACTGTGCTTGCTTGGCTCTGTCAGCCAACCAGCCACCACATACTTGTTAGACGTTCCAATGCCGAAAACAACTCTGCTGGCGTCATCTGTGATTGCTACACAACAAATTCCAGGTTCATTTTTTAGTCTTTTTTGCACCTGGATTACCAAAATAATAAAGAAAGGAAAACACATGATTAGAAAATAATCCCTAATTCCAGGAGCTTGTTTACTTATATATTAAACTGTTTTGTCTATGCAACCTATAACACAGCATGATTTTTTTTTTAAAACAATGAATCATTGGCTTTCATATAATACATATAGTATAAAATAGGATAGTATTTGATAAAAAGATAATAAACAACAAAGGGATTTTTTAAATTTATTGTTTTATCAAGTTCTAATCTTATATTAAACACTAATTTGTAAAATGTTAATTTATCTTTAAAAACTTGTCTATTGTTTTTATTAAAGGTCATTGTTAGGATTCAGGTTAAAAATTCATATTTTAATATAGTATAATATTTATTTAAATAAATAGAAAAACATGTACTGGACCAGCTTTTTAAAATTTCAGTAAAAAAAACTTTAAAAATGTTAATAAAGTAAAACATGAAAGCTTAATTTGTATTATTTTACATATTATTTAAAAATGTTTTGTCCGAAATACCCTGCCATTCTGTGTTTCCCAGAGAGTGAGGTAAGGAGCTCGCTGGGCTTCACTATAGTTGGAGATGATCAAGTGTGTTCCTGAGTGTGTAAGCGCCGCTGTACGAAGATCCAGAAGGGACCAACAATCTTCAAGTGTGTGCAAGTGTTCCTGGGAACTAACACTGAACACATTCAAGTGATGGGCAAAGTAGGAACATATTACCACCTGAACAAAAAATGAATCGAAAATAAACAGAGCTACTTGAGTTAATCAGGAGTAGGTACAGGTCTAAGGTATGATTTAATGAATAGTAATAGCTTTAGAAAGAAAGTTCTCTTTTGGAGTGAATTGTACCTTTTCATTTCCACTAAGGAGGTATTGGTCTATAGAGTTATATTTCTCTCTTTCTAAACATTGCTGCACTTCTCTCTCTCTCTGTAGCTCACTATCTTGTCTCCTCTTTTTGGCAGTCTTCGTTTCTGTGCGCCAGTCCCACGGCATCACCAGCTCTGTATAGCACACAAAATCGTCAGACTAACTGTAAAGATCTGAATAAACAAAATGTAGATGCACAGTGATCAATATTGGTGTGACTTTTCTGCACTACTTTAACACATAAGGTGGTTTATTTAACTAGACAGTTAGCAAGCATTAAATCTTGAGGTAGCAAGCATTAAATCTTAAAAGTATGTTTTACAAATTTAATGTATACCAACACACATACAAGTTTGTCTTAACCAAAACATGTACAAAGCACATAATTGTAAAAAATGCAAACACGTGTTCATGTTTCAGCATGGCAATGCCCCTGTGCACAAAGACGCTCCATGGGTTCATGTTGAAGCTAGGGCACAGAGCCCTCCTAAACACACTAAAGATTGTTAGGGTAAAATTGTAGGCTGATAACATCCCAGACCTCCTCGCCTAGTGTAACATTATTGCTTTATCTTACCTATACTATAGTGGCTGAACGGGCAAATCCCCTAAGCAATGCTTCCAACTTTCCAGAAATGTCAAGAACTGTGAGAGATATTACAGTAGTAAAAGTGTGATTCAACCTACAAAAGGCTGTTTAACCCTTGTGTTTGTTTAAAAAGAAATTCATTCATTCATCTTCTATACCCGCTTATTCCCTACTTCAGGGCTTCAAAATGGCGAAAGGCAGGAGGGTTACAGCCTGGACAGGTCGCCAGTCCATCACAGGGCCACACACACACTCACACTCATTCCTATGGGCAATTTAAAATCACCAATCAACTTAACATACATGTTTTTGACTATGGTAGAAAACCGGAGTACCCAGAGTAAACCCACGCAAGTATGAAGAGAACATGCAAACTCCACACAGAAAGACCCCTGCCCAGAAATCAAACCCGGGACCTTCTGGCCGTTAGGCAACAGTGCTAACCACTAAGCCCTCAAGAGAAATTATACTATATAGTTTTTAGCCCCAGTCTCATTATCCTTAGCTGATCTTAGGAAATAAGAGACCATTTTCTATAACACTTATATTTTCAAATGTGCTCGAACGATGTGAATGGCAAATATAAACCACAAATTATGTCAAAGTAAACACCTTTTAAGTGTTTTTATTTTAATTAAATTGTTATGACTGTGTTGATTGAAAAACAAAATGCTGTGGGTCCACCAGAGCCGTGAATTTGGGTTAGGTGACTAAAACGTTACCACATATTAGTATTACCACGTACCTGATCTTTCTTTAGTAGGCATGTTCAGGGGCTGGCTGTCAGAAACCAACAAACTAGACCGCAAAGAATTCTTATGGTTGGTTTTAATACGGTGCTTAATGTAGCCAGTGTTCAGGTCCCACATTATCAGATGGTCACTATGTGAAACACAAAGAGAATGAATTATTTTTACAACAGACTTTTAAATCATTCTATACTGCAATATCTACAATATATACAGTATATAAAATACTCTACACATCCCCTAATAATAGTGCAGGTATTTGTAATTTTTTTAGATAAAACTAAGACAAATTATGTCAGAATTTCAAGCAAAAGTTTTTATCCAGTCTTTCATTGGTGATGCCCACATTATGCCCACTTGTTTATAATGGCGTTGGTGGCATTTCATAAATATTTAATGCATTAATACTTTTTTACTGATTAATACATTTAAACAATGAAATGTCATATATGTTTTGTATAAGCTCTGTATATGCAGTTGCTAAAACCAATAAATTGGTTCAATTAGTAGATTACTAACCGAGTCTCTGACAGACCAAGCAGAAGCTCCCCCTCAATGAGCCGGTAGTCTTGTTCAGGGCAGGGTACAATAAAAAGGCCAGACTGCTTCTTAATGTAGCTTTTTGTTGGAAGATCATACACCAGAAGTGTCTACATAGGTCCAGAGGATAATTGCCAACAGTAGACAAAAAAAGAAAGCATCTTGTATATTTTTAAATTTTTAAGCATTACCTAGTATCAAACCGATGGCTTCAATTGAAACAATTAATGCAAAAAAAACTATTTATATATATACACACAGTGAAGAAAAAAAGTATCCTCTGCCGATTTTGTAGATTTGTCCACTGACAATCATCAGTCTATAATTTTTAATGATAGGTCCAACAGTAACAAACCCAGGTGTCTTTTATACAGGTAAAGAGCTAGGATTGGGAGAACTGTCTTAAGGGGGCTATATTAAAGACAAAACGCTTCTAATCTCAGCACTTTAACTGTGTAAGAGATACCTGTCCACAGAAGCAATCAATCAATCAGAGTTTAAACTCTCCACCTTGGCCAAAACCAAAGAGCTGTCCAAGAAGGTTAGGGACAAGATTGTAGACCTACACAGAACTGGAATGGAGTACAAGGCCATCGGCAAGTAGCTTGGTTATATGGTGAAAACGATTATTCGCAAATAGTCACCAGGAAAACAGTTGCTAACACACTACACAGTAAAGAACTTAAATCCAGTAGCACCCACAAGGTCCCCCTGCTCACGAAAGCACATGTCTAGGACTGTCTGAAGTTTGCCAAGGAACATCTGAATGATTCAGAGAAGAACTGGGTAAAAATGTTGGGGTCAGATGAGATCAATATAGAGCTAATTGGCATCAACTGTTTGGAGGTGAGGGAATTCTGCCTATGACCCTAAGAACACCATCACTACCGTCAACCATGGAGGTGGAAACATTATGCTTTAAGGGTGTTTTGCTGCTAAGGGGACAGGAGAACTTCACCACATCAAAAGGGGTGATGGACTTCTTGAGTGAGAACCTCCAAAACTCAGGGCCAAAGCAACTAAGGAGCAGCTCAAGAAGAACACGTTATGGTCCTGAAGTGGTCTATACAGCCTCCAAACTTTAATGACATGGAGATGATCTGCAATGTGTGCAAACCTACTGGCCAACTACAAGAGGGTTTGGCCACCAAGTCTTCTTTTGTGAACGGGTCAAATACTTATTTCACTCAATAAAATTCAATTCAATTAATAACTTGAAATGTATTATTCTGAGTGTTTTTGTTCTGTCTCTTACTTCTTTGTCAGTGGGCAAATGTACAAAATCAGCAGGAGATGAAATAAGAAATAATAACATATGTATATATATATATATATATATATATATATATATATATATATATATATATATATATATATATATATATATATATATATATCTGAAAACAAATTTACCAGGATACTGCTTAGCTTTCTTAAGTCTTACAGTACCTGATAAACTGGTATAGGTGTATCTGTGAAGGGGGCAGTACCGAGGTCAGTCAGGATGTAAAGTTTGAGGTCTCGCACCAAAGCAACATCAGCACTGGTAAATAAGCTATGTTCCACATAGACAGGGTGAGCTTTAAACCGCGCTCCTATTATGTTCCACACTCGCATCGTACCAGGTCGTGTGCTGCGACACACTACATAACTGTACACAACATGTACAAAAAATGTAAACCACTCTCTAAATTCTACATTACCTTTTTTTTTACTCGATTTAAATCCTAATCAGGGTTTTAAGGAATCTGGAGTCTATCCCAGGGTTCTCGGATCACAAAGCATGTGGACAATGTAAACATCTGCACAAACACATGCTCACTATCACATTACATTCTTTTTCTTTCGTTTTCTATTTCTCTGAGCACACAAAATTATATTGCAGCTCCATCACACACTCTAAAATGATCTAAAATAGTCTTAATTATTTGTGCTTCGTTCGTGCTGGTTTGTACAGATTAAAGTTTCGTTTGTGCTGCTTTTTATTCCTAACTTTACTTTCTTAACAAATTGTTAGATTCTAGTGATGTTTAATAGAAAACCTGATGTTGGCAGACTGGCGGACTCTTTTTCTGTACCTTTCTCTCACTTAAAGAATTTTTTTTTTTTGCACAATTGAAATCAAGTTGTAGCTTTATGTATCTGACACACTTGTAGAAATTAAGTTAGTGGCGTTATTAGAGTAAAAGTTGATACAGTACCTACATTAAATTACATTATATCACATTATGCTATAAAATATATAATATTCTGATTGGATGTCTTTTTGCACTAATAGATTATAAATTAGGTACTAAGTCAGTGTTCACCTTGGATATTTATCCGTAGCTATAATATCCTGTATGCCATCACTCTGTACTTTGTGAATGTTGTATGTAAGAGACTGGTCATTGATTCTTGAAGCCAGATTCCACAGACGCACGTGCCGCTCTCCCGTACAGAACCCCAAACAGAAACGCAGGTCAGGACAAATGCCTGCACATACAAAATAAACAAATAAGGTACAGCTGATGTTGTAATTTAGGTGTTTTTTATTTTATTTAAACAATAATTAGAGTATAAAAAGGACTTGTAATAGAGTGCAGTAATATTTCTTTAAAAAGTATTACTATCCATACTATACTATATGTGTTCTAACCAACCTCCAGTCAGAAGTCCAGGGAACCGTGTCATATGTTTATGATCCTCAGTCTCTAGATTCCAGATGTTGATTTCTGTGGTTCTGTTATAAGGTGAGGGACAAAAGGCCACTACATGGGTGCCCCCCTTATTGATAGTAATGTAGGAAATGTAATCATGACTGCAGCCCATAATAGAACGCAAATACTGGAACGAGGCAGTGCTGAAAAGCTCGATGTGTATTATATCATCGTCTCTTTTATAGGGATACCTTATCCGTTAGAAAGGAAACAAAGACATGGGGTTTATTAGGGAAGATAATACATTTAGGATAATTAAAAGTAAATAAGAAAAGTTCATTCTTTTAAATTAACGATATACCACTGCTAAAAAGGTTAATACAGTTACAAGGTTGGTTTTCATGTAGTCTAATAAAAAGTGTAATGATAAAAAAACATTCTGTTACCTGCAGAAGAGCAGGAAGTACTGAGAAGTCATTTCCACAGCCTGTATGGAGGCAGCTTGATGCTGAGCTTGTAGAGTAACCAATACTGACCCAGCTTTAGCACTGAAAACAGCAGCTTCTCTGCCACTTCTAAAAAAACAATTAAAAAAATAAAATTAAAATAACATCCCATTAAAAATCCATAATTAATAATTACTCTCCTGGCAGAGCAGTGCAAGCAAATAGTTAAATGCATTTAAACAGCCTTATAATGTGGTCTACAAGGATTCCCTATTGTCTCCAAAACTCTAGCCATTCAAAAATAACACATATAACCCAAAATAATTTATGCCACAGTAAAAACTCTCTTAACTTTAAAATGACACCATGGTCTATGTATCTGCAATCAATACAACTTTATAACACACTATTACTCTTTTGATGCAGGAGGACATGTCCTATGTGTTATGTTATAATAGTATAATAGCATTCGTAGAGATAATGTCATAGTTTAATCTATAAAATTATTTAATCAGTCATCCTTCCAAAAGTTACACAAACATACACTTGGGAAGTGACAGTGTTGGCATAAACTTGCCAGATATGGAATGTTATAAAAATTTTGCGTTTTATTGACTTCATCAATAAAAATCACTGTGGTTGTTTATAGTATCTATATGGGATGTGGTAGCCCTGTGGTTGAGTGTTGGACTCATTTTATAATCATAAAATCATAGGTTTAATTCCCATCACCACCATGCTGCCACTGCTGGGCCTCTAAGGAAGGTCTTCAACTGCTCAGTTGCATTAAAACAATGAGATAAATGTAAGTAGCTATGAATAAAAACATCTGTCAAAAAACTTTTGTACACAGACTTATGCAAAAAAATTTTGTGTGGTTTATAGACGAATAGTTACTAACCTATATCCAAAGAGGACATAGTCTTTAACAGAATTGTGGGAAACCAGAATGGAATTGTCTTTGTGAATAGGATCGTAACCAAGAGTGAGGTTCACACAATGAAGAAGTGAGCAGGACATTGCTAAATCAAACACCTAACAATACACAATAAATAAAACAAGAAGAATAATGTCTGTAAGAGTTCATTCCACAGTTTACAATAACAATAATAATGTTATGCATACATAGCATTTATTTTATCATAAATATGTCTTGCCTTGACTATGTGACTGCCATCGTAAAAGATCACTAACAGTCGTGCATCAAAGGTAGATGTAATAACCGGAACATCCGTTGATGTATCTGTATAGAGGATCCTTCCAGAATGCACCTCTTGCACCTGAAGGCTGTGCCCCATCCTTAGTGCCAACACAGTGTCCTCCAGACAGAGTGTAAGCGCATCGGGGACACAGTTTGGATTATACCCCACTGTACAGGGTATGGAATTGGCAAGGGTTACTGAATCTTCCAACTTCCAGAGGATAAGGGTTCCATCCACAGAGCATGATACAATATGGTTTTGACCCAGGGCCAGTGCTGTAACAGGACTCAAATGACCTGTAGATAAGATATGATGTCAATCATTTTAAAATGAAATCATTTTAAAACAATGAAACAGTTTGAAGAGCAAGTAATCTATTTACATCTTAAAACTCAATCTGTATTTCCCCACGGAGCCAAGTTTCATTATATCACTTACTTTTTGCTGACAAGAAATAAGGACCTTCACTCCACACTATCACAGTCAAATATGTCCTCCGTGTTTTTCTTACTGATTGATACCAAGTCTTTTTTATTGACTGTCCAGGATTTCATCTGTTTTTCTGGGTTTTGCTTTTGTCTGCTCTAGTTAACCCTTTATTCCCTTAACCCATTAATCCCTTAAGAAAATTTTAGGATTAAGGGCATAAAGGACTATAAGGGAGCTAATGGGTTAAGGGAATCAAGGGTTTAGGCAAAAGGGTGTTAAAATAAGGTAGGGGTAAGGGAATAAAAGGATTAGGGGAATGTAGGAATGTACATTCCTTAATTAAGTGAATAAAGGGTTTATGGTGTAAAGGCGGTTAACGGAATTTAGGATTAAAAGAATAAAGGGTTTAGGGAAAGGGTATAAAAGAAATGTGAGGTTAAGGGAATAAAGGCTTTAGGGAAAAGGGGGGTTATAGGAATAAAGGGTTATGGGAAAAGGGGGGTTAAATTGATGTGTTGTTAAGGGAATTAAGGGTTTGGGCTTAATGTAACTAAGGTAAATTTGCGGGTAACACAGTATTTAAAATGTGCCCTGCTAAAAATAAATATGAATAATACCTCTAAGTCTAGCAAAATGTAAAGCATTTGCTCTGTCATTGGGCAATAAAGTATGGCATATAATATATCCATGCTTAAACCTAGTGTAAATAATGTTCTACCTGCAAGTAACGTGTGTGTTATTCCTCCTGGTGACATGAGGCAACTGTAGGATGGCACCAGGACAGGCAGTGATGAGCACTGGCACTGTGTCAATAGATCATGCAGGTAAGAAAAACGTTGCGGGTCACCTGCAGTGGCATGCCCATGCAATAAAGAAATGTCAATGCAAAGAAAAATCCTGCTGACTGTAACATGTTTTAAGTGCCTGTTCCCAGTACCTGGAGCCACGGGCTTATCCTGAGTAGTGATGTGCAGGAGACGTCCCAGTAACTGAGATGCCAGTTGACATGGGTCTTTTAACAGCACAGGACGTGACAGACAGAAAGCCTCGTTCAGAACATGTATATCAGGCAATTCCCTGTAGCCCATACACACAAATACGCAAAAACAACTGTTTATTCTTGACTCTATCAGTATAATTTTACTAGACCTATAATTCAAAATATCTTACTTATCAGGCATAAAACCAGCTTTTAAATCCTCTTCTACATGGCTGACGGACAGACCCCAGATTTTATGCAGCAGGAACTCGTAGTTAAACAGGCACTTGCTGAGCAGAGACTGAATCTGGCCAGAATGTATGAGATGATAGGGCAGTCCATGAAGTTTACGCAAATTAAAGACATAATTTTTCCTGCCGTCTTCTTCTCTACTCCATGCAAGTGGTTGAAAAATGTGACTATCAGAGGCACTGCAGCTCAAATATTCTGCAATATCTGTATGGATAGCCCTCTTTGATTCTTCCGTTTTTAAATATCGCTGAATTATGACATGGCTCAGTTCAATGTGGGTCCAGCACAATACCCACGTCCCATCACTTTCCACCTCCATTATGTGATACCTGAGTTCCCATAGTAGCCGGGCCAAAAGACCATATGGTACACTGGGATATTCTGAAGTGGCTGAAGTATGATTGTATAATTTGGTAAGCTCCAGAATGACTCGTCTGTCAAGTCCTAACATTTTCAATAGTTCCTCTTCTGTCACTCCACCACGTGAGAGCGAGATCAGTGACGTAACACGCCGCACCAGATTCTCACCATACTCACGCTCTAAACGTGCCAACAGCACTATGAAAAGACTTTTTAAATCCCCAGGAAGGGCGAGCTGTTCTGGTAAGGAGAAGGATGTCCATGTCCTACTTTCAACGTAGGCAAATCTAAGATAGATAGGTAAAGGACAGAAGAGACAGGAGCGCAATAAAAGGCTCCACTGGTTCTCTTGAAGCTGAGAAAAGTCAGAGACAAGCTTAGAGGTCAGGCTGGCATTGATTTCCTCACTACTTAGAGGTGGAATGGCAAGAACCAAGACTTTGGCTTGGGTCTGAGAGAGATGAGAGAGACATAAGGAGGCAATAGGAAGTACAGAAAAAAATGTGAGCAACTTCTGAAGAGAATATGGCAATCTTTTAGTAAGATCCTTTTTCTTATGGTACACTTAATAAAAGGGGCACCTGTAGCATGTGGGCAGTAGTGGATTTTGTAATGGCAGACAGGATAACGTAAACATGTTGAGGTAGATGAGTGTAGAGCCATGACAGATCAGCATCATGTTCTTCAGCCAGCTCATCCAGACCATCAAGCACTAGAACCAAGGGCCTGTTTTCATTTACTAATGCCAGCAAAGAATGCAGCTCATTGCGCAATTGTGCCAAAGACTGTAAAGCAAAAGAAAAATTATTATAGATAATGCAGTCAGAATGTATTAGCTTAAAGCCACAACATTAATATCAAGTGCTTACTTATAAATACATACGGAAAATACACTGGTTTTTGAATTGACTTTAAATACAAATTAACTAAATTAACTAAAAATCAACAGTTCGTACAAAAATATATATATATTTTCCAGATATAAGCTGATATTTAATTGTTTGATTTATAAAAAATAAAGGGCAGTGTACACAAATCCCCATATAGCAGTGGTGGAAAGTAACTAATTATAAATACTTATACTTAGTTAAAAATACTTGTTACATTACTTAAGTAGATTTATCCTTTTTTGTTTTTTGTTTTTGTTTCTTTTTTGTATAATTACCGTGCTGTACTTTTACTTTTGCTGTTTAAAAATTCAACTTCACTGCATTTGTTTTACACAAAAAGTACAAAAAAATCAAGGTGCAAGCCAACGATAAACTGGGTTTGGCAAATAATAATAATGATCTTGAAACAGTTTACATTCAGATAAAGACAATGCCTGCAGAGGATACCAACTGACCCTCTGATAAGGTCAACGATAAACATCCCTGGCCTCCTCTTTCTCCTTAATTTGGTTTCAGAAGCAATAATGAAAAAAAGGAGATGCTTTTTTCTGTCTGACACTTAAGTAGGAGTTTGTATCGTTTGAATGATCAATTACATCAATTAGCCAAAAAAATATATCAAACATTATTCTGTTGCAGCTGAATACCAAAAACAAAAATCAGCAGCCAACAACTAAACACTCAAATAGATTTTAATAGACTTTAAAAAAAATAGCCCATAAGTCTTAAAATGAGATGAACGTCTTCCACCTGAATGGTTTAAAATGGTTTATTTTACACACTTTGTAATGTAAGTAACTTAATTAGTTTTTTTTTAAACCAAAATACTTACTTTTACTTAAATCATATTATTTAGTTATTCTACTTGTATTCAAATGAATTATTTCTTAAGTAGCGATACTTTTACTTTTTCTACCACTACCAATTAGTTATAATGTTAGCATTGTTTGCAATTTTAAAAATAGGAACTCCAAGAAGTGCTAATAGTGGGGCAGAAATGATGGAGCAGTTACCAAGGTTATGATTATCCACAATTTCAGCTACATTAAAAATAGTCCACAGTCACCACGGTCTTGTTTTATAGCAAGTAATCTGACTTAAATCTGATTTAAAGCTAATATATTTCTACAAATAAAATCAAACTGAGAAAACAGTGTGCCTATGATTTGCGAAACCTGTTCTTACATAAACTACGATATGATTTATAAATGGGGCATATCAGAGGTGAGGTTTTTCATGTAAAAGTTTATTAACAGAAACATATGTTTATCTATTTTACAGAGTTAATAGAAATAAAGATGTTTTTCCCAGTTACAATTATAAGACAATATAAATGATGAATCAAATGCTAGGAAAACATACCTCTGATATTTCTGTGTATTTGCAATTGTAGATTTCCACAATCTGTGTACAAAGCCTTTGCAGAATAAGACGCACATTTCTGCTGTCTGATGTCAGTCCAACAAAACACACCAGCACTGTCACATCTCTAAAAAAAGGGGACAGAATGTATCGTTCCATAAACCTACTAATAACTAAAATGTTGTTAATCTCCACAATGCCTTTTCTGCATACCCAGATGTCCACGTTGGTAAAAGCTCTGTCACCTTGGCCAGGATGGTGCTTTTTCCCACACCTGGCTCCCCTAAGAGCAGCAGAGCATTCTGGGAGGAGGCTGACTTTTGAAAGGCATCTCTGACCTCCAGTAGAAAGTTCTGCCTTAGCTCAGAAGTCTTTGCCCTTCCAAAAAAAAGAGAAATATATAAAGAAAAGTAGAAACAATTTCATCTCTCTTAAAGTTATATTACAATTTCACAAGAAAAGAGCATGTGTTCATTCAAGCTAAACCACAATAAAACTGTACACATAGTTTAAAACTCACAGCATTTGTGCATGTTTAAGGTGCAGCTGGATCTCATTTTGAATTTGATGTTGTGCAGCTTCTTTTCTCATGATATCATAAGATCCTTTAACTGGTTTTAGCTGCATCACCCTGTAACAAAACCGACTATATTTAACCATCTGAACATTCTAGTGAAGAGCAAATCATCATTTAACATCTATACCTGTTAAAGGCTGCTATGATTGTGCGCAGGAAATGAGAACAGAGACGTTCTGTGTAGAACTGATGTGATCTGTTATGTTTGGCGCTCAGACCCTTCTTCCCCCAGCTTACGCTAACCTCATAAATATTCGTGTGTCGCAGCTTTGCAATGAAAACATGTAAAAAGACAGGTTTATATGTGCAAGTATACATAACCACATTTCTACTGTCAACAGTTAAGGAATTATCTCCTAAAAGAATGCTGTTCATTTCTACGGTTAGCTTTAGCAAGACACAAATCAGCTGGTGCTTGATGAAGGCCTAATGCATTACTGGAACATCACTTCAAATTAGACACTTAAAATCTCCTCATATCATTGTCAGTCAGATGTAATTCTATACTTTACCTTGCTGTGGATGTTGTGGATGAAGTTCTGCTGTGCTTGATACAGGGAATGATTGAGCTCTGCCCTGCCTTTCTGCAGGTCAATAAACTGTGAGGCATATTCACTCCTTAGGTTAAACAGCAGATCGGTGATGGTGCGCTTATAACAATAACTGTACTCCTCAGCAGGGAGCTTTGCTCCAAGACCCTGTTCTACCTCCCAGTCCAATACTGAAAAAAATTCTATTTATAAAAACTATGTCCACTATGTGTATTTTACATGACAAAAGTAGGAAACACATGCCTGTCCTAAGGAGACACAACGTTTTTGTCTCTCCGATGGCTTCTGGTCCATTGGTCTGCAGCACACGACATATTTGCTTACAGGTAAAATACCATGCTTTTCTCGCTGCTTTCCTACGCTCTCCGTCACGACTCAGGAAGTCAGGGTGGTGTGTACTAACGTAGAAAAAAACAGGAAAAATCATCATCTTTAATAGTCACTTTGCTTAATGGCATCACATAATGATTTTACCCAAATGGGAAAAAATGGCTTAAATTATTTCTGTCTTTACTGTAAAGAGAATGTTTCAGTTTCCCTAATGGTGTTCACTGGGTTTAAGTTTCGGGCTTTGTGCATGATACTCAGGTGCTTTCAACAAAACTATGGCAAACCATGCCTTTGCAGGCCTTATAGGGCACAAGGGCAATGACATGCTGTAAAAGTGTCTGGGAATCCATATTTGAAGGCTCACAATTCCTGGATCGGGCAACCACTGACTTGTGGCCGTATAAATTATGTCAAAGTAAATACTGTAATCGAGGAATCTTATGTTTTAAGATTAATATGACTGTTTAAGATAATCACTAAAAAAGATATCAGCTTCTCAAAACTCTACCAGCTAAACAAGTAGTTCAGCATTTTTTTTCCCAATGTTACAAGTGCTAATAAAAGTATAGCTATTAGCTATTAGCAGCCAAGTTCACCACCCCTCTAAACACAACACAAAGTGGTTGTGCTTAACACACATTCAAGGTTAAACTGATTTAATGCAGTCTTACCTGACAGGCAGCAGTCGGTACACAGGTGGAACCGTGTTTTCATCTAGCCGATACCATGTCAGCAAGAGGGTCAAATCCTGGTCAAAATCTGCCCAACATCTTTCTAAGCAGGCCTTTTTTTCACCCTCCACACAGGAATTGGTGTTTTCACTTATTGAAGCAGTGCTTCTTGTGTTCCCCTTATTTTCAGACTTTGCTGTTGAACTATGAAGGGTGCTATTGGAAATTCTAGGTTGGGTTTTTGTTGGTGTTTTTTCCAAGTCTGGCTGCTTTTTGGAAACCTTATCCCGGTCTCTTATAAGAACTTTCAAAATTGCTTCAAAGTATTTTTGGGGAATGGTGGTTGGTAATGACTGGAACTCATGCTTTTGACCTGTTAATAACTGTGGATGTTTGGCGAAGGAATTAAGAAAAGAAAAAAGCATTGTGTTCAAAATTAGGTATAGTGATATCTTTTTTTGTATTTGATTATTTTAACAATTGTTGGTAAGGGCTACAATAAGGATTGTAAAAAGACTCACCAAAAAGTTTGGCCCCTTTGTCTCCTGACACTTTGTAAGCATTTCTAAATGCAACTGCACTGAATTATGGTGGTCAGTAACAGGGTCTTCCACACCTCTGCGTAGGTCAATCATTTTAAAATCATATCCTCTCTGCTTACAGTACAGGTACAGATGAGGATACACACTCTCCATTAGCGCTGTACGCTCTTCAACTGTATCTACACAAAAATACACACAAGCTTTATTTTAAAACAGCATGTAAGTCTATAAACTTTTTTACAAAGACACTGAAACCACATGCTTACACTCGGGCTGAGGTTCTTATTGCCACAAAATTACTAATCATCTAAGTCAACAACGTGACTGAAACTGAAACAACGTGAAACATAATGCAGACATAAATGTACATATATTGTAGATGAAAGGATGGAAAATATTTTAGTAAGTTTATTTTGTTTGTTTGATTATTACTACAATAATAATGCTTGTAATGCTTGTATTCTTACATGCATTAACATTTACATGTACAGCATTTGGCAAAGTTCAGAGTTATTCAGAGTGACAAACAGAAGCACTTTAAGTCTTAAGTGGAAGATGTGGTAGATCAGCAGATAAGGTGTTGGACTGCTGATCAGAAAAATAATTGGTTTGATTCTCAGGGCCACCAAACTGCCACTTTTGGGTCCCCTGGAAAGGCTGTTACTATGAACTTTTACCTACTTAGTAACTAGCAAAATGTAACTAGCTCTGGATAAAGGTGTCTGCTGAATGCTAGCAATGTAAATGCAAATGAGTCTCTGGTAATTTATTTTCTGGGAGAGTCATCACTTTTCCCAGAAAACTACTTTTACCTTCTTTTATGATACAAATGTCACTTTTTCAATCATCCAGCCAATGTCTGTACACTAAAGTATGCATTTATTCAAAAGGGATTCCGAAGGGAATCATTTTCCATTTCACCATTAGCAAATGATTGTTTTAGCTTAGAATCGAGTTGATTAATTTACAAATAGACTATCAAGAATTTATCACTTGCCATTATTTAGTTAATAGCACTATAATAATCCCAGTGCATTTACGGTAAATGTAGATAAACCACTGGTGGAATTTGCCACAGGAAAATGTATAAATATGCTAAAGTATTTAACAATGCATATAAAATAAGACATAAGTTTTGCCTCCTGAGATGCTGTAAACATGAGATAGGAACATAACTAAGACAAAAAAAAAACTCAAATTACAGTCTTTGTTACATAAAAGCTAATTTTTTTTATAAATGCATCAAATTACCCTACATATTTTTATTAGTTAATAATTTCTTCTTTCACTTCAAATAAAAGTGTTAATATTGTGTCAGTAAGCTATTTGAGGTGTAGTAGCATGAGTTGGGCCACTTTTGTGGCAAAACAACCCATTTCTATTTCCTCAGGTCCCTTTCAGGTCGTTTGGATAGGTAACCTTGAAAATGTATTGTTGTCTAGAATTATCCATTATTTATCTTTGGTGGTTGTCAGTCTTACCTTTATATCCCCCACACAAATAGATCATAATCCTCCTCTTGATATGACAATGTTTATTTGTCTCCCACTGCACGGAATTTAAATCCGGTAAGTAATGGCCTTTTTCATTCCATTTCTTATCTTTCCATCCATGTGTGTCCAGAGAGGAGCCCAGGTGTGGTGCTTTGATTGAACAATTTTGCAAAGCAGGAAAGTCTTTCTTCTCCCACCTGTCCTTTAAGATTGAGCCTGGCAGAAACTGTAGCTCAGTATCCGATGTGCTTACGGTACTGTTGCCTTTGAATGAGCTGTTTTGAGCCTTTTCCTCAAATGGAAACATTATTAATTAAAGGATTTTTTTTTATGTTAAAAAACAAATTCCTAAAAAAACATTAGTATCTTACCTTTAACAATGTTTTATTTTTCACTATTAACACGTCTTTGGTTGTCTCCTTACCAGGAGATAAATATTGGCAGGAAGTTGTCACATGTCGCTGTTGTAAATGGTACTGTGGAAATTAAAATTTCTGCAAAATCAATTTTCTGTTGATATCACACACTGAATTTTAGTGAATCAACTAATAAAAAGGTGGGTTTTCTTGTTACAGAGTGCTTACTTTGAGGTGGGTGATGACCTTCAGCTCGACCTCCATGCTTAACTTTAAATAAGAAGCAACCGGATACGTTGAGCTTTTCTGTTTATAGAAACACACAAACAGTCGCACAAACAAAATGTTAGCTTACCATACAATGCTTATACAATAAAATGTTTAAGAATAATAATCTTGGTCTTGTTCGAACATATATGTTTATTTATCTTGTACTCGATTGTCCTTTTAGGACATCATTTAATCGTTTTTGAGAAGAGAATAACTCTTGTAGTCTGTTAGAGCCTGAATGCTGCAAAAGGTATAAATTTTATTAAGGATTTCCAAGTAGTGGAGGAAGTAGCGACAAATTAAAGATTATTAAAGTGGCCAGTTTTTGTAGACAAAAAGACACAACGGTTTAATGATTTAAGGTGGTCTGGAAGCAGAAAAGGGAAAAAAACAAATAAAAAAACTTACCTTTGTTTGTGATTTAACAGTGCCATTGGAGATGGGTGGAAAGTGCATGGATTCATGTTTCTGCAAATAGTCACATTAACATGTTTTATATAAAATTATCAAGTCAGTTATAATAACAGCACTGGTAATTACTCGCTTTGGTATTAAAATAATAACAAATTGGAAGAATTGAAATAAATTATTTCGAAAACATCATGTTATTTGGAATAAAGACAGATTTTATTGCTATTGTGAAATTACTAATTTAGACTACGTGTTTTGTTGATTTAAATTAGAGGTAATTAGATAAATAATCTTACTGTGTTGTTTTTGGTAATTGCCTTCATTGTGGAAACTTCTGAGTGTCCGAACTTTTATAGAGTTTACGTATATATTTTTTCTCAAATCAGTGATTTATTACTACACAAATGACATTCGTGTCACGACTTGTTTCTGGCACCTGTATCTGTTTTTATCAGCCATCCATAGCAATCACGTCTCCAGTCAACACTCAAGCGGACACACACAAATCCACTGCCAAAAAACTTTTGGCGCGTCTTTTACATACATAGCGGTAATAGCACCTAAAAGAGCATCGGAGCGCTCCGACAATTTACAGTAATTATTTACAAAGAAACTCCAAATGCTTACACAATTCTTTACATTTTAGAGAAACAAAGTTTAAATATAAAAATGAAAATAAATTAAAAATAAAAGTTTCCAAGGTTATTATTGTTGATAGAAAGCCTTTTATTATTGATATAATATCTTTTAATATAATTGTCCCAGAATCTGAATTTATTTGAGCTAAGCAACTCAAATTACTTTGTAAAGACGTACTTTATGTCCCAGTAAATGACTAAGCAAATTTTACTATGGATTTATATATAAATCATTTTATTTATAATTCATTTCAATATTATTGCACCAGAGGCTCAATTTTCAATCATTATTTAAAAATATATATATATTCTAATTGTTAGTTATTCAAATCAACTTAGATTATTATTTTTTAAATGGAAAGTATGACTATTTTTTGGTTTGTTTTTAGCTTTATGCATTTATAATTAAATTTCATCGTTGTTATTACTATCATTTTTTAAATTCAATTTTATTATTAATTGTTCAGCACGCCTCTATTCCTTTATTGTGTTATTATAAGCGCAGGTAGACGCACGACTCCATTTCCTATCATGCCTTGCGTTATTATGATCGTGTTAGTAAAATGGCTGCCATGTCTGGCTGCTCTGGAGACTGCGCACTTCAAAGAAGCCTAAATAAACTCCTAACGACTCCATCTGGGTCTCTGAGAGTGAAAAGTCAAGCAGAGCCGCTATATGTAATTTCTCTTGATCGCTATGGAAGAGACCCGAATTTCGGTGTGTATTTCCCGGACAGTATTAGTGTGTCGGACAGTGTGTACGACGCGACTGTAACAGATGGAGACTGCAGAGTGAGAGTGTCTCTGGACCCCCGGCTCAACCGACTGATCCACACAAATACACTCTGCTGCGGTAGTGTGGTAAGAAATGTTGTGTTCTCGGCTATCGACCAAGGCGAAAATGACAGCAAGACATTCCACGTGTGTAGTTTGGATGTGGACACTTCGAGCGGGAGAGACGCGGCTCTTGTCTGTCTTTCCTCGGTTAATGTGGACTCACTGCCGTGGGTGATGAGCGGCGAGCCGAGCCTGATCCCGCTCAGAGCCCACCGGAGCGCGTACCTTCCACTGTGGAATAATCACGACTTCTTCGGGGAAACATGGCGGCACACGCCCCCCTCTGAGAACGCCGGAGAGGACTCTGAGGAAGACGAGCTGGTGGAAGGTAACCTGTAATGGCATGCCACCTTCAGCCTAGATGAAGTTAATGTCCCTAAATACATTGGCCACTTTATTACACACACACACACACACACACACACTCTCCTCTTCACACAGTTTATTACCCAGAGCCCACCTTTCTGCACCCCTTCAACTGTTAAACCAATTCCACTGACCTCCACACTACATATTTATTTCATCAACCAAATCATTTCATCATAGTCTTTTTTTTTTTTTGTAAATGTTTTCCTTAGGATGAATAAAGTATCTGTCTGTCTTTCTATCTATATTTCTATCTGTCTTTCTATCCATCTATTTAGCTGTCCATGCCTTATAAAAATAATAATGCAACACATGTCTATCTGTCCATGTCTTATTATAATTAATAATAATGCAACACATATCTATCTATTTAATCTAGTCTTATCTATCTATTCATTCATCCATCCATCTATCTATCCATGTCCTATAAATAATAATAATAAAAATAATGAAACACAAATATATCTATAAGGACAATCTAATAATTACAGTATGTGACCAGATGTTTTTGTTATCTTATATATCTATCTATCAAATGAAAACAATTATTTTTCTCTAAACAGATGTACAGCCAGTACTTTCTCTAGCAGAGCTCCGTCGTCGCTTCCTGAGTGGCTCACTGCGTCGCAGAGGAGCTCTGTGTGTACGGATTCTGCACAAATCCAAGCTGATGTATTATGGGAAAGCAGATCAGAGCTGTGAATGCCCAAATAAGGTCAGAGGCTATGATTATGAGTTGACATGAACCCAAGTAAAGTAAAACAAATCATATGTACTCTTGTCTTTTTTTTAACCTTCTGTGTCGGTGACAGGCCGAGTTACAGGTCGCTGATGGCTCCATGAGTGTGTTGGTGGTGCTGTGGAACAGCATATGCTTAGACTGGTACCGTTGTCTGCAGCCTGGTCAGGTTTTAAAACTAAGTCGGTACAGAGTAAAGGACAGCTACGGCAACCGCAGCGGACAAGATGCAGAGCCAAACATTGGTATATTATATTAAGCTCTGTTCTTGTATGTATGTGTTGTATGTATGTATGTTGTATGTATGTTAGTATGTGTCATAGACAAAATTCTGTCAGCTCCATTTAACATACTAGAGAACAGGGTTCCACCAACCCCCAGTGTATGCTTTTTTAGCGTTTAGCTTTACTAGCATTTTAGCAGTTTCTTTTTGTTCTCCATTAGAGATCAGTCTAAACTCCAGAAATCCTGCCGCTAAAATTGCCATCGTCCCAAAACAGCAAGTTTCACCCGAGTGGGGTTTACCAGAGCTGCCACACAACTTTATCAGCGGGTACACATTTTTAAATTTATTTTATGTATTATTTTTTATTGAGTATTTTCTTATCTACTCTTATTGAAATAAGTGTTTGACTACAGCAATGTTTAATTATCAAGAAGTTTTATTGTCCTTTCAACCATATATATAGCAGATGGAGTACACACCCCAGAACCATAATGCTACATAAAACAACACAGAACTACACAAACCAACAATAAGCTCCCTAACAGAAGAACAACACAGAGTTAAGGACTAGAAAATAAATGTCCTAGAAACTCAATGTGCATGTGTGCATCCTGGGGCAAACAGTGCAAGACAACAGTGAAAATAACAATACAAACATAAGAATAATAGAAAATTAGCACCGACCAGATTAAGTGAGGAACAGCAGTAATTTGTTGTGCATTATTGTGTAAAACAGCATTAAAAGGAATTTTAATAAATAAAATACTAAAATATCACGTCTCAACAGATCCCTGGCCTGTCCCCCATTTCTGATGCAAATCGAAATTTTTTTACATTTGCATTTTAGCCACTAAATGTTTGACTTGATCTTTATTTTAGCGTATTTATTTTTCTAAAAAATTCCATAATTTAGAACCTCTTTTCAGCAACCAGCAAAAGGAAGACTAAATCTGGAACGTGATCTTTAACGAGCACATCTAGGGTGATGGGACACTTTGGCAGTACGATGTACAAAAGGTTTTTTATTATTATTTTGTGCATCTGTGTTTACAGAAATGATCTAAAAATTTTACCACATGGCACTCTATGCGACGTTATCGGTGTGGTTGTTTTTGTGGGGCGACAAGAGCGTATCAGGAGTAAAGGTGAGAAAAAGCGCTACACAAAGTTCATTCACTAATAGGCTGGGATATATCTGAAAGATGAATTCTGTCTCAAATGCACAGACATTTCTGTACTCTAAAGTCTTTTGTTTTGTTTTATTTTATTTGTTTTGTTTTTTTTTCATTCAGATGGACGGAGGTCAGAATTTGAAGAGTACCGCTGGCTCCAGCTAGAAGATAGGACCGCAGCGCGAATCACCATCAAGCTATTTTCAACATCACAGCCAGACATTCAAAGTCGAATCCAACCAAGTAAACACACATTGTCTTTTTTGTTCCAGACACAGATTACGTTTAATACCAAACTGACATCTTTATCATCTTTTTTTCTTGTGATTGTCAGTGGCACTAATTGTTTGTACTAGGCTCAAGCTAATAAGGAGCACAGTTGGCAGTGCTACAACCTTCGAGTATCTGAGCAACACTTCATTTACCCAGGTGTACTGCACAGGTAGGATTCTCTCTCTTTTTCTTTCTCTCTTTCTCTCTCTCCCTGGCACTCCCTTTTCTCTCTCTCTCTCTCTCTCTCTCTCTCATTGACCCACGTAAATGTAAATTTTTGTGGTCTGGTCTGGTTCTCTGATGTCACATAGGCACCGGCTCCCGCTCTGTGATGCCATACAGAGGGATCCGTGTAGTTCGACAATTCCTGCAGTGGTTGAAACAAGTGGATGAGGCCAACATGCTGGACAGGGCTTTGATTGGAGGATACTTCAGCTATCCTCCTCTGCCTATTTCTTTGCAAAGTTTTATAGAAAAACGACAAGGTAAAGAAATAAAAGGCTGACCAACTAGACTGCTTGTTGATTATCAGATACAGTACAGATACTTACACTTTAGTTTTCAGATAGAAAAGCCAAGCATCATTAAAAGGGTAGAATTTCAAATTGAAACAAAATCACATAGTTATATAGCCTATATGCCATTGATGTAGATTTGGATTGCTAGCCTTTAGACTGCATTCTTAGAAATATATCAAAATGATTAGAATAAAAAGAAATGATCATTTTTTATTCAACTGCTATAAATAGTCATAAAGGCCTCATGTACACTGTCTACCTTTTATATCTGATATCTTCCTAATTAGAGCAGGGTGTCAGATATTTATCCCGTATTTAGTGTAGACTTAGTGACCCCTAAAAGGGAACAGCCGAAAGGAGAAGAAGAATACATAAAACAGTACAAAAGAAATAGGGCGACTGAGAAAGACATAGAAACCCCTTACTTCATCTCTGTTTGAAAAAAATAATGTTAATCAAAAACGTTTGCCCCAGGCCAGCTCGTGTAAAAAGTATTTAAAGAATTTCTAAGATAATAGTATTTACATATTTGTCAGATGTCTTTATCCACAGTGACTTACATTTATTTCACTTGTATAGCTGAGCAGTTGAGAGATAAGATTTTTGCTCACAGGCCCAGCTGTGGTGCTGGAAATTGAACCCACGACCTTCTGATCAGCAGTCCAACATCCTAACCACTGTGCTACTAATTCCCCATTTTGTAACTGATTTCATGCCTTAAGAACAAAAAAAGGAGGATGTATTATACCCATATAGTAGGTTTGCTTGCTGAGAAGTAAGAAAGAAGCAAGTAAGAAGGAAGACAATATTTTAACAATTCCAGCAAAAAACTAAAAGCAGAGCTGCACTTGTTTACAGAACATAAATAAATGTAATCAATTGCAAACAAGTTTATCAAAAAATAATTTTTTTACTTGATATTTGGACCTTCAGTATTTCCTGTTATTCTGTAATGAACGTAGGGTTATGCCCTAAAATATTAAAACTATGCATGATTCTATTGTTCAGGTGAGGCAGGTATGATCAGTGGAGGAGAAATGAAGCTCCAGTGTGACAGGCTACACTACAGAGAGAGACAACGCTTCATTGTTCAGTGCACCATCACTACAGTCTGCTACCACAGCAGACAGGTACACACACTGATATACACAGCATCAAGTATTCATTACATGTCTGTTTTTGTCATAGCATCTCCTTTTCTCTCTCTTTCAGGATATGAGGCGGGCGCAGTATACAGATCCATTGACCGCTCAAGTTAGTCCTCGGGTGCCACGACAAAGAGAAGGGTTTGTGTTTGTTGTTTGCATATTTGTGTACATGTGGTATGAGCATGTGATTGCAACATTGTTTTAATTGCAGATCCGAAACTTTTAAAACTCCAACAAAGAGGAAATTGCTCTTTACTACAAGCCCTTCTGGTAGCACCCCTAGAAAGAGGTAATTCATGAAAGACGGAGAGAGATAGAATGTATGAAAGAAAAGGGAGTGTGGGAGAGAGAGAGAAAGTTCTAATTTTTTTTTGTAATGTTAGGTTGGCTCCACCTTTTCAACAAACTTCATCAGAAGTGGATACAGAGAATGGTGAGTGAACTATACACACTTCTGTTCATAGTCTTGTTTTTAATAGCTGGGAAGCAGAGCACAGGAGACATTGGGAGATCTTTTAAGCAGAAGTTACTCTTTATTGAAAACTCGCTGTGCATTACTGTAGTTATCCAAGTCTGACTATATCCCAGCACAGTAGAGTTTATATCTTTCAAAGGGGGAGGAATACATAGAGGTGGAGACAATTTACACAAAGCATGCAGTAATCGGCCCGTTGCCACGTCTTCAAGTTGGTAGTCCAACACCTTAACCACTGCGCTACCACTTCCCCCATTATATTATATACATCAGTCATTCATATATTATCATATTGAAACCTAGATTTAACATTTTTTAAATTTGTATTCCAACACAGCGTAATAGTGTATGTGATTTTTGAAACGTTTTCTGACCAACAGTATGTGAGCAATTAGGATAAAAAACACAGACAAGCCTTGCGCTTCTTAACACCTAATGCAGCACCATCTGTTGAAACCATGGACGCCTCATAAGCTGTTTATTTAAAACAAACAATGGGACAGTCATGTACCGTCATAAATATTATTAAAGGAAACCTTAACTCTTTTGAAGCAAAGAGGTATTTGATTATTGTATGTCTTGTAGCCCCGGGTTTCTACTAATTTAATGATTTGTACACGATTTAATGGCAGATTACTAAGCTTTAAAGTATCAAATGATTTTTTTGTTTGTTTGTATGAAAGTTTTTTAAACTGTTCACTTTCTTCTGCAGATTTGTCTCTGTTTGATAGTGCTATAGAATTCCTGGTTGGAGATGAGGCTGAGGACGAGGAGGGAGATGATGAAAATTTCTTCACACCGCCCAGTAGCCCTGTGCGGTTCCGCCTCGGGATGCCTCACGTGGCCCCCGAGACAATACCGCGGCGCTTCTGTTATGAACGACGGCACGTCCAAGCAGCAGCTGTGGGATTGCAGACCAACAATTTCCATAAACTCCTCCCACAGAGAGAGCTGGAAACTTTTAGCCCTGCCCAGTGTTACACTGGTTACTTTTCTTTAACATTGAGAGGTGGGAATGACAGAAGTAAAGAAATGTGACAGAAAAGCACATACCCAAATCAACCAATGTGTGTGTGTGCGTGTGTGCGTGCGTGCGTGCAGTTTTATCAGATAATGTGATGCTGGACGTCATCTTCTTTCCTGCTACCCCTGGTGACTTGCACTGGGAGCCCCTTCCCCTGACACATGACAACAAATGGGAGTCTGTGCTTTCACATGGTGGCTTCTCTACATGTGCTCCACCCCCAAGCCCAGGTAAATTGAATCCTTTTATTCATATAGAGGATATTATAGGAGTTGTTTATATTCTCAATTGAATACTAGTACCTATTACTATTTATAAATACTATTTATAAATACTAGTATATTCTCAATCGAATACCTCGTCCTAGTATAAATAGGTTAGACACCAGGAATATAACAACCTAAATTCTTGTTAAAGATGTTGTGTGAATGTTTGGATGTTGTCGTTAGTCACAGACGGAGAAGCAAATGCAAGTGCAAAAGTAAAATAGTTTATTATGAATAAGGCAGACAAATCCTAAAAACAGTACATTTGATGTGCAAACACCAGAGAGCACACTAAATAACCAGAAACCACAGAACAGGCAAAATGGTCAGTAACAATAATTCCACAAAATTAGGCTTGGTATCAGGGCTGTGTATTGGCAAGGGCTGCACGATACATGAGTCATGATACAATATATCACGATATATATATATATATATATATATATATATAGTGTGTAATTCACTTTGGTAAAATGTGTGTATGTAATGAGGAACACCTGTGTGTGATCAGTAGGTAGGCGACCTGGATGGTAAAAGTGTTTATGCATGTTGGGTATTGTAGTCCTGTTTAGCCATGTTTGTGGTTTGTAATGACTGCTGGGAGTTTTGAATCTAAACTGGACTCGCCTCTGACAGTTTTGAGCTTTAATAATCTATTTATTTTGGACCTTAAATGTGACTCTTGTGCAAATGAAGCATAAAAGAGGGAAAACCACAGAAAACCACATGTGAAATCATTTTTAGTCTTAGTTTTAAAATCCACAAATTATCGATCAACCAAAATTAATTGTCTGGGGTTTTTTTGTATTGTCAAAAAAGTTTATACACCACTTACATTCGTAATCCTTTGTTTTAATTTCCATTTTTAAAGGATTTTTCTCAGACAATTTATACATATGTAATATGTTAAATACATTTTTTTTTAAATATCTTTGCAAGTAAACACAATATAAATTATCATCAAAAAGTTATTTAATTACGGCTCATGTACTTTTTCACCCACAGCTGATCTGATTGCCACTGCAGGACAGCTGACGAATCGCAGACTCGTGTGTGTACTAGAGGCTTGTGCACTAGGCGGAGACAAAGTAGAGCTCATCTTAAACCGTGCTTTTCCTCTAAGAAGCTGACTCTGAGCCTGAGATCTTTTTTCCACACAAGCTAAAGGTCAGAATATTTTTGTAAAAAAAAAAAAAAAGTACCACACTCATGTTTCTGGGTTTTTTGTATTGGATGTTCTTGGTTTTGTAACTGATATTTATAAGGTTTGGGTTGTTATTTTTTTTCTTTCCACATATAAAGAATTGTGTTATTCACAATTTTACCAAGTATTTATATATAAATATAAATATGATGATTGTTTATTTATTTAATTTTTTTAGACGAAAGTTGTACCTTTTGAGTCTGACATATATTTTACAGTTGTTTTAGATCTTTCTTTCAATAATTCCTGTCATCATTAAGGTTGTGTATTAAGTTTCCTAGGCAACAAATAAGTCAAATGCATCATTTCTTTTCTAATACCAGTTCAGGAAATCTGTTCTATACAATAAATACAAAACAATCTTCAGAGTCTGGCCAATAAATACATTTATTGCTATTGTAGTATTAGGGTACTAAACAAGGGTGGGTAGTAATGTTTTATATTTATTATGTTACATATAAGAATAGGTTTACCTGGCTTTACTTTTTCTCGCACTTAAGTTAATTTTTAATGGTAGAAATTTAATTTAACTTTATTAAATTTCATGTTTCTCGTTTCTCAGTTACTGTTACATGTTAATTATGAAATTATAGTTTTATTAATTCGTTTTTATCATGTTGCGAATAATGAAATTGTGAGTCTTACGTTAGGCTGCAGCCGTACATATGTAAAACCTGCTCATTTTAAGATTATTACAATTTAAGAGTAATTCTGCAATATGGAGACGTCAATATTACCGTAATTTTTTATAAAGTCTCACACACTTCTTTTTTTTTTTTTGCCTTTTTTAGATGTATTGTATGTAGTCAATTGTTAGTATTTTCTTCTGGATTTAGTATTTTCCCTTTATTTAAGCAGATTTAAAGTAAATAGTAATTCACTTCTTATTATTCCATACGTTATTCCTCTTAGTTTAATAACTTTAAAACGAATACTTATTTGTGTATATTTATATACAAAAGGTATAGAATCTTTAAAATAGCACTCAGTTTTCAAGCAGACTGTTTATTATCAGGAGCTTTTTTAAAATACATCACTTTTTATACATTCAGAGGTCCAGGACTTTGTCATTTTCATAAACAATGTCACCTTTAATAATGACGAATCTCACCAGCTCTTGATGGCTTCCAAACTGGTAGATAAGATGCTCCCATCTGCATGAAGTGAGTAAAAATGAAGTGAGACTGTTATTTTATAAGATAGAATTTTGTTGTCGTGTCTGATACAAAATACTAATACCAAATACATCTGCTCTAAGGTTTTTAAGTAATCGTGTTACACAATAGACTGCAGCACTCAAGGAGGTAACAATACAGTGGGCGAAGTTTGTTCACTTATCTGTCTTGAAGCATGCTATCTTTTTAGTTCTAAAATTTAAGCTAAATGAAAAAGATTAGTGGGCTGTTTTATGTACCGTGGGGCATTAATGATGAGAAGGTCTGCTTGTTTGCCAGGCTCCAATGATCCATGTAAATGTGAGCGATTTAAAGCATATGCTGCATTTATTGTAGCAGCTGCCAGAGCTTCGGACATCGACATTTTCAACGTTACGCAGGCCAAGTGCATCACCACAGGCTGGTAAAGATAAAACGTTACACAAATAAAATACTGTATTTTTACCACAAAAATCACTAAAAATCTGGGTGTGTATAAATGCTCGTTACCATGGAGCAACAGTAAGCATTGGGATTAAAGTCACTCCCTAGTGATACAATAACTCCAGCATCAAGCATATCTCTGGCCCGAGGACATGGAAGCCTGGTTTAATGATATAAATATTGATTTAAACCCCATTTATTTATCGTTGGTTATTTGTTACTTTAAGAATGAATCTACCTGAGAATGTAGGCTGTAGTAGGCAGCAGGACAGCAGACGTCTTCGCTTTTGCCATGGCAGCAATTCCCTCATCGGTCACTTCTTCTAGGTGACTTATGGCTAAAGCACCGAGCTGCGCCCCAAGCTGACATTCAAACAGACAAAAGTAAAGTAAACAAAGTTTATTTTGGTGTTACATTTGTGCCTCAATTCTGCATATGTTTTTTAACAGTAATGCTTTACTACAGGACAGTGCATGACAGCATAATCTCAATCCAGAGCTATTTATTTATTGCTCAGGCAGTTCCCCTTTGCATAATGATCCCTCAAAAATAAGTTATTCTCTAAAAATTAATACTGTTCATGTGATTGGATTCCCTGTTCTGAAAAGTAAAACATTACAGCACCACAATAATACAGAAAATTATAATAATCATCCAAAAATCAACAAATAAAAGCTTGAAAACGGGTCAAATCAAGCAAAAAGGTCAACTGAAAGTGCAGATCTGATGTCAAGAGGAGGGTCATTCCACTGTCTTGAACCAGCGACCAAACATGTCTGATCCCATTCAGAGTTTTGGCAAGTCTTCGGAACTGAAAGCATTAAGCAGTTAGGTGATCTTTAAGGTCTACTACAGTTATATAAATCAGGTGGGTAATATACTTTGGTGCTATATCATGGACAGCTTTAAAATCCTACATCATAAGAACCAAGGTAAGATTGCTATGCTGTTTGGTCAAGTGAAAGAATGATTCTGGTGGCCTGTTGTTCAATTGCCCAAATTAACATTTGCTTATGATCTGTAAAAATGTACAATCCAAAGAAGTGCATTGGGGGCATCAAGACGTGGTTATTTTAAACAGGATTGTTTTAACCCCTAACAGGAATACACACATGAAGCCAATTGTTATTTCTTAGACATTTACACACTGAGTGCCATGCAAAGAATGGTTTTGATGATAAGATAACATTTTGTTTCATTGGGCTGGCTAACATTTACAATTTATAAAATCACAAATAAATTCTCAGAATACTTTTCTCTTTAAAAATCTATTCAGTCAATTGTGCGGCTGCTATGAATAAAATCCTGTGGTGGAGTAGTGCCAAATCGTATGTACTCTTTTCCTATCTGACATTAAACGTTACTGCAGCTTCTAACAGTGCTTTCGATTGCAGTCCTAAAAGGGCAGGATGGTCAGTAGTCTCTCTTTCTAGCAGTAATGTGTGTATGTGTTAAAAAGTGAAAAGGCAAATTTATTTCAAGAAGAGTACTTCTGCATCAGATTACATTTGGTTATGCAATTTTAATGCTGTTAAAATAGTTTTTTGATTGCTGTTAAAATTGTCCATGATATCACAGTTGACTAATTTTTAAAACCTTACGTTTACGTAAGACTTTTCATGATAAAAGTGCATTCTCCTGCGTTTTGTAAGATGCCATTTTAACCAATACAATGTTAAGTTGAAAACATATAGTGGAGCGTGCATGTCGATGGGAAAGTTTGATTGGAATTCTGCAGGCATTTCGCTCATCTCTAAGATTTATCATTCATATTTACTTTATTTCACTTACTTTGTATTGTAATAAGAAGAAATATTATTCTATTAATGATAAGACTGCAGGCAAGTATAATTCATGATGTTTCAGCCTTTAAGCTCTGTAAGGACATGGTGTGTTTTGGTTGGAGTGGAGGAAATAGAGTGTTCCTCAAAGAGCCCTGACCTCAACCCTACTAAACAGCTTTGAGATAAACTGGAATGCTGACTGCATAATCTGACTTAAAAAAATAAATATATATAATATATGTATGTAGTGTATGTATGTATACACACCTGTGCAGAGTTCATAGGATGCAGTTCATCTCCATGAAAGTTGATGTTAAGGCCGATGTCTTTTCCAGCCTGGAGGATTTGGTGTGTGGAATCCAGATCAAAAACCCCTTTCTCACAAAACACATCAATGTTATCCACCTGCAGCTTACCAGCAGAAATCTGTTTCTCTATTGCAGGCAGCTGCACTGAAAGAATGTCCTCAGTTGCCTCCTCCATAGTCATACCCCTGAACAAGAACAGAATCAAGAGAATGTCTATCATTAGGGACGTGACCGAGTAACTGTTTGGTTTTATTATGTATTTAGATCAGCTGTTTATTGATTTTTTTCACTTTCGACTTGTGTTAAGTGTGTTTCACCTGGCCACTGCATGTGCACCGCAGTAAGTTGAGGATATCCCGATAGGCATGGTCTTTCTAGCTGCATCTATAACCTTTAACATTTTAAGCTCGGTATTGAGCTCCAGCCCATAACCACTCTTACACTCCACTAGTGTAGTTCCAGCTCTTAACATGCGCTCCAGTCGGCCATTTAGCCCCTGCAGCAGAGTTTCTGGCTCTGCTGCACGTGTGTGTGTCACCGTGAAGTGAATGCCCCCACCGGCCTCATGCACCTGCATGTATGTGGCTCCAGCTAACTATATACACAAAAAGTTTTCTTGAATCAAATTTTTACTGTTCTTAAATAAAGAAAATGGTGACTTGGTGATTAAAGGTTTTTTAGTGTACCTTCATTGCAAACTCATGCACTCTGTCGCCAGCCCAAACTGGATGAGTGTGTGCATCAACCAAACCTAAAGAAAAAAATAGGTGTCTTAATGTCAACACGGCAGTGGTGCAAGTCATAATGTCAATCCCGTAACGCAGTGGTGCAAGTCAAACAAAGTGAAGGAATGCAAGAATGTATAATTACCTGGAAGAACACACATTCCGGTAGCATCCAAAATGTTATCAAACTTAACTCCTTTAAAGCGGGAATCGATGGAGTCTGTTGGTCCCACAGCTTTGATAAGTCCATCACTAGAGCAGACATAAATCCAGACAATTCACGTAACCAAACACACATTCTCCCATTCATATGCCATTCATAACATGCATTTAGAAGAAACTTACTGTCCGACTACCAAGCTGGCATTCTCAAGAACTGCCAAATTCTTCATTCCATCTTTGGTCAGAAACTTTTCACGATTTTTACAGACCATAACCAACTGTTTGGCATTTTTCACTAGAAGCCTGTGACTGTCAGACATTTTGTAGCAGCTTACTTGCTTAAACACATGCACTTAAGTAGAGCTGAGTTTACTCTTACATCAAACAGATGAAAAGGCAGGTAAATATTTAGCAAAGCCTAAAAATGGGGTAAGCACCGGGGCAAAGGTCTGCTGTGAGGAGGAGCACAGAGATAAAACATTAAAGAAATAAATAGTTGGTGCTGTTAAAATGAATTCACAAAATTGACACATTCTTAGAGATTTTTAAAATCTCGCTCTTTGCTGTTTTACACAATGTTGGATTTATGGGCAGGTTTCCAGGAACGCGTGGACAATAATCTACCTTAAGCTAGAAATATATATATATAATACATTTTATGACAACAACTCTATGTAACTCCATTTGCTTTTTAAAGCCATCTCACTTGACGATTAATATGAGAATAATAAACACATAATTGTCAACAGTTTCTAGGTTAGACGATGTTGATTCGCAATCATACGTTTATCTGAACACGCAGAAATGTGACAAACTTAATGTTATATTTTATTTTATATTCTTGTTTTCTTAAAAGTAAAATAATTTTGTTTTTGTAATTGCTAATCGGAAGACCATAGGTTTAATTCACAGCACCAAAATCGTGCCACTACTGGGCCCCTGAGCAAGGCCCTAACCTTCAACTGTTTAGTAGGATAACAGTTAAGTAAGATGTTCTGAATAAGGGGCATCTGCTAAAAGCCAGATTATAAATTTAAGTTATATATTAAACAGAAACCGTCGCTGCAAAATCAAATCAGATTTTAGACATTAGGTCACGACTATTTAACAACTTTTTTATACGTTAGACCGAATGACTGTAAAACA
Source organism: Bagarius yarrelli (assembly GCA_005784505.1). NCBI lineage: Eukaryota > Metazoa > Chordata > Actinopteri > Siluriformes > Sisoridae > Bagarius > Bagarius yarrelli. Next base: position 3,985,777 of record VCAZ01000021.1, read on the forward strand.
GGCAACGACAATATGTTTGTTCACTTGTCGTCTTTAGAGGTATGAAACTGTAAAGTAATCTTTCCACAAAAAAAGGTTGGTGTGAATCCATAGTTTATTTAAGAAAGTTGTGCACATTTTATTTTTTTTTTTACAAAACTTACCTTAAAATTGAAACCGTGTAGTTTTTGTTCTGATCCATCGTTAGATAAACGTTTTATGTCTCGTCATAAATAACGTTAAATTGTGTACTTTTAAAGAATGTTAGCATATTTCCCAACACCGTTGATGTTGGGGTAGCCATTTTTACCACTTTTTTAAAATCTAACTGTCCCCCACAGCAAATCAAGCATATATGCAATTGTTTAAGTCCCATCCACATACCTGACCCTCTAAGTAAGTAATTAGCTCATTTACCCTAATCCAAAATTGATGTAACTGATTCGAGCGCTACCAAATCCGACAAAATAGCATTTTATGTCCTTACATCATTTTTATCCCCTCTTTCATATGTGCTTAAAGAACCACATCCTCGGGGATAGGGATTTGATTCCTGCATCTGTTTTTTCTTTGCTTTAGGATTTTTTTCTCTGTGAGTTAATTGGCATCTCTAAAATTGGCTACAGTGTGTAAGTGATAGTGACCTGCACCAAGTTAGCATTTAGCTACTATCTGGTTTTATTTGCAGCCCAATCCTTACATATAAAAGTCTCCACATTAAATTCCAAAATGTTAGCATCTTAGAAGGAGGAGATACCAAATTAGCAGGACATGTGATCTAGCTACTAAAACTGCTTTTCGACCTAATATAATTTATTTGTGCAGGTGAATAATTGCAATAATATGCAAAAAGGGCTGTGGTTTGAACTTGAAAATTCTGATTAGCATTTTAACATACAAAAAGGTTAAATTCTGTCCACAAGCAGTATCTGTGTAAAGTAGTGTAAAAAATTCCATACACTACATGGTCAAAGAATGGTAACCACCTGATTATATTACTTTTTTAACCTTCTGTCTTAGATTTATTTCATCATTTGCTTTTATATTATGCAACCTACTTCTGGAAAGGCTTTTTTTTTTTATAGTACTAACATTTTGGAGCAAAGCTGTAAGAATTTCTGTTTATAAATCCAAGGAGAGGGGTGACCTCAGATAGTGAACTTTTGGAAAATTCATGAAAACAATTTTAGTTTAAACACCAACACTAACAATGCATTAAGAAAACAAGCAGAATACAAAATGCATAATTTTATTTGCATCAATTTGCCTCCAGAAATTATGCTTTTACAGTGTAAAAAAACCACATCAATTCACAAAAAAAAACCCCAAAAAAACCCCTAAACATCACATACAACCAAGACAAAATAAATCCCCCAAACTTTTTAAACCTTAAATTGTTAATCCTGCATTACTCCTGCATTACTCCCGCATCTCTCCATCCTCTTCCTCCTCTTCCACTCCTCGAATATATAACACATTGTTGCACCTAGGACAGACAAGATAGATTAGGTGAGCAATTCGAACAATACATTTTGTGTTTATGAAAACAGCATCAAACGGAATGATTTGTGAAGTTCTAAAGAACTGCCCATAAAAATATACAGTGGTGAAATTATAATAAAATTTAAGTAACAATACACAGCTTCAGTGTAGAATCGAAGACATCTTCGTCACATATGCATTTTTTTGTGGATATCCCAGCTTCGGAAGTTAAGGTTAGTGCACAGGGGTCAGCCATGATTTTGCCCCTGGAGCAGAGAGGGTTAGAGGTCTTGCTCATGGGCCCTTATCTTAGTCGTGCTGGGGCTTAAGCCTCAACTATTTTTTAAAATTTTTTATTATACGCTAATATAAACCTGTTTCAGGTCAGCTAATTTTTACTTGGGTAAGCAGTTTTCAACATTACTCACAATGCCATTTAGCTGCCTGAAAAAAAGTACAGCAGCAATTCTTTAACTTTAAATGCTGCATTCATGCTCATCATTCCCACCGTTCACCAACAAGCACCCTTAGAAATGCCTTCTAACAAACTCTTTAAATGCAGTATGTGGAAAGTGTAATGATCATGCCGTTACCTAATCAACACCTCTCCGAGGTGACCTGACAAAGCTCCATCCACATACTCCTCTGTGTTCGCCAGCTGAACATAGAACACAAGAAAAACAACAAAAATATTTTTCACCAGGTTATTGTATATATTGCAATTTTGGCAATTCCTTTTAGAAAACATGACTAATAGAGATTTTGGTCATTAATGCTTATTCTGGCTGCTGCTTCTTACAGAGATCAGAAACTATTAAAGATAGAAGTTTTGGGACGAAACAGTTGAAATTCTAGTATCGATACCTTAATACTTCATAACATTTAAAATGGTAATACTGACTTAAAAGGGCCCATCAGATCAGCGACATGCACTTTTACAAGTAGTTTGAACTAAAACCTGTGTTTGAACTAGTTTGAACTAAAATGCAGTGTGTGTAAACAACCAACCTATAAAGATTAACCCAGTGTTTTCTTTTTATCTTGTTAAATTGTTTTCCCCTCTTGAATCAGGTCATTTTCAGGTGCCCATTTTTTGGACGTCACATGGACCAGGGCCCAAAGTAGTGTTGGTTCTCGCTAGTGGTGCAACGGATAACAAAACTCAGTTTGAATCACATGACTGTTTTTGAGTCACGGATAGGATCATTTTTCGAATTGGCAAAAAAGGGAAAGGAATATAATTTGCTTGGCATTTATTACAAGAAAACTTCCATCAAATTAATATTTTTAAACAAAAATAACCCAATGGCACCTATGGTTTTAGCACAAATAAAACCAATTTAGTAAAATATTCACTCCTTAGTCATTAAAGTGTAACGTGTATAAAACAACCTTAAACCTAAACGGATTTAAATTTGACATTTTTTGAAGGATAAAGATGAGAACATCCTAGCAGTCACTATGGCACCTGCTGTGGATTACAGCCTTCGTTAGAAACCAAAGTGGCCAGTCGAGCTCCTGTCACTGCATTTACTAGGTTTCTGGCATTATCTGTGGTCACTGCGATATTTATATTATGCCTCTTTAACTTCCACTCTTATGTGAGGATCATATATGGGTCGTGTCTGTAGCACAGGACTTCGCATCTCTCACTTAGCGATAAACTTTAACATGCCTGGTCGTGTGAGCACGACTGCTCCGTGTAGTTACAAAATTAATTTAACATTGTCCGGCAGTAAAACTGGCTTTTATTCTGCAACCTTTTTTAATAAAAATAATTAATCCGCAGGTTAAGTGTGAGCCAAACTGTGATTCGTATGGATCAAGAATTAACTGCGATCCGTTGCACTTCTAGTTCTCGCCCAACTGGGCTTCTAGGTCAGACTGAAAAAAATGCAACAGGCTGGTCGATAAAATTTGGGCTGCTTTTGATACAACAACAGAAGTTGATTTATTTATTTATTTATTTTTTCCCAGTTCAAAACTAGCGGGTGTAAACCTGTAATTCTGATGTGGATATTTAATCGAATCTGGCATCCCAAACTTCACCCCTAGATGGAGAGTGTGTTTTTTTTTCTATAAATCTTTGCAAATTGCCTTTTCTAATGATGTGCTAGTTAGCAAGTTAAACAATAAATGCAGCTAAAGTGTAATCCCCAAGAACATTAACAGCAAATATTTTCTTTGTACATCCTTCTCAATACAGTTTCACAGACGAACCCGACAGGAGTCGGAAATAATGATAAGACCCAGCGGGTAACTATGTTTACGAGTGCATCACTGAGTAATATTCTATAAGATCAGTAGGGGAGAACAGTCTGAGTTGAGCATAGAGCCTTGCTTAAACACCCATTAATGGCAGCTTGGTGGTGCCCAGATTAAAATTCATAAACATATGATCAGTAGTCCAACACCAAAAACTATGCTCATCTGAATATTAGTGTTTACATTTTATAGTTCACACTTCACGTCTAGGAGCTCTTCAGATCACCGTGTGTGTCTCTCTAGTGTGCAGTTTTCAAAGAGAAATGATTTATAATTACATTAAACTTCTAGCAGTATTTGGAGAACTGGGACAGCTTTGTGGAAACAATAAAATGACTAAATGAGGAACTTTAAAATTACAAGAATATAATCGCTAATATATAGAAGTGCCTCTATTTGTTTACAAGGCAAAACTTTTACAAAAAGTGTTAGAAAAGCCTCAGATCAAACTCTTGAGCGATAAAGATTATTTTCAAATTGACTTGGAGCTTTTGTTTTGTTTTGCGCTCTATTTTTTTTCTCCTGTCAGGTGCTGCATTATAATAAATTAGCTGGTTTGTACAGTGATACAGTACCTGCATGTTCATGTACCCATCCACTGATACCAAGTAACCTTTGTACTCCATCCCCCATTTCAGCTTCACCATTACCGGTTTCCCAGTCAGGCCGTTAAGGAAAGGCTTCGGATTCAAAGGTAAACTCTAAAAAAGAAGTAAAGAAAAATAACATTATAAACAACTTTCTTTATTCGTGTTCTTTATTCTGATTAGCCCCCGTCACACATAACCGGAGGATTTTAGCCAATCATAAACAAGGAGGCGGGACTTACAGAATTAAAGTGGGAGAAAACGGCCGAATTTACTCCTATATTATGTAAGTAAATATGCTAGAATTAGATTATAACGTTTTATAACGTTTATAAAGAATACGGTGCATTTGTGTAATAAATACCAACACTGTTTAGTATATAAATGCGACCATTCGATAGAAACGAACAGCCTACGTTGTGTGCTAACGACATACAATGAATAAAAACTTACACATTAGCGCCACGAATGAAGCTGTGAGCAAAGCGACAAAGAACCGACATGACTTACCATGTTTAAACGGGTTAATTAAGCTTCAACTCCAACAAAAACAATTCTTCATTCAAAAAGCATCTGTTTCAGAAGAGCACTCGCATGCCTTGCCGCCAGGAAAGGGAAGGACAACGAGTGACCTTTGAACCGGTAGCGTAAGAAAAGTGAACTACAGCGACCTCCCTTGTTCCGGAGTGCACCATTACCCGAGCCCTATATAATCTGAATTTAGGCCTTCATTTAATATATTGCGTAAAAAAAAATATTTATATGCTGTTTTTATATTCCATTGTTTTCTTTACTAAACAAACATCACATAACCCTTTACTCTGTCTTCCTATAATGTGTAGTGTTTGGTTATTTATGCTTGTGTGATTTTATTTCTCCTTACACTGCTTTGTATCTTGTAAAAGTGTCGATCTGTTTTACGTGTGTCCCAGTGTAGTTGCCATTTCATATTGCATGCTCAAAAAACAGATATTTCGCTCGTGTCCTGCTAAGTGCAATATTTATATTCACATGATCTATCTAAGGATTCTTTGGCTATTTCATTTTCGCCCTTATTTCCCTGTATATCCAGATGTGCTGGCGCCCATATAAATCGAGTAATTATTCCTACCTGTTTTATACTGTATAATATAATCATTATATCTGATAAAAATGTATTTGTTTGCCTTCATTGTAAACTCATCAGAACTGCCATTGACTCCGAACATATTCATTTACCCACCCTAACACTATCAGGATTGCTCTCATCTTTGCTGTATACAGATCTACCTTCAGTTATTCATCCAGCCTTCCTAACTTTAAATTCTGGAATGAAAAATGCCACTCCTGTTCTACCAGTTTTCAGGTTTTTACTCTGGGTAAATGTGTAAAAATAAATACTACATGCATTTGATATATCCTTTAACATATGCTTATAAATGAATCCTATTTATTAAGGAATTACTATTATTGATGCAAATATATTCTATCCCAGATTCTATCTCAGTTTCTTCTTGTCTTAACAGTTTTATTTAACGTTTTCTGCCTCCCTTACAGGAAAAATTCACTTTGGCCCTATAACTAAATCCAGTACGCCATATCTAGTTTTATCTCTTTTGAGATAAAATGGCATTTCTAAGAATTTGCAGAATTTGCAGTTGTTTTAACTGCTATTTAAATAATTTGTAATGCTGAAGCTTGCATGATTTCTAATTACTTAATAACTTAATAATATATAAACCTTTTAATTACATTTTGTACATTTTTATTAAATTCAGTACTTTACTGCACTTATTTATAATAAAATCTATATGTTCCTTCCAGGTTAGTTTATCATCGAACCACATTCCTAAATATTTTTCTATTTAGATCAATTTTTAATGTAGCTCCATATAATCTAAGATGCTTATTCTCTTTATTTTTTCTTCTAATACCCTTCCGTGTTTTAGATCATTTTATTCTATATCACTTTGCGACCAACAGAGGGCGCTTGATCAGTGAAAAAACCCGATCAACGTTATAGACCTGAAAGTAAATTGAAATAAACTAAAGTTATTGTAAAGTTTAAAATCTAACATTTAAATGACTTATTGTGTATAACTGTATAGAATCTACAGTATTTAATAACTGAGATACAAATGTATGTTTTAAGTTTTTTAGAACTGTTATAACGATGTTTGGCATGTAACATAATAATGTTTGGCATACTATTGGTGTTGATGTATACAAATATTGTTTTTTAATAAAAGAACTGCACATTAGATCAGACTGTTATCTTAAATGCAAAAAAAAACATGTATAGCCAAAAGTATGTGAAGTTCTCACATAACATTCGTATGTAATGTGAGTTAAACATCTCAAACATCTTTTTAGCAGCAAGGCTGGATTTAGAAGTGAATTTCAGAATTTAGAAATGTTCGTGTCTGCATAACATTTCCCCCTTATTGAAGAACCCTCTGGAATGTGTATGAGTGTGATGATTAGCTGTCCACGAACATTTTTCCACAGAGTCTACATCAACTAAGTCTACAAATATGTACAGTTAGAGGAAATGACTAATATTGAGGATTAGGTTAATTACCAGTGGTAACTATTTTGTCAGTTTGTAATCAAATGTCATAAGACATCACAGACTATAACTAATTCTGATACTTTATGTACACAATAATTGTAAAATTAAGGTATCTACAGTGGTTTAAACACAAAAAGGAATTATTTAAGGCTGCTTAAATTTGGTTAAGACTGGCAACATTCATTCATTTTCTATACCCGCTTATTCCCTAATTTGGGGCCCATCCCAGCTGCTTCTGCAAGGGCTAAAGGCTACACCCTTGACATATCACCAGTCCATCACAGGGCAACACATACACACGGGCAATTTAGAATCACCAATCAACCTAACATACATGTTTTTGGACTGTGGGAGGAAACCGGGGAGAACATGCAAACTCCACACAGAAAGACCCCTGGCTGAGAATCTAACCCGGGCCTCCTTGATGTGAGGCAACAGTGTTACCCACTTAGCCACCAGACTGGCAACATAATTTGATCAATTTTTTTGCTATAATAGAGATGCTGTAATGCAGCTGGTTATTAAACACCACAGCCGGTTATTGATCTGAAGACCAGAAAGACCTGGGTCTAAGCCCAACCACCACTAGTCAGCCACTGTTGGGTCCTTGATCAAGACACTTAACCCTTCCTGCTCCAGGGGCGCTGTATCATAGCTGGTCCTGCGCTCTGACCCCAACTTACCAAGATGGGATATGCGAAAAAGAATTGTGCTGTAAAAGTATATGTGACAAAATAAAGATTTAAATCGATCGCTGTGCTGCTTTTTAGCGAGTAAATTTATAGGTTAGTCATTGGTGCCAAGATTCGTTAACTGAAAAGTTTTACATGTTTTTCTTCACGCTTGTGTGGGTTTTTCAGGGTTTCTTTGGCTTTCTCTGACCATCTGATGATATGCCAGTAGTATGTGCATTAAATATGATACATTGCTCTTCACATGAATGTGTTCTTTATGTCTTAACTTATGTAATGTAATGTCTGCTTTATTAGAAACACAATTTTATTAATAGGTATTAAACATTTCTGTAAAATCCGAATCCCTGTTGGTATAATTTAATTACTGATGCAAATTTGTCAGCTGCCATTTTCTTTGAAGCTATAATAATAAAAGTACATTTTTCGCATACAAATATGCACATAGTCAGCAACAATACTCCGGCTCTGGTATTCCAACGATGCTCTACTGCTATTGCAGGGCCCAATGTGTGTTAGAAAACATTCCACAGACTTTACACTACCAGCCTAAACTGCTGAACACAACTAGAACTAGAACTCAATTCGCTTTTGCAACCCATCCTTTTTAAAGGTTTATAATGTTGTGTGTTTTAAGATGTCTGTCTGCACAACGCTGCTGTAAAAGATTGAGTTTTCCCTACCCTAAACTAATCTGGCCTAAGGCTTTTAGATTGATTTTAAGGAAGACCTATACTCTTTTTTACATATATAATACATCAAAATGAAATTCTTTTTTTACATATCCCAGCCTATAGGAAACTGGGGGTCATCACACGGGGTCAGCCATGTTACAGTGCCCTGGAGCAGGAAGAAGGTCTTGCTTAAGTGCCAAACAGTGGCACATTGCTACTGCTGGAGACTGAACTCTGATCCTCCAATCAACAACCTAAAAGCTTAACCATTTAAGCTACCACTGCCCTCATTTTTATGTTGTACATGAAAATTCCAAGTAAGCAGCTTTTGTTCCCATCATGCCTACCATTTTTCTCCCAAAAATGGTCTTGGTTGGCAAATTCCATCATTTTAGAAAATCTACCAGGCGTGACACCTCTAAGACGTGTGCACGGCTGTTTGAGCTGTATCATCAAGTTTCCAAATGCATGAGTTCACAGATATTGCTGTGATTGTAAAAAAAAAGACGAAGGACAAAAGATGAGAAAGCACAAACTATTTTTTGTTCCTTTTTTTTGGCTACGGCATTGCAAGGATTTTAAACTGTGCTGTCTGGAAGTTACAGTAGAGTGTTAAATCACAGAAATATAAATCTACTAATACTAAAGGTGCAACCTATTAGTATTCAAGTCAATATGCTGTTCTGATCATGTTGATCTTTTTTACATTTACATTTGGCAGCTGATGTGAACACGTGGTCAATAATCAACTAATTATATTATTGCTAGTCTGAGCATATATCTAAACAATACTTTGTTTTTAGTGTTGAGTATCTTTTAGGAATGAATAAGCTGGTTTAATTGACTATTGATAGAATGAAAGAGAATGGATGTTCTGTCATCTAAAGCTATCATAAGGAACCCAGGAACAGCTTGTTGGCTGCAGTTTATATAGGCACCAAGTCTTCTGTAGCCAGATCTTTATACTAAAGGCAAAAGGTTTGAATTGTATAGCAGCATTTATTGGCCAAGAGAGCAGGCATGTAAAGCAACCAACCACAGTAAAATTGATGTCTCTGCTAAAAAAACAGCGTTCGGACTATCAATTGTCCATTTGAGGAGGTCATGTAAATTGATGAGTCTAATAGGAAAATCCAGTATTTAGCCAATTCTGTTATAAGCATTTAAACCATGACACACTTTTCTATGAAATGCTGTAAAAATTTAACTAATCATAGCGACTTATTAACATTCCTAGTTCAGAGTGATTTACAGTACAATATAGATGCTGGGAATTAGAACTAAGCAGCAGTCCAACACTGAATGACCACTTCTTTCTCAATACCCTTTCAATATTCAGAGATATTTTTTTTGTGAATCAGTTTTGTGTGCTATATACAACAGACTCCCAGCCAACTTTCCTTGAGCGTGATGTTTGATACTGAGATTAACTAAGTACCCAACCTTACACGGAAATAAACAGGCATGTCAGAATCAGACTCATCGCCCAGAAATCTCACTGTAACTCCTTTTCAAATAAAGCGCTGGGTTTGAATAATCTAATTCTGAATGGAAAGCTCTGCAGCCAGGCTGTATTCCAGGCAGCCAATTAGGAAAGACACAATGAAAAGCATTTCCCACTCAGCTGCTTTCCATGTTTTCTGTTCTCTGCCTCTCTCAAGCTTTTAATCCAACACCAATCATTTATGTAGGAAAATCTATCTATCTATCTATCTATCTATCTATCTATCTATCTATCTATCTATCTATCTATCTATCTATCTATCTATCTTTTCCATTTCTGAAACATCTGATAACAGGGAATGAACTGCAGTTTTCAAAGTTATATGTATTAAAACAATATCCACGTGTGTGTGTGTGCGCGCGCGTGTGTGTGTGTGTGTGCGTGTGCGCGCGCGTGCATGGCTCGGATGAAAATCAAGAGTGACTTCCGGAAATGCACCTTTAAATGCGAGTGAAAATGTTGGCAAAAGGGGCGGGGCTACAGTTCATGCTTCTGTTACTCAACGATATCGCAGCCAGTTCAGCTCGCAGATCCAGCGGCACGAGCACGGGATGAGACGCCTGTGAACGGGAAATGAAGTAATATTGCGCGTAAACAGCTGAAAACGCGAGTGTTCTATGAAATAGATGGCGGCGTCGCGCGAGACTTACGCCGCTGCGCAGGTGAGCGCTTTCTGTTCAACACGGCGGCAAATCAGCGCAGCTCTGAGCCGCCCGCGCACCTGGTCGAGCCACGCAGACGCAGTCATGCTTCTACATGCCGCTTAAAGAAACGCTGGCGCTACTTACTGTTCGTGCAGATTCACTGGCGCTCTTTTAGTGTTTCTGAGACATTGGAGACGGCTTGTTTTTGTGTGGGAATATTTTAACGGAGCAGCGATGGAGAAGTGGGCGTTGTTTCTCATGCTTGCGTGCGGCGCTTCTCACTCTGCGCGTTCAGGTCAGTGCACTACAGGTGCCATCAACACACACACACACACACGTTTCGTTTCTGTAACGTAGAGAAATAAATCATTTAGAAATTTCTTTATTATGTTATTGTGATATAGTTTACATTTACATGTCCGGCCATTATTTAGTAGAGGGCCTTGCAAAGGGGCCCAGCAGTAACAGCTTAATAGTGATGAGAATTGAACCCACAATCTTCCTGTCAGCAGAATAACACCTTAACTCCTAAGCAAACACTTGCCCATGTTGGCAACTCCTCACCTAAATATAAAACGAATCTTTCTTTATTCATTAGATGATTCCCACTCTTTGCTTCCACACACTTCATTTCTATTTTTCATACAGAAACGTTGGGGGTTGTAACTGTATATAAAGAGCAGTTAAAGTTGTTACTGCAAAACATTTATCGAGTTTACATTTGGGAAATATCGTAATAAAAGCATTTTCAGTCAGTTCTATAAATGTCTGGACAGTGACACAGGATTTTGCTTCTGTACTTCACAAAAGTGGATTTCCGAATAAAGCAATAGAGATGTTATTGAAATACAGCCCTTCGGTCTTAGTTCAAAAGGTTTATCAGCAGAAATCAGAAATTGTTTAAGAATAACAGACAAACTTTTGCCAGTTAACAGAATTTGTTGCAAAAAGAATTTCTTCCAGCTCTTTCTCGTTATAGTACCACTTATCTTTCAGCCTTTTGTTGCCTTTGTCCCAATTTTTTCTGAGTTTTTCTGTTGCTGCCATCAATTTCAGTATTACTATATTTCTTTTTTGTTATAGTATGTTTTCTCAATTAAAACATTTGAGATATTTTCTGTTCTATTGTGAATAAAGTATGAGTTTATGTGGCTGGGCCGAGAAACGATATCGTATCGAATTGCAATAAACTTTTTCTAGAACGATAATAAGGATTAATGGATTAAATCTATGGATTAAAATAGGGCTGTGCATCAAACTAATTAATCTATATTAAACTATTTAACTAATCTATTGAATCTAAAAACTACTTTTGATTAGTCAATTAATGGAATGATTTTTTTTTTAATTAGCAGGGTAATACTTTTATTAAAATAAAAAATAAACTCAACTTCTACAATTAGTTTTTCAAACTTTTATTAAAGATAATCAGTCAATGTAAATCGAGGGTCGTTTATTTTAAAACTCTGCATGTCAACAAACAACTTCCCTTTGTCTAAACTATTCCCACACTTTTGATGTCTGTCTTGATGTCCGTTATCATTTTCGCCTTGTCCGGGAGCTAAAGCCGCCATTAATTGAAATTACCGTAAATGTGATTTGTTGATGCATTTTATGCACATCGACATATTTATGTCATCGACGGAATCAATGACGTTGATGTGTCTTTACAGCCCTAGTTTTTTTTTTACAAAATTCAGGACTCAAACCAAACAACCTGCTTTTAGCACAGGTTGTAATTTTAGTGAGTATTTTATTTATTTAAGGGCAAATATTTATGGTTTTTTGTTAATAAACTATACTTTCAAGCATAATTAAATATACCCTCAAATTTTTGTGGCTTCAGTAATTGTTGGTATACTCTTCTCTATCGTTATCGATTAACATGAGTAACATGGGGGAAAAAAAAGGATTGAAATTACATTTTTGCCATATCGCCCGGTCCGGGGTTTATAAAATTTTCTAATCACCGCATTCTGTTTTTATATAGATTTTATAAATTATTTGGAATTGTACATTAAGGACCTAAAAGGATTGCAGGATACCAGACATTAAGTGTCCATTTTATAGCTTTTTATAGAGATTCCTAATATGTGGCATACAGAAGTGCAGGAAGCCATCATTAGGTTTTAAAAAGAAAAAGTACACACTTTTAGGAGTGGCTGAACAATCACTAAGGACTTTTTGTAAAAGATGGAGTGTACTAGTGAACTTTGACTCATCAAAATGCCAGGAAGGGCAGAATGCCCAGAATTTTACTAAAGTAAATTCTTTCATTTATTTAAAAAAAGGCCTTACAACCACTAGTCAGGTGAATAAACTCTGAAAATGACACACCCACCTTTTCTAATGTCTACTTTCAAGAGACACATTCATAAATGTAAATATGGAGACTTTACCTTACCATGCAAGCCACCAATGACACGCAACAGAAAGGCAGGATTAGACTTTTCTTGACACATTCTAAAAAGCCTCTGGAGTTCTGGAACTCAAGTAATTCAGCAAATAAAGCTAAGATGAACATGTACCAGAATGATGGAAAGAGTAAACTATGAAAACCTACATCATAACACATCATATATACCAGAGTATGTAATAGAGCTGTGCCTGTTGCTCAGATATAGTCAAATGCACAGTACAGATCAATCGAAACACAAGTGAAAGCAGTCACCCAGTCACCTGACCGTAGCCAAATTAAGTGCGCTTTTTACTTGCCGAGGACAAACAAAAGACTAGAACAACCCACAAGGAAATGCAGTAAAAGCCTTGCCAAGCACCTCTGGAGAGGGAACTCTGTATTTGGTGATGTCCATGTCTTCAGATAGTCATTAATTCTAAAGAGTTTGCGTCCAAGAATTAAAAATGATCTTTTTATTAATATTTTTTAATTTGTTACATTATTTAATACTTACACAGTTAAGGCAATATTTTTGATAAACCCCTCGAAAGTCTACACTTTAATCCTGTTTTGTAAATCCACTGCTGTTGTACAGAGGCAAAAGTAAGAAAATGGTGTTACTGTCCAAAGCTTTATGGAGCTGACTTGTTTTCCTTTAAAAGAACCAAAAGCATTGCTCATAATGTAATGTTTTTTATGTGTTAGGTTGTGAGAACCATGTATGTAATCCTCGAATGGGCAATCTTGCCACTGGACGTCCCATACTCACAGACACGCAGTGCGGCTCCACTGTGCCAGAGAACTTATGTAACTATGACGATGGAAGCTGTGTAGCGGAATGTGAAGTGTGCCACCTTCATGCTCACCCACCCACCTTCATGACTGACTCGTCCTTCATACAGCCACGTACATGGTGGCAGTCAGCTGGAGACGTCATCACTGAAACACTGCAGTTGGACCTGGAGGTGGAATTTTACTTTACCCACCTAATTTTGATCTTTCGCTCACCACGTCCCGCAGCCATGACTGTGGAGTGTTCTCAGAATTTCGGGGACACATGGAGCACCTTGCACTTATATGCTCACAACTGCAGCTCTTGGTTTGGACTTAAGGATGGCCAGGGCTGTACTGAAAAATACTCATCACCAAGTCCATGTAGTGGTGGAGAGGTGAGTCTAAAGTATTGGGACACCTGCCTGTCACATCCAATTGCATTTTTTAAACATACTATTCCATATTTAGTCTCATGTTTACTAATCTTATAACCCTCAAACTTCTGGAAATTTTTATTACCAGATTTTGGAAGTAAGGCTGTCGGGATTTTTCTATTTCTATGTATATTAGTGAGATCAGACACTAATGATGAGTGAGGGGTTCTAAAGTGAAGTCAGTGTTCCATTTCGTCCCAAAGGTGGGGTTGGGGTCAGGACTCTTGAGTTTCTCCACATCAACCATAACACACCACGTCTCAAATCTCAGGGGTTTTGTGCACAGTGGTTATGTCATGCTGGAACAGTGTTTGGGTCTCTAAGTTCCGGTAAAGGAATAATGTAATGTTTTCACATACAAAGACATTCTGGACAGTTGTGTGCTTTGAACTTTGTGGCAACATTTTGGTAAAGACACAAACTTTTACAAACATGGGTGTTACTTAGCAAAAGGTATAGTAATTATTGTTGTTTTAATTTGTATTAATACATTTATACGATAGAAAAATGATTAAATTAATCAGTGAAAATTATCACAGAAGTGATGGGGATTGCATTGAAAACATTGTGCCTGTGTGTACACATAGAGAGACCTTTTACTAGTAAATAGTCTATCATACCGCTATCTTTTTCTTTCTGTTTTTTTCTATGCACATCATACCCTGTTTGTTTATATACTTGGATTCAGTTTACTATTTTTGAATATTCCACTTCCTCTAGGATTTGTCCAGTTAGCTACTGTAGCTGGTGGCCAGTAGTTTTCCATTCTCGATGGGGCTGGGCAAATGAACGATATCATATCAAATTGCGATGACCTTTATGTCAAATTCCAAGCTCTAACTTGGACAGAGGAGCAATCAGAAAGGTGGATAGTGCATCTCAAATTCAACTCAATAATGCAAAGCCAAGCAAAGACAGAAGAGATCGACATGGGATGTACTTACTCAACGCCTTAAACCTCTAATGCCTTCCAAGGGCATGTGCCTTTTATTGCCTTCAAATTTAAAGGAGCAGAACCATTTTCCTTAAACACATATCATAACTCTTCTGAATAGCCAATAACATTAGAACAGGCCATACAAATTAGATTGAAAAGCATGCACGTCCCTATTAACTTAACATGTAGAAGGCATTATGATTTAGCAAGGCCACCATGTGTGGTGGTGCTAACTCCTTAGGAGGACATTTAATGGCAAAGTGATTTATCAACTTGCAAACCAATGGCTGCAAACCAATTAGACCTTATCATGAAGTGTTGGTTAGTTCAGACATTATGGCAGTCAGCTACATTAACTCTTAAGGTGGCATGTATTCAAGTGGCTTTGACTACATTATACAGAAGCACATCAAGTGGACACATCAACAGATAAACTTGCTTTTAAGCTGCATGGCAATTTAAATGCATCCTCAGTCTAGTTACCATTATGCAGAAAATTGCCCCTTCAAAAAGTATTTGCAAATAAAAAATTGCATCCCAGTTATTCAGCAACTGCAATGAGCTGCAATGCCACAATCACGGTCTATTACCGGTTCTTGTAAAACTGCTTACAAGACATGCATCATGGTTGCATTTTCCCAGGAGGTCATAAACATGTTGCAGGGTTCTAAAATGACAAATTTTCAACTAATTATGCAGGATACTGTTTTGACAGGAATATTTTTAAAACTGCCTGTTTTGATGAAAGGGGGTAGAAATAAATGTTCTGGCAATAAGCCTGTCTTTTATGCACTATTGTCATAAAACACACAAGAGGGTATCCCGTTGATTCTCACTTTCACTAGAGGTGTTCATAGTACACCACACTAATACTTCTACTGCTAATACTACTATCTAGAGTTAGTTAAATTATTATTCATAGTGTTTGGGTTGTTTATACTTTATATATTTAAGGTTTTTTAGTTTTTGTACATGTTTTATTTGTAGAAGTACAATATTGTATTGGAAAAACCGCACCATCATTTAGAGCAATAGTATTAAGAAAAACTGCAAGAAAGTGTAATAAATGCACGAGTATTTGTGTTCACGCTGTGAAACACCAATGGACAGCTATTAACTAGCTGCGTCAAGCTAATTATGCTGTGTCTTTCCAGGTTATATATCGTGCTCTTTCTCCCTGGGCTATAATAGACCCCTACAGCTTAGAGGCTCGTTCTCAACTTGGCATCACCAACCTCAGAGTGCGCCTGCTGCAGCCGCAGTTATGCCCGTGTCAAATAAAGAAGAGCAATACCGGCCTCCCTAGTGTCCCCTACGCTATTGCTGACTTTATTCTGAAGGGAGCCTGTTTGTGCCACGGCCATTCTGAACAGTGTGTGCCAGCTAGTGGCTACCTGGCCACACACAATCATGGCCACCATGTGGTAAGTAAAAAATTTTTGGAAGGTGTATAAATACATCTGTTGTTTTGTGTCATTAGACAGAAATAAATAAATAAATACAAAAAGCCAGTCATGCCTCAGACACGAAGAGATTTGTGGCCCTGACAAGATTATAAGTACGTAGGTGTTTTTCTAAACAAAGGTCAGGCGTGAGTTGATCTTTTACTATTGCAGTTGTCCCAAGCTGAGCCAACTTCGGCAGTTTAGCAATGCTGAAAACAATTGAGCATTGTATACGGAAAGTGTAATCATCTGCTCAGGAATGATTAACCCGTTAATAAGCAGATATGTTTAGATAAACATGAAAAATTCCTGTCAGTATAGCAAAGTGCCTTGAAAAGCTATTCATACCCCTTAAACTTGTATACATTTTGTCACTTTACAAATTTAAATGTATTTTAGTAAAATTTTATGTAATAGACCAACACAAAACACACATCATTGTGGAGTGGAACGAAAATGATACATGGTTTTCAAAATTTTAAGCAAATAAAAAAGTGTGGTGTGCATTTGTATTCAGCCCCCTTCTAACGTCTTTCTTTCAACAATGGCTTTCTTCTTGCTAATCTTCCATAAAGGCCAGATTTTTTGAAATACACAACTTATAGTTGTCCTGTGAACAGATTCTCCCACCTGAGGGCTTCTTGGCTGCTATTCTGACCAGTGCTCTCCTTGTTCGGTCTTTCTGTTTAGGTGGACGTCCATGTCTTGTTAGAGTGGAAGTTGTGGCATACTTTTTCCATTTTTGGATGATAAATTAAACAGTGCTCCTTAGGATGTTCAAAGCTTGGGATATTTTTAGGTATTAGAGTACAGGGGGGGCTGAATACAAATACACAGCACACTTTTCAGATTTTTATTTGCTTTAAATTTTGGAAAATATATATCAATTTTGTTCCACTTTACAGTTATGTGCTACTTTTTTGTTGGTATCTCACAAAAAATCTCAGTAAAATACATTTAAGTTTGTGGCTGTAAGGTGACAAAATATGAAACCCCCCCCCCCCCCCCCCCCCCCCCCCCCCCCCCCCCCCCCCCCCCCCCCCCCCACCCCCCCCCCCCCCCCCCCCCCCCCCCCCCCCCCCCCCCCCCCCCCCCCTTTATTTTGCACCATTCCCCTATACTGTGATACCATTAGTGCAACCTCTGAATAGCAGGTCCAAGATCTGAAAAGAGATAGGCAGGAAAATTTAACAGCAAGAACTGAAGGAACAAAGGAAGTGATGCACAGAAAACAAGTAGAGAGAAAGGCCCTCATTGCATGCCACTTTCTCCAAGCTATTTTGTACAGCTTGGCTTTTGTAATCAGACAGCAACAACAAATAGGGACACAAACCTCGTACACAGGGAGGGTCAGACTTTGATCTAACAGTGCAGACCAAACAAACACATGACCTCTTCAGACGAGTTCAAACCCAAAGGCGTGCCTTTACTCAAGTTGAACATATCAGGGAGTAAATGCATGCGCTGCTCGGCTGTCAAGCATTTCATTACACATGACTCCTGCACACTTCACAGGAATGTTTTTAATTGGCGGCGCATGTAGTGTTTGTGACTTTTCAAGTGTTTATTAGAGTTATTTAAACCCTATCCAGCTACTTGTGTGCTTTCTTCATTCTCGGGTCTGTTTTGTTTTGCTTGGTCTGGGTGTTCTTGCTGGCATCTGTTTGGGTACAGGGCAGTGGAGATACCATCCTCTCTCCCACAGATGACGGATAGACAACAAAAAGGCATAAAGCAGCATAATTCAGTAAGCATGAGATTGATAGTTAAAGGGTGAGTGCAGATCAGGGCTTTGTATGTGGCATCATGTGAAACATCGGGGATTAGTGCAAAAAAGAGGTGTGTTTTAGATTGGTGTGACGGGTCAATTTGGACTGCCACTTTTACACAAAAAGGCAGATTGTCTAAAGTTGGTAAAAAACGTTTTTTAAAAGCATATAAAAGAACTTGTTTTGGTCCGGTGACTGTCTTTTAAAAAGCTTTTGAGCCCTAATGCTTAAAATGGTATATGGCTCTCAGAAACCTGCATGGAGGTTGTGCAGCTGTCCAGAATCTGAATCTTATGTAAAGAAATTATTAAAGACAGCATCTAAGGCTTGGAAATTTGGGTCATTTGGCTGAGAAAATACGAACAAAATCACTGTCTCAGCTGGAGGAGCAGATAAGAGTGCATATTTGGCCCGGACAGTGATTCATAATGTGTTTCTGTGCTCTCGGTGTGGTCTCAGTTAGCCATCACCGTTTCAGTTTTGTGAGTGGCTAGAACAACACTGGCTAAATTAGAAAAGCATTTTTGGGAGAGAAAAAAAAACACAAAAAGGAATGCTCCATCAAGATGATTAATGGAATATTATAGACATGTTTTCTTATCTTAAAATAGAGAGCTGCTGGTTTTTTTTTTTTTGGTTTTTTTTTGTGGAACTGATTTCAATGACTGTATTATGTCTCACCTTCTCAGGTTCATGGAAAGTGTGTGTGTCTGCATCACACAGCAGGAGATCACTGTGAGAGGTGTGATAGAATCTATAATGACCAGCCATGGAAACCAGCAGGTGGCCTAACTGGAAAAGCTCACCAGTGTGCTAGTAGGTGTTTTGTCCCCCTCTTTTTGTCTCTCTTTCTTTGTCTCCTCCTCAAAATGGCATGCTTATTTACAGTTCAACAGTGGTAATATGTGTGGTTGTGTGTCTGTGTGTGTTGTTTAAGAGTGCAAGTGTAATGGGCATGCAGAAAGCTGCCACTTTGACAGAAGTTTGTGGCTGCTTTCTGGTCAGAAAAGTGGAGGTGTGTGTCACTGCTTGCACAATACAACCGGTCGTCACTGTCAACAGTGCCAATTAGGCTTTTACAGACACCCAGAGAGACAACTGACCGCTGCCAACTCCTGTACAGGTAAAACATTACCTTACTTTACCCCACTCCATACACACTTTCATTAAATGCTGACTTAAATGTGATTTATGAACACAAAGCCTGTCAGGGTGTGGAAAACATTATAGAAAAGGTAATTTTTCAGTTGATTTTATTCATTCTGTGGTGCTGGAGGGTGTTGAGCTCAGATCTTTAAGAAGCCAGTTAAATGGTTCAAGAGTAATCTGGCTTAATTTCCTTTCCACCGTTGATCTTCTTTTTCGTTCCCATGCTATGCTGGCTTTGTGTGTGTGTGTGTGTGTGTGTGTGTGTGTGTGTGTGTGTGTGTGTGTGTGTGTGTGTGTGTGTGTGTGTGTGTGTGTGTGTGTGTGTGTGTGTGTGTGTGTGTGTGTGTATGCACAATTAATGTTCAAATATTTATTTATGGAGCTCAGCCAGGATCATTCCGGAGTTCAGGAACTACTTTTTAAAATACATTAATTCACACATGTGCCTGCGCGCACAGCCATCCACGCAAACACACGGGGGCTGTTTGGCACAGAGCATTATTTCAGCTCGGAATGCTGATGGCTCTTATAACAAGCTGAGACATGCAGAATGACAAGAACTCGGAGGGGTTTTAGCTGTTAATGTGTGTGGATGTGTGTGTGCACAGCAGACAGATTAATCATCACATACACTGTTGCGATACCTCACCTCATAGCCAGGACACCAGTATCATGTTTTTTTGGGTGTGTTGATGTAGCAGCCTCTTCCACACTCACCTGGGTCCTGTGTGATGTGTGTAAGCAATAAGTTTGCACCTTTTTAAAAAATATATTTTTAACACTCGTTGTTTTTTATGCCTTTCCTGTACTTTTTTTCATAATATTTGGGCTATAACTCTTATTTTTTCAAAGACTAAAAACATATAAGAAAAAGTGTTACTGTTAAATAAAAATATTAACTGTATGTCTCACAAAAATAATATGACATTTAAAACATTTAATAATAAAGACAATCATTTCCAGAACTATGAAATCTTTGGACAACAAACCAGATTAGTCACCCATTAGACTATGTAATATAGCTCTGTTTATAGCTAAATTGATAGCTAAATGAAGTAATACAGTAAATGTCCTTACGGTTATAGCAAATACTGTCTAAATACATTTCAGAAACTGTAGGTTGTATCTCATAAATTGTCACCATAAACTGTTCACTTTCATGCTAAACTAGTTTCAGTTACAATTTACATAAAGTCATTTTTTAGATGTAACACTGTAACAATATTTACCTGCTATTTGTGAAACTTTGTAGGTATTAGAAATATGTTAATATTGAAAACACAAGCTGTGCTTACTGATATACTGTAATTTCTAAATACAAAAATTACTGGTGTTCCACAAGGATGTCTAATTGGTCTACTTGGATTTACGTTGCATCTACATTTCTGGTATTTGGCAGACACCCTTATCCAGATTGACTTACATTTATCTCTATTTTCATCCAACTGAGCAGTTGCGGGGGCCTTGCTCAGGGGCCCAGTAGTTGCATCTTGGTGGTGCTGGAAATTGAACCTACAATTTTCTGTATCAGCAGCCAGACACTTTAACCACTGAGCTACCACTTTCCTCATCTTCATGATTAAATTGTCATAAACAATGGGGTTCCAAATCCCAAACACAAATTCCAAATATAGTCTCAAATACCCTGCACTTTTTTCAAATATTTATATATTGCACCCTTAAATATTATTGAATTATTATTGTAATTATTATTTATGCATAGGGGCATGTGTATAATTATAATTTTTCAATTTTTTTTGCAGCTTGTTTGTGCGACCGTGTAGGAACTGAGAGTTGTAATTCTGCTAATGGAGACTGTACCTGTAAGCCTGGGGTGTCCAGCCCTCTGTGCGACAAGTGTATGTTAGGATACTGGGGTTTCAGTGAGTATGGCTGCAGACCATGTCATTGTGCAGGTGATTGTGATCCATACACCGGAGACTGCATGACAGGGTTAGTCAGAATGTTTGCGTGTGCATTTGTGAACAGAAATCTATAAATTATTAAGCGTGCTACATAACCTAAAGTCTACTTGTATGTGCACCCAGGTCCGATCCAGTTCACAACAACTCCTTATTTCGAGCGGAGGAACTTTTTTCTGCCCTAAACTTCCAGGGTACATGTCTTTTAATAATGCTGGCCTATGTTGCTAAATAAATCCTTCTGGCTTGGATGAAATATGCTTTATTTGAATGTGATGTGTTTTTTGCTTTGATGAAGACTGTCAGGCAAAAGGGTAAAGGGTGTCTTTTTTTCTATGCAGAGAAATGTGTCTGTAAGCAGCAGACCCTTAGGAACAGAAAAATCTTCTGCCTAATGAAATATTCCTATGGTAAGTATTAGCATTTTCAGACATGCATAAACCCAAGTTCACTGATCGTGTGTATGTGAAGGCCTAAGGATATTTCGGAGAAGTTTCATTGTGTTCCAGCAGATTGCAACATGCAGATAATTTAGGAATTAAAAATGGGGATAGTAATAATCTCCATCTTTACAGTTTTATGGTTTATGTTAATTTCATTTCATCATATTGTATGTGTGTAGCTTTGAAGGTAAAGGTGCTGGCAGCACACGATAAAGGCTCTCATGCCGAAGTGGATGTTAAAGTTCTGAAGGTGCTGTGGAGCAGCTCCACCCTCAGGCACATGCAAGGAACTGTCACTCTCTTTCCAGAATCCTGGACGACTCGAGGCTGTACGTGCCCTGTACTATACCCAGGTGACCCACTCACACTTTATTCTTTGACTGTAAAAGTGGCGTTAATGATTTTTAGATAATCATGCAGTAAAATAAGAACTGTCTATCAGAATGTCTATCTGTCTTCCTCTAGGGAAGGAATATCTTGTTGCCGGGCACTATGATGCAAAAAAAGGTCACCTTTTAGTCAACATGAAGAGTTTAGTAAAGCCATGGAGAGCCAACCACAGTCGTCGTGTGCTACAATTCCGTGAAACTAAATGCACCTGAGTTAGATAGCAAGACAAAAAGGGGAGGACTATTGTGTCACTACAAAGTGTCTGGAAGATAAGGTCATTTATGAATGTCTGTTGTACAAAATGTATATTATTTGAATGTATATATTATAGTGTATGTTTTCTATTTTCTTATTTTTATTTGTGTCTTTTGGAACCTGTACATAAAATGGCATCTGTTTATTTGTGTCTTGATAACAAAATTTGATAAAATGCAATAAAAAAAATGCCTTATAGACATGGACACTGCCATTTTTAAGGACATTTTTCTCTAGGTTCCTGTTTTCTAAACAATACAACTGCCTGCAGAATATTCTGTAAATAAATTTTCCAAGTTTTCCAAATTTGGGTGTATATGCTTTTATTCATGTTTATCCTTTCTACATCAGTAGAAAATACCAGATTTATTGTATATGATTACTCTCCTTTTTTCTACTTTATGGCATCAATTGCATATCTGTGATTGTCTTTTAACAGTGGCTGCTAGTGCTAAAAATAAAAGTAAAATAAAACCCTGACATGCCATCTGGAAAAAGTTGCATTTATATATACAGTATAAGAATAATGCTTCTGCACACACATGGAAAATCATGTCATTTTTAGATGGGTATTTTAGTGCAAGAAATATGTTTGGACTATAATATATATATATATATATATATATATATATATATATATATATATATATATATATATATATATCTATATATATCTATATATCTATATATCTCAAAACCAGTTTTTGATACTGATAAAAGACAGAGAGCAACATTTAACACCACGTTTTAGATTTCTACAAATTAAAAAAGCCTTATCAAGAAATCCCATTGCATGCAAAAAAAAAACCCCAAAATATTAACTAAAATTTTATCATGTCCTTTTAAGGTTTTATTGGTTGATGTTTTTGTGGGTTCCAGCACATCGAGGTGAGTGGGGGAATGTTTTAAAGGAGCAAAAATTTTTTAGAAGTAAATATCCATGAACAAGACAGAAGCAAACTTAATATAGAGTCATTATAGCAAAATGTATGGAATGGCTGCAGGGAACACACTTAGGCAAGATACAAGAAAAAAAAAATCTGGGGAAGATAACAAAAAATACTAATACTATAGTCTATGACCAAAACCTGTCCCAAAACTGTTAGCACAAAGCACACAGATTCACAAAATATCTTTGCAAGCTAGCGCTACATTTGCTCTTAACTTAAACTAAGAGGCCCAAACATGTTTTAATGTGCGAATGATAACCAATTTATAGATATGCAATATGATATGAATGCTCATACCAGTAAAATTCCCACAGTCTCTAGAAAGGCCAGAAAAAACATACCTTATTGAAAGTAACAGCGAAGTAGAGGGCATTTTCAGCCGGAGGGTACATTCCACCTGTGTCTGATGATAACTCTGAGATATTTGAGCTACTTACCTGAAAGAGGAGACAACGTAGAGCCTCTGTACTCTAAAAAGAAAGACTGTTTATTAGCAACTGCATGAAATAGAAACCTAGTGATGAAAGGGAACAAAAATAAATAGGGGTTTTTTTTGCAGCTGTTATGATTAATAGGAGGTATGAGTGGGAGGTTTGATATTGGTGTATTACAGGAGAGATTCCACACATTAGGATCACACAGGATAAAAGTACAGCCAGGAGGATCTAATTACATAAAAATTCAATCACAGAGAAAAACCATAAAAATCGGCCGCATCATCCTTATTTGCTTACGCTTGACAGTATGAAAAGCAAGATTAAAAGTTTTGTAATAGAGACTTATTCCTAGGGGGAAAACAATCTTACTACAAAATTACTTTCTATGTGCATGTTGTGTACAAAAGGGTACAGCGCTATGAAACCCTATATCTTGGGTTTCTAGGGCTTTTTATCAGGATGTGTTCTATGTAAAACCCTTTTTTAAAAGCCATTCGTGTTTTATGGGGGAAAAAATGTACTAGTTGATACACCAAGCACTTTTCTAAGAATCTCAATTTATAAAAAAATAAAAAAGACTGTAGACTGGTATTTCTATTATTTGGCAAACTAACACATGGGGTTGTGTTCAGTTTCTCAGTTTTACTACAACCACTAAAGAAAAGGAACACAGGACAGAATGGAGGATCGAACCTTCAATCCTGGAGGCTGTCTGTGCTCCTGATGTTGAAGACATTACAAAAAATTAATTTAAAAAAATAACAGTTTAATGTTAAATACTTATTCTAGAGGTCAAAAGTTCATGGTGGGTGTTATTCCTTTTATAATTAGATTTATTTATTTACATTAGCAAATTACATAATGACGTTATGAGATCAAACGTGAACTTTCCGTTTGCGAAATTGTAATTACTGTATAATAAATGTAATTATTATACCTTACCTTGTTAGGAATTGTACTAACTCTTTTCATTTTCTTTTTACACCTATAAAAGAAAACCGCACGACGTTTGATCGTGAATGCGCATAACAAAACTCTCGCACTACCAAATACCTCAAGATGGCGATATAATCAGGAGGGAAAAAAATTAAATCACTGATTGAGCGCTTCTTCATTCTGCACCGCTATATAGCTAAACTCTTAACTTGGAGCCTATTCCTGAAATCAGATCATTCAAATATTATATTTGTACTTAATATTAGATTATTTTTTAATAAAAATATTTTCATACTTTATACCGTTAATTCTCAAGTATTGCACTATTATGCATTATTATTACTCAATTCTGTACATTATATTATAGATCTTCTGTAATATGTGAATATGTGTTGTCTATCTATCTATCTATCTATCTATCTATCTATCTATCTATCTATAATAGATGTGTATTAAATAGACTTTTACTTTGGATTATTAGGACTTTTTGTAATATTTTGAATTTAATATAAATGAGACATCTGTAAAATAACTTAAAAACTCAAGGACAAGAAAGACGTAAATTTTTTTGCCATTCAATCACTTTTTTTAATTGTTTGATTTTATTTACCAATCTGGCAACCCTGCTGTGGGCGGTGCAGCTGCGTTGAACAGCTTTGCGTATTTGACTGCGCTGCATCTGTTTCTGTCTCTCCCGCACCTGGATTTACGGTAATGTCTCGGATTTTAGAGGAAAAGTTAATGGAGCTGTTAGACGTGTAAAAGGACAAAAAAACAAAGGATGTCTGAAGTGCGGAAATTTACCAAAAGGCTGAGTAAACCTGGGACAGCGGCGGAACTCAGGCAAAGCGTGTCGGAGGCTGTGAGAACATCTATTGCTGTAGTAAGAAAGCTTTCGTTTTCTCGTCTAACGGAACAGGGTCCTGATTGTGGTGAGAGCTCTCGATCTGTCTCTCATGCATACCGAAGTAAACATCACACTTGTTTTCTTTTTTTTATTTTAAGCTTAGATCTTGTTTTTAGTGGAGACTCGATGTGATGCAGTTTCATCCATAATGCCCCGTTTGCTACCCGGCAGATCCTCTGAGCTGATGGATGCTGCGAATGAAACACTTATCTAAAAGCTCTTACCGGCTCAAACGTATGATTTCATGCAGTTATAAAAGTGTTTTTTGGGGGATCGTGTTTTAATTTAGTGCCTTTATCCCCCTGATCAGGGCCACTACTATCATCCTGATGTGTCTGGTGTGCAGACCACATGTTTCTAGTCTCTCCTTTGTGTTCAGAAATAGCGGCCCATGTGCCTATTCTGTCTTATTCTACTTCCTTACTGTATTTTCTTTTCACTTCATTTGTGTATATATGGTCCTGTGCTCTCTGGAGAATATATCCTGAATAGTACATTTAAAGCTGTGTCCCTGTTCAGTAAGGATGAATGGACACAGACTGAAGCCAGGAAGTGCATTATTATCTGTGCATGTAGTCTAATAATGGCTGATGATGCTGCAGAAAATCATTCTGGAAAAAAATGGCTGCAGTTTTTTATTTATGTTGTGTCCTGTTTGGGGACAGATCGGTCTCCAGGCAGTGATCTGTAGAGGTTGTAATGATGTTAAGGAAATCCCTTGGAGGTTTTCACATGCGCTTTCTCTAACTGCTTGTTTTTATATTAAATGACATCGAAGTTTTTGACCCCATCACCTTGTCACCATCTTTGTACTCCGACTTTACATTTACATCATTTAGCAGACGCTCTTGTCCAGAGCGACGTACAAAAGTCTTTTGAGTCACATCATTGAGCAGCTCAATACTGATACATTAGATCGCAAATCAAAGTGTAACAACCCATAAAAACTGTTAGATACTTTAGATACTTTATTTTGTATGTGTGTTTACTTTGATTCGCCAGGTTGTCATGGTGTGTCTTGGGATTATAACAGCTTGGGTATGTTGTGTGTGAGCTTGGTGTTAGGTGTCTCGGGTGTCTTGAGTGCAAAACTTTGATCATTTTGTTCAAATGAATGTTAATGTTTACATACTATGTTAACCAGTTTGGGCTTTGTATCTTACTTTAGTATGCTTTGGGTTTAGACTGTTGTTGTTTCTGGAAATAAAATTAATAACTACTAAAAACTGAAATCCAGGCGTCATATTCAATAATACAGCATTAAAAGGAACATTCCACACAATACTTAAGTTCAGAAAAAGTCCATGATGAGTTTTAGGTATTGTGTTTATACACAGAGGCCAACATCTGGCTTTTACATTTGTGTTCATTTAAGTGAAAGTTGTCTGACAGAGCAATTCGAACCTTAAAGCAGACCTCAGTTTGTGCAAGTCACCATTGTTGTTGAAATTTCTGCAACTGAGATTAATAAGAAATATCTCAACTTAGCACCTTTTTGCAGATACGGAAGTAAGAACTTCAT
Source organism: Bagarius yarrelli (assembly GCA_005784505.1). Taxonomy (NCBI): domain Eukaryota; kingdom Metazoa; phylum Chordata; class Actinopteri; order Siluriformes; family Sisoridae; genus Bagarius; species Bagarius yarrelli. The sequence continues at coordinate 4,012,823 of VCAZ01000021.1, forward strand.
CGTAGCTCCCATACGCCAACGCCCTGCACATACAAAGTGGTCTGCTGCTAGCTAACACTTCCTTTTTCCCTCCTGCTTGTGGTTTGACGATCTGTACTTTGTCTGTCATGCTATGTGCATCTTTTCATTTCATAGTAGCGGTTCAGAGTAAAGAATGATGAGGGGTGTTGATTTTTACTGATTTTGTACTTTAAAGGATAAAAGTGAATGATTTATTATGGAACAGTTTCATGTTTGAAGTATGAAGAAAGCCTGAACGGAGTTTAGCAGTGCATGCAGAAGGCAGTAAGACGCTGTAATTCGACCACTGTTGGAAGCCTGGAGTGTGGTTTCTGAATCCTCTGTGCACATGCCTTGACTCATGACAGGAAGCTGTTAAGCTAGCGGGTGGGCAGATGTTACATAGTGAATGTAGATTTATTTTGAGATTTTGAGTGGCAACTCCTGTTATATTTTTATATGATCATTACTGACAATCTCCACGCACTTTTATCGAATATCTGTATAATAATTTTAAGATTGTACTGAACTCTTCAGTTCTTCTTATTGTTTTTGCTTAAACTATATACGCTGGCCAGTCAGTTTAGGCTCCAGAAAAAGCAGAACACACCTTACTAACATCTTACTTCTTCCTTTCTTATTTCCTGTAAAATATAAGGCACTATAGACGAATGCATGTTAACATTTGAGGTGATAGACTTAAAGTTTAATAGTCTGTTTTACTTATAAGTTTGTCAAGGCGTTTTTTTTTTGCCGGAAGTAGGTTAATATTAATTATACTTTCTGCTGCTTTATGATCTACTTACTAGATCAAGAGGTTATGACAGTACTATATTAAGAGTATAAAAAGTTTTAAGCAATGCATAATTCTCATTGGCATTTTGATACAGAATCACAACCTCACATTAGGAAAAAAATCAAAGTCTTTTCGTGTTAATTAAAATGTTGCTCAATATAGAGTGATATATTGTATAATAAAGAAGTAGGATGTGAAAGTAGGAAGTATTAATGCAGTGGTTAAGGTGTTGGATTGTTAGTTGGAAGATCTGGGTTTAATCTCCAGCACCACCAAGTTGCCACTGCTGGACCCCTTACTTGAGTCTTACTTTTAGCGATAAATGATTGCATCTGTTGAGACATACTTGTGATATACATTATTAGGACGGTTAATAAAGTGTATGTTTTTTTTTTTATGAATAAAGGATTTAGTACATATTTTAAAGTGCTAGTTGATTTTATACAACAATTTTTATGCAATTTAATACTGGATTTTAAGGAGCTTTATGACACTAACATGCCCTACAGTACTTAATGACCTTTTAAACCCTACAAAAATGTATTCATTTTATCTCTTTTAAATATATAAAGTGTGATTTCTTTGTTTGTAATCACACCTAAGAGACACAGTAAACAGTAGCGATGCTATTTTTAAACTCCTGGGCCCGTGCACTAACGCTCAAGATTACTGAGTTAGCCTCTACTCACCATGTCCTCATTAATCTCCTCCAGGATCCCAGACTTTCTCCTGCTTTCTAACAAGAGGCTTTCTGGAGAATTGACTACTATAATACACTGTTAGCAAGATGATTACTAAATAATCGAATAAAAATAAGAACTGGAATGAATTTAATGAATGAGTAAGGATATGAATGAATAAAGAAGGCTGAAGCACAGTGTATGTCAGAATTATAGCTGTCTTATGTGAGGGTACCCATCAAACCATTCAATGCATCTTTGTGCACTGTCAATCTAATTGACATATCAACACCGGCATCCTTGTACATGGCATGGGGGTGGTTGGGGTCCTTTTTTCCTCACTTTCTTTCACTTTAAATTAGCTTATAAATGCCTATGCACATTTTACTTGGTAATTCAACAACAAACCAGGAAAAAAAAGACAAAACTACTTTAAACACTTATGTGATAAGTTTTGTCAAAACGAAGATGGGGGTGGAGCCATAATGGGCACGTGACATAACCGGTGTTATAGATTAACACAGGTAACACCGTCAGCACAGACTATCGCAGCAAATACACATTATGTATTGTAGTAATGTTGCCAGTAGTTGTTTAGTCTGTGTGCGTTCATGCGTTTTGGAGGTGTGGCTTTGTATGGCAAGGTTGGGACAGAATCTTTGAGTGCCCTCAGGCTACATTTTTCCAAAATGTCCTACTACAGCTTTAAATATCCAGTCTTAATCTCTCTTTGCTGTAAAATCCCTTCAGCCAAAGCAGTGTCACAGTGTCACATTAACATGCTCACAACCAGGAAGGGAACTATTATGTCAGATGTTGCTGTGCATGTGCTATTTTCTTAAACACACAGTTGTTTAAGAAAGTACTTAGCCACACTTAAGAAGTACTTTAGCCACACTTAAGAAGTACTTTAACTTTTGCTTCAATTTTGTTTAAAAAGAGCAAAGTTATGGTAAGATACCCCACTTTAAGAATAGTTCAGTCATTTTATTATCATATCGTCTAATTTCTCGTTCTCTCTTTCTCTCTCTCTCTCTCACTTTTTGTTTACGTCTTTCCGTCCGTCTGTGTGCAGGAACAAGCAAAGATCATTGAGCCACTGGACTATGAAAATGTAGTGTTCCAAAGAAAAGCACAAATCCACAGTGATCCTCAAAGAGACTTGCTGCTGTGGCCAGCGGATGACGTCTCGGTGAGTTCACTAAAAATAGTTTAGTATAGTTGGACCGGCTTTAAGAACACACCGCTAAGGTGGAGTATAATAACCTTAGATAACACCATCAGGGGTACATTTGACCCAAGATCTTTAAAAATCAAATAAAACAGTTTTAGTTAATGTACAATAATGAAGCAGATTTGAAATTGACTGTCTTATGGATAAAGCTTTGTGTATAGACTTCTATCAATTTTATATCTGTGATAATGATGTGTGAGATGGGAAAAGGTGCTCGCATGCATTTAAAATATGTAAGAGCTATATATAGATAAGCTTCTAAATGTAAGGTAGTCCTACAGGATGCTTCAACTAGCGTCTAAGCACTTACTCTGATCAGTACTTCTTTAATTCTGCTTTTTTTCAGGAGTTACGAATCGATCGTCAGAGAAGAACAACGGTCTCATCTGTACCTCAGAATGCTGAGCAAGAAGCTAAAAGCCTGTTTGCCACAGAGGTACTTTGCAAAACATCTGATTTTGTTTGAAAAACCTGAGTAATAAATAAATTCTGGACAAACAACAGCTCTTTTGTTACACATTCTCACATACCTGGTGTTTTTATGAGTACATCTGGTGCTTTGATGTAGTAACTGGTGGTTTTTTTCTGGCAGTGCATCAAAATGTACAACACTGATTGGTATATGATCAGTTACAACTATGAAGCTTATTCTGGATGTTTTCGCACTCTTCCTAGGTAGGTTGTTCCAGATTATTATGTTTATAATAAAATAATTGTTTTCTATAGAAAAAGTGTCAGACATGACAGATTTTTAAAATTTTTGTTATTATTTTCCTATTAATTTAACATCATTAATCATATGTAAAAAAAACACAATTATGAGGTAAGTAAGAATATGTAGCGGTGTAACATATCCTTTATCATCTTCTGAATTTTTGCATAAACCTTATTTTTTTTTTTAGCCTTACAAAGAAGGTAAAATGATACTTATCGGAGCTACCCTTTGCTATTTTGGCTTCATTATCCATTAAAACAATATTAAACCAAGTAGTTACAGCTCCCTTTGCTATTGTTTCACATAATTGTACCATACAACCAGCCTAAATTGTTGACTCAAGGCAGGTCGGGTTAACGGAATAATGTATTAAACTTTAAATCTGCCTCACAGCAAAAATCACAATATTTCCACAAACTGTTCACTTTTAAAGAGCCTTTTTACACTTTAGCAACAAATTCTGGTCCTGATGTAAGATTCTGGTGGTGTTGTCTTTCCTCCTCAAGCTTTAACATGTTGAGCTTCCTTTCAGTTCACTACATGTACAGAGTGAATATTTGATTTAATGGCGCTTCAATCAGTTCTTGCATTTTTTTTGACTTGTTTATTAACCAGACAAACAGAACTGCGATCCATTGGGTGTTTAAGCAGTCTCAAGTATTCAGCACTTTCTAGAATACTACATTCTAGAACAGTTTTTCTGTATTTTGATTTTCATGTATACTTTAAGTGAGACTCTTAAAGCTCTCTTTTGTTACCCACCTTTTTATGCATTATATGCTGTATAGTTGGATCATTAATGACTACATATGACGCTGGATTGAAATCATCCTATGCCAGAAGTTTAATCTAGAAATTTCTTAAGACGCTGTTGGCTTTTAGAGTAAAATGTTTTTACCTATGTTGATATAACTGTACAGTGTATACAGACTTTCACTGGTTGCTGATAAATTTTGCGGTACAAACAAACACTTGGCGCACCTCAGATAGCAGAAGTGGATTTGGCATCACTTATAAACATATTTTTAATATACTAAGTTTACATTTTAAAATAAGTTATTATTCAGTTCCTTGGAGTGTGATATGTCAAAGCAATTCATCGCTGAACATAAGCACAACAAAGCAGGTGTTAAGCAGGTTGTTTGTGAACAATTATTTTTATTAAGCAGTCATTTGAGTACAACACAAAATATAACACACCAATCCAGACTGCAGCCATACACCCCACACACCAACACACCAGGCAGACTCACACGGTGCCAAGAAAAACAAGGCACTGCAGTCAAGAGAAGTACAAAGTGCAATATCCAATCACAAATTAAATAAAAAATATACACAAGTTTAAAATAAATTATACAAAAAGTAAAAAAAAAAGAAATGTCAAAAAAGCATTCCAGGTCTTTAAAGTTTTTGTCCTAAAGCAGGTGTAAATTTGATCTTTTTTGGCTTCTGGTAAACAATACAGTGTATCTTCTGTATCACAACAGTGTTACATTCACTGACATCATCAGAATATGTGGAATAAATGGTAGGGTCTGTGTACAGCGTGACATACAGACAGGTAACAAATCAACAAAACAAAAAACAAATCAGCCTCGATGATCTACTAGAACAGCTAGATCATGCAAATCTCTGGAAATTTGTTAGGAGAAAAAGCTGTTTTCTCCCCAGTTTCAGTTCAATGCTGTTTAAACATCTCAACCAGCGCTTATGTGTTCCACTGGAATGAGATCTGGTGACTGGAAAAAGTCATAGCATAGGAATTACATCATATTCACTAAATCATTCACTCCAGCATTATACCCTGTAGCTGGGAAGCATGTGGTCCCGAACCATGTCAGCAAAATTACTGCCACAACATAACAGAGCCAATGTGTTTGCTTTAAATTTGTCTGTATACCACTATTACTAATTTGCCTACATAATCTTATCAGATAAAAGTTTGTTTTCTGAGATATTAGTCTTATTTTCTTTTAATTTATTTGAGATGAATTTTTTTTCATTACTTTGAAATTCAGAGAAGTCTGTCCAGCTTCACTATATAATAAGTTTGACAGCCTTTTCAGTAGTGTCAGTTGTTCCAGTGCTTTACTTATGTATCAGCTTTTCTTTCTTGTTTTTTCCAGTAAAGGGGCCAAGACAGAGAAACTCCCATACCATGTGTTTGAGACAGATGAGGGGGAGGAGGTAAGTGTGTGTTTGTGTTTCTCAATTCTTTAACAGTATGATAAAATACGCTGCCCAGCTGGAATCCGGATTCATGAGCAGTCATGGTTCTTATCTAATAAATTTAAAAAGGTATGCCATTTTATGACTTATGATGCATGATCTGATTGTCCAAAGGGAAATAGCAGCCACATGTGAGTACAAAGGCCTTTTCAGTGGGGTGATGCTCTCACACTATAAATAGCTTAAATAAATTTGGATGATAAGAGATGCAGAGAATAAGTGACTATTAAGGGAAAAAAAAGAATTGCCTTTCCTACTGTTTTTTGTCCGCAATGCATCAGTGCCAATGGTCTAATTTTAGACAGCTTCCAATATTCTCTGTGGGGTTACTGAGAATTCGATATGATCAAGATATCATGTGCTTTATAACCTGCTGACTAATTTCCAATACTTCTTTCTTCTATTGTCCTGTACAAGGACTTTAGTGTGGCCCTGTACATGCATTTTGAAATGAATGAATGATGGAAAATAAAGCTCTCAAGAAAAAAAAATGGGTAGCGGGAGAGTGATTGATCCGCTAGTCTCAGAGGAGCCGTGAGAGTGAGAGGGGAAGGAGTAAAGGGGGAGGAGGAGGAGGGGGGGTGCAACTGGACAATTACATTACACTAGAGAGCTAGGAAAAAAGCTCATTGATATGGGGCACCAGGCCACTTCAATTACATTAGAGAGATATACGTGAACACACACAACAACAACAACAACTGTGTGTTTCTGACTCACTCACTGTAGAAATTCGGATTGATTATTGTTTACCAAAACTGTAGAAAAAAAACATGGTTTATCTATAGCTTACTGAAATATTCTTTATCGAAATAACTTCTGTTAATGTATCAAATTTTATTGAAATGTAGAACCCTAAAAACCATGTGACAAAATTGTTAACGAATTTGTTTTAAAGAACGTGAGATGAACAATTTTTAAATATTTTAATATCCTTCTTTATTTTTGATTATCTGAACGTAAAAAAGGCCATGCGAATTTTTCAAGTTAAAAAAAAAAAATACTGTAAAACATTTGGCTGCAAACAACAAGAATATATTTTGGTCATATGTTTTTCGGTTTACTTAAGTAAAATGTTATGTGACTAATAGTTAAACATAGCCAAAAATGTAATAGGACATAAATATTACGCATGGAGACACACATTTTAAACTATAATCAACAATCTCAATGCTAGAATCTGATTTGTTGCCTAGTTAATTTCATTAACTGCAGGAACTGATACTTATCTAACCTCGCATTAGCAAAGAAAGTTGCTAAATGTAGTTAAATATGGCTAGTCAATAAAAGAAAATGTATATAAACATGCTTTTTTTTACTGAAATATGTCTTCCTTAAAATCAAATTTTTTGTAAGCACACGTCATACTTTAATTACATATTTCTGTATATATTTACGTATGTATCAAGGTATCTGTTTCTTATATACTCTGTTTCTCTCTAGACTGTGTGTAGCGAGTGTAATAATCTCTATTTAAAAATGCAAATGTATCTAAAACCAGAAGTTGTATTTTTGTTAAAAATGTATTTGTGTACATTTATTAGTTTCACTAATATAAAATTAACATTATTCTGTAATTATACAATAATTGTTTAATAACATACTATAATAATAAAAACTAATGTTATATATAAAAAACTAATAAAATACTTAAAAAAGTATAGCTACTTAAAAAATTTCCGGACCTGCAAAAAATAAATATATGAAGCATTTATTGGCATTTGGTCCTGCAAATATACAGAAATGTGCAAGGGTTAAAGGCACAAATGCCAAATAGAGTTACATTCCAAAATAATGCAATAAAGAGATTCTAAAGGTCATCTGTATAGATAGTAAAATGTAAAAAAAACAAAACTGGAGCAAACTGTCCACAATATGTTTTGGGCTGCTCTGTTGTTGGAGAGCCTGCAATGATTTTTCTGTAGATTTCAATTCGCTCATTCGCTCATAATTTTTCATAATACAGTGGTCTGTGGCTTGTTATTGCATGTAGTATGTTACTGTCTAAACAGCATTCGATATACTTTCTTTCTCTAAACAAATAAAGATTGCCAACACCCACAGTATGGAAAGTATGAAAAGGATAGGGGAGGCGTATTAGTAATGCACAGCATTCCTGAGTCAGCGTAAATTTGAATAAATGCAGCTGTAGCATGAAATAGAAGTGAGTTTCAATAAAAGCCACAGATTTACAGCAACACATTTAATTTACAAGCAATATCATTAATATCGTTTGTGTGTGTGTGTGTGTGTGTGTGTGTGTGTGTGAATCAGGATTCCTCATCGCTGTGCTCTCAGAAAGGAGGTGTAATGAAACAGGGATGGCTTCATAAAGCCAACATAAACAGCAGTCTTTCTGTATCAATGAAGGTAACAAAAATCGAAAACAGTTTTTGATCGAAACTTAGAGTTTGTCGTTTAAACATTATAGCCTTTTTACTTATGTGTGTTTATGAAACACTAGGTGTTCAAGAGGAGGTATTTCTACCTGTCTCAGCTCCCTGATGGTTCCTACATTCTTAACTCTTACAAAGATGAGAAGAACTGTAAAGAGACCAAAGGCTCCATCTATTTGGACTCTTGTATCGACGTTGTGATGGTACTGCTGATCACTACACTATACTATAGTAAATCTTTACAAGCTGTCTAGTCAAAACAGATATAACAGCATAGCTAAGGGTTGGGATTAGGTTATTGGCCGGGCTTGTGGTGAGATACTTTAAACTTAACATGTTGCAGATGTTTTATTCGAAGCATTTGTAGGAATTAAAAGTTAAAAAATTGCAAAGCAATAGATTGAAAATATTGACAGAATTGATAGTGCAGATGGTCTCTCTGTGTTTCCTAGTGTCCTAAGATGCGTCGAAATGGCTTTGAGTTGAAGATGCAAGAGCGCTACAGTCACTATTTGGCAGCAGACAGTGAAGCTGAGATGGAGGACTGGGTGAACACACTAAAGCTTGCTCTACAGAGTTCTTCAGAGGACAGGAGGAACGGAACCGACTCCTCAGACTGTGCATTAGGTGTGTTTACCTGTCTGTTACTTCCACTGTCTATGGCTGAGAACTTGTATGTATTATAGAACTGGATTGTCATTCTGCTTCTCTTTCTCCACATAATTTGGTTGTGATTTAATCTTTAGGTTCAACCTAATTTATTTTACCTTATGTTTATAATAAGCTTATACGGCCAAACTGGAACACTGACAGCAGCCTAGACCTCCTTATCCATCATAACTGCCTGATATAAAAATATTGTGGATAAATAAGCATTAGCTCAGCCGCAATTTAGTAAAAAACATTTTAGATCTGTGGAGGTTATAATTTTTCTATTATTAATTTTAAGAATGAACCTGGATATGAAATATAATATTCAAAAACATTTGTGATAGTCAGGTGTCCAAATACTTCTTTATGGTGAATCTGGTGTATCATTGATAGCAACACAAACAGTTTAAACAGTTGGCACAGCATCGCGTAGAATTTAAATTGAAGTTGCATATAACACAGTGTAACTTTTCATTATTTACCATCTTTTTAAAAACAACATATAAAATGTCGACTGTACAAAAAAGTTTACATTTGTAGAATTACCCTGTGTTTCTGCATGTTGTTCATCATTGTGTTCCTCTTTCTTCCCTTTCCAAGTTTCATACTTTATTTTCACAGAGGAAGTTGTTTGAGAGCATTTTGCCTTCACAATTTCCTGTGTCTGAAAAAGCGGATCTTGGAGTCACTGTGCTGCACATGTATGTGTGTGTGTGTGTGTGTGTGTGTGGCTGTGTATTTGTTTGTGTATTGGTAACATTCCTTAGAGATTTTGGTCCATATTGACATGATAGCATCAACAGTTGCTGCAGATTTGGCAGCTGCACATTCATGATGCGAATCTCCGGTACCACCACATCTCAAAGGTGCTTTATTGGATTAAGATCTGGTGACTGTGAAAGGTCATTGGAGTAAAATGAACTCATTGTCAGGTTCAAGAAACCAGTCCTGCTGCACATGTATGTGTATGTGTGTGGCTGTGTATTTGAGTCTGGGTGATGCCTTTCATTAGAGCAGAGCTCAACCCTGCTCTTCTGTGCTCTGTGTAAATATTTTTCCTTGCGTTGGCAGACTAAGACTGGGCCATGACAGGATTTGGCTGCTCTGTGGGAGTTTTATTGGACAGAGCACAAGCTCTGACAGTTGAATTAGACCAGTTAGAATCTTGGCACATGCTGGGAAAAATAAAAAAACATTTGTTTCTTTGGTTTTTCTTCAGTATTTTTTTTTATTGTTATATAGCTCCCTGTTTGGGTTGGTTTGTTTTACAAAGAAACATGCTGGTGGTAGTAGCCAATGATGTATATAGTGCTAGTGTTTTAATTGTGTACTATGGCAATGATGACTAAACATATTTCAACATATGCAAGTTATTTTCATCCATGTTCTGTTTTCAGATTATATCTTAATTTATTTACCAAAGTGAAGCCAAAGTCAGTCTCTTGTGGTTTTATGAACTGTTTTACGCTATACGCTGGAAAATTTGTTTTTTATGTTCAACTGCAGGAGCAGCACGGTGGCTTAGTGGTTAGCACTGTTGCCTCACAGCAAGGTTCGATTCCCGGCCAGGGGTCTTTCTGTGTGGAGTTTGCATGTTCTCCCTGTGCTTGCGTGGGTTTACTCCGGGTAGTCCGGTTTCCTCCCACAGTCCAAAAACATGTATGTTAGATTGCCTGGTTATTCTAAATTGCCCATAGGAGTGAGTGAGTGTGTGTGTGTTTGGCCCTGTGATGGACTGGCGACCTGTCCAGGGTGTACCCATCCTGCCTTTCGCTTTTGCAGAGGCGGCTGGGATGGGCCGATCCCTGTGACCCCAGATTAGGGAATAAGCGGGTATAGAAAATGAATGAATGAATGTTCAACTGCTCATTAGTACAGTTGCGTGTTAGGGTACGATGAGCGTTTTGACTGTTGTACAGTCTGACATTATGACAACTGAGATCCTACGGTGCGACATGGGAATCATGTACATACAGTCTAACAAGCAACAATGGCAAAAGACTTAAAAATGGCAAAGTGTGAACCAGGCCTAAGTAACAGCAGTTCCACAAAGTTTAGTGGGCTTAATTTATATGTTACTATTTTATATATAAGTAAATACATATATCTGTCTCCTTTACCTAGATGAAGAAAGCAGCAGCCAAGGAAAAACAGAGAGTGTAACAGAGGGCTTTGCACGAAGTCTTCATCCAGAGCTTATGAAGGTAATGCAAACTATATATAACACTTTCGTTTTATATTTTGAACCACACATGAATTTTTTTATTTGTTTGGTGATATTTTGCTCTCTCTCTCTTTGTCAACCTCCATGGTATTTATGATTTACATCCCACATTTCTCTCCAGTATGCCAGGGAAACAGACCAGCTCAATAAAATCAACAGAAATGAAACTAGGCAGAAGCTTCTTTTCCTCGATCCAGAGACACAGGTTGGTAGTCATTATCCCCTCTCTAAATTGTTTTGGTGTGGCTCTTTCTGTCTAATACTCTTCCTGTGTCTGTAGTCTAACGATGGAGTCTAATTGATATGGTATTCTCTTTGCAGAGACTGGATTTCTCAGGCATCGAGCCAGATGTGAAGCCATTCGAAGAGCGCTTAGGTCGCCGGATTCTGGTCAACTGCCATGATCTGACTTTCAGCTTGCAGGGTTGTGTCAGTGAGAAAAGCGATGGAGTTCTAACCAATGTAAGAGAACTACTGTTTAAAGTCTGTCATTTTACACATAAACATTTGTAACAAATAAATAAAAAAATTAGCATAATGACTGTAGAAGTGACACAGTGTATGATTTATTATTCATACTCACTATACAACATTATTATTTTAGAAGCCGCAAATATTTTTTGAACATCCACTTAGTCTGACTCCTACTCCTGTAAGGATCAGGAACAATCATAAAAAGGCTTTTCACTCAATTGTGATGCACGGATGTGGAAATTTTTTCCATACATCCACCATATTAATAGCAAGCTTGGGCACTAATGTCTGGTGAGGAGGTCTGGGGTGCAGTCAGGGTTCCAGTTTATCCCAGCAGTGTTCAGGGGGGTCAGAGCTCTGTGCAGAACCATCAAATTCTTCTGCTTTAACTGTAATACAACATGGCTTTATGGAGCATTGTCAGGGGCATTGTCAAGCTGGAACATTGTTTTGGACTCTTAGTTTTATTAAAAGGAAATGGTATAGTTTGGAGACATCCGAGACAATTGGGTGCTTTTAACATTGTTTGGAATTGACACATACAGACATACCGGTAAGATGTCCACAAATATTTGGTCATATTGTGTATACAGGCCAACATATTTAAAAAAAACATTTTAGGCATCAAATCCTTCACACTATGCATACATAGCGGAAATGTCTGAATACCATGACTAAATTACTTTCTGGCAGCTGTTTTTGTCTAACACAAAAATTTACTGAGATGTATTCGATGGCTGGAATGGTTCTTTAGCTTATATGTTTATAGTAAATCGAATTTGTTATCTAAAAAGCCAGAAGCTGCCAGAATGCACTTTTAGTCTGTATTTATTTCCACATTTCTGCATATGCATTAACTTACTCGACTGCAATCAATATGAGAAGGCATCAGGCATCAGTCAGTCTGAATGAGACTTTTAATTTGGCATGAGCACTACTTTTGTACAGACTGGGTTAAAACCCACAGTAATGAACATAATCGTAAGCAGAGTGCGCTGGATGACATCTAGGCAAGAATGCTGATGTATACAAGTGTGGTAGGAAAAACTGTAGCAACAGTAAGCATAAGAGTTTTAGAAATTGTTAGAAGTAGTAGACATGCAGGCTGCTGGTGTTTTAATCTTAGGCGGAACCAGATTAAAAACTAATTCTATTTGGCTGCATATGCTACTGTCATTACATTTGATATGAAAATCATAAAACACTATTTCTTGATTTAGGTTTATTTATACCTAATTTAAGTATTATAACACACTTAAAAAGCACATTGTAAGGTAAACTAGGACAAACCATTCATCTTAGCTGATTATATTTTAAACTCGACTTTTTCCTATTAATTATAATGTAACGGGAAGTCAGACTCGAGGCACAGGTTGGTTAGAGTCAAACAGAGATGTTTATTAAATGGAATCAATGAGTATTGGAAAACGGTTGTTTGTGGGCGTGAAGGTGAAGGGATACTCAGGAACACACTAGGAAGACAAGGAGATCATGGAGACATTGAGAAAATAATGTGCTAGCGTTTGAGTCCTTTTCCACAAGGAAGACCTGATGTTCTTGTGTGAAATGCTGGTTTAGATAGAGCTGTGCGGGTGATTAGTAAATGGATGTTGGTGTATGTGATTGGAACTCTGGTGCTGAAGGGAGGAAGAGCCTGGCGTGTCTGTGACATATAGCATATACTTGATTTTATTATAACATTTCCTCTTATTTATTTTAATTAATCCTAGTTATAAATGTATCAGTTAGTACACCATGATTGTTTTAAATACAAAATCGATTATCACTTTAATTCAGTGTATGGGTTTATAGTTTGTAATTGAATTATGGGTTTTCTAATTAAATTAATTTGGAAATAATATAGTGCTTTATAATACATTTCTTAGGAGATTATCCACTTTAAGTGTGTTCCTAGCAAACAATGACTTACACAAGTTATACAAGTTAGAATATTTTTAACTTAAAGTTTTAAAGTATGTGATATTAATTGTAATAATTTTTGTAATATTAAGTATACTTAAGTATTAAAAGTTAAAATACAAGTAAATGCAAAATAGAAAAGCAAAAATATGTTTTTTAGAGCCAAAACAAAAAAAAGTTTCAGCAAGAGTGTTTTCTTAGAAATAATAGCAGATGTTTTTGTTTTATGTACAGTATATTAATAATAATGATAATAGTACTAACAATAATAATCGCAACAAGAAGGCCTGGGTTCGATTCCTGGACAGAGATCTTTCTTTGTGGAGTTTGCATGTTGTCCCTGTGCTTGTATGGATTAACTCTGGGTACCCTTGTTTCCTCTCACTGTCCAAAAACATGTATGTGAAGTTGATTGGTGATTCTAAAGTGTGGGTGTGTGTGTGTGGCCCTGTAATGGACTGGCGACCTGTCCAAGGTGTACTTCTCCTGCCTTTCGCTTTTTCAGAGATGGCTGGGATGAACTCCAGCAGATCCCTGTGACCCCGAATTAGCAGGAATAAGGGGTATAGAAGATGAATGAATAATCATCATCATAATTGTTTAATTTAATTATGGAGTAAAACTCACTGCTGTTCATTTAAATATATTAGTCACAATTAAACAAATTAAATGACTGTTTAATGCAGATGGAAAATCGGTTTAATGGAAAGCAAACATGTAAACATGACAGAGCTTTATTGACTGTAAGACACTGAGCCAGGATGAACTTGATGAACAAATGACTCGAACCTGAAGATTCGGGAGATGAACTAATGTTTCTAGTACAGAATATAGGATGTTACACAACATACAAACTGAACAGATCTCTCTCTCTGTGATGAAACGTTCCTGAGTTCTATTAAGAATTCGTTTAAAATGAAGAAATCATTCATGAATGACACATCACTACTTTTTTTTGTTTTAAGTAATGAATAAGCTTCAGAGAATTTAAGAAATATATATGAGTTGACAGCAATATAAAAGTCAAGTACAGATTCAGTGAAAAAATACTTAAGTACCGTAACAAAGTATTATTGATTTACACAAGTATTATTACATTACACGTTTGCCCCCGAAGGGTCAACTCTGTCAGCCTATTAGAACAGACCAAAGTTTTGTTCAATCCGATTTCTAAACTGTTAATCATTTTCTCTTTCTCCTTCTTCTTCTAACTTTAGCTAGAGCCATTTTTCATCACTTTGGCCTTATTTGATGTAGCCAAAGGCTTTAAGATCTCTGAAGATTTCCATGTGGATCTGAACCCAGCATGTGTTAGAGAGATGCTATCTGAGGCACCTCACACACCCTCTGAGACAGAAGGAAAAGAAGTGACAGATACAGTCCATGTCAACGGCTTACCTGTTTTTCCAGAGACACTGGAGTCTGTTTTACGCTTTGCAACTCAGGTAGGAGAAACATTTTTTGGTGAATTGTGAATAGTTTCTAGTGGAAATTTAAGTGGTTTTAAATAGTGCATTTAAGTGGTTCAAACTGCCCAAATAACTTCTCATAACATTACAACAACAAAGTGTTTAATTAGTTTAATACCGCAGCAATTAGTAACAAATGCACAATGGCTTAGGCTTGAAAAAAGGCAACAGAGAATACAGAAACTTTTACCCGGTTTGAAAAAAAAAATCCCATCATAACATTAGTGACGGAAAAAGGAAGAAAACAATAGTATTGGTATGAAAAAACAATTTGTTTGTGGATTTGGTAAATACAATATCATTTCTGTCTGTAACTAATTAATAAAGTGGACATGGCAGCAAATTAAAACTAAATTAAATAAAAGTATCTGACTGGAACCGTTATTGATTTTGTTAGATTATGTCTGGATGTGTGGCCACAATCTGGTACACACTTGCAAACAAATATGTAATTTAAAAATACAGAGGGGACAGAGGCTTCTACATAGTTGCTTCTGTTAGTTTTAAAGGTCATAGGCAAATACCCCTTTAACTGGAGATTAAAGGGGTATTTTGTATTAATAAAACTCAGTAATACTGTCTTTAATCCATTAGTACTATTTTATCCTCAGGGCCTGTGCTGTGTAGTAAATCACAGCCTTTGCCCAAACTGTCACTGCTGCATGCTTTTACTGCGGGGGTGGGAACTATGACGTGGCTTACTAGAACTGACACAAGCCAGAGGCTCAGTCAGCAGACCAGGGAATAGCATCTGCGACATTAAGGGAGCTCCACTTATTACATCAGCTTTTTTAGATGGAAATATGTATATGATGATGAAAAATGACTAGAACTCTTAAATAATAAACACCCTTTAAGATGTCATCGTTTCATTATATTAAACATTTCTGATCTGGTAATGTACATAAGACTTTATCAGTGAACTCTAGTATTGTTTTTTTTTTTCTTTTAGCCCTCTTGCTATTTCTTATCCAGTGCACAGGTTTTCACCAGAGTCAGCATGATTGTCTATGGATGAATTATTAATATGCACTAACCCTAAAGTCCTAAACAAGATTACTGATACAATAAAGGGTGTTAATGTTCAAAGGACTACTAGTGCTAGAGTCTCTCCTATCTGAGCAAAAAAACATGACGAAGTATCATCATCATCATCATAATCATCATCATCGTAATCTAATATGTTTGAAATATATTACCCATACTGGTAAATGTATTTGTGTTCTACAGGGAATCTTCTCTGTGACCAACCCACATACAGATGTCTTTCTTGTGGCTCGAGTGGAAAAGGTTCTGCAGAATGGGATCACTCACTGCGCTGAACCCTACATTAAGACTTCTGATATGAGCAAGGTATGAGTGCTGATATAACTGCAGAGAAGAAAATATATAAATACTCTATACACTCAACGATGCGCAGACAGCGGAAAGGGATAATGCAGCAATAATAATGTTTTGCGATATGATGATTTTTGGAATAGAAACTCTGTTGTCGGTCCTTTTATAGACAGTTATTCAGAAATTTGTAAAATTGTTGGATTACATTTTGCTTTGCTTTATCACAGAATATACTACACCGCTAAACAATTCTAGACAGATGACCATTACAGTCATAAGTGGTTTTTTATGAGCATTCTGTTTTAGAATTATTAATATTTTTACTGCAATAAATACCTCCTCACTTTGTTATTTATATTTAACATATAATAATAAACTCAATGTTAGCATGGCTGGCACAATTGTTAAGTAAGGATGTCTAAGGTGTAGTTAATTTTTATGTTAATCTCAAAAGTATTCAGTGAGGTTGAGTTTTTTACTTTTATCCATAACATAACATGTCTTCATGGAGTACAAGTGGGACATTACCATGTTTGGGCCTCTTAGTTTATGTGCTATACAGCATGTAAAGACATTCTAGACACCTGCATGCTTTCAACTTTCAGGCATATATTGTAGCTGTAGTCTTAATGTGAGATTAATGCTAGCTATTTCTGTGGGGGGTTTCTTGCAGACGGTTCAGAAAGTTCTGAAGACAGCGAAGCAGACATGCCAGAGACTTGGACAATATAGGATGCCCTTTGCCTGGGCTGCCAAGTAAGATATCTATTAAATGCTGTATAAACTAATAAACCAGATGACAAACAATGATTGATAGGTAATGGCAAGGAAAAAAGATAGAAGGTTTTATTTATGTGTTTGCAAGTAATATTTGATAATGTGCATTTTTTTTTTTGCTTGTGTTTGTTTCTTTTTTTCCCCTCAATTATATGTGATGCTGCTCCAGGCAGGTATTTAAAGATGCTCAAGGTAGTTTGGACACAGAAGGAAAGTTCTCTCCTCTATATCGCCAAGACAGCAATAAGATCTCCACAGAAGACCTTATCAAACTACTGATAGACTATCGGAAGTGAGTGTCTATGCAGTTTGTGTGTCTTTTTCACTTGATGTGTAATATTTTGTCTTTGGTCAATAATTTAAAAACTGATTTGTTTTCCTACAGACCAGAAAAAAGTAAGCTGCAAATCATCCCAGGACAACTGAATATCACCATAGAATGTGTGTCTCCGGACATACCGAGTAAGTAGCTCGCATCTTCAAAGTATATACAGTACAGTGAGGGCAAAGTTATTTGATCCCCTGCTGATTTTGTACGTACAATAAAAACCATCCAGAAACACAGGGTCACGACCGTATGTGAAAGGGCAAAAGCCAGGAGTGGTACACCCTGGACAGGTCACCAGTCCATCACAGGGCTACACACACACATTTACACTCATTCCTATGAGCAATTAGAATCATACCTGTTTTTGAACTGTGGAAGGAAACCGGAGTACCCGGAGTAAACCCACACAACCCAGGATCTTCTTGCTGTGAGGCAACAGTGCTAATCGCTAGGCCACCGTGCTGCCCATGTTATTAATTGATTTGCATTTTAAGTAAGTAAGTTAAAGAAGTATTTGACCCTGTTGCAAAGCAAGAATTGGTGGCAAAACCCTTGTTTTCAATCACAGAGGCCAGACGTTTCTTGTAGTTGGCCAACAGGTTTGCACACATCTCAGCAGGGATTTTGTCCCACTTCTTTTGCAGATTCTCTCCATGTCATTAGGGTTTCAAGGCTGACGATCTGCAACTCGAACCTTCAGCTCCCTTTAGAGATTTTTTCATGAATTACGGTCTGAAACTGTAGCTAGGCCACACCAGGATCTTAATGTGCTTCTTCTTGATCCAGTCTTTTGTTGCCTTGGCCATGTGTTTTGGGTCATTTTTAATGCCCTGGCTGAGGAAAGAAGGTTCTCACCAAAGATTCGATAGTGTATAGCCCTGTCCATCATCCCTTTGAAAAATTGTCCTGTCCTCTTAGCAGCAAAACACCCCCAAACGTTTTCGCCTCCATGTTTGACGGTGGGGATGGTGTTCTTGGAGTCATAGGCAGCATTCCTTCTCCTCTAAAGCGTATTAAGTTGATGCCAAAGAGCTTGATTTTGGTCTCATCTGTCAACGACATGTTTACCCAGTTTTCCTCTGAATCATTAGGATGTTCATTAGCAAACATTAGATAGTTTAGTGTGTTATCAATTGTCTTCTTGGTGACTATGGTCACAGCTGCCTTGAGATCATTGACAAGATTCCTCACCTCCTCTTCTCATGATAATTGTACCTCCACAAATTGAGATCTTGCATGAAGCCCCAGACAGAGAAGGATTAACAGTTATTATCCTTCCATTTGTGAATAATCGTACCAACTGTTGTCACCTTCTCACCAAGCTGCTCTGAGATGGTCTTGTGGGCCATTCCAGCCTTGTGTAGGTCTACAATCTGCTTCCTGACATCTTTGGGCAGCTCTTTGTTCTTGGCTGTGGTGGAGAGTTTGGAATCTGATTGATTGTTTCTGTGCACAGGTATCTTTTTACAGGTAACAAGCTGAGATTAGAAACACTACCTTTAGTAGAGTCCCTTAAAGAGAGTGCTTCTGATTTTAGCTCATTACCTGTATAAAAGACACATAAGAGACAAAAATCTTGCTGATTGTTAGGGGATCCTTCCTAAAATGCATTTTTGCTTGTTCTTGTTGTTATTCTGTCTCTCAGTATTAAAATAAACCTGCTTTGAAATTATATACTGATCATTTCTTTGTCAAATGTGAAAATCAGAAGAGGATCAAATAATTTTTCCCCACTGTATATATTAGGAATACACCGGTACCACTTTGTAAAGACTGAGTACAAGAACTGATATTTTTTTCCTTGTACTTCAACCGGTCAATACCGATTCCTTTTTAGGATGTTGGATTATTTGTGAGGTCTCCACAGTTATGTCTTGCCATTTTCTTTTGTCATGCAACTTCTCTGTGCTAACGTTTGTCTTCTAATTTTAGATGTTTTAGATTACTCATAAGTACACTTGACATTTTTGCAAAATAAAGTTTGCGGTCTGCCATGTAAGGGTTGTCATTATTAATTGTAAAAGATTTCGTTATTTTAAAATATATCCTTAAGCCTGACATTCTGTCACTGCTGCTTAAGTGTTTGTGAACAAAATGTTCTTTTAATGATGTCAAAGAGGTATCAATCTTTGGTATCAGAGTGTGTTTTTTTTTCCTATTTAGATTCGGTGACCTCGTCCTACATTCCATTAAAACCATTTGATGAGCAGTGTGAGAAAGTCTGCGTAGAACTAGAAGAGTTTGTCTCTGAAGAAGCCAAGTACAATCATCCTTTTACCATTTATAAGAATCACCTCTATATCTATCCCCAGCAACTCAAATACGAAAGCCAGAAGACATTCGCTAAGGTAAAAGGCTGCACGCAACTAAATCGGTGACTTGTATTGACTCTTAAAGTTTAGGTTTAGTTTAGTTTGTCTCTACAGTGATTTGATACTGATTTATTAAAATTAAAGTGAAATATATTGAAATAGATGAAATTTTGGTACAAATGTTATTCTTGACTATATTTATGTATGTGTCTTTTAGGCAAGAAATATCGCTGTGTCCATTCAGTTTAAAGATTCAGATGAAGAGGGGGCAAGCCCACTAAAGGTAATATCCACATCTGCTTTTTGTGATGCATAGGTAATAGCTTTTTGTAATGCATAATGTCATTCTGTAACTTATGTTTTTTTCTCTATATTCAGCACATTTTTGTCAGGAAGTGATTCAAAATTTAATAGACTGTTAATAATAAGTCTTTTAATGACCTTGCTGTTGAATTTTAAATCAATTTGCAAAAATATGTCCTTACAAAAAATCCAGTTTTGTGTTACATCACACTTTCTTATATAATCATTAATATAAAGCAAATTGTCAGTGAAGTAGTAAAAACATTTTTATTTATTATTTAATTATGTATAGCTTAGGAATAAAAAAAAATTAATGAGCCATGTATCTTATTGTTAACAGTTGGATTTTATGTATTCCAGTGTATCTATGGCAAGCCAGGGGAGCAATTGTTCACCACTAGTGCTATTGCCGCTGTGCTGCATCACAACCAAAGCCCAGACTTTTACAGTGAGGTAATTTTCATTATTTGTATGCTTATTGTCAAAGGAATTGCTTCCAAAACTTGAGGTGTGTGGAGTTACAATAAGGTAGTTAAAAATGTTTAATTTGGGAACCACTAGGCAAATGGGGAAAAAAAGCGTAACCAAAAAACAGCGTATCAAAACTGAATAACTGTTTTGTGTCTGCTTATTCTGCAAGCATTTAATAAAGAGTATTTCTCTTCAGTCGTCTCTTAAAGACAGAACACTGAATATTAGCCGTTCTGATATTGATGAAAAGTTTATTCTACCATCTTGGTGCCAGAACAAAGAAAGAGAAAAGTCTTGAGGCAGACCTTCCTTGCGTCATAGGGAATGGTAGGACCTGTTGAGCCGTGCTTTTGAGGGAGTGTGGCGCATTGCGAGAAGTAGTGAGTTCTTTTAGCGAGGTGGTAGCGCAGTGGTTAAGGTTGTGGACTGCTAATTAGAAGATCTGTGTTTGAGTCACAGCACCACCAAGTTGCCACTGCACAAGCACCTGAGTGGCATGAGCAACTAAGTGGACAAGAATGTTCGAATCCTCCTGATGTTGTAGAGAATAATACAGCAGGATTGTGTTAAGTTGGCAACATGTGAGGAAAAGGAAAGTTGATTGTCCATAATAACCCTAAGGTTTCCATAACCATAACCAGAAAACCAGTGTATCAAAGCTGAATAATTGTTTTGTGTCTGCGTAATCTGCATGAAAGAAGTAAACTGGTGATGACTTCTCTTAATTCTTCCTCTTTGTTAAAAATGATTTCCTCTTACCAGTAGAAATAAAGGTTGAACTGTAAACAGGATACACATTTATTTAAGGAAATAGAAAAGCAGTGAGGCGGTTTTACCAACATATAAATTCAGATATCTTACTATTTTTAAACAGTAAATAAATACAAAAGTCATTTTTGTTTGTACTGGCTGCAAGACACATGACTTTTATTTTTAAAACAAAGGCCTGTTTTTTTTAGATAAGGAAGTGATATGACACCCCAATCACATGCGCTTGTTTCTAAAGACTGTATGTTCTGTGACTGCCACCTTGTGGCAAACAAGATTTTTATTCATGTTAGTGATTATCCTGTATTGGATAGCCAGATGTTATTGATAGCTTTAGATAGTTATATATATATTTTGTTTTCTGATTTAAGTGATTAAATAAAACTTTTTTTGCTTAGATCAAAATTGAGCTGCCAATCCATGTTCATGAAAAGCATCACCTTCTCTTCAGCTTCTATCACATTAGCTGTGAGCTCAGTAGCAAAGCCAGCTCCAAAAAGAGGGAGGGAGTGGAGACGCTGGGTAAGTCTGTGTGTGTGTGTATGCGTTCGAATGTTTAGGTATCAACTTCAATTTAATTATATATTTATATATAATAAATTATATTAAATATAATTAAATATATAATTAAATAATAAAATTTAAAAATAATTAGTTAATAATAATTATATATAATTATATTATATATAGTTATATATTTTAATTTAATTCATTAATAATGTATTTTATTAAATGCTCAATATTGCATTGTAGTGGGATATGCCTGGGCACCACTGCTAAAAGATAGAAGGATACAGTCCTCAGAGCTTCAGCTTCCTGTTTCTGCTAATTTACCTCATGGTTACCTTTGTGATATAAATCAAGACTCCAAAAAGGTAGGCTCGTCTACTGTACCTTTGAAAATTTTAGCTATCCTATGCTAACCGAACCTGTTTAATTACACTTTAAATTTAATGTGTTAAAAATAGCTAGAAGCAACATTAAAAATTAGTTAGTGGATTCTTGGTTAAGTAGATTTTTATATTTTTTATCCACTACTTGATAAAATAGTATCAAGTAATTCTGATGTGCCTTTTGATACAATAATTAACACATCTTTTTTTATCTTTGTGTTTAAGACATTGTTTTTCAAACCTAACTTACATTTACATCATTCAGTAGATGCCATTATCTAGAGCAATGTATAAAAGCGCTTTGAATCAGATCAGTACTGGTACTCTAGATCACTAAACATAGTGTAACAACCCACAAAAACTGTTAAAAAGAGTAGCAGAGATAAAGAGCAACATATAACGGATAAATAAATGTCAAGTACCAGGATTTGAAAAGCATTTGTTTTGATTCGTCTCTTAAATGGGAATGGGGAAATCACCAAGTTGTCCATAGTGATTGCAAGATCCTGACATGTAGACAAATCAGCTGGTATGAGAACCCATTTAAGAAAATAACTTTTAGCAGATATACAGAAGGAAGTTTTGGTTAACCGTGTCAAACACAGCTAAAGGATTTGGACGGATGATGACAGATGACAATTTGGATGATCTGGATTTTGATGACTGCCAAGAGAAAAGTCTCTGTAAAGTGTGCTGCTTCGTTGCCCTCTGGTTGGGATTTTGGAGGTTGTACTCTAAGAAGTAGAGAGAGTTGATTGTATACAGTTTGCTCAAGTAATTTCGAAAGAAAAGAGAAAGGGGTTACCGGTCTGCAGTTGTTTATTCAAGATGGTAGTAAACAGTGTTCTTTTGAAGGATGTCTGTACCTGACCAGAGGATAAGGCGACATTGAAGATTGTACAGATGAAGGCTAGAAGATCAGGAAAGGTGGCCTAAAGCATTGAAGAAGGGATTGAATCCAGTGGGCTGGTGGTATTTTAGGATTGCAGGACACAATGACTTGTCTAACCTATTCTAATGCTAAGTTTGAAGGCTGACTGTGAAGACAGCTAGCTAACTATACAAGTGTATATAATCATTGCTATGTTAGCAATTTACGACCGTTTTGTTATGACTAATTAAAAAGTCATTCATTTATTCATCCTTATACCCTTCTATACCCTAATTCGGGGTCACAGGGATCTGCTGGAGCCTATCCAAGACTTCTATAAAAGGGTCACCAGTCGCCAGTCTATCACACTCACTCCTATGGGCAATTTAGAATTACCAATCAACCTAACATAGATGTTTTTGGACTGTGTGAGAAAACCAGAGTTTTTGCTGTAAGGCAACAGTGCTAACC
Source organism: Bagarius yarrelli (assembly GCA_005784505.1). NCBI lineage: Eukaryota > Metazoa > Chordata > Actinopteri > Siluriformes > Sisoridae > Bagarius > Bagarius yarrelli. The sequence continues at coordinate 4,036,143 of VCAZ01000021.1, forward strand.
ACTAAGCCACCATGCTGCCCTGATTTAAAGTCGTAGTTACTCCAGTAATTCCAATATTGCACTCTTCTTTCTAATATGCTTAGCGTTTGCTAGCTGGCTGGGTATTTTTACATTTACAGCATATGGCAGAAGACCTTATCCAGAGCAACTGAGCAATTGGGGGTTATAGACCTTGATCAGGGGCCTACAGTGGCAGGTTGTGGTGCTGGGAACCCAGAGATAGAACCTGGATCTTCTAATTAGCGGTCCAACACCTTAATCACACCGCTACGACTTCCATTATTAAATCTTTTGAAAAAAAAAGCAAACCCTTATTCCAAAATCGATAAATAAAAGTCACAACACAACTCATTACTTAGAATCCTAAAGAATTTGGCTTGCATTCGTTCAGGTCTTAATCCAATCTTTTTATTTCTGTCACAAGTCTCCAGACATCAAATGGGTGGAAAACGCTAAGCCTCTGTTTAAAGTAAAGGTTTATGCAGCATCAACAATTTACACTCAGGTGAGCTGTCATCATTCATCGTAGTGTATAAAACACTTTCGATTGATTTCACAAGTGCAAATTCCGAATATTCACATTTGGTGGGACACTGACTACATATTTGTGTTTGCCCTCAGGATTTGCACCTTCACAATTTCTTCCAGTATTGCCAGCAGTGGAGTTCTACATCAGAGGGGAACCTGACAGATCTTATCAAATACTTAAAGGTGAGAGCATTTAGCAGACCAACATTAAATATTGGGGATATTCATGAGTTTATAATAAGTAACATATAACTTTTGTGCCACAGATTATTGATAGAGACTTGGTATAACAATTTTTTTTTTCATCGCCAAGTAATTACTATCCTGATGAATTTATTTGTAAACCTTATTCCTATGTCTTAGTTTTTACAAATAATATTTTTTGGTCTTTGCGGTGCACCAACTTTATCTCAATTGTATATTAGCATACATTAATTGAAGCAAGTAGTATTTCTACGTGGGAGAGATAAACAAGTGAAAAATATTTATCCTGGAAGTCGTCTGATTTTTCTCATCCTGTGGCAGTGCCTGCATGCTGTGGAGACTCAGGTCATCATTAAGTTCCTTCCCACCGTTCTTATGCAGCTCTTCAAGGTTCTTACTATGACACGCAAAGACCTCCAAGAGATCAGCGTCAATGCCACACGGTAGATTTGGGGATTTTCTGGTTGGGCTGCGACAGATCTAATGAATGTTCTGTAAAGTTCTGTAATAATAATAATAATAATAAAGACGATAATGTTTTCCACAGTGTGATCATTCACATTGTGTCCCAGTGTCATGAAGAAGGTCTAGAGCACTACCTGCGCTCTTTTCTTAAGGTAGAGATATTTACTTTTGTTGCTGTAGTAAATGTTTACTTATTCCTACATCTAATGTTTTTCATTCAATTTAGTCTTTAATGCTAGTTATTGATATTGCTTAATATTCGGCATGAATATTTACCATTAATTTGAACACTTTGGTATGAATAGGGTTTAATTAAAATTTAATTTCTGTCTACAGTATGTGTTTCTCACAAACAATACTGCATCGGAAAACTCAGTGACCACACATGAGGTTTTAGCTACGACTGTGACGGCAATACTTAAGCAGACTGCAGATTTTAACACCTGCAACAAGCTACTAAAGGTATAATTATTATTATTATTATTACTGCCATAATTAGTTATGTTCAGCATGTTTTCAAGTACTGTATGTGGGTTTTCTTTGGGATCTTGGATTTCCTTCCATCTATCAAAAGCATGCTAGTGGATGCTGGAAATAGCCCCCTGGGTGTGTGTATTTGTGTGTGTGTGTGTGTGTGTGCAGAAGTCATTTGTCATACTAACTGTGTCTGCACCCAGTGTTCCAAAAGAACGACTGTGGGTTAAGGCGCTGGCACACACTTTTTGGTCTCTCAGCCTTAATATAATAAAGACAAATGGCAAAAAAAAAAAAAACTTAACAAAAGGTGAATGAACGACAAAGTGGAACATTTTTATATTTCTATGTGTGTATTGTGGCCTTGCAGAGATGGTTGTTAAAACACTCTCTAAGCAAAAAAAAGCATCAGCCACAGTCTTTTGTAGATGATTAGCACATTCAATTAATTTTTGGTATGTCTTTTTGTATTTTCTATTAATTGAATGTGTGCTTAATTGGCTTTTATTTCAGTATTCATGGTTCTTCTTTGAAGCGATCGCTAAGTCAATGGCTCATTACCTCTTAGCAGGCAACAGAATGAAGGTTGGTGCTTTTCATCTGATTTACAGCTTTCACTCTTACACACACACCCACCTCTGTCTTAAATACCTAGCACATAGGAAAAAAATCTGTCTGTGTGTTGTTACCTGTTGTTTTGTAATCTAATGTACGAGTATTGAGCTGTTCAATAATGTGACTCAAAACACTTTTGTACATTGCTCTGGACTAGTGCAACTGCTAAATGTAAATGTAAATTATAGAGTACTAATGTAGTGTGACATGACAAAGAATTTGGACCACTGGACCCCAAAACAGGCACAAAATGTCTTTTTTTGGCTTCTGATTTCTCTCATAGATGCCCCGAGCTCAGAGGTTCCCAGATTCGTTTCAGCAGGCACTGCAGTCTCTGCTGCTCTCCATCATGCCCCACATCACCATACGCTATGTGGAGATCCCAGAAGAGGCTCGCTGTGTCAACATCAGCTTGGCCAACTTCATTAAGGTATGTGTATGCACCTTTTATCTACTTATAATCAAATAACTAAACTAGAAGTTACTGTAAATCTGTACTGTAGATCAGCATGTTTTATTTGTCATGAGCCAGATGAACACATAAATTCAACTAATCTAAAGTCAGGCTGCAACTTACAGAAAAAAATAAAATAAAAAAGATAACAGTCAAGTTACTTGAGGGGTTTTTTATTAATATTATTATTATTAAAATTATAATTATTTTAGTTCTGAGTGGGAAAAGCTATTGTACTATTTACAATGAAAGACAACAAAGATGAGAAAAGGGACATGGCATATCTGCTACTAGGACTGCACAATGTGTGTATCCGCTATAGTCACACTGCAGGATGTGTAATGTCATGTCGGGATTATATTTGACTGCAACACAGTTCAGAACGCATGTGATTTGTGGATTATTTGCTAAGTTGAATGAAAGAGTGAAAGTTTTTGTACATTGTTTTATTTCCTGTTACTGTGTAGACATTTAAAGCAAGTTTAAAGCATTCAGTCTCAAGAAACAAAAACGTTTGTAGCTTTAACAAAAATGAATTGAACTTAATTTACATAGTATAAATAGTCTATCTTTTTACTCTATCACTCTACAATGTGATTTTGCATTTGATTATTGAATTTCTGTGTCTGAATCTTCAGTAAAACGTAAAGCACTGTTTATTTTATTTACATCTTTGTTCTATAGTATTTATCTCTGCCTATTTGTGTATATTATTTTATACAAATTCACTCCCTTCTAAAATCACCTCAATCATTTTAATCATTCTGTCAGTTATTTCCAATATTGTGCAGCCCAACCTGTTTCCCATCAGTTTTTCTAGACCTAGCCATAGTGAACCACTGTCCATAGTGAGCATAAACATACACACCATAAGTAAAACTACAAATCACTCTTAAATCCATTTCCCTAAACTTATAGCTCAGCTTTCTAGTAATTGCTTATGCGGTAGATTTTTCGATGTAGTCTTATATTTATCCGGTGTCCAGTGTAGTTGTGGCTAATAAAAAAACCTTCTTCTGGTTTAAGGTTAAAATGTAAATGTGTTTCTGTCTCTCTAAACAGCGCTGTCTGACCTTCATGAACAGAGGATTTGCTTTTAGTCTTGTAAATGACTACATGTGCGGATTCAGCCAGAAAGACCCTAAGGTAAGGAGTTTTGTATGCTTTGGCTTTAAGGTAAGAGCCGTGTTCAAAGTGCCATTATAAATTTAATGTCGACAAAATAATATTTTTATTTAATCTCAAACAACAGTACATCATTCATCATAGAGTATAACTACTGTATAACTTCATCGTAGTGTATACCTGTTGATGACTCCTCTGAGGGGAGGAGTCATCAACAGGTAAACCATAGTCCCAATGCAGCAAATTATTTTAAAGGATCAAAGAATCAGTGCCAGAAAAACTACTATACATCAGTGTGTGGCTCCATTTTACTGAACATCTTGATTTGTGTAGCAAATCCTTTAAAGTCATAAACATAAATAAGCTTTGGGTAATTAGCTTAAGGTAGTGATGTAATTAAAACCTTTGTAAATATTATAATTATAAGTAGTGCTAATAATAATGCAATTTTTACATTTTTTAATTCACATCTTTTATTTAAATTGTGAGTTAAAATCGGAGTTCGGTTTCCAGTTCGTGGACTTTTCCCGATTCCCCCCCCCCCTCTCAAAGTCAAAGTCAAATTCAAAGTCAAAGTTAAAAAGAGCTTTATTGGCATGACCATATTTACGTTACAGTTTTGCCAAAGCACAAAGAAACAAATAAACGAATTAAAGACAAAAATTTACAGAAAATATCTCTCTCTCACTCTCTCTCTCTCTCTCTCTCTCTCTCCTACTCCTCTCTCTCTCTCTCTCTCTCTCTATAGATATTCATATATATATATATATATACTATATATATATATATATATATATATATAGATATATAATATAATATAATATATAATTTAAATATATAAAAACTTTTTAGTTATTTGCATTGACAAACAATACATCTGTATTTATAAAATAAAATCATGTGTATTATTTGCTATAGATGGCGCTGTTACTGTTTTTTAATCATTTCCGAGACTTCCTGATTCCAATTTTTCTTCTTAATTTCAACATAAAAACAAAAAACGAAAGAAAGTTACAATGCAAAACTTCTTGCCTTTAACAGTGTCATAACAGTGCATGTACTATATAATCTTTATATAATTCATTATACAGACATATTTGTTAGTTAAATTAAAAAGCGAGTTAAGCTTTTTAATTTAGCTGTTTAGCTTTTTGCTAACAAAGCACAAAAAAGGAGCTGCCCATTTTGCCACATATCTTGTAGAGTAGGCCAACGTGTATTCCATGTATGTGGTTATTATTAGTTTATGTGATTTTGTTTTTAGTTTTTTGTTTCTTTCAGCATTTCTAACAATAGTGCCAGACACAACCTGGTAAGCAGGTTCTGTGTTTTCTTTTTTTTTTTAGCTCTGCCAAGTTTAATAGCTCTGTGTTCTGTACAGTATAATTCTATAACTATAACATGTAAAACTTGATGCAAAATTATAGCTTCAGGGTTTTGTTTATTATATATTGCATATAAAAGAGTAACTTACATGCCACACGCTGTCTGCAGGTATTTGACTTGCAAATACAAACAACATGCTCACAAATACACGCTGGTAGCCATACTTTACATTAGACAAGTCTTATATTTTATATAAATAGACATTTACATAAAACTTTAATGTTTTTATTTAAAAACAATAGGCAAATTCATTTGACCGACAGAAATAACTTTAAACTGATAATTTTTCTAAAACTAGAAAGAACTACGCAAATAATATTAACCACAACATATATCTGTAAAATTGTCTAATGATACCCAAGTTCAGTGTTAAAACATTTCAATCTACTTTCTTCAAGTCTGTGTTTAATTCACATGTTAGTTATGTTGCAATTTTTCTGTTGCTAGATTTTCAGGGTTAAAGTATTTCCTAATGAGTATGTTCTCGGAAATTGGTTAGGACATCATTTAACGTGTAATATAAGTCATAAATGATTATCTTTATAGGTCATTCGGTCATATATTATTTGTATGCATTCCTCAGTAGAGTTTTTTTTTATCTACACATACATGAAAGTACAGTTGTGAAAAAAATACTGAGGACAAATAAACTAGTAAGGACAAATAAAAAGACGGACTAAAGCCGAAACTTTAATTTTAACACACCTTATCTGCCAGAAAATGGCATCATTAATCATTGATGTGAAGAAAGACAGCTTTTTTTACTCTTTGCATCTTCTTTATTCTTTATGGAAAACTCTTTACGAGCACTCGTTGAGAATCAACATGTACAATAATCATTAGGACTTATATCTAGGGCTGTGTTTTAGCAAGAGCATCATGATACGACACATTTCACAATACAATATATTACAATGTGTTGCAATACAATACATATTGCATTACATTGCAATTTTTTTACAATTAAAAAATGTAAAAAAAGAAAAGCTAAAAATAAAACATATACAAAGACTGAGACATCCTTTATTTTTTCCGCCATGCTAGTCTTAGCTTCAGACGTCATGCCCGCGGAGTGCTGGCTAAACGTCTGATGTGTACAGCACACTTAGCTGGAAACTTCAGGACCTGGTTAAAGTGTCCAGGATTTCCAGGGGATATGTGTGTTGCATTGTTTAACTGTCCCCCTGGAAACAACCCAAAGCCGTCTGTTTGAAAAAGTAAGCTGTTGTGTTTACATCAGTGACAATGAGCCTCAATTAAGATTGATTAAATGCTGTTTTTTTTACAAGTTTTACCAGATGCATACTAGTCTGTTATTGTCAGACAGTGTGGATAAAAAAATCCCCATTCCAACTACAGTGTAAAACCCACCCAATAAAAAAAACAGCCCACACCACACAAAAAGTGCAAAGTATTTGAACTAAATACATAATAATAATAATAATAAAATACTATAAATGCCCACCCTGTATTAAATATCAGTTCTTTTCAAATACCAATTTCTATCAACTAACAAAATGCATTGTTTTTTCAGTCTGAAGGTATCAAAAAACCTTACAAAACTTACAAAGCCCTACCCATATCTGATTTAACTAAATTAAAACTGAAAGTATTTGACACACATATGGTAGTGGAGCTAAGGTGATCTTGTTAATGCAATGGTAGGAGCTATTGCATGACGTAAGTGAACTTCTTTGTATTCACAGGTGCTGACAGAAATGAAGTTCTACTTCCTTATGGCAGTGTGCAATCACGAGCACTACATTCCATTAAACCTGCCAATGGCATTCGGCCGTACCAAGTTACAGAGAGTCCAGGGTATGTGCAATCATGTTTGTTTCTATACACCCTTTCCTCCCCTTCTATAAACTGTAAATTCCTCTCCCTTGTCTGCACTTGGTCGTACACACCCTTACTGACCAATATAGCTTTAGAACTACATGTAATAAATGTACATAACTCTCAGTAATATTTGTCCAATTTTTTTTATTTATTTATATACATTGATATAATGTTCTCCTTTTCGTTGCCGTTATGGTAATTCTATCTATATTCATAGCCCTAAAATGTGGCCCTTCTTCTACTGCTAAGTAAAAGTTCAACATTTATTTAAATTCCTGCTCTGCACTTTCAAAACTCTTAGAGCAGGGAACATAATTTTTTCTGCACTAAAAAGATCATATCAAGCAATGTTTTTATGTAACATACTGAATTTGCTTTTACAGCTAGTCAAGCGTTAAGGGTGTTAGTTTGGACCACTTTGAGCACATACCTCCCTACCTGCACGATGCGCTCCTTTTTTTTATTGTCTTTTTATTCTGTTTGTTTTTGCTCGTCATTAGATTTTATTTCATACGCGGCGGAGTGTTTTGGCGTCATAGGTAGGTGGTGCCGGCCTACGTCAACACAAAAATAATTCCGTGCTGCTGTTTATAAACACACTAACTAGCTAGCCACTTTCTGCCAACAAACATTATCATGCTTGAACATCTAAATGTCATCGCATCTGACATTTCAGGCCTGGGCCCATGCTTTTTATGTCTGCTTTATCCTGCTGTAAAATCGATAGTGCATTATGCCTTTTTTGAATGAATAATTTTAAATGGATATGTTGAAGTGCATTTGTGAATGCTGTGACCATAAATAAGTACTTCCTCTCAGTTAGGCGCCACTTGTCTCCGTTACACTCTTCCTTGTGCCCTTTGCACTGTATGACTAATTTTTAATTTGTAGAAGGAGCTTGTGCAAATCATTAGTTTCTCTTGGTTTTGCTTTATAAAAAAAAATGAATATATACGCTATATGGTAAAAACAAAATTGTGGACATTTTACCAGCATACACGACTGTGTTCTTTACTAAACTAAGAGACTTATACCTGTTCCAGCATAACTAAGCTCTATAAATACATAGTGTGTTATTTTTAAAGTGGAAGAACTTAAGTGCCTTGCACAAAACCCCACTGAACTCCTTTGGAATAAGCTTTGACCTTCTTTCCTGCACCTGATCTCACCATTTCTATTGTGGCTAAGTAGGGAAATCCTCACATTATATAATATGGATAAAAGACTTTACAGAAGTCTGAAGAGCATTATAAGAGTAAGAGTGAAAATAAATTTGAAATAGGAGGTTAAAAAACACACATGGATGTAATGGTCAGGTGTCCCAATATTTTTGGCCATATAGTATTGACGGCTTAATTTAAACATGCAGTAAAAAGAAGAATGTAGAAAACGGATGTGCTCCTAAGTAGATCCTTTAGCATAAATCAAGTTCATTCTGATACTCATAGTTTTGTTGTTGCACAATAAGGAAATGCAATACTATAAACAATTGGACCATCTTTTTACGAAATCAGTTTTTTGTTTAAAACTGTGTTATGGTTTGATCAGAAACACCATGTTTTCATAAAGACACATTTCACGATCACAATAATGGCTAAGGGAAAAAAACTATGATTTGATATACGTTTTATTTGCATATATTTAACTTTGTAGCGTTGCTTGTTGAAGGGTACTAAATTATAGTATTGTTTTTAAAACCCTTTTTACCAGAAACCAAAATTGAACTTGTGCTTGGTTTTTTTTATTGGTTTTTTTTTGTTTGTTTTGTTTTTACAGCCATGCTTAAAATTTAGTCTTAACAATATTTACTAGCCTACTAGGATCAATATTTTTGCCTATGGTATCTTCAACCACTTGAATTCTGTGTAAACTTTTTTAAACAGAAGTAGAAATGTCTGACGATACAAACCAGAAGTGTCCTGGCTTATTTAATAATCAGACCAGTGCTGAAAAATATCACTGAGGTCCTTTTTTACATTAAAACTCTCTAATAAGAGGATTTCCATTTACACTCCTGTAAAAGTCCTGGTGAAAAGGGTAAATAAAAAATGTACTTGATCATTAATACTGTTAAAAACTGATAATAAAACTAAACTAATTTCACAGACCAGAGTTTGGAGTACAGTCTCACTGAGGACTACTGCAGGAACCATTTCCTGGTGGGTCTGTTGCTGCGCGAGGTGGCCGAAGGTCTGCAGGGAAATCCGGACACACGACAACTGGCTGTAGCTGTTTTGAAGAACTTGATCATTAAACATGCCATGGATGACAGATGTACGTCTTACAAGGTGAGTAATAGCTGTTAGTGTTGGTTGTTTTCCTCTGGACTGCTGGGACTATATTTAAAGTTTGCGTGTTTGACTGTAAAACAAAATATTAACCAGGACAAAAATGAGAATCTGTCGGTTATGCAAATATTACATTTCATCTGTCTTTATATCAAATTGTTAATATCTTATTCTGGAGACAGAGCGTCGGTTAGATTAATTTTGTTTGCACGGTTTTGTTTGCATGGTTTGTGATCCAAACAATATGACTCATGCACTTGCTGAAGAAGCCAGCTGTTATATTAGTCTGCCCAGAAGTAAACTGCCAGTTTTTAGGTTGTAAATGATATGTCAGAGAATGCAAGTAGATTTCATAGTCAGAGCCAGGTGGTTTTAGACAATAAAATGTCATTCATGAAACTGAGTCCATGTCTGGTAAAACATTTTTTTGTTAGAAGTTGAATTTGAAGTTGAAAGAATTACAAATGTAAAAATTAAAGTTTAAATTTATTGGCAAAGGAAAAACTCCATTAAATGATTGTAGGAAGAAACCTTGAGAGGAACCCGTCTTCATCTGGGTGACGCTGGAGTGGGTGGTTTTTTTTTAATAATGTCCTGTCTACATACATATATATATCTATATATATATATATATATATATATATATCTATATATATATATTATATATATATATACTAATATTTATATAAATATATATAATATAATACAATAAAATTTTTGAGAGACTGAAAGTTCTAGGTTCACAACAAGTTCAACTTTAATTTCGCAAAAGTGTCACAGACATGAAGACTTCCTGTTTACTAAAAGACTCATGAAGCCTCCAGATGTATTTAATACTTAGGAAAAACTATTCATAAAAGGCTTTGATAAACAAATGGATTTTCAATCCGGACTTAAACACTGAAACTTTGTCTAAGTCCCAGACACTGATTAGGAGGTGGTTCCATAACTGGTGGGGCCCTGTAAGAGAAAGCTCTGCTCCCTGCTATGCTCCTTGAGGTGCTGACAAAAAGCTTGCACCATTTGATTGAAGTAGGCGTAGAAGATTATAAAAAAACCTAAACGTTTGTTTAAGTACTGCGTTAAAAGATCAATTTTATAATAATAATATTCAACTTCATTGTGCAAGGTACACATACAGAGCCAATGATATGCATTTTTCGCATATCCCATCTTGGTAGGTTGGGGTCAGGGCACAGGGTCAGCTATGATGCAGCGCCCCTGGAGCAGGAGGAGTTGAGGGTCTTGCTCAGGGACCCAGCGGTGGTTGACTTGCCGGTGGTGGGGCTTGAGCCCAGGTGTTTCTGGTCTTCAGATCAGCAACTCAGCACCTTAACCATTTGAGCCACTACTACCCCTTTTTTATATGTTAGTACCAGTATTTTATAGTCAACATTTTACTGGATTTTCTATTTTAGCAATATTTCTCAGATGAAAGTAAGCTACACTAGTGATATTATCTACATGAGATACAAATGAAATATGGACGTCAATAATTACACCAAGTTCATTTACTGCCTCACATGGTAAAGATCATCCCGAGTTAATCGGTAATCAGAAATCGTATTACTGTCTGCATGTGGTCCAAGGACATGTACCTCTGTCTTTTCAGAATTAAGTAATACAATATATAAGGCATAGAGCATTTGGCCTAAAACAGAACCTTAAAAAAGTAAAGTTACCATTTACATCTACAAACTAAGACGTTTTCTAGTATATTGAGGAGAATGGTATGATCAATAGCGCCCTAATCAGACGCCAGTAGCGGGTCATTAACTACTTTAACCAGTGCTGTCTCTGTGCTATAAGTAGGCTTAAATCCTGATACATTTCATGAATGTTTTTCCTATTAAATTATAAGCCTAATTGCTGGGAAACAACGTTTTCTAGAATCTTGGAAATAAAGCAGAAGTTAGATATTGGCCTGTAACCTGCTCAGTTGACTTGGGCCAATTTCTGATTTTGAAATAAGGGTTTTAATAATTGCAAGTTTATAGGATTAAGACACAGATACAGTGCAAAGTGGAGTGTTTATTATTTAAAAAAAGGAGCATGCTGCTACAGATATTATCCGTTTGAAGAAACATGTAGGTGCGGGATTTAGCACGCAAGCTAGCGAGGAAGAAGTTTGTAAGATTAAATCTTTTAAAGAGGAGTGAAAGAATTTTAAGTTTAGAGTTTAGAGTATTTGTCTGATTTTCTCAATTGCAATTAAAATAGTTCATAAATTCAGTACTCATGACTTAATTCATCATTTATTAATGGGGGTGTCTGTGTTTTTCCACAGTGGTTTTATTTCTAGTAAATTTGGCTACTGTATTAAATAGGATTTTTAGATCACTTTTGTTACCTACAATAATATGAAAGAGATGCACTAATCTAGCAGCGCTGAGAGATTTCCTGTAACTAAGGAGGCTCTCCACGCATTTTATATACTGATTATTATAGAGATAAAGGGTGTGTGGTTTTTAGGAACATTAACATCAATGTTGGTATGATTATGTTCAAATGATAAAAGTATACATTTTATTTATTAATTTATATTAATTAAAACTATTAATCTATATTTATTCAGGCGAATAAATGTGTATTAATTTATTTACAGTATTATTTTTAATAATAATAATAATTTTTATATTTATTATATTTATTATTTATTATAAATTATTATTATATTATTAATTTGTTATAATTATTATTTAATTATTAATAATAATTATTATTATCATTTGTTTTTGTATTTCTTTACATTATTTGAAATTGAATTAATTAATTATTCATAAACACTAATAATACCTATTATTTATTTATGTATTTATTGTTTAAACCCTAAATAGAATCACCAGGCCCGTATTTGCGTGCTGTACCTGCCACTCTTCGAGCTCCTCTACCAAAACCTAAATCAGCTGAATGCCAATAGGCAACCTTCAAGATCTGGCTTTGGCATTATGGTAAGCTCCGACCAATGACAAAAATGACAGGAGAGATATCTTCTAGCTCACAGGCCCAGATTAAAAACCAAACAAGCAAATATGATTTTGATTAACTTTGATTAACTATTTGATTTTTCAGATTAAACACTGACGCATTTAGATTATTGGACATGGCATGTGAAAAGAAAGATTTGCTTGTGGTGTATAGGTCAAAGCCTCACACACAATAACACAAAGGTGCTGCATTTATTAAAAAACTAACACTAAAGACAATTTGTAGATCCTAGAATATTTCAGTGAATTGCAATACATTATATCATATAGTCAATTTCATTAACGTTTGGACATTGACAGTCATTTATTTCTGTTTATTACAGTAATGATGTATTAACTGAGCAGTGAGAGTAAACCATCAGTGAGGAATTATATCAGTCTCGGTGATCAAACATGCTTAACATATTTTTGGTGTTAGTTAACCATGAAAGTGGTCTATATTTGCTGTTTTGCATGCTTTTAAGATGTAAATATTTTATTCACTCAAAATAAAGGAACAGATTTTTTTTTATTTCTTCCACAGTGCAGAGATGATGTGTCCATGTCCAGCTTAGACTCTCGACGTATTAGTACAGTCATTGAAAAGGACCAATGTGAGTAGAACTGGAAATAAATAATAAGTTGAGAGATTTTACAAAAATAGGAAGTAAATTGAAGTTTTTGTTTATAATAGCTTATTAAAAATGTCTGGCACACCCAAAAACAATAGATAGGTGTGGTGGAGACAAAGACCAAAATAAGGTCAAAACCAAAAAAGGAAACAAATATAATAGAGCTATATATAATAGGGGTGGCTCAGTGATTAAGGAGTTAGACTGCTAACTGGAAGATTGTGAATTTGGTTCCCAGCACCACTTAGTTACCATAGCTGGGACCCTGAGCAAGGCCATTAACTCCGAATTGCTCAGTTGTATAAATTACATAAATGTAAGTCGCTCTGGATAAAGCAGTCTTAATGAAAATGTAAAAAAAAACCAAAAAACATGACTAATCACTGTTTCTAAGAGTTTAAAATGCTTAATGGATGTGATGTGTTTTTGTCCTAGCTGGGTCCGGCACAATTAATGGACATTTGAGGAAAGAAGGCTCACGGAGCTCGATGTATGGAGATCCTGGAACACCAGATATTAATGAGGTTAGTGTGAGTCTGTAAGAGTTTTGGAGTGTCACTAATAACTAATGCAAGAACAAGACGAACAACAGAAATATAATAAGATATGTTTGACATCATGTGAGATTATAAATGTAAGTCCTACGTATTCCACAGCCATCTTGGAGTTTAGGAAAATCTTATGTTTTCAGAAAGACAACTGTTATCCATCAACATTTACTTTAAACAATAGCAACAGTCAGTTATATTAAATTTAATAGTACGTAAGTACAAATGAACCACATTTCCACCTATTTATTTCACTGCTGTAATATAGACCAAACAAAAAATTAGACTTATTTTTCTAAAATCATTATAGATGGCTAGGTTAAAAGTTCACTGTAAACAATGCTGTAAAGCCTCTCAGGAACATTTGGAAAGTATCAGAACTGTCAAGCAACAGTCGTACTTGTACAGTTTCCAAAAGGGCCATGTGGCATACATTTGCATCATCCACATTGTCATGTTTAGGACAGTGTTTAGAATAAAATTTAGTGAATGTTTTTTAATTATTTTTAAAATCATGTCGTGACTGATTAAAGAGTATCATGTAAGTATTGGGCTTTCTGCAGGCTGTGGACTGGAAACCTGGAAAATGACCCCCAAAATTTTAATTAAATTCAAGGGCCATGAATAGGAAAAGTATTGAATAAATTAGTGAATAAATTCAACAACTGTGTTTAGCTATATGTCCGAAAGCTATATGTTATTTGAACATCATGTTTTAGATTAAGTTTTTCTATGTAGTCTTTTACTTATTCTTAGTCTTTATTTTCCTCTTTAGCTGCAAAATGGTGAGGTGTATAAAGTACCTAAAAGCAGAACTTAAGTAAAAGTATAGTTTTTACTGGTAAATGACTTTGGTAGTTAAAGTCACCATTACACCATTTAAACAGTTTGCGAGATTGTGTTTAGTTTTAATTTTCTTACATTTTTTTCTTAAATTAATGTCCATTTTTTAATTATTTCAAGTATAATAATAATAATACTTACAATAATAATAACAGTAACAACAATAATAGTAATAATTTATATAAATTACAATCTGTTTATTTCAAATATGGTAAATATAGACAATTTACATAAAATGTTAAAATATATAATGTAGAATAAGAATCTTTTTTTTAGCATTTTTATTCGTAGAAAAAGAAGAGGTATTTCATTCTCTATTTCTGTGTTTTCATGAAATCTGCCTTGGCTTTAAATAAAACGCTTGCTAGCATAAAATGACCGGGCTTGAGTGGGAAACTAAATTAACCAGGCTAATGCAAGCACTTGTTTGCACATGCACAAAAAGTTTAATCATTGATCTACTAATCAAACACCAGAACCTTTTTATTGTGGTAAAGACTACTGCGTGCCAAAGTAAACACCCGCCAACAAGTTGCTTGATACTCGTTTCCGCTGACACTTTCCAGCCATTTTTTTTCTCATTTCTTCCACTCTCCTTGGAACTTTAGTATTTACTGTCATTTCAGCTCTGAATCTTTCTGAGCTGGACGTGGATCTGCACTGACTTGAACCTGACAGTATTAAAAAACAAGTAAATTGCTGATGGCAGTGAATATTATTCAATCAGAGAAAGAATAGCACAAGTCTTCACAGACAGCGGGTGGGATGGTTAGCATGAATGCTGCAAAATTCAAAAATATGGTACAAACACCATCCCGTATTGAAACACAATGCACAATTTAATTCTCTAATAGAGGGCAATTCCGTATTTTAAGAGATGGGTGGCAATCCCAGTAACAAATATGCTATGGAGAACTGTATTTGGAGTAACAGTTTATATTTTATTTAGGAAACGTAGCGAAGTAAAAGTTGACAGAAACCTTAAAGTAAAGAGAGTTAAATTATTTTAAAAAATACTTAAGTATTTTAATAAAGTATTATTACTGCATCACATTACACCTATGACCAAATAATAATATAGATTAGATGCCAAGGTTGTGCGAGAAGGCATGGGATGCAGTCACAACAGCCATAACTTACCATGTTTTAATGGAGCGCAGGAACTATGTGCACAGGGGCATTGTCGGGCTGGAAAAACGTAATGCTCTAGCACCGTAGACTATTGTGGCTTTCAACTTTGTGGCAACAGTTTGTTAAAAGCAGGTATTGGTAAGGTGTCCACAATCTTTTGGCTACATAGTGTATCCTAGCTCATTCGGATTCCAAAAATCAATCAAAAAATCCCAACAAAGTATTAACTATTTTTAAAACTGTGTTTACTCCATGTAAGTTAGCGTTTTTCCGTTGTAGTTACAGAGACGTGGCTCCACAATGAGCAACCTGCCCTCCATAGGGCGGCTTGGACATTACGAGGTCAGAGGACTGCTGCTGTGTTTCTTGCACATTGTAAAGACTGTATCAGAGGGTCAGTATCTGATATGCTAAATGCTTGTATAAAACCAAATTTGTCATGAAAAAAATGTTTTTTTTGTCTAACTGTATTTTATATATAATAGGCCTAATTATAAAAAAACTGACACAAATACAGTTGGTTATGACATTTTATGACAACAATTTACATCTACAAACCATTGCCTATAAACACAACCTTTACCTTCTGATAATTTGCATTTGTTCTTTCTGTTAGATACTTTGCTGGCCTACTGGAACAAAGTCAATCCACAGGACATCATGAACTTCCTCAGTCTTCTAGAGTGAGTTGTCTAAATTTAAAAAAAAAAAAAGAAAAAAAAGGAATTTTTAAGGTGTCAGATCATTCACAGGTATTCTACTCTCCTCCTCGTTCAAACTGCCAAACCTTGCAGCTAGATATGAAAGGGGAGGAAAACTCTGATGCTTTGTGTCACGCAATCATTTATATTGCACTGTAATAATGGCAGACGTTTTTCTTGAATTACAGTGTGTGGAAGTTGTTTTGTGGGCTTTTATTTTTTAAAATCACATTAAGCTCTTCTAAAACATGTTTTAAGAGCCAAAACCTATAATCCTTATTTTGTTTATATATATAGCTCTACCGTAACAATGTTTGTTTCCTTTGTTATATAGCTATGTGGGTAAAAAAAACTCTATTTAAGTGAGTGAAACTCATAGTAATGGCTGTTCTCTGGTCTTTATTTAGTTTATGTAATAATTCTAATTTGAAAATCCATCAGCCATTCAGTAGTATTTTTATATTAGTCCAAGACTGAAGTATGTAGAATGTTAGAAAGAAAAAAATCTATAATAGCTAACCTATATAAGCCAGAGCCTTAGGTAAAGTGTAATATGTTGCTACTCATTAAATTGTGTTTCTCCCCACATATCAGTTTGTTCAGAAAGAAAAAAACAACAGCTAACACAGTAAAACTAATAGTCATATACTTTTACACTATGCAAAATTAAAAAAACAGTTTAACCAGCAAAACCAGGTGTTTAACCAGAGGCCAAAAAAATACTATTTTTTTTACTGGGCCATGTGCAAAAAAATGCTTGTCCGGCCGCATTGCTGTAATATAATTATTCAAAAACTACTATAGACAAGCTAATTGATTAGTACCATCACTGTCTTATTCTGCGTATATATTTTTTATGTATGTTCAATCATATTCTATAAAAATATTTTTTTTCCATGGCTTTCAATATTTTCATACTAACTGTAATAAATTACAAAAACATTTTCTGACCCTACTTGGACACATATTTACTTTGTGTTTTGGGTCTTTCATTATCATACACTTTCTCCCTGGCGCCCCAGCTAGGAGTGATCAGCCTCTGACCTGTGTCCAAGTCATGCACTCAGACACGGCTTCCCCTCCGGCCTGCATGATGGAACAGGGCAGTTTTCTTTAAATAACAAGGGACTTTATTATTTAACAAAATAATTTTTTAACCTTTTTTCAGTCTCTACCAAAGTATTAATTATACCTCATTGCTCATTGCAATTTATTACAGTTCTAGTTTCTGTTTCTAATAAAATGCCTTTTATATTCCTGGCAGGATTTCTTTGGTTCAGTTCCGTTATACTGGGAAGAGGAACATCAGTAGGTAAGAATGTACGGTTTGGGTTTTTCATTTAATAATAAATGATATTTTATTACTGTTCAGTACTATTCCATATGATGTAGTAGATTTATTTTTTATTTTTTTATTTGTAAATTAAAAATATTTTTTCTGTACTTTGTAGGTGTCAGGACTCATGGGTGTCAAGAGCCTTCTCCTCAGACAGGAAGTCCCAGACGATGCCTATGATGCGTGGCCGCTTAAGCCTCTTGCAGACCAGCCTGCAGCAGTTTAACACCCTGGAGGCCTCTCATACTCTTAACACAGGTACCTAGCATCATTTCCTGAGCAAAACATCAGGAACAGTTGTATACATGTTTCACATAAAACTAATGATTCTGGGCTTATTAATTTTCCAGCAATATTTTTCATTTTGAAAAAACAAACAGATGCATAAACAATTAAATGATATTTTAGGTGGTGGCTCCACTGAAGCAGAAATTAACCATCAGGCCCTGTTGGAGGGAAACATTTCCACAGAAGCTTGCCTCATTGTGCTGGACACACTTTCTCTCTTCACTCAAAGCTTTAAGGTAACACTGATAATCGCTAGTTTCTGACATGTGATGTGTTTATGGCAGTTATTTGTGATTAGTTATGTTTTGAACCCTGTGCCTACAGAACCAGCTTCTGGAGAGTGACGGCCACAACACTCTTATGAAGAAAGTGTTTGATATTTATTTATCCTTCCTGAAAGTTGGACAATCAGAAGTGGCCATCAGACATGTCTTTGCGTCTCTAAGAGCCTTTATATCTAAGGTGAACACACACACAGTGACGTCATTTGTGTGTTTAGCGAATTACACACAGTTTATATTAATATTATGGCTAGCATTATTAATATGAAGAATGAATAACTTTTTGGATGGTTGCATGCCTCAGTTTCAGGTGACTTTTTTTAAGGGCCGTGTGACTCTGTGTGGCTCGTTGTGTTACGAGGTGCTAAAGTGTTGCATGTCCAAACTGGGGAGTGTGCGTGGAGAAGCAGCAGGCCTGCTCTACCTTCTCATGAGAAACAACTTTGATTACACCAAGAGGAAAAGCTTTCTGCGCATGCACTTACAGGTATAGCAGGAAGTGGTTTGTTTACCTGTAGAGTATCTCGGTTTTTGAAATAAAGTGTTTGTCAGACTTCTACAGAAAGAAACATTTTATGTTAGATCTGTATGTGATTAAAAAAAAATTACATTGGGAAGCCGAAAATAACACATGATTCAATCATGAAAAGTGCCTTATGTTGTTAATATTCCTCTTACGAAGGCTCTGTATTTATTATGTTTATAATCTATATGCTTTAAACTTGTGACTCTATTTTAAAAGTATTAAATTGTCTAGATTGGTTTAATACTCTGTGGTATAAAGATGAGCTTTTACTCTAATACTGTGTTATCAGAAATATCTGTGTTTGATTGGAGAGGACCTTTGATGGTTAGTTATGTAAGCGTATTTAATGTTGTTTGTTTGTTGTTTTTTGTGTCTTTCTCTTTTTTAGATCATCATTGCTGTGAGTCAGCTAATTGCAGACGTGGCCCTGACAGGAAGTTCCCGTTTCCAGGAGTCATTATCCATCATCAACAACTTTGCCAACAGCGACAAGGCCATGAAGGTATATCCCATGTCAACATATATAGACCAAGTAGTGATGATTTAATGTTGGGTTAAGATTTACATGGAACTCACAAGGGGCTATGCAGGAATTCCAGAGCAATTTAACCTTTTACCATTATAATCTTTCTAGTTAATCCAAGTGTTAAAAAATGTAAAATTAATTCTTGAATAAAGTATCAGAGCTCTTTTTATTCTTTTATTCTATTTATATCAGAACAGCTTTTATTGCTTCTGTATCACAACACTTTTAAAGGCTATTTTGATCATAACATTTTGACTGATCTGCATAATTCAAATCACAGGTTTATGTTAATGCACTTGAACGGGATTTAAGGCAGACAAATCACATTTACATTCATGGCATTTGGCAGACGCCCTTTTTTATTTTTCTCTTATATACGCCTGAGCAATTGGGGGTTAAGGGCCTTGCTTAGGGGCCCAGCCGTGCCAACTTCGTGGTGCTGGGAATCCGAACCCTGATCTTTACATTAGCAGTCCAACACCTTAACCAGTGTGCTACCACTTTCCCAAATCAAATGTATCATGGTTGATATAGTCGAGTTTTCTGTAAAGGGTTTTTTTATTTAACACTAATAGAATGAGGATCCAGTGTTCAGCAAGTTTTGTGCGATATCAGCTGAAGGGATTCACAGTTTCTGTGTAACTTAACGTGCTTTGAATTTTTATCCTTTTTTTCTAAGACTTAAGAGAAACTGAAAATTAAGGCGTTAAAAACAATTGTTTAGCTTTAAACTGAAATGTAGCTGTACTTTATTTATTTATTAATGAATTGAAACATGCTAATCTGCTTGTGTTTAGTCTACATCCTTTCCATCAGAAGTGAAGGGTCTTACGAAGCGAATCCGGACTGTGCTGATGGCCACAGCTCAAATGCGTGAGCATGAGAAGGATCCAGAAATGCTTCTGGATCTGCAGTACAGCCTGGCACGCTCCTACGCTAGCACACCTGAACTCAGACGCACATGGCTGGACAGCATGGCACGAGCTCACCTCAAGAATGGAGATAGCTCAGAGGTGTGTATTCTTTGCACGATGTTCAGTATAGACACAGCGGAACTTTGTATATCTTTATATTTTAATTATATTATATTTTATTTTATTTTTTGTCTATTTTTTTACTTTTTGTCCTATTTCTCCTAACAACTTCTTTAAAATAAATCCACTGTATGTTGTACTATGTATAATTCTTAATTATAGGAAGCATTTCAAAATGTTGGTTTACCTTTTGAAAAAAAAAGGAATCTACATGTTGTGGGTCTTGTTACTGTTGCATGGGGTTATTTGTTTGTTGGGGAAGACCAGCCAATAGTTATTTAGTCCCTTATAAATAAAAGCAGATGTGTAAATACTTATTGTGCAAACAGGCCTACATTAACGTTGCTTCTATTTTTACCCACAGTAAGTTTTAAAAGCTTTATGTAAACTCACGAGACAGTCTTGATTATAGTATAATCTTAGGACTCTAAGAAAAGAATGCGAAAGAATTCTACCACCCTTTTGAACGCAATTAATTGACTGATTTTATTTTGTTGACTGAACCTTACCTGTGTAACACAATAGAACAACGCTATCTTTCATTTTTTCCATCTGCACAAGTAAAAAGAGAGTCTAAAGTACAAAAGTGCTTAACAATAATCAACAAAAACAAGTTGGTATAGACCAAGGCAAAGTGAAAGCAATTTTTTTCTTTAATTTGTGTTTTACATAATTTCTTCAAAAACACAACATTTACTAACTTAAGTTTTGCCATTTTTTGTGTCCACAGGCAGCTATGTGTTATGTCCACATTGCAGCTTTAGTTGCAGAATATTTGTTCAGAAAAAGTAAGTGGCCCCTTCTTTTATTTAACTAAGTAGGAGTACTAAGATTTAAATGTGTCAAATGTAATAAAGTAAAAATTTGTACAGTTAAGATTTTCCTTTACTGGAGCTAAAGGACTCAAACACTGTTCCTGCATGACAATACCCCTGTGCACAAACCCTGAAATTCATAAACACTTGGTGTATCTGGTTGGAGTAGAACTGTTCACGGTGCCCTGACCTTAACCTCACCTCACTGAACACTTTTGCAACTTTACTAATGGAATAATCTGTCCTGTAATTCATATGTACAATATACAGTACATGCTATTGTATATCTAAAGTAGGTTGGTGTGTTAATCACAAATGACATACCTACTTCCACAGGTTTTAAAGCTACATTTTACACAATTGTTTACTGAAGTATGTTAATGTTGTCTGGTTTTAGAACTGTTTCCAAATGGACTATCAGCCTTTAAAAGGATCACTCCTAACATAGAGGAGGAGGCTGCTATGAAAGAAGACTCAGGCATGCAAGATGTTTACTACAGTGAGGTAAGCCATCATACATTTTAATGGTAAACCAAATTGATTTGCTAACAAGGAGCTAGATTATAGACTGGAATGTTTCTAACAAAAAAAGTTATCTTTGAATTAGTTTATAGACATTTCAGAAGTTAAAAGTGCAATTTATCTCCTGTGTGTGTGTAACAGGACGTTTTGTTAGAGCAGCTGGAGGTATGTGTGGAGGGCCTCTGGAAAGCTGAACGGTTTGAGCTCATCACGCACATCGCCCGACTCATCATACCGATCTATGAAAAGCGCCATGAGTTTGAGGTAAGAGAAAGTAAAGGTGATTCTCTTATAGTGTAAATCTCCAGACGTCACTGTTAATGTTAACTCATCTTTAGATATCACTTGCCCAAGCGGTTGACTAAACTGATGCATACACCACACAAAAGTCATTCGGAATAGCACAGAATTATAAATGTCACTGAAAAAACAAACTGTTATTGGCTGCTTTTTACATCAGTCAGATGTCAGTTGGACATTACAGCCTGCTATGTAACCCGATGTTAGCTATAGCTTACACATCACGTGCTAGTGTCTGAAAGAGAATATTATCACTGCTCTGCTTCCTTGGTTTATTATAGGTTGAAAAGGCTTGCGTAAACATTTCATAAAATAATACCTAGACAAAAAGGTGCCTAGTAAGTGAAACTCTGCTGAGTTTTAGGCTTTAAGAGCTTTTGTTATACAAACACACCAGAAGGAACATTTGCATGAATTTGTATCTCTCAGTGTATTTATCCCTCAGTTTCATCAGCAGCTGTCTGTATGTGCACTTTAATGTAAATCATCAGTGTACGTGTGTTGACATCCATAACACTAAATGCAATTACAGTAGCTGCATCCTTAGGACTTGTAATACCCATATTTTAAAACAACATTCTGCTTTTGAGGCATATTAAACACAGAAAGCACTTTTTGTTTTCCCAAAAAACTGAAGCTGAAAAGTGGTTGAAAAAAGCTTGAAAAATATGCTGGGATTTGTTTGTGGGAAGTTCTTCATCAGATTTAAGCAGTTTACAAGTATATAAAAACTATGATGAAGGTTATATAATAAAGAATATGAAAATTGTTTAGGCTCCTGTATATATTTTGCAGATTTTTTTATAGATTCATTTGGGAAAAAAAATGTATGACAGAATATCAAGTTTGATTTGCTTTATTAATGTTTTTGGCGTTTAACTGTGGAAAATTAACCAAGCATGATTTTAAAAATGTAATTTATTAACACTGTATAGCCATACAAATCAGAGACACTCTTACTTTTACCAGAACACCTGTGTTTTATCCAAATGTTTGCAATAAAAGACGAAGCATGGCGTATATGCAGTAATTTTAAGATTTATATGCTGTAGTTGAATCCTGAGCTTCATTACTGCTTAGTGTGTATTAATTTATGTAGAAGTCAACCCTCTGGGACAAACTGGCACACCCAGACCATATCACCTGAGGAATGTACATGATCTCACTAATTATTTTATGGCTGGATGAGCTACACTCCGTCATGTAGTGAAAGGTTTTTCCAAGAAGTATCAAGGTTGTTATTGGAGTAACAGAAAGACTATCTGGAATAGAATGCTGAAAAATATCACATGAGATGGCCAAGTGTCCTAATTCATCTGTCTATATATATTTTATATTTATACAATGTCTATGGTTATTTTTTTGCACATATTTTTTACATAAACATCAAGTCAGTTAAGGACATATACTGTATACATGTGTGGTGGTTGTGTATGTTTAACAGCCTGACATTTTATATAGTCGTATTTACAGTGAATATGACTTGGTGTAGTGGTTAAGGTGCCGGCACCCACATGCGCATTTGCTCTCTGACGACCCGCATTCAATTCTGACTCGGGTCCCAATCTTTCTTTCTCCCCATTTTATTTCTCTCTCTCTGTTCTGTCAATAAGGTTCCAAAAAATATCTTATGCATACGCAAAATTTAGACTTGGATTGTTAAACTACAGCTGCTAAAATAACATTTCTATGCTCTACACATGTGATTTATGCCTCCATAGTTGCAAACATGTTTCTAAATATAGTTCTTCTGCTAGTACGAAAAGCCATGCTTCTAACATTTGTGTTAATTTATTACTTTATAAGTAACAGTAATCAAGTAATCATATAGAACTAGACTAACGTAATACTTATATTAATTATAATAATAATTATAGCAAAAAGAAGAGGAAGACAAAGCAGAAAAAGAAAATTACTTCAACTAAAATTTTAAGGTTGGTAGCCATTTTTCCAAAACAGAAACCTAATTCTTTTTGAATGTTCACATGCACAATGACTCCATTTGGGTTACATTTGGGTTAAAGTTAGAAAGGAAACCTATACACATTTCCCATGAGTCTTCTTGTATATCCAACCCGCACTGTCTCTTAAGTTGTTTATAAAAAGCAGTTGTAAACTAATCCTTGGCTTCCATATATGGCTGCTTTCTACAGTGTAGCAATAATAGTTGTGGCATGTTTGTCAGCCTGATTATGTGATGCACTCTGCTTTACAAACAGAATTTGGGTTATCAAAATTAAATTTTAAAATTATTTCGGTAAACAGCAGGCTTAAAAATATTGCTAAGTCATAAGTGGCTATAAATTTGCTGTGCTGACATGTGTGTCTTGAGTTTCACAGAATTTTCTGGTTTTTTTCCCACCATTCATGTCAAGTCATTATTGGTTTGCAAGGCGGAAGAGGTCATTTATTTTGTGTTGTATGCACTTGCAAATGCTCATCATTTATCGCAGCATATTTTCTGTTTTGTAGAAGCTTAGACGATTGTATGACACCCTGCAGAGGGCATATTCGAAGATCTTGGAGGTTATGCAGACGGGTCGCCGCCTGCTGGGTACATACTTTAGAGTGGCCTTCTACGGGCAGGTGGGTAAAGTGGACATATGTGTAGTAAATGTGGCCCATGTATGTGCAAACCTACAGTGTATATATATATATATATATAGATATATAGTATATATATATATATATATATATATATATATATCTATATATATATATATATATAATATAGTATATATCTATATATATATATATATATATATATATATATATATATATATATATATATAGATATATATATATGATATCTATATCTATATCTATATATATCTATATATATATATATATATATATATATATATATATATTAGATATATAAGATATATAGATATATATAGATAGATATATATATATAGATATATATATAAGACAGCTGCTTCTTCTCCAGCTACCTCTGCTCTACCCACTGCAGGTGTTTTTAGGAGGGTTGTGACGGTGGGGAAATTTTTCCACCCGATATTTGACCGCCATGTGGGGGTGGGGGCTTGTTCGGTGGAGTTTTCCTCTTTTCTTCACATTCCTTCGCTTTTAATTTGCTAATAAAACGCCTGTTTGCATTTTATTTCCCCTTTAAAATTAGCGCGATATGCTAAAAAAAAGACACAATTTCTTAAATTAAACACGAAGCTTTTATTTACATAATGATTTTCATGTCATAATTACAATATGAGTTCTGCTGCTGATTTGTGATGGGATGCGACTGTCGCTCTGCATTGCAGTCAGAAGAGAACAGACACAAAGAGCAGGAATCACATGTCATTTGGTATGTGAGTTGTTCATTCTGTTAAATGATTTTTTTTTTTTACTTAATTGTAATCAATTTTTTTTTATAAAAAAAAAAAAAAAAAAAAAAGATCCTTAAAAACAATTTCAAACGATGGTAGGGGTGGGCGGTTGGGCAGGAGATACCAAATCACCAGGTCGTCCCCCCACTCCACTCCACTTTCATCTGAAATGATATATTCCAGATTCCGATTGACTAAACACATCAAAACTACTTAATCAGCAATGGGTAGAGCAGGGATAGCTGGAAAAACAGGTGAAACGAGGTAACTTAAGGAACATGGGTTACCAGGCCCCGAACATTGTGTATGTTATAAAGATTTTGTAAAAATGCAGTAATAGCATACATTTTACACTTATCCTTGTTATATTATGAAAGGTTTTATAGTACAGCATCTAGCTCTGCAGCTGTACTGTTTAATCTCTAATGAACTGTCAAATAGTACAAATCATACTATCATACTAAAGTGATTCTGTATGTATTTGTTTAATATTAAGACACTCTGTAAGTAAATTTATTTTACAATATCTTGTAAAAGCAGAAAAAAATGAATCCAGTGTTTTGTTTCCTTACAGTCGTTCAAAAAATACAACTGCTTATATTTCCTGTAATCGGGCACTGCAGTCACGAAGGCTCGTGCAGTGAATGTTTATTTATCTCATACCACAGATGTTTTCTTCACTGCTCCCTGAACAATTACGTGCCACTGCAGTTACACTAAATATCTGCCCAAGGCGGTTGTGTTTATCATTCAGTACTAAAGAGCACACTATGTGATATGCACCTATAACACAGAGAATTACCATTGTTTTAGGTACACCTGCATGTTTATGCATGTATTTAATCTGCCAATCATGCAAAAGTAGTTTGGTGCATAAACAATCACAAATGAGCTTGTGTACAGGTTTTTCTAATAAAGTGCATTTTAGTGATAAACTTGTTCACTTTAAAACTGTTTACTACTGCTATTCCTGTAAGACTTTTCACAAATTAGGATTATAAGTACTATAATATGACTTTTCCATTTTTTGATATTGAAATATATATTTATATATATTGATTTTATTTACTGTCACTGATATGTGTTCTTGGCATGTACCTTTAAAAATATGTGTTCTAGGTGTCATGGAATTTGGTGGATCCCCTCATCCAAAGCGACTTATATATCTTATTTATCATATATTTTATTTACACTCCTGAGCATTTGAGGGACACAAGCCTTGCTCAAGTGTTAACATCTTAACCGAGGAACTACCATTAATGAATTCTTTATTATGATTTTAATCTTTGAATATTTCACACACAATCATGTCCTCTGTTAGGGCTTCTTTGAAGAGGAGGATGGTAAAGAATACATTTACAAAGAGCCAAAGCTCACAGGCCTGTCAGAAATTTCTCATCGCCTGCTCAGCCTATATGGAGATAAGTTTGGAGCAGAGAATATCAAAATTATCCAGGACTCCAATAAGGTATTTATAAATCGGAAAAGCTGCTGCATGTTCAACCTTTAGTGTCTTATTGTGGAAGATGATAAAAGACATATAAAGTGTTATAATTGTATGTGAAGGTATTTTGCTATACGCTTGTTATAACTTTACCAGAACAAACATGAAGTTTATTTTATTACCTGCTAAATGCCAAGAAACCGCTGGTTGTTTCAGTTATTTGTCTCTCATTATTACTGGGCATCCTAAAGTCTCTATACCTAATAGAAAAGAAAAACTTTTTGACAATGTAACTTTGTTTACCAAACGTCCACTGCATGACTGCCATATCACACACACATTTTCACATCGCTTTCAACGTTAACTTCTGTTTTTGTAAAAGTGTTGTGATGTAATCTGTCATAACTTCTTTAAAACTGTTAGCTTTCTGAATCAGTTATGAAAAAGATGAATATATACTTCTCTTTTGTCAAAAAAACTCTCAAGAATGTTTTTAACTTTTGAAACTAAGTTTAAAATACTGTGTTTAAATATTAAAAAAAATGTATAAATGTTTTAAGACATTTTAAGAAAAATAGTGTTTTCCCCATATATGGTATTTTTTGGATATTCTGAAGAGAGATTTTTTTATTTTTATTTTTGATTAAATTACTGTTGTAATTAAGAAATAATCTGGATAATATGATGTGAGATGAACATATTGAACATGCAAAACAGTACTGTCAGAGTATTTAGAGTACTAATTTATTAAAAGAAAGTATACAGCAAGCGAATCACAATCCTTTTTTTGTAAAAATAAAATTAGTACCGGTGTAAGTATTTCTTTTTTTTGTTTTATTAAACAAGTCATACAACATACATTATTAAATTCTTTTATTTAACTAATGCTTGGTCTACATTGCTGTTCAAGTCAAGTATTTATTATATTTTGATTGATTCTCTTTGCTTTTACTCAACAGGTAAATCAAAAAGACCTGGACCCAAAGTTTGCTTATATACAGGTCACGTTCGTCAAGCCCTTTTTTGATGAGAAAGAGCTGGTTGAGAGAACAACAGACTTCGAGAAGTGTCACAACATCATTCGCTTTGTTTTCGAAACGCCTTACACACTCAGCGGAAAGAAACATGGAGGAGTTGAAGAGCAGTGCAAAAGACGAACCATTCTTACAAGTGAGTACAGCAGCTCGAAGCACTAGCTGGGTGGGCAAGATTCAAATCTCTTTTCCATCAACCTGCCACTACTGGGCCCTTAAACAAGGCCACTTACATAATACAAATACAAATACATAACCACTCAGTTGTATAAATTAGGGTTAGCTCAAGTTGCACTACATAATTTACATAATACACCAAAGACAGCAAACTAACAGTTTGGGTCATTCATGTTCAGTAGATAAACCTTAACTCAGTTTGGCCTGAAAGTGATTTTAAGATAACAGCTTTACTTTACACACATTTGACAAAGACATGCAATTTTAAAATATTACTATTTCACTACAACACCATTACGCTGTAAAATATCCAGCATAACCATTATATATAAGTGAATGTATGCAAGTGAGTCCTGCAAAGATTGAAAGTTAGAACTTCCATTCGAAAAAATATAAAATCAAGCTGAATATTATGCCAGAAAGATTTATTTAAAAAAAAAAGACTTGATTTTATGTAATATGACCGCCTAATTTAACATTAACATTCCTAATGTTAGCTATGCATGTATTATTTAAAAAAAAAAACAGGTTTATTATTTAAAATCTCACAAATATTCACTGCTATAAATATTATTTTACTTGAAATATCAACCGTGTGTATAAGCCTGTATTCCTTTTTACTAGAGATTACCATGAATTAGAGAAAATATTAATTTTACTAAGCCTTTGTATGTTTTACTAAACTGTATTTGTATATTATCCCACATAATCCCACATAATCTGTGAGTATTCAGAATGCCGCTATATTTATTTAAAATATTTGACTCCTAAACACCCTTAGACCCAAAATGTCTATTATATTTTACTATCATAAGGTTTATTTACAGTTACTTGTTATTTACAACAGAGCAAAGGCTTCCTTTTAGTTATGGCGTTAAAATGATATAACCACTGTTATAATATTTTATAACAGTGCACAGCATAAGTAAAATAAACGCAATGGCTCATCTCTGTTGACATTCTCTTTTGGCTGTGTTTGCCTGCTGTCTATCTGGCATTCTACAGCTTGGTTAGTAGATGAGAAATTATAGGATTAATTGTAATGTTATAAGATCAACCTGCTTTTAACCGAATCGTTGTTAAATTCCCACTAATATTTTGTGACTGACTTGTATCAATTATGCGCACACATCTACAGCCTCAAACACTTTCCCCTATGTAAAGAAGAGGATAGAGGTGGTTGGGGAGAAGCATTTGGACCTGAAGCCTATTGATGTAGCCATAGATGAGATGCGGGATCGAAGCACTGAGCTCAACAAACTCTGCTCCAACCAGGAAGTGGATATGATCCAGCTGCAGCTCAAACTCCAGGGATGCGTCAGTGTGCAGGTCCTCACACGCCAATTAAATATTGTTTTTTTATGATTTATTAATCTTATTAAGTAAAACTTTTGTTAATGATATAATTTAACTCAGTGTGGTCAAGACAACAAATAAAGACTTGACTTGACATGACTTGACGTGACAAGAGACAGAGGTTATAGGGAACATCAACAGGGCTATACACATTTCAAAAAAGGAACACATTATAAGAGCCATCTAATGACAGGACAGAACTATAAACCAATAGAAACATGACACAAAGACAGGAAAATCACATAACATAAACACATGGAAAACAAGGAATAAAACGATGCGTGTAAAGAATGAGTACAAACTTATTTTTACATTTGCAACAACTGGTGAAATAAGTATTCCAATGAGATTAATTTAGGTACTCAAAAACCAATTGAAAACATATCTAACTTATAAGTCAACTACACAGCCAGGTCTCGGGTATTTAAGGTGTGATTCGTTAAGTTCCCCAATCTCTAACAGATGAAGTAATTAAAAAAAAAACTAATTACTTACGTAAAGATAACAGAGGTAAAATGGTTGGTGTGAAATAGAAACGGAAAAAAAAAAATGAGAACAACTGTTGTGTTAGTAATAAATGATAAAAATCTACCAGACAAATGTTGAAATAGTATTTGTAAGCTGCCCGGTACGCCCTTACTTAAAGCCTGCATTGGGATGCTTCAATTGCTAACAGTAACAAGATAATTTAGAGGAGAGCATGACTATGGAGAATGTAGTGACAAAGTTGAACCCAAATGTTGTAATTGTGAAGGCCCGTACAGTGCATCATGGGTGTACAGCACAAAACCAAGCAATGGAACCAATAAACTATAAATCAGTTTATAACATATCTTATGCACAAGCAGTAAAAAAAATCGACATAAATAAGAGAGCAAAATGAATGTTGGACTCACCAATACAAGGGAAATAGCAGACAGATAGGAACATAAATAGTGCAGACAATAGTATGCTTATGGTCAATGAGGTAAGTTAATTCTCCCCGTGCTTGCGTGAGTTTAGTCCGGTAATTCGGTTTCCCCCCAGTCTAAAAACATGAATGTTAGGTTGATTAGTGATTTTAAATTGCCTATAGGAGTTGAGTATGTGTGTGTGGCCCTGTGATGGACTGAGGCCTTGTCCAGGGTGTAGCCCTCTTGCCTCTCACCCTTATCTTTACATAGATTTTAATAAAAACTATTATTAACAGGGGAAGGAATAACAGCTATCACAGAACAGGAGAAGGCAGACATACTAGTCTAGACCGTTTAATGAAGCCAGGGGAAAAAATCTGGTTAAGAATAATAAAGCAATAAATTAATAATTAATAATAAAGCAAAGACCGGAAATATTGAAACAACACTAATATAGATACATAATAGGAAACCTGATGAGATAGTATTAGATACAGATTTCAAAATATATTCAAACTTAAAAGAGTATTAGGTAAAGTTAGGCAAACAGCCCCCCTAAAAAATAAAATAAATTATACCATGATTAACCATGCAGAAGATTATACTTAAAGCAATAAGATATAGAGAGAGGAGTGACTGCCAAAATCATGGGCACGTGCAATAATAGTACAGAGAGTCAGGGAAAGACACTTCAATAGCTGAGAATTACAGACCAATAGCACTTATTGAGTTATGCGCATCAGGAGAAGTATACGAGAACAGGACATTCAAATCTTAACCAATAACCCCAATTCTATGGGCGGCTCCTGATGCACAAACATAAACTCATAGTCAAAACCTTGAGAGTGGTGGAACTCTGCAACCACTCAAATTTGGGTACAATTGGCCCACCAAACCATATGCCATTAAAGACGAAGTTTTAAGAAAGAGCTTGTGAGTAATAATGAGGTGGCCTACGGCAGTCTGGAAGTCTTTTGGCCAGTGCAGTATTGCAAAATTAATTTAAAGTTGATTTATTTTTTGGATGTAGGTCAATGCCGGCCCTCTGGCATATGCCAGAGCTTTCCTGAACGAGTCCAAATCTGGCCAGTCTAATAAGAAAGTCAAAGATCTTAAAGATATATTCAGGTATGTAATCTTTTGGGTCTTTGGTTTACTTTTTTTAATTTTTATGTCATGGTTTGCTATAAATGTTGTTTTTCCCAAAAACAAACAAAAAAATGTCTAAAGTCTGTTAAATGCATTTGTTTTTGAGCTTTTTTTATTCAAATGTATCTGTTATTATTGAAAACTCATTATAATGTATGACTATAGTAACATCCTAATCTCACAACTGACACACTGTGGTGTTTGGATTTTTTTTGCATTAGTTATTTACATTTTAAAACATTATTGAGTGTGTTAGTTAAATGCTTGACCTGAAAGTGTTGTACTTCTTACAGGAGCTTCGTTCAGGCATGCAGTATGGCATTGGATATTAATGAGCGGCTCATTAAAGAGGATCAGTACGAATATCACGAAGGGCTGAAGGGCAACTTTAAAGATATGGTTAAGGAGCTGTCTGATATTATCCATGAACAGGTAAGGCAACGGAAATCTACTAGAAAATAAAACCTGTAAACCAGATCTAGAACACCAGAATATACATCAAATCAACTAAAAACCCTGGAATAACTATGACAATGGTTGATCACGATCTTTGCAGAATTTTATTTTTCATCATATGTTTTTTTATTAAAATAAATAGGCCTTAATTAAACATTTATGAATCATAAGTTATGAGAACTGTATTAAAATTGGGAATTAAAGAGTGGGTAGATCAGATTAAACAACATGAAATTGATATTGATATTGATATTGTCCAGAAATGAAAAAAATACATGCAGGAATAGCCTGAATGTGTGCTGAGAAGTTGAATTTGCATATTGTATTTCAGGAAGCAGAGTTTAAATTCCATTTGGTTATGCAATCTGAAATCCAGTTGATCGTTTTAAAAAAAGTAATGTTTCATGACTTTTGAGAAATATCGTATCAATCTAATCTCTGTTTCGGTGTCTACACATGATACCCCTAAAACCAGGCGAGCTTTAAATTCTCAGGAAAACTAACTGCCAAGACTATGAGTTAAACATTTCAAAACAGATAACCTATAAACACAACATAGTTTTTCAGGAAAGATAGTAAATAAGGTCACAATTAACACGTGAGGAAAACTGCTGGTGGTCGTGTATTCCGACAGACAACATGAACCAATTGCACAATCGATATGCAAATTGTACATCTGCGTCTTGATACACGTTTTTCTTTTCGTCACAAGACTCCAACATGCTTTGTAGCCAACTTCTACTTAATTCTTCTCCTGCCACTCTTTTATAAAGCCCACTGACGTGGAACAGGAACTGCTTGATGTAGATGTATCTGTGCCACAGTCAAACTTCGGCTTTGGTTTTCAGCATTAAATATAATAAATTGAAAAACTACTTTGATTTACAAGTTGTAGACAGGATATTATCTATAAACACACACTTTTGCATTACCTGGGTCAGAATAGGTTTCCTTTTAAACCTGGTTTCTCTAGAGGTTTCTTCTTCATTTCATTTTAGGATGACTTTCCTTTCTACTAATTCCCCAAACTTGCTTATTAAAGATGAATGTATTTTTTTTTGTATTTTGTATTTTATATGAAATATTGAAATTTGTGATTTGTTCTTATTTAAAGCTGCTTTAAGAATACATCTATTGTTAAATGTTCTATAATAATCAGACTTGCTGCGACGGTCAGTGTCAGTGTCTGGTGTGGCAGGGTGGTAAGCTCAACACTGATTTCCCACCACGGCACCGTTTCAACCATTGTTTGAAGTATTAGTTTTTATTTAATGTTTATTTAAAGTAAGTAAGAAAATAGTAATATTTATAATGGATATTTGACTTCTACTGCAAATGTTATTTATCACGTAAGATATGTATTATGCACAGGTCTTTTAGAAGCATGGAAAAGAGAGAAACCTAGACAAACCCCCCAAAAAAACCCGCCTGCCGTATTAACGGTGTTGTCAAATGTCAAATAACCATTGCCAAAATGTCCTCACCGTCACAAGCCTTCTAAAAATAAAATTGAGTTTAATCTTAAGATTCGGCTTGCTTCGCTGAGTATTGACCAACTTGTCCGCTTGGTGCTATTTTACTATAATCTATATACAACACAATACAAAATCTATAATGTATTTAAATTGAGATCATGTGACCCATTAATTACACACATTTATTCTCTGAAAAACTGAAAAAGACCTGCTTTGGGCATTCATAGCAACATGAGTGAATATTTATTCAAGAGATAAAAGATTATCATTATTAGTACTATAGACACAATATATACACAAGATATATCACAATATATTGATACAAGATATATTTTGCCTTCATTAAGCACTTTTTCATGATGAAGGAGCAGCATCCATTTCTCATTGAAGTAACAACTTTTTAAATGTAATGAACACACTGACCGTAACTAAAACGGGCTTTGCCTTCGACAGTTCGCTGGCTTTAATAAAATACTCAAATTCGTTATTATTAAATTAAATTGTTATTTAAAAAAGGCATTTTAAATTGTTAGTTGTTCAACCCAGATTACTTAGGTAATACCCAATTCATGCCTCCAAAAATGATCAAGTAATTTTACTGTGGAACT
The DNA here is from genome assembly GCA_005784505.1 of Bagarius yarrelli. Lineage (NCBI taxonomy): Eukaryota > Metazoa > Chordata > Actinopteri > Siluriformes > Sisoridae > Bagarius > Bagarius yarrelli. The sequence goes on from VCAZ01000021.1 coordinate 4,069,912, forward strand.
TTTTAATAATTTATCATCGTGCAGCATCGTTGGAGGGTTTTTGCATTGATATTAACAAATAATTTGACTTTAAAAGTAAATTATTACAAAAATGTAGGTATTTCTCAAGTTGGTTTAATAAACTAACAATTTTAATTGCTTTTAATAATAATAAATAAAAATCAGCTTGTAAAAAAAATCATCATAAAATCAAATTCAGATCAATTATTTAAAAATTTTACAGTAAAATTGCTTAAGGATTTTGGAAAGTCTTTGTTAAATGAACTAATGTGGTTGGATTAACTAAAAATTTAAAATGACTTTTTTTATATTTATATAAATACTGCCTTTAGTATTTCTACTGTGGTCCCTGTATGTACAGTTACAGTCAGTGTATTTAAAAAGTTGTTTCTACAACATAAAATCTCTAGAAAAGGATGTTGCTCCATCAACATATCATCTCGAGTTAACATTGCATGCCATTACCTCGATAAAATGATCTCGAGGACAGGACATATCACATTCCCACAAGTTAATATGTTGTGACCATGACAAAATTAAGTGAACCGAAAATGTCCCCTCCCGGTCCCTGTAGGAATTCTAATTCATGGCCTTGTACCTACTATAAATACAGCAAAAAAAGTCATTTTAGATAGGCTGAAATTAAAACATAGACGATAGTACTCAACAAATAAATGTTACACAAGAGTCAGTGATCTACAAGCCACCAAATCTTTGTGTGCGGTCACATGTCCAGAATTTTTCCAAAACACATATTTTAAAGGTGCAAAAATACCAGTATGATGTAGCGTTCACTGGGGAAAAAAATCTATTTATCTGCACAGTTTTGTGGTTTGTGTTTGTGCATGTTTTTAAAGCATGTATCTGTTGATCTAAAAATCTCTCTTTGATTGTTGTCTTTAACATGCTTCTGCTTTCCCTTTCTGTGCTGCCCTGCTCTGTAGATTGAGTGCTAGGTAACTTTGTTTCAACTACAAACATAATTTGCTATTTTAAAGCATGCATAACAGATATATATATATATATATATAAAACACATCTGTGTATGTTTACATATCCTTCAGTAATTGAATTCACTTAAAAATATCTTACACTTTAAATGCTTATTGTTTACTCCTTTCTTCTAAATCCATAGATCTTTGAGGAGGACGAGATGCGTTCCCTCTTGCAGAACTCACTCCATGTGTTCCGTGCCATCAGTGGAACATCCACTGGCTTTGGCTAAAATCTGATAAAGATTTAAGATTAAATTGAAGATTTATCGAATATCTGCAATCTATACTCTCAGCGCCCTGATCCACGCTCTTCGATCTTCTGGATTGCTTAAATTCCAGCCTCTAAAAAAAAAAAAAAAAGTGCCATGTTATTGCAAATGCATTTTGCTCTTTTATTTTGCACAATGTGTTTATTCTGTTATCCTTTTCAAATAAACAAATGTTCAATAAAATCACCTGACGCAGCAGACAATAGCTGAATGCTCCCAGTGTATAAGTAAAATGGTCTGTAGTTTTTTGTGAACTATATTATTATTTTTTTAATTATTATTATTTAATATTAAATGAAGTTGATGGATGATTTTAGACAAAGGAAAGGAATTTTAAAACTGTATTAAAAAATAATATAATTTAAAAACAAAACTTTGTTTGTAATCCTGATGTTTTGTTTAATTGTCATTTTTTTTAGAATTTGTATTATTATTGTTATTATTATTTTATATATAATTAAATTTTGTTGCTTATAATTATTATTTGATAACTGTGCTGCTTATAAGTCGGGCAAGTTTAGAAGTATTAAAGCACTACACATACAAGTACACCACTAGTATATTGATCTTGGTATACTCATTATAGTAGTTAAACCTGGGATTAGTCTTGAACTGCACTTATGTTTAATTACTAAAATTATATACTATAACTATAAAAACACTTATAGACCTGTCCAGGGTGTACCCCTCCTGCCTTTCTTCCTCCTTCCTTTCAGAGACGGCTGGGATAGGCTCCAGCAAATCCCCATGACCCCAAACTAGGAGGAAAAAAGAGGAATAAATAGAAGAGAAGAAGAGAGAGAAGAGAATGAATAATATATATATATGCTTTCATCTCTGTGTGAAGAGCACAGGGCGCCAGTGGCGAATTTGCCAATCTTGGTGTTCTCTGGCAAATGCCAAACGTCCTGCATGGTGTTGGGCTGTAAGTACAACCCCCACCTGTGGACGTCGGGCCCTCATACCACCCTCATGGGGACCGTTTGAGCAGACACATGCACATTTGTGGGCCTGCTGGAGGTCATTTTGAAGGGCTCTGGCAGTGCTCCTCCTGTTTCCTCCTTGCACAAAGGCAGAGGTAGCGGTCCTGCTGCTGGGTTGTTTGCCCTCCTACGGCCTCATCCACGTCTCCTGATGTACTGGCCTATCTCCTGGTAGCGCCTCCATGCTCTGGACACTACGCTGACAGACACGCAAAACCTTCTTGCCACAGCTCGCATTGATGTGCCATCCTGGATGAGCTGCACTACCTGAGCCACTTGTGTGGGTTGTAGACTCCGTCTCATGCTACCACTAGAGTGAAAGCACCGCCTTCCCAAAAGCATTCAAAAGCGACCAAAACATCAGCCAGAAAGCATAGGAACTGAGAAGAAGTGGTCTGTGGTCACCACCTGCAGAACCACTCCTTTATTGGGGGTGTCTTGCTAATTGCCTATAATTTCCACCTGTTGTCTATTCCATTTGCACAACAGCATGTGAAATTGATTGTCAATCAGTGTTGCTTCCTAAGTGGACAGTTTGATTTCACAGAAGTGTGATTGACTTGGAGTTACATTGGGTTGTTTAAGTGTTCCCTTTATCTTTTTGAGCAGTATATATATATATATATATATATATATATATATATATATATATATACATATATATATACATATACATATAAATTAATAGAAATAAAATATATAAGTATGCTTTGGGGACAGGGGGGAAACTGCTGCACTCTTATCGGAAATATAGACTGACATTACATTTCATCTGAATTTCTGTTTCTTAACAATATTGTTTTTGGCTGGTTTCACAGGTGGATTTTCAGGTTTTAGGTTTCAAGCTTGTTTATTAAATGGGTATGTATGAGTTACAAGCCCACACAGAGATCTGCTTGTAGTACCGGTATTAGCAGTAATAGTAATAGTATGTCTGGTGCAGAATGGCTGTGGTATGGGCCAAACCTCATATTCTTTCAGAGGGCCCAAAATTGCTTACGGTACCCCTGCTTGTGTGTCTGTAAGTGTGTAGAAAACATTCCTAAAACTTAGGATCTTAGAACTTGACAGCTGGCTGTGCTGTCCAGTGATTTCTGTTTAACAGACTTTTTTGAAAAGCTCTCTTCAAGCCTTTGCTTAGATTTTGGCATCGTTAAACATTAGATAATTCCATTTCCTTGTGCTATAAATGTATGAACATGACTGTTCGAAGGTGTTTTAGTGTTGCTCCTCAGACCTTTTGTGGCACACCTCCTTACAATAGCAGGAAGCCCTGCCCACTCATACTGCCAAGCCAGAAAACAGAGATTAGAGCTGCTTGGACAAACACAACACGGTGGATTGGACTATCGCATCAAGCTGTTTTCTTAGCAATTCAGGCTTGTTTTCAATGCATTTAGAGTGTCACAGTCCTCTTTCTCTTCAAGAAGAATTTTTTTTTCAACACTCATGAAGAGCTTTTAAAGAAAATTTATCTGTGGATTTGCCTCAGTAAGCTGATATGGTGCTCCTGGGCTGGCATGAGTTTGTGCTGATGATCTGCTTTTCCATCGGTTTCCTCGAAGTTGACAGTTTTTTAGGTAAATTCTTTTGCCTTAATATTAATACTTTTACTGTCTGGTTAAGAGGTTTGCTTTTCCACGAAACAGGGAAGGGAGGAGCACATAAGGATGCGTGTATGTGTGGTGTGTGTGTGTGTGTGTGTGTTAATCTGAATATCATGTACACTTCCCGAAAATCCTGTATGACCAGGTCATTCCCTTATTCAGCATCAGATCTGTCCTAAAATTTAGGACAGTTAAGATATATTATCTTATTAATTCAATCATTTAATTTGGTATATGCAATTTAACTAAAAAGTTATAGTTGAAATGGGGTTTCACTAGGAGGTTCCTTAAATAACCAAAAAATGCTTAAATACAGATTAAATCTCACTAATAGAAAAAAAAACATGGAACACACTACATCAGGTTCTGGAGTAAGCAAAAGAGAGTTTTTGAACCGAGCTTTAAAATTTACCATCTTTAGATATTGATGTAGAATATTTGAGAAAATATTTACTAGAGTAAGACAGGTGAAAGAAATGATCATTTATGTGTAGAATTTAAGCTACTGCATCTTAAGTTGTATGGATGTTCGTTTAGTTCAGTTCAGTCTACAGGTCTTTTCTTGTTCTTGTTTAGTGTTTTTATTTTTATTTCTTTAAACTGTCATACGGCAATAATTTTGAGCAGAAACAATTAAACATTGCATGAAACAAACAAACAAAGTACCGTAATAAACCAGTGAGTGACAAAGTTCAGGTCATTAGATAAACCAGCCGTGCTTCCTGTGTGGCTTGCAGCTAAAAGGAAAATCTTTGTATAAAAATTTTTATTAAAGACTGTATTTATTTAATTTAACGGTTAAATATTTTTTATTCTTATTGAAGGCATTTTGCCTCCACCGGTAAACCTCAGGCTGTCATGGGACCAAGACAGTTTGTCTATTTTGGGAAGCTGGCGAAAACCACCTGGCTTGGATTCAAAATGTAAAGTAAATTATACTTTAGCAATATATACAGAGGTGAGCCATTACTCCATTGTGTCAGAATGAAGTTATTCCGAAAATATGAATGACCTTATTTTGAAATGTAAAGCTGGGTGCTTCCTTGTTTTTCAACCACTAACCTCTGTTGTCTTTCTCTGTAGAAGTGTCCTCCACAAAAAGACCCTTTTAATAAATTGCGAACAGAGAGTTTAAACTTAACGCAGACCATTTCTAAAGAGACTGAAATCTGTGTTGGAATATCAACCAACCCTATGATCTGTGAAAACAGGATTGCTAGCAAAGAAGTTTATAAAGCCCTACATCCACCATTAGGTAGGCAGCGATGTGTACCGCGTGTACCGCGTGTAGTGTTTAATGTTCCTAGATTATAATTCTGTGTTTTATTATTTAGTATTTATTTGTACTTTGTCCATAGTGTATTGTGTACTTATGATTGACCTATTCTACATTTTCTACAGCCTCTAAAGTAACTGTAGAAAATGTAGAATAGATCAATAGAATACTGTTAAACTTAATAATAATTATAATAATGACAACATAATTGATTCATACAAACACACTGTATTGACTTCTTTCTTCTACTGCAGCTTTAGTGAAGG